>JAGTTD010000002.1:27396185-28622463 GCA_018398585.1 Simmondsia chinensis | reverse complement strand
AATGCATCAACCACTATTTCTTAGGCATTATGGAACTTCATGATTTTGGTATTTCTTGATCAAATTTTATAATAATCTTAAAACTTCATGATTCTTATTACTCATATTTGAATGAAAAGGACATACCTTGATCCTTAGGAATTTGTGTAGAAGAAGGATCCAAGAAGACATACATTCCCCTCTTTGTCACTTTCTCCAATTTCACCACATTTGCCATCAAATCACACAAAGCGAAGAGGCCATTTTCAATTAACGAATTTAAGTCTTAAGATTGTTGTTGAATTTCCCAATAAATCGAGAGCCGGGTAACTCAGGTGTCGAGGTCGTGTAATCACTTTCCTTAAGACTTATTTCGGAGTACGAAATATCCTCGATGATACAATGACAACCAAAATGAAGTTAAGAGGTGTAAGAGGAGAGATATATTGAGATAAATGAGAATGAAGTTTTCAAGACTTTCGCAATACTTTCTTATTTCATTCAAGTGTTTCTTGCAATTATTATTCATAATCTCATCCTCTCTTAAACATGAGAGTGAAGGGGTTATTTATAGTTTTTAAGTGTCTCTTCATGAAGGGACACGCCCCTTCATGAAGTGACACTTTCCCTTTCAATATTTCACAATACTTGCAAGCAAACACCTTTGATATGTATTTTCCAAGTGAACTAGAGGGAATGTTTATATAAAAGAGGGCTTAAAGACGTCCCAAAATATCACCCAAAGAATCGCCAAAAGAACCAGAAAAACCGCATTACTGTAATTCTGTAAGATTTGTATGTCGACATACAGGCCCTGTGTGTCGACACACAGACACTTCAAATTAGTTCTGTTGAGCTATGTGTTGATACACGGTACCTGTGTGTTGACACATCTTATACAAGCCAATACACTTCAAAATCAAGTATCAGACAAACTTCAAATACTTTATTAAATATTCTATTTTTAAAATACATCAACAACATGATCGGCCACTTCTCACCCAAAGAAAAAGACACATGCCCTTCGTTGGCTTCATGGCTTCAAAAAGTAACTTTATAAAGGGGAAGAAACCATTTTCTCCTCCCCTCAATCTCAATCCCACACTTCTATCTCCCTCTTAGAGATTTGCAAGTTCTCACACCTCTCTCTCCTTCTCTTAATGATTTATAATCATCATACTCCTTTTAAGCTAAGTATTTTATACTTATTTCCTTATTATGAAGTAACGCTCAAGTTGGCCTACTTGTCTTATCAACCCACAAAGGGTCTAGCTAGCGAAGCTTTCATCTCGCTTGCCTATTTAAACCTTTGAAATTCCTTTAAGCTAATCTTATTTTAACTCTTTTTATCATATATCATGGTATATTTATCTGATCCTATTAATTTATTATATTTAATTATTATTCGTGTTAATTATTATTTCATGATATTGGGAAGAGAGAAAGATAAAGATAAAGATAAAGATACTGAGAGAGGGGGAGGGAGAGAGAGAGACACTTAAATCAAGTTTGAATTTATTTGCAAATGAGTAGACATTTTAAATTTGTTTTGTGTTTTTATATTTTAAACTTTATTATAGCTTAGAGAGCAATATATAGAGGGTTAAATAATTGATAAATATTTACTCTAGTTTAAACGTTTTAGTAAGAAAGTAAATTTATTGTAATAAAAAATCCAACTTATACTCTATATTTTAGCAATTAGAGGCTCTAATAGGATAAATGTAGGGTAATTTTTCAAAATAACACATTTGGTAATTTTTATTTCCAAAATGGCACGCGAAAATTTGAAATTACCAAAACGGCACGTTAAAATTAAAACTTACCAAAATAACATGCCCAGTCAGCAGTAAAGGTGGCCCACCACGACACATAGGTAAGGGTAAAATGGTAAATTATATTTAATAAAAAAAGAAAAACAATGCAAGTGTATGATGTGAGAGAGAGGGGCAATATAATGTTGGGGTTGTTTTCTATTTTTTTTGTTTTTTTTTTGATAAAAATGATGAAAAGTATAATATGACTTGACTTGTGAATAATTAAAAAAAAAAGTATTATATAATAATATGATGTATATTATACATATATTAATAGGTAATGCTATATATTTAGCGTTATATTAAATGTGGATAAAATAATATTTTAAAATTTGCATATATAAATATTGTTATTATATAAAAAATAAAAATGGACAAGCCATTATTATGAAATGACCGAGATAAAGTAAATGAAATTTTTAACATATTTTTAATTATCATAATTTCACGGTGAACGTTTAATAGTATACTTTAAAATCATTATGTGGATTTGTCTTAGTAATTGTTATAATCCTATATAATATGTATCAACAAGTTATTCAATATATACATATATATATATATATATATATATACACACACAAACACACACACATATATATATTATTTAAGGATTGGGTAAATTAATTTTTAAAATTAATAATTAATAATTATAATTATGTTATGAAAAAAAATTTGACAAAACTAGACTAACATGTTTAATGACTAACATATAAAGATAAAAAAGCGTGTTTAAAATATTGAGTAAATTAAGTAATATTACTTTGAGATTTAGTGTACTAATTTTTTTGGTACACAAACTTTGTATAATATACATTATATTATTATAGGTATTGTCACAGAGATGACGCCTTAAGAAATATGTTATGCATCATATTAAACAACCTTTTTCACAATCATAATGATGGGTTTTCTTTAACCCATCACATTAAAGCACCTAATAATTGAGGCGCTATTATGTGTCCTTGGCCAAAACTACCCAATTCGATTTCTTTGTTCAACCTTTGTTCAATAATTGCATCCATCCAATGAGCAACAGTAGGCAACTCGAAAGGCAGTGGCTCTATACGTGGGACATCAAGACGATCTAGACATAGGCTCCACAGAGAAAATCCATATGCATATCATAATTGAACAAAATGCAAACAAAACAAAATAGTTGGCTTCAAAACACACAAAATATCGTGGTAAAAAGTTACATTATTACGGAAAAAAGTTTCGATTAGATGGTCAAAAGTACTATTGTTTCTCCAAAAGTACCATCATTAGCTCAACAAAGTACAATTTGTGTGATGAAAGTTTCATTTCTTTGTGAAAAACTGCATTTTATCGTGACACAACGTCGCATTTCATAATTCTTTGCCGCTGATAACACTTTGATCACAATTTACTACAGTTCTACAAACGTATCCTTCTCCCATGGATGGACAGTATAACGGTGTCAACATTCCTTTTTCCTTCTAAAAATAAAATATTATTTTTGATTGTTATTTCTTAAAAAAAATGTCATTCAATTGAAAAGGGAATTATTATTTGTAAACGAAATGCATACGTTCTGAAACGCACCAAATAACTGTTAAGACTATTGTGGCAAAAAGTTCCATTATTATGGCAAAAAGTTCCAATTTGTTGGTCAAAAGTACAATTGTTTGCCCAAAAGTACCATACTAGCCTAATCAAGTACTGTTTGTGTGGTGAAATTTCCGTTTGTTTGTGAAGAGCAGCATTTTGTCGTGACACAACCTTGCATTTCATAATTCTTTGCCATTGATAACATTATGATTACAATTCACTGCAGTTCTGCAGACATAGCCTTGACACATGGATGGGCAGAACAACAGCGTCAACGTTCCTTTTTTCTTTTTTTAAATAAATAATATATTTACATCGAAATTTTTTAAATAAAATGTCGTTAAATTGAAAAAGAATTATTATTTGTAAACAAAATGCATACATAACATAATAATGGACTTTAAAATACACTAAATAAATGTTAAGACTATTGTGGCAAAAAGTTCATTTGTTATTGCAAAAACATCCAATTTGTTGGTCAAAAGTACCATTGTTTGCCCAAAAGTACGATTCTAGCTCAACAAAGTACTAATTCTATGGTGAAAGTTCAGCTTGCTAGTGAAAAGCAGCATTTTGTCATGACACAACTTCACATTTCGTATGATCATAATTCACTTTATTTCTAAAGACATAACCTTGACACATGAATGGGTATTATAATGGTGTCAATGTTCCTTTTTCTTCTTTTAAATAAAATAATATTTTTAAATTGAACTTTTTTTAGAAAAAATGCCGTTAAATTGAAAAGAGAATTATTATTCGTAAATGAAATGCATACATAACAGAACAATGGATTTTAAAACACACTAAAAAAATGTTAATGGTAAGAAGTTCCATTATTATTGTTCGTAGATTATAATTGAGCTGCTTACTACTGTAGATGGGCGAGTAGGTTACACGGACAATCATTTAGAAAAAAATTTAGAGTAACACAATTCGCCCAGTAAGTGCAAAATCAACTCGCCCAGTAGAGGCAAAAGCAACACAATTCGCCTAGTAGGGGCAAAAGTGATACAATTCGCCCAGTAGGGGTAAAAGAAACACAATTCGCCCAGTAGAAAAATAACACAATTAGCCCAATAGAAAAACAATGCAATTCACCCGGTAGAAAAACAACGTAATTCACCCAGTAGAAAAACAACACAATTCACCAAGTAGAAAAACAACGCAATTCACCCAGTAGAAAAATAAAGTTACTCGCCCACTTTATCTAGATAAGTAACCAAATGATAGAATTAAATATACTTATCCAAAAAGACATACTCATCCACAAACATCCTTCCTCTATGAAAAGGGGGCTACACACCTCCTTCAAAGGCACTCACATTCTTACGATTATCTCCCTGGAGCAATAAATGTTCCAACGCCTTACTCTCCTCAGGCTAAGTATATTATTTCATTTATTACTCGCTTCTTTACTATTTCATAATATGGATACTAACTTAGTAAATCCCTCTTTGTCATCTTCCTATCACCCCACATTTTCCATTTCCAATATAAAGAACTACATCCCTCATAGTTTAGATCTTGAGCAAGTAACTTTCTCGTCATGAATGGACTTATTCGTTATCGTTTCTATTGGTCGTGATATGCTCTTGTCCTTCACAAGATGACCCTTAAATTAAACTATGAAATATGGCCACCACACCTGAATTTAAAAAAAAAAAAAAAAAAAAAAACCTTCAACAGTCGCAAGAAAAGGGATCTTACCATTAAAGCCTACACTCAGCACCTTAAACATTGTTTTGATTGGGATCTTACCATTAAAGCCTACCCTCAGCACCTTAAACACTGTGTCGATTGCTTAGCCGAGGTACAATCTCCCATTTCTAAAACAAATCTTGTTCTTCAAATGCTTCAAGGTCTCCGTACTGAATATGGCAATGTCAATAACATTATTAAATACACAAATCCCTTTCCCTCTTTCCTCACTGCTCGCTCCATGCTTCTCTTTGAAGAAAAACACTTCATCAAACCAAGCTCATGCCCTGTTAACATTGGTTCTCCTTTCCATCCGCAAGCCGCTTTCGTCGGTGGGTCTAACAATGAACAACAATGCAAAAAGTCAACTTTTGATGGTAATAGCAACAACTTTAATGGCAGAGGAGGATCTAATAATGGTTATAGAGGCTGAGGTGTACATCGAGGTTGTGGTTATGGCAGATAATGGTGGTTCTGGCAGCAATCATGGAGGAGGTCAGCCTAATTATGGTGGCGGCCATGGTGGTCCTAGGCGTTGCGGTTTTAGAATTTTTGGTGATACACCTAACTGGTTCGAGGTACCTAGTTGGTTCAATTAACTTTCTTACAGATTTGGTTCTGTAACTGAGTGGGTGGCCCGACTTGGGTTCCGGCAATAGTGTTGGTTTTCTTAGTTCATGTCCTAAACCCCATGAATTCTGTCGTGACCTGTCTCATAAGGCTCCTTAGTGCCCGCAATTATTGGGCAAGTCGGTTTCCTTTAACCCACTACCTTTTTCCGCTTTCACTCTTCAAGAGCCATTTGATGGATTGTGGTACATGGGGAGTGGCGCGTCTTCTCTTATGACTTTGACACAAGGTAACCTTTCATCGACTATAACTTATTGTGGTATTAATTCTATCTTAGTTGGAAACAGGTCTACCGTTCCTGTTTCTCATATCGGTTCTCACATACTCTCTACCCCTTCACAATGTTTTTACCACAATAATGTTCCAGTTGCTCCACACATTGCTATTAATTTACTCCTCGTTCATAAGTTGACCATTGATAATTATATTTCTATTGAATTTGAACCTTTTGGTTTCTCCAGTAATGATTTGCAAACGAAAAGCGAAATCCAGGTGTAACAGTCGTCATGGGCTTTATTCGCTTCTTTCTTCATTGCTCTCCACACCACAACCACATACTCTTCTTGCCATCGCCTCCTCCAATACCACTCTATGGCATCGGTGCCTCGATCATCCAGGTTGTCATGTTCTTTAGTCCTTAGTTCATAGTAAACGTATTCTTTGTAATAAGGATGATATCTATCTCAGTTATGTCATTCATTTCAATTGGGCAAACATGTTATGTTGCCACTCAAGTCGTCTAATTATGTTGCTCATTTTTCATTTTAGTCTGTTTATTCAGTTTTGTAGACCTCGCCTATTGTTAGTGTTGGTGGTTTTCAATATTATTTGCCATTGTTAAATGATTATACTCATTCCTTATGGGTTTTTCCTTTAAGTCAAAAAAACTACCTCGGAGGCCTTACAAAAATTTCTTATCTTTCGTGCCTATGTCAAGAATCAATTCAATACTGAGATTAAACTTTTTTGGACCTGAGTCCCTTTCATACTCTTGTTACGCAAAATGGAATTCATGCTCATTTCTCGTGTCCTTACACTTCTCAACAAAATGGAAAAGCTAAAAGAATGATTTGCACCACAAACAATGTGATTTGTACCCTTATTTTCCAAGCTTCTATGCCTCCATCTTATTGGGTAGAATCCTTATACATGGTTGTACATCTTCTCAGCATCTTACCCACTACAATTATAGCAAATAAAACACCATTTGAGAAATTATTCAATAAATCACCCTCCTATAATCACTTATGTGTTTTTGGGTCCAATTGTTATCCAAATATTTCGGTCACTATCTCACAAGCTCTCCCCTCGATCTGCTAAGTGTGTACTTCTAGGGTATCCTACACATCATAAGAGGTTTATGTGCTTAGATCTTTCTACAACATGGGTCATCATTCCACGCCATGTCGTATTTGATGAAAATGATTCTCCTCTTCCAAAAATACGTCCTCTTATACCTTCCTTCATCCCACTACTACAATCCCCAATTCTTGTTGTCATCTCCTTGCGTCATCAACTCATGAAAATCACCAACCCACGTCATAAAATTTGTCCCAAGTCTCTATGTCATTGAAAACCAAAAGAGACCTCTCCTCGACAAAACACAACCCTTACAACACACTCTTCTTCTCCGTCATAACCAATGTACACCCTCCCATGCAACACCACCCACACCTCTTCATTCCATGGTGACTCGAGGCAAACTTAGGGTACACAAACCTTGAGTTTTGCCATATATGGTAGCTCAGACCACGTGTATATCACCTCTTCCTTGTACTTATAAGACTAAGCTCCAGGACCCAAATTGGAAAGCCTCTATTCTTGATGAATACTGTGCCTTGTTAAGTAATGATACTTGGGACTTAGTTCCCTAACCGCCTGGTATTAATATTGTGGGATCTAATGGGTTTTTCACCAAAACCATCAATCTAATGGTTCTTTGGAGCATTATAAATCTTGTTTAGGGGCTCAAGGTTTCACTCACAAAATCGGTCTAGATTATGATGAGTCCTTTAGCCTAGTGGTTAAGCCAGCAACCATTAGAACAGTTTTGGCTATTTTTGGCTCACATAAGTGGCCTATACATCAATTGAATGTTAAAAATGCATTCTTCCATTGTTATTTTGATCATCCAGTTTACATGGAGCAACCTCCGGGTTTTTGTAGCTCTAAGCATCCTGATTATGTATGTCATCTCAAGTGTGATCTATACGGCTTAAAACAGGCGCCTCGTGCCTGGTTTCAGTGCTTCACTAACTTCTTTACTTGGCTCAGTTGATGATATTATTCTCACCGCATCTACTAATCCTTTGTTACATCACATCAATGCCTTGCTTGTATACGAGTTTGCTACGAGTGATCTGGGTTCTTTGCACAATTTCTTGTGTAGCTCGGTTAAGCATACCTCTGTAGGTCTTTTTTTTTTTTATCTTAGCATAAATATGCATTGGACATTTTAGAACATGCTCATATGTCAAATTGAGAGCCTGTCTCTACTCCTGTTGATTCTAAAGCTAAGCTCTCTTCTACCGGTAAAACTATTGATGAAGTAGTTTAGCTGGTGCCTTACAATATTTAACATTTATTAGATCTAATATCAGTTTTACAGTTCAACAGATTTCTCTCTTCATGCATGATCCAAGGGCCCCTCATTTGTAGGCTTTAAAGAAAATTTTACAGTATCTTAAGGGCACTATTGACCACGACATACAATTGCATTCTTCTTCTCTAGATCAATTAATCTCGTATTTTGATATTGATTGGGTAGGATGTCCAGATACTAGACAATCTACTTCAAGATATTGTGTATTTTTGGGTTCTAACTTGATCTCTTGGTCCTCTAAGTGTAAAGAAACTGTTTTACGATCCAGTGCTGCAGTTGAATACATAGTTGTCGCTAATGCATTGGCAAAAACTTATTGGTCACGCTGCATCCTTTTGGATTTAGGCGTTACTCTTCTTTTAGCCACCTTGATTTTCAGTGATAATGTTAGTACCATATATTTATCTTCGAATCTTGTTCTTCATCAACGCATTATCACTAGAGGACTACTTGCAACACTCTTCTTGGATTTTCGTGCCAATCCGAACATTTGTTCTCCGCCTGCTAAGATTGCGGAAGAGTATTAGAATATTATAGTTTAGATATGTAATCCCCATAATATCTTTAATATCTTGTATATCTTTGTATATCCTCCAATATCTTCCTTAATTTTTATCTTGTATCCTTATATAATGCAATGATATGACTCAATTCCTACTGTAGATTTTCATCATAACAGTATAGACTTGATATCTATAACCTTTTTTTTTTTATTTTAAATTTTACTAAGGATACTATAACTATTATTTGTACATATGAACATGGAATAATTCATTTTTTATAAGTCTTAATCTACCAAGTTAAATCCTTAATTGAACATGTCCTAAAAACTAAATCGCTAACCAGCAAACAGACCCAATTGAATCTTTGTGATATTACACCAAGCCTCTCCCACTAAGGTTGTGATGAGTCTGCTGGCATTTGTAGCTCTATGAATAAGTGGCCTATAATTCTCTCTAGCATATGTCCAAGCATATATACATATTTATAAAATAATATTGAATTGTTTTTGTTTATCTCTAGTAATAATACACCTAGTGCCTCAAGGGCTCCCGCATAAGCAACGTCTAGGAGGGGTGATTCTAAGCAACCTTATCCCTTCAGGGTGTAATCTTAGCGAGAGGCTGTTTTCAAGGGTCCCCAGCCTAGCAAGGTTGGCAACACGAGGACTTCCCAGGAGGTCACCTATCCTGGTACTACTGTCGCCCAAGCAACTTCGGAGTTCAAATGGGATCCGAGGCCTTAGTGCTTCGTAAATGAATCCTTGTTTATCTTTGATAATAATTATTGAATTGTTTGGTAGTTTAATGTTTTGTGATGTTTTCATGATTAACTCCATTACATTTAAAAAAATTATTCTTAAGGGGTGTAAAGTTTTTGGTTTGTTTGTTAAAATAACCCTATTATACTAGAGCATTTGAACGACGCAGATTGGAATGTTTCTCCAAATGCAAACAAACAATTATTTGCAGAAATAGGTTTGTCGGTTAGCAGCGAATATTAAGGCATATTGTATGATTGAAACCAATGTCCTGATATAACATTAGGACCGTGGCATCTTGAAATTAATTCTTTGTCCTTGATGAATGGTGCAACAATGTGGCTTGTGAGTTTGTTGGGCAAGGGTTGAAGGCCGTGTGGAGCCAATGATGCAAGGAAGTAATAACAAATCTCATATTGTTTGGAAAAGTGGTGAAAAAGATATATTATAGTTCTTACGATGAGAAATGAATTGCAAAGTGTGCTACATAAGGATGATAGGTTTGGATCTGTTAGTAATGGCACTAATGCTGATATCATATGATTCGATGGAATAAAAGCTCCAACTAAAGCCAAGATATAGATGGCATCAAGGGGACACTCTTGATTACACCCCAAACTCGAGGGAGTTGGGACGATGCCATTTTGAGACTAACGGTCACGTGTTTCTCGCATATGTCCATCCGTGAGGAATGTAAGGCCTTTAAATATTAAAATAATGGCATCTTGAATCCAGTTGATTAAAGAGTCAAATCCCTTATGGGATATCAACCTCTTAAGACAGTTGAAGGGGTAGAAAGGCTTGAGCTTGAGGGACTTCCCAGGAGGCTGCAAAAAAGGTGGCACTGAAGCTCGAGGCCCTTATTTGAAGCACATATCAAAGAAGGTAGGCCTCAAGTATATATAAATGAACGTGGGGGATCTAGAAGGATCCCAGGGAATCATACGGGCATGAGGTGTCTAGAAAGGCACCCGAGCACATGTTTTGAGGCCAAGATCAGTGCCCATTCTACATGCTAAAGAAGCATTGAAGCAAACGTGGGAAGGATACGCTGGGATTGTAGGATGCGGTGGTTATTTTTCTTTTCTTTAAATAAGACACACTGTTATATATACAAACTTCTTCAAGTTTATCTTTTACAGCACACTTGTGCCTTTCATGCAGGAGTAGCGAGCCTAGTCTAGCATAAAATAGCTTACTTTGTACTTGCTTTCTTTGAGGCCATATAGAATTTTTGGTTTTAGGTATGAAATCTTCGTTTTAATTTGTTCCCAACATTTGACAAGTTAAGAATTGAGGCGTTGGTTTAAGGCTTTGACGACCAAGGCTTGACCTTGATTGCGTTGGTCTTAACATCAGTGTTGCCGCTTGATAAGTCAAGTAAATTTGGGTATGAGTTTTTGTTTAAGGGCTTTGACTGCCAAGGCTTGACTTTGATGAGTTGGTCCTCCTCGGGTAACCCAAATACGGGTTGCTTTATCTAAATCTTGTCAAAGTCTAACTCATTCGAGTTATTATAAGTCAAGGGTACCAAGCCTAAAATTCCATTTACTCTAACTTATAAGTGGACTGCTGAGTTCTTGAGTTTGTCTCCACCCTAGTTCCCAGCTTTTATGTGTTCTAGGAAAAGTGTATGTGGGCTTAGATTTGTCACCTAATTGCCACTTGAGCTAGGTCCATATCCCTTTAGTTTTCTGTCAAATATTAAACCCAAAAAATCCACAAAAGAATACAAAAAATTTCCTTAATTGGAGCAAGAGTAGAATCCACAGTTATATTGCATATCGAAGTTAGATTCACCAAAAGCACCAATGTTTTTCTTAAAAGGTCACTGTTGAGGTCAAACACTTGTGGCCCAGAATTTAGGCTTGCTCCCATGTCACTGTGAGTCCCATTTTGGATTTTTTTTGATTTTATATTTACGGCGGCCACACACACACTGAATAAAAAAAAAGGAGAAAACACAGCTTTTGGGAACCACAGTGGATGACTCTATACAAGACATAACTATCTTTGACCTTGTTGTGGATTATCAAAATATAATCTTGGACCATTTACCAATTGTCAGAACTTAGAGAGCCAGTGCTCATGAGCATGAGGACCTCAAAGGGTTTGCCTTGATAGGGCCACCACTTAAATACCTCTTAAAGCTAAGCCTTGTATCACGAGGGGATGAAATGTGTCAAAACTATAATAATGAAAGTGAGGGTGATGAAGACACCCTAGAAGACAAGTGTAATGGGCTCGATGGCTGTTCTCGAAGGAATTTTATTGCCATGCTCAAAAGCCGGATGGAACTCATTGAACAAAAACTTGAGCAGGCTTCGAAAGAAGTCTAAGAGAAATAATGCTGAAATAGAGTGTATTTGATACTTATTGTGTTAGATTAGCAAGTGCATTAAATCGTATCAAGTAGTATAGAATGAGTAGAGCATCGTCCCATGAGGATTGATTATTGAGTGCGTACTAAAATTAGTAGGTTCAGCACTATTTGAAAGATCGGAGGTTTTTGATATGAAACAAAACAAAATGAAAAAGAACTAAATGTGTACTGATTTTTATGAGAAGATTTCCAATTTTAGATGAGTATAATGATTTAAAAAGATCAAAGGCATCCGATTTCTCCTAGTTGCATCAATATGCCTTTCTTTTCTTAATATTTAAGTTGTTATTACATATTGATGGTCGAAAACCCCCTACTTTACTAAATATTCTCTCATAAGCAACATTTAGCGTGCTCTTTTACATATTAACTCATTATTATCTTGCATGAATTTAAATAATAAAACAGTTTTGAAGATCCATGGTTTTCACTTATGACAACAAAAATCACGCTAATCTATTTCTAGCATTCGCTCAATTTGTGGTGCTTATCACTTTAGCAATCACCATAAATCTCCTCTCAGACTCATAATGAATCATTGTAGGCTTTGAATGGTGATCAATCTTTCAAAACTCATGAAGAACAATGATAAACACTTCAACAATGCAATAAACAAAACATTGAATACGTTGAAGTAGAAAAGAGCGTATATTACAACTTAGGCTACATCGTAGCTTAGGAAAGACAAAATTAGTTCATAATAGACATAATATCAAGAAAAACTAAGGAAAAAATCCATGAAATTTAAAGAACAAAAGGATAGAAACAACTTAAAAATACAAAATTACAAACCAACTTCTTCCCTATGGTTTTCCTATACTTCTCTCTACTTTGTATTGGTTTTTTTTTTGCTGGATGAGATGCCAAAACACTTCCACAACCTTCCTATTCATAGTATTTGAGGTTGGAAGTTAAAAAGATTAAAAATTACATAAGCTTGATTCTCATTTGTTGTTGTTGCCACCCTTGCTGCCCAAACTGTAGTTTTCACACAACTTGCTGATTTTGCGGAGTTTTTTTAATCTTTTTCTTACTTTTCACTGCCCAAAATAAGTCTTCGCATCAAGTTTAAGATTTTTACGTATTGTTTAATTCATCCTTACATTTGATTTGTGTATTTTGCCGCCCCTTGTTGCAATTTGAAATGAATTGTACATGTTCTTGTTGTGTTCATGCTTTAGCCATGTAAAATGTTATGTTTTGCCCTTTTTTTCTTTTGTTTGATGTATCTTGCATTCACTTGTTGACGTTGATGGTAAAACCTAGTAAGATTTAGCACAAAATGAGTGTTTTTGCAAGAAAATAGCAATAGAAGCAAAAAAGAGCAAAAGTGAGCAATAGCGATAAAAATTTGATGTATAATGGTTAGCAAATGAATTAAAATGATATGAATTATTATATACTAAATTGGAATTATCAAACTACCCTCAAACTTAAATCTTACTCGTCCTCGAGCAAGGCTGAACATTTAAGCACAGGATCTCATGCTTTTTAAGAATTCTACCACAATTCAAAGAAAGCATACTCTTATTTAGAGAAGAATGACCAAGGCTCAAAGTTTAAGGTTCTAAAGGTAAAACAGTCTTTCAAAGGAAAAACCATTCAATCACCTAGGTTAATGAATTCAAAAGTTGGCTAAGCAAATTCATTTTATCCGTTCTTTCTAATCTTAAGACATTCAAATCGAATAGAAAAGAACAATCATACCCCTCACAACAAGATTACTGAAGTATGCCCAAGCCTAAAAATTATTAAGAAAAATTTATTTCCCTTTTTTTGGAACTTTTAATATGAGAGACTGATATGCCCTAGTCAACTCTGGTCCATAAGTATATCTTCAGCGAGAAACGAACTCCTGACCCCTGGGTGATGACAGCATGGGTAAGAGAAGCCACCACTAAGATGTCCTCATTATAACTTCACGAGTATATCTTCAGCGAGAATTAGACTCCTGACCCTTGGGCGATGACCGCATGGGTAAGAGAAGCTACCACTGAGATGCCCTCATGATGGGCAGCACATATCTTAAAATGTTTATATTGGATAGCGGTGCTAAGAGATGCTTTCCTCAATTCCTTCTTTTTTTTTTCCTTATTTTTCTTTAGACTTAGAAATAACTCTTCAAATTTTATTATACAAATGATAATCTTAATACAATCCATTCAAATTTAAGCATCTTTTAATCAGAAAGAAAGGTAAAACAGCCATGCTAAATAGTGAACTAAAATACCATGATTTTATCAAGATCGTACCTTAGAATATATCATGTTTTGGAATTAGAATACATAAACAATTGATTCTCAGGTTATTCAAGTCTAATCAAAGCAAATGAGCTAAGAAGAGTAGAGAAATTTCCTACAAAGCATGATGATGAGATCTCAAGTTATTTTAAGGGTTTTAAATTGGTTCAAACTGTGCAATTAAATTTAGAAAGATTTATGATCTAAAATATAGAAAATAGAAAATCCTTTTGTTGGCCAACACTCTCTACATCCCCATACAATGGCTCTGAACTCTAGGAGGCATTAAAATCGACTCTAAAGATAAAATAGGCCTAGACAAGAAAAGTTTTCAAAACATATACTTAAAGCTAACATTGTCCTCGATATTAAACGAAATATAAAGAACGAAGAAGTAGGTGAGAGATACTTCCCAGGTTTGAGGATTGCGTTTTGATGGTGAACGTTGTCATCAGGTTACCCCCAAACTTGTTTCAAAAACCTGTTTGGACAAAAATATATAGAAACATGAGAAAATAATAAAAATGAAAGGAAAATAAGATCAAAGAAGTAAGGAAAGAAACACTTGGGTAGCCTCCCAAGAAGCGCTGAAGTTATAGTCGTTAGCTCGACTCCTGGAGTGGATCATTCGACGTTATTGGGATGAATGGAGGATTTCTGTGGTTCGAGCTCTCCATCAATATAAAGTTTCAGCCTTTGACTGTTAACTTTGAATGTGCCCTTCTTCTCATCTTGAATCTCGACAATGCCATATGGAAAAATATGAGTCACAACAAAGGGTCCTGACCATCTGGTGCGCAATTTCCCTGGGAAAAGTCGTAATTGGGAGTTAAAAAGTAAAACTTTTTGTCCGACTACAAATTCCCTATTCAGAATGTGCTTGTCATGCCCTCTTTTGGTCTAGTCTTTGTAAATTCGAGCATTTTCATAGGCTTAATTTCTGAACTCATCTATCTAATTGATTTGCAGTTGCCACTTTTCTCTTGCAACTTCTAAATTAAAGTTGAAGGTTTTTATAGCCTAGTATGCTTTATGTTCCAATTCTACTGGTAAATGGCATGCTTTGCCATAAACCAGTCAATATGGAGACATTCCAATTGGTGTTTTGAATGCTGTTCTATACGCCTAAAGCGTGTCATCTAACTTTTTTAACCAATCTTTCCTAGAAGCACTAACTATTTTTCAAGAATAGTTTTCAATTCTCGATTTAAAATTTCTACTTGACCACTTGTTTGAGGATGGTATGGAACAGCCACATGGTGTGTGGCTCCATACTTACTAAATAAAGCTTTAAGTTGATAGTCACAAAAGTGTTTTCCGCCATCACTTATAATTGCTATAGGAGTTCCAAATCGAGAAAAGATGTTTTTTCTTACAAAGTTTACCACAACTCTAGCATCATTGGTAGGAAAAGCAGCTACTTCAACCCACTTTGATGCATATTCTACAACCACCAAAATAAATCTGTTAGAAAATGATGAAGGGAAAGGACTCATGAAATCAATCCCCCCAAACGTCAAATAATTCAACAACTAAAATGTTGTTTAGGGGCATTTTATGTCTCTTGGAAATATTTTCTATCCTTTAACATCGATCACATTTACTAACAAATTTGAAAGCATCTTTAAAAAGTGTAGGCCAATAAAATTCAAATTGTAAAACCTTAGCTGCAGTCCTTGTTGCACCATAATGGCCACCAGTTTCAAGAGAGTGGCAATGGCGCAGAATGTCTTCCACTTCCTCTTCAGGTATACATCTCCGAATGATTTGGTTTGCACAATGCCAATACAAGAATGGTTTTTCCCAAAAAATGATGCTTCAAATTAGCGAAGAACTTCTTCTTTTTTTGATATGTCATGTCCTTGGGCAGTTCCTGTGCAACCAAATAGTTAACAATGTCAGCATATCATGGATCAGTAGGATTTTCGCTTACCATCATAAGATTTTCACGCGGGAATTTTTTTATTGATAGAGGGACTTTCGTCCTTTCGTTCAAGGCGTGCTAAATGATCCGCCACAACATTTTTTGTTACCTTTTTGTCCCGGATTTCTAAATTGAATTCTTAAAGCAATAAAATTCATCTTATTAGTCTTGGTTTTGCATACTGTTTTGCAAAGAGGTGTTTAAGAGTAGAATGATCAGTGCAAACAATTACCTTAGAATTTAGCAAGTAGGAATGAAATTTGTCAAATGCAGAAACAACAGCTAGTAAATCTTTTTCGGTGGTAGCATAGTTAACCTGTGCGTCCGTTAAAGTCTTACCAGTGTAGTAAATTACATGAAAATTTTTGTTCCTTCTTTGCTCCGGCAAGGCCCCTACTGCATAGTCACTAGGATCACACATAAAAGCCCCTACTGCATAGTCACTAGCATCGTACATAAGTTCAAAGTGTAGTCAGATGCTAAGATTATTGGTGCTGACACTAGTTTATTTTTCATAGTTTCAAAAGCATGCATGCAGTTACTATCAAAGTTAAAAGGGACATCCTCCATCAATAAATTGTAGAGAGGCTTGGTGATCTTAAAGAAGTCCTTAATAAACCTTGTATAGAAACCTACATGACCTAAGAAACTCCGAATGCCCTTAACATTAGTAAAGCACGATAATCACTCTATTACTTTAGTTTTTGCTCTATCAACCTCCATTCCCCTTTATGAGATTATATGCCCTAACCCAATTTCTTCTTGCACCGTGAAATGACATTTCTCCCAATTCAACACAAGACTAAAGTCAATGTATCTTTGCAATACCATAGAGAGGTTAGCTAAACAATTATCAAATGAGGCAACAAAGACTGAAAAATAATCCTTAAACGCCTCTGCGAAATTTTTCACCATATCACTAAAGATTGCCATCATACATCGCTGAAAACTCACAGGAGCATTGCATAATCCAAAAGGCATTCTCCTATAGGCAAAGGTACCATATGGACAAGTAAAAGTGGTATTTTCTTGATCTTCCGATGCTATTGTAATTTGGTTGTATCCAGAATAACCATTAAGGAAACAGAATTATGAATGGCCCGCCAGTTTTTCTAACATTTGATCAATGAATGGCAAGGGAAAATGGTCTTTTCAGGTAGCGTCATTAAGTTTTCTGGAATCTATATATCTCGCCACCCTGTGACGGTCCTAATAGGTATAAGCTTATTGTTCTCATTTTCCACTACGGTTATGCCCCTTTTCTTTAGAACTACTTATACTGGATTGACCCATGGACTATCGGATATGGAATAAATGATCCTGGCATCTAATAACTTGACAACTTATTTCCTTACCACCACCTTCGTAGCAGGGTTTAATCGCCGTTGTGGTTGCACGATAGGCTTGAAGATGTCCTCCATGAGGATTTTATGCATGCATAAGGAAGGGCTAATTCCCTTGATGTCTGACATGATCCATCTGATTGCTAATTTATGCTCTCTTAGAACTCTAAGCAATCTTTCCTGTTCGACATTACTCAAAGAAGTATTAATAATAACATGACAAGTATTAGAATTACTAAGATAAGTATACTTGAGATGAGGCGGCAATGGCTTGAGCTCTAGATTTGGAGGCTCATTTTCCTTCATTGTTTGCTAAGTTTCAATCGCTTGTATGTTTTCCACTCTTGGTTCATGGGGCAAATCAAAAGGTTCACAACCTTTTAGGTATTGGGAACATTCCCTTATCAACTCATTCTCTGCGTCTAAGGTCCCTGACTTTGTTAGACACGCTTGAAAAGGTAACTTAGGGAATGTGTCCCTGAATGTCTCGGCTAACAACTCGTCGACAATATCAACCTTGAAACAAGAATCCATGTTAGTGGAAAATTGTATAGCATTAACAACATTGAAGGTTACCTACTCATCTTGCATCTTTAAGATAAGTTTCTCTTCTTGCACATCAATTAGGCTCCTTCCTGTGGCAAGGATGGGTCGGCCCAGAATAAGAGGTATCTCGCGATCCTCTTCCATATCAAGCACGTGTGAAATCGGCCGGGAAGATGAATTTATCAACCTTCACTAAGACGTACTCAATCACACCTCTTGGATACTTGATCGATCTATCCGCAAGTTGGAGAGATACTGTTGTGGGTTTCACCTCTCCTAAGCCAAGCTTCATGAACACAGAGAGATGCATTAAATTAATACTTTCACCTAAATCGCATAAAACTTTATCAAAACTAATGGTGCCAATGGTGTAAGGTATAGTGAAACTCCCTGGATCTTTTAGCTTAGGAGGTAACTTCTTTTGGAGTATGGCACTGCATTCTTCAGTTAGTGCCACTGTTTTGAATTCTCTCAACTTTCTTTTGCTAGACAGGATTTCCTTCATAAATTTTGCATATCTAGGCATCTGCTCTAACATGTCAGCAAAAGGGACATGAATATTTAACTTTTCGAAAGTTTCCTAAAATTTAACAAATTGTTTGCCTGCTTTTGTCTTTTTGAAACGTTGCGGGAATGGGACCTTTGGTTTGTAGGGTTGAGGTTCCATCCTTTTTGGTTTGTCTTTATTTTGAATTTTTTCCCCTCCTCATTTTCAATTTCTTGGTTCGTATATGCGGACAGGTCGATTATGGGTTGCTCATTTTGTGTGGTCTTGGTTACCGAATTTGGTTCATTCAGAGTTTTCCCACTTCTTAATTCAATTGCTTTTACTTGCTCTTGCGGGTTAGTACTTATGTTACTAGGCAAGGAACCTTGAGACCTATCAGAGAGTTGGTTTGAAATTCGTCCGATTTGGATCCCGAGGTTTCTAATTGAAGCTTCATGATTTCGAAGATTTGATTTAGTTTTTTGCATGAAACTTCTGGTTTCTTGCACAAACTTACTAAATATATCTTCAAGATCAAGTTTCTTTTCTTCTAGTGGTTGAATATGTTGTTTTTGAGCCCTGGGTTACTACATGAAAATTTTGGGTGGTTTCTTCACCCAGGATTGTAAGTGTTAGAGTAGAGATTGTGTTGTGGTTTTTGAAGATTTGAAACAAAATTGGCTTTTTCATGGCTTGTTGTGGCGAAAGAGTTCCCTGTTTGACATTCTAGGCTCGCATGATTTCCTATGCAAAACTCACATGTTAGCATAGAAGGATGAATTGCATTAACACCCATGTTACCTAATTGTTTCCGAATCATTCAAATTTGAACGGAAATGTGCTCAATGTGTCTACCTCGTGAACACCTGTAAGTTTCCTTCAATCAGCTGTTCTTACATAGTTGTTGCTAGCCTTTACCTTTAGCAACTTGTATGCTTCATTAGGGGTCTTGCTGTTTGGGGCTCCTCTTACAGCCGCATCAACCATCTTTTGGGTATTAGGTGCCAAACCATTGTAAAAAGTTTGGACTTGTGTCCAACCTGGTAAACCAAGGTGTGGAACCCTTCTTAAAAGCTTTTTATAGCGTTCCCATGCTTTATACAATGATTCCATATCGTATTACACAAAAGAGGTAAGGTCATTCCTCATTTTGGCTGATTTCGTAGGTGGAAAATATTTAGCAAGAAATTTTGGTGCCAAATCATCCCATGAAGTGATAGTAGCTGGTGGTAATAACATTAACCACGTTTTGGCTTTGTCACTTAGTGAGAACGTAAACAGTTTTAAGCGAATGGCATCATCGCTGACACCATTATGCTTAAATGTGTCGCATATCTTTAAGAAGTTAATGATATGCAGATTCGGGTCCTCACTAGGTAGACAGCAAACTGAACAGTCTGTTGAATTATTTGTATTATGGCGGGTTTAATTTCAAAATTGTTTGCTTGTATTGGTGGATGTTGGATGCTAGAAGTGCATCCACCAACAGTTGGTACAACATAATCTTATAAAGGTTTTTCATCATCATTACTATTATTGTTATTAGCCATTGGTTCAGTTCGTTTGGTTTTCCTGATTTGTCGAAGGGTTCTTTTGATTTCAAGATCCAAGCAATTTACTTTGTTTTTGTTTTGATTTTGCGTACAGAGTAAGAAAAACAAACTAAAACTAAAAAGTTAAAAGAAGGATAACAATAATAAGAAAGCTTCAAAAATATACAAATATAACACAAAACCTTACAAAAACCAAATTTTATAGGGGGGAGTAGTAATAGTAATTTTTGAAAATCTTAAAAATAACAATTTTAACTTTTAAAATCTTAAGAAAGTGAACTTATAAGTAAATTAAAGGTGAAAATAAGGAGAAAATACTAGAAAAATAATAAAATAACACAAAATGAACAAAACATAACAGCCTTTTTTTGGGGGGGGGGGGGGGGGGGGGGGGGGTGCTGCTACACGAATTTTTGAAGTAAAAATAACTTTGCAAATGCAATCAAGTGAATGAAATAAATGAAAGAAAAAAAGTTTCTTCTTCAAACATAAGAAAATTTACAAGTTTTAACAAACAACTTCAAATTAGTACAAAAACTAGTTGGTGTCGATATCATTCAAATAAGAACAATCCCAGCAACGGTGCCAAAAACTCTATGCTTACTGTGTTTGCTTAGCAAGTGCACTAAGTCATATCAAGTAATATAGAATGAGTAGTGTATCATCCCACAAGGATTGATTATTGAGTGAGTACCGAAATTAGTAGTTTCTACACTATTTTTAAAGATCGAAATTTGAGGTTTTTGAAATGAAACAAAACAAAATGAAAAAGAACTAAATTTTTATTGATTTTTATCAGAAGGT
Source organism: Simmondsia chinensis (assembly GCA_018398585.1). Classification (NCBI taxonomy): domain Eukaryota; kingdom Viridiplantae; phylum Streptophyta; class Magnoliopsida; order Caryophyllales; family Simmondsiaceae; genus Simmondsia; species Simmondsia chinensis. The sequence continues at coordinate 28,601,621 of JAGTTD010000002.1, read as the reverse complement.
TTCTAATTTTGGATGAGTTGAATGATTTAATAAGATCCAAGGCATCCGATTCACCTAGTTGCATCAATACGCCTTTCTTTTCTCGATATTCAATTTGGTATTAAATGTTGATCGTCGAAAACCCTAATTTACTAAATATTCTCTCTTGAGAAACATTTAGGATGCTCTTTTATATATTAACTCATCAATCTCTTGTATGAGTTTAAATAAGAAAAGAGTTTTGAAGATCCATGGTTTTCGCTTAAGACCATACAAATTACGTTAATTTATCTCTAGCATTCGCTCAATTTGTGGTATTTATCACTTTTGCAATCATCATAAATCTCCTCTTAGAATCATTATGAATCATTATAGGCTTTAAATGATGATCAAGAATTCAAAACTCATGAAGAACAATGATAAACACTTCAATAATGCAATAAGCAAACATTAAATACATTGAAGTAGAAAAGAGCATATATTACAACTTAGGTGACATTGTAGCCTTGGAAAAATAAAATTAGTTTATAATAGACATAATATAAAGCAACAGTAAGACAAAATCCAAGAACTTTAAAGAAGAAAAGGATAGAAAGAACTTAAAAATGCAAAATTACAAATCCTTCTTCTTCCCTATGGTTTTCCTATCCTTCTCTCTACTTTGTATTGGTTTTTTTTTTTTTTTGTTGGATGAGGTGCCAAAACACTTCCACAACCCCCCCATTTATAGCACATGAGGTTGGAAGTTAAAAAGATAAAAAATTACATAAGCTTGATTCTTATTTGTTGTTGTTGCCACCCTTGCTTCCCAAACTGCAGTTTTCACACAACTTGCTAATTTTGCTAATTTTTTTAACTTTTTTTCTTGCTTTCCACTGCCCAAAATCAGTCTTCACATCAAGTTGAAGATTTTTATGTATTGTTTAACTGATCCTTGCATTTGATTTGTGCATTTCGCTGCCCCTTGTTGCATTTTGAAGTGAATTGTACATGTTCTTGTTGTGTTCATGCTTTAGCCGTGTAAAATGTTATGTTTTGCTCATTTTTGGCTTTTTTTTTTGATGTATCTTGCATTCACTTGTTCATTTTGATGATAAAAACTTGCAAGATTTAGCACAAAATGAGTGTTTTTGTAGGAAAATAGCAATAAAAGCAAAAAAGAGCAAAATCGAGCAATAGCAATAAAAATTTGATGTATAATGGTTAGAAAATGAACTAAAATGATATGAATAATTGTATAATAAATTGGATATATCAGTACTCTAGCGAATCGGGGTGAAAATGCACCTGCCTTGAGAACCAATGTCAACAATGTTGGGACTTCAATGAGTGAGAGAGATCACAAAGAAATTGATAGTCTTTTTGAAATAAATTCAACCTTATCTTCCACTGCTAGCCTTATAGCCAAAGACGTGGCAAGGCAAACGGTAGTTGAAGTCGTGCCTATCTTGGTAATGCAGGTTGTGACTCACAAGGGCTTAATTCAAGCCGTTAGACATGAAATTAGGGAGTTAAGTCCTATTCCTCTTCCCGTTGCTCCCACTAGGTATCTGTTATGCTCGGGATGGATTCCCAAACATAAGCTGTATCTGTTATGCTCGGGATCGATTCCCAAACATAAGCTAAGTGAAATTGAGATAGATGAGAGTATGAGATGAGAAAGAAGTGAATTAAGATGAGAAATTAGAGAAATGGGGATGAGAAATAGAAGAGTTAGATGAGAGAGAGAAGGTTTGATCTCAAATTGAGATATTTGTTGATATTTTCCTTGAATGATCTGAAAAAATACAATTGACTACTACTTATAGGCAATACAAGTAAAGTAATACAATGAACCTAGACTTACACAAGTAACCGACTCAAACAAAATATCTAACTATCCAAAATATCTTCTAACTCACTCTAAAATATCTAACTAACTATCCTAGCTTATGGCGCCAAGCCAAATTAGTTATTATAATTCAAGAGTAACACGCAGCATTAAGCCTAGAGTTAGAACATCATACTAACGGCTACACTAAACCAACAGCAGCAGCCCACACTAATTAAAGTGATGGAAATACTACTAAGGACATATACTAAACTAATGATTTATTCTAATTACAATTGTCATAGGCCCCACCTATAGGAATCATAACATTCCCTTCCCCTTGAAAACATTCTTGTCCCCAAGAATGGAAGAGAGATCTATGAAGAAACTTATCGATGTAGAGGTAGAAGTTGAAGGAGATCAACTTGCTGAAATTTTGTAGTTGCAACAGACTTAAGCCTGAATCTGAATAACTGGTCACATCTTGTTAATTCAGCAAATATGGATTTGTCTCTTGTTCCAGCTCCTATTGTTGCGTTTCGATGTCTTGAACTCATCCGGGTCTTCCCAGATCAAACTAGATCAGCCAAACCCCAAATTTTAGTCCAAGGTACCACCCATTGCTATGGATGCAGCTCAAAACTTGAGTTTTGCAGCTGAAATTCCAATGCTTTAGTGCACTGCCGCAACAAGGGAGAAAGAGTTTGCATATCTCCTCCCAATTGAGAGGTGTCCCTTTGAAATATTGAAGGTGCTTGAAGACTATACGAAGGATCTTGAAGACTAGGGAGAAGATTGGAAACAATTGCAGCACAATTTTCCAGTTTGAATGCTTCAAGTTCTTGCTAACAACTTGTTGTCTTAAGGAATGAGAATGACCTGCAGCCACAACTTCCAACTGATTTTCCCACTGCCTAACTGGCTTTTGAAGTAGCACTCCAAGGTATTTGGGAGGTCTAACATTAGCTTATATTTTAGGAAGGTGTCCTTTGCTCTCAACTTGAGCCATACAAGCTTCTAACTTGTCCAATTCATTGTTGCACTCCTCTTTGTTGATCTGAACAACAAGCTCCAGTTCTCTTTGATTAAGGAACCTAATGTTAGTGTTCTTTGTTGCATAAACACTAACTTCACTCATTTGATCTTGCTCTTTGATTGAGTTGTGCAACTCTCCAAACTGAAATGAATCGCTTGCTTGCATTTGTATCAATTTATGTTGTGCAGGCTTTAAATCAGCAACAAGATCTTGGACTGAAACTGCTACATTCAATTTGAGAAGTTGATCTTGCACTATCGAAGGTTCCAACACTTCTTTAAACTACCATGTGATCAGATTTTGCAAATCTTCCAACTGAACATGAGATTTCTCCACTGGAATCTGCGATTCTGCAGCAAAAACTTCTTGCGTGCATCTAGCTAGAGTGGCTCTATCTTCATCTTGCGTCAACACTTGAGTAAACTGCAGAGGAACATCATTCTCAGCTACAGATTTCACTCGTTGCTCTTCCACTTGCTGAATTTGTTCATTTCTCTTTTGGTCAAATCCTTGCACCAATTCCCTTTGTGATTGCATAAACTGAACCATCAATTCCTTCATTTGAATGCTTAATTGACCATATGTAACTTCCTCTTGCTCTGCTGCGAAGCTAGTACCAGAATTCATGATCGATTCCTTGCTCACTGAATTTTGTTTGTTCGCACTCAGAATTAACAAATTCTGAGCTCAAAAGTAGAAGCTGAATATGATCAATGTACTGCACTTGTTCACGGTTCTGATTACATCCAATTTAAACTGAATCCTGAGCTAAAATCAGCACCGAATCTTGTTTTTGTTGATTAAATTGCAGCTAGCATCAAAGCTTGACACAATACAAACTCAATTTAGTTGAATTTGATTCAACTAAATCAAATGCAAAGCATCTAAAGTCTCTTGCACAGCAACAACAATCTAATTTTGAATTTTTCTTGATTATGAGCTCGATTGGAAGCCAAACGAGGCTCTGATACCAATTGTTATGCTCGGGATCGATTCCCAAACATAAGCTAAGTAAAATTAGGATAGATGAGAGTATGAGATGAGAAAGAAGTGAATTAAGATAAGAAATTAGAGAAATAGGGATGAGAAATAGAAGAGTTAGATGAGAGAGAGAAGGTTTGATCTCAAATTGAGATATTTGTTGATATTTTCCTTGAATGATCTAAAAAAATACAATTGACTACTACTTATAGGCAATAAAAGTAAAGTAATACAATGAACCTAGACTTACACAAGTAACCGACTCAAACAAAATATCTAACTATCCAAAATATCTTCTAACTAACTCTAAAATATCTAACTAACTATCCTAGCTTATGGCGCCAAGCCAAATTAGTTATTACAAATCAAGAGTAACACGCAACATTAAGCCTAGAGCTCGAACATCATACTAACAGCTACACTAAACCAACAGCAGCAGCCCACACTAATTAAAGCTATGGAAATACTACTAAGGACATATACTAAACTAATGATTTATTCTAATTACAATTGTCATAGGCCCCACCTATAGGAATCATAACAGTATCTTCGTGATGTTCCTTCGAGCTCATGGGTGCTAGTTGTTCGGAACAGTGTTCTAAAATCCAAATTTATCATGTACTTATTGCATTATTATAGAATAAAATTTAAGTTCCAGTCGTTTCCTTGTTGAATTTGTGTAAGTTAGTATATATTGCATGTGATTTTCTTTTAAGTAACATCAATGAGATGGATATAGTCCTCAGACTACATTTACATGTTTGTTCTAAGTGGATTATGAGATTAACCCACAGATAGATTTGGAGCAAATGGAATGAAATGTTATTTGAAAAACTCGTAGTCAGTGATAAGTTTGGATTACTTGTCTACTAAGGCTATAACTTGACATTTTAGATGACTTGTCCTGGTTATGTGAATGGTGATTCAAAAGTATTATGTTGGTGTGTTTAATAAGATTAATACACTGAGTTGAACCAAGTGAGTTACTTGTTTCTAGGCTACTATGTCGAAATGAGTGATTCATGATGTACTGTTTGAATGATGACTCTAAGTATTTTGGACTTATGCATGGAATGTTAGGTATCTTGGTGTACTATAGGTAAGGTCTCAATGAATGGCCGAAGTCCCACGTGCATTGGGTAGTGACATGAAGTGTGACGGGGGATTAGGTATTTATTATGGAATCTATAGTCTTTTATGAGATACAGATGTCCACTTAGTTGAATCGGAAGTGTTTGAATTAATTTGGAAATTTTTGCTAAAGTGTCCCAAGTGTTTGAAATTTGTAATTTATACTATGAATATGTTCAAATATAAATAAGTTATCTGAAAAAGGGCGAGTCTGGAACCAATGGAAAAGCTATGAGAAAAACAGTGGTAGTAGTAATAGTTATTTTCTCTCATGGATATCTAATAGAGGAGTTGTTATTGTTAGTATAGTCTATTTGGGAATTATTGAATAAATAATTTAACTCTAGAGTGCAGTTATCTACTGGAATTAAGTCCCATTAAATGGTAATTAAATTTTGTCATGAGATGATTATTAATTTAATGCATTTTGAACTGGATTTAAATTGTCTTTGAGATCCTTACGCAAGCCTCTATTTTAAATGCCATTAGAAAAATATTAAATAATTCATGAGATGAGTAAATTTAAAAATGCTAAAAATTATAAATTTAAGAAAATTAAAATTAATGGGATGAATTTTTACATGTGAGAAACGAAGAAAGGAGGGATCCGTGAACTCACGAGTGGACTAACCAGTGCGCGACACGACTAGGCAGTGATTTGCGCCAAAAGGTGCGGACCACATGGCGCTAGCTTGTTGGGCAAGGCCGTTTTGCACTGTACAACTAAACAACATCGTTTTGTATTGTTTTATTTCGTTTTTGGTGAATCTCACATTGACCTTTTCACATTTTTTTGCTCCAGTAGCCTACTATAAATAGGAGTCCTAGAACTAAGGTTTTTCATTAATTATCCAATTAAAAATTAAAGTTTTCTGAAAGTGTTGACTTCAGAGAATTAAAAGAGAGAAAATTTTCATTGAAATTTTTTGTCATAGTTTAATATTTTTCGGAGCCTACACTCCCGATTTTTGAGGTGATTGCGTAGAAAGTCTTCAGGTCTCGATTTGCTTCTGTTTTCATTAATGGAGCAATTTTCAAGTATTCTTCTTTCCCAATTCTTTTAATTTTTTGCTTCTATATTTATTTTCAGTATTTTATTATGCTAGTTAGTATTCATGTTATTATTATGAATGTGATAGTGTAGAGGCCTGCAAGTTTTAAATTAGAAATTTTAAATAATGCCTAGGTTCAAAATTAGGAATTTTAAACCATTATGCTGTATTAATTTAATTAATTAGGGTAAATTTTTGAAATTCATCCCAACACTAGTTCTTCGTGCAAGAGGAAGCTTAATGGCTTAACATGGGAAGAGTGCCACAGAATTAGGAGTAGCAGTTATTTTCCAATTTATATAAATAAAGGACTCTTGTGTCAGTCCAAGGAACAACAAAACAATACAATATTTCATCATGTTTTATTTACAGCACACTTGTGCTCTTTCCTTAAGAGTAACATTACTTAGTGTAGCTTAGCTTAATGTAGAACTTGTTATACTTGCTTCGTTAGTAATACAGTTCCTTGGGCTTTTGGTATGAACTTTCAGTTTTTAATCTATTCTCAAATTTCGACGAGTTGAGAATTGAGGCTTTAGTTTAAGGCTTTGATGGCCAAGGTTTGATTGTGATTGCTTTGGTCATAAAACTTCTGATAAGTCAGGTGAACTTCGGTTCGCACCATTGTGTAGGACTTTGACAGCCAAGGCTTGACCTTGATTACATTGGTCTTAATCCAGTGACCTGAATACAGTTTACTCCACCTTAATCTTGTCACACCTTAACTCAGTCGAGTTATTATAAGTCAAGTGTACCAGGCTTAAAAACCTGAGTGACTAGGGCATGAAGGAGACTGCTGAGCTCTTGAGTTTGTCTTCACCCCAGTTCTTGACTTTTAAGTGCATGAGGAAAGGTGTTTGTGGGCCCTGCTTCGTCACTATAACTGCCACTTGAGTTAGGTCCATATCCTTTTACTTTTGCGTATATATATATATATATATATATATATCAACAAAAATACTTAACAAAAGTCTTCTTAATTGAAGCATAAGCGGAACTCATGGTATTACCGAAGTCAGATACACCAACATACCACAACCTTTTCTCCGAAAACGGTGAGTTGTCGAGGTTAAAGACGTGCGGTTCATATTTAGACTCACTCCCTAGTCATGGTGAGTTCCCTTTGCACGTTGGTTTTGTTTTCAAATTTATGGCGGCTACATCACACTTAACTACAAACAAAATAAAACAAACACGCCTCTTGGTGACCATGGAGGGAGGCTTAAAACGAGACTTCATCGTCTTTAGCCCATCATGGATTACCAGAACGTAGTTTCAAAACATTCCCAATGGTGAGAACTAGGAGGTCCAGTGCTGTCGAACATGAGGAGAAGAATCCTCTTGAACAAAGCTCTATATCATGAAGGGATGAACTGAGTCATAGCCATGGCGGTGAGAGCAGTAGTTATGATGACATCCCGGAGGATGAACGAATAGATATAGATGGCTATTCTCACAAGAGTTTCATGGCTATGCTTAAACTCCATTTAGAAATCGTGGACCAAAGAGTCTAACAAACGATGAGAGAAGCTTTTGAGAGACAACATGCTAAATAGAGCGCAATTTAGCAACCCAGCGTAAAAACACCACCGCCATGAGAATTGTGATAAAAACGTTGGAACCTTAATGCATGATAGGCTTCACGAGGAAACTGAAAGAGTCTTAGTTGAAATGAACTCGACATTGTCTTCTACTGCTATTGTTATTGCTAAGGATGCGCTAAGACAGATAATAGTTGAGGTCGAGCCTATCTTGGTTAGATAGGTTGATTCTCATAATGGCTTGGTTCAAGATGTTAGAGAGGATATCATGCAACTCAGGCCTGCATCTCTTCCTTCAACACCAACTAGATATCCTCATGAGGCTTCTTTGAGCTCACGATTACTAGTGACCTAGGTTGACTATAACATCCTTGAGAAAACGGAAACCCATTTATAGAGAACCCAGGGATTATGTACTTGGAATCTAGCCATAGGAACAAGGTGCCACCAGGGGTTGTTGACCCTTCAAATCGGAGTTGTTCTTTGGCCTCGAGGGATCTCAACGCTAATGTGCCAGTGTTGCATGTCCCTGAGACAGGGGAAAACCGTTCATATCCTCCTCAGGTAGTTGAGGTAACCTCAAGGTCCTCTCAAGGCCTTGATGTAGGAATGCAAGGACGGGTGCCCAATCTTAGGATTCTGCCTCTCTTTCCTAGACCTCTCTATGCCTATCACACTAAGGGGCAAGTTAATTGCCGACTTCCTCAAAACCATGACATAGGGAATGATCAAGCAATGATGAACCAACAACATGCTAATATTGGTGCGCTTCCAGGCATGTCGTATAACCCAGGACTTGTTGGGACATGCTTCATGTCCAGCCAAGTGCATGGCCATGAAGATTAAGCGGATTACATCTGGTTTGGGGGGAAACAACCATTCCCACACCCGATTGTGGTGGGTGCTCAGGGTTATCCTGCAGATCCCCCTCAAGATCCTCACCCACTTGAGAGTTAATGGCAGACGCATAACCATGTGCCCAATGTACCCCTCTAGGATCAACATGCTGACCTCATCGAGCAAATGTATGGGCCATGCCTCAGAATGGTCAAAGGACCCTTATACAGTAACCCTTATCCTAACTACATTGACATGGACTACCCTTTCTCTCGAGGATATAAAATCCCAGAGTTTATGTTAGCTTCCAATCCAAAAGGTTGAGAGCTAACCTTGTGGAAGGGAGGTAAGATGAGAAGAGAATTGAATTAGATGAGAATTAGAGAAGGAGATGAGAGTTCGAGAAAGATAATCCAAAAGGAAATCAGAATTTTATTAATTGAATGAAGATATTACATGATTGGGATCTATTTATAATAGATCTTGATACATTGAACCCCCACCAAGCTCCTAACCGACTTGCAACAGCTTTAACTGCCAACAACCAACTAGGCTGCCATATTTGACTTTGCTTGACCACTAACCGACTTTGGCGCCTAAGGTCCACTGACTCATATTTGAATTATTACATCAAAATGCATCACTTAAACTTTACATCCAATACATGACTCCAAAGCAACCCAAATTAAAGAAACCATAACATTCCCCTTCTCTTGAAAAGCTCCTTGTCCTCAAGGAGAAAAATTGGGAAATTGACTCTTCAAGAATGCAAGTTCCTCCCATGTAGCAAAGTTTCGGTCCAAGTTATGCCATTGCACCAGCACTTCAGGTACTGATCAGTCTGCAGCTTTTAACTTCCGGGTGGCTTTAACAGCAATAGGTTACAGCAGCAGTGAGCCGTTTAATCCAACTTCAGGTGCCACCTTTGAGCTTTTAGCTCCTTTCTTCACCTGTTTTTTGAGTCAAGGCACATGAAACACTGGGTGAATGTATGAGTTAGGAGGTAAGTCAAGCCGGTACGCCACTTTGCCAATCTTTTCTAATACTTTGTATGGCCCAAAAAAGCGAGCACTTAGCTTGAAATTTCTCTTGACAACCAAACAGGACTGTCTATAAGACTGTAATTTGAGGTAGACCATGTCACCAACTTCATAATTCTTATCTACCGTCTTTTTTTTCAGCATAAAGTTTCATCCTTGCTTGTGCTTGAAAGAGATTGTCCTTGAGAACTTGCATCATATGCTTCCTTTACTGTATCAAATCAGTAGCTTCAGGTATTGTTGAGGTTACCTTCTGAAGCATGAAAGGAGTGGGAGGATTGTACCCATAGAGATCTTTGAAAGGACAAGTGCCAATTGATGCATGAATATGAGTATTGAACCAATACTCAGCCAAAGAAAGCCATCGATTCCATACCTTCGAATACAAGAAAACCATACTTCTAAGGTATTGCTCAACACATTGATTGACTCTTTCAGTTTGTCCATCTGTTTGGGGATGATAGGATGAACTAAGAGCCAATGTCGTTCCCAACAACTAGAACAATTCCCTCCAAAAATTGCTTGTGAAGATCTTGTCCCGATCTGACACAATGGATTGAGGCAATCCATGTAATTTGTATATGTTGTCAAGGAAACTTTTGGCCAACTTAATTGCAGTAACAGGTCAAATCAAGGAGATAAAGTGACTATATTTGGTGAAGCGATCCACAACAACCCAAATTACTTCCTTGTCATCTGAATTCGGCAACCCTTCAATGAAATCCATGCTTATGTTAATCCAAGCACCCTCAGGTATAGGAAGTGGCTGTAAAAGACCTTGATAACGATGATCTCCCAATTTGGTTTGTTGACAGACTTCACAAGCTCTCACATAATCTGATATTGTCTTCTTCATACCAGGCCAGGTGAAATGTGCTTTAACCCTCTGATATGTTCCCTCAATTCTGGAATGACCTCCCCAAGCTGAATCGTGTGAAGCATTGACAATTTGATCTCTCAAGTCTGTTAAAGAACCAATATAGAGCCTGTTCTTCGATCAAATGATGCCTTTTTGGACTAATTTCTCTACATTAACATCTTCAATGCCCGAATTCTTCATACTGCCAGCAATAATACATTCTTGAGCAAAGGAATCCTCTTCATAAGACTTACAAACTTCTTCCATCCATGAAGGTAAGACAATGGACACTGCACAACAAGAGCCTTGCTCACAATCTTCAAATTTTTGTGAAAGAGCATCAGCTGCCAGATTTTCTTTGCCCTTCGATACTCAATAGCTTAATCAAGACCCAACATTTTCAACGGTCCCTTCTTTTGGATTCTTGTCACAATCTTCTGCTCCAAAGGATGCTTGAGACTCTGATGGTTTGTCCTGATGATGAACCTGTGTCCATCTAAGTAATGTCGCCATTTCTCAACAACTAAAAGAATTGCCAAGTATTCCTTTTCATAAGTAGGCATTGCTTGATGTTTTGGACTAAGAGCTTAACTCAAATAAACAATAGGCCTTCCATGTCGAGAAAGGACTACTCCAATGCCTGAACCGCTAGCATCTATCTCAAGGATGAACTCCTCAGCAAAATTAGGCATTGCTAGAACCGGAGCTGTGCACATAGTTGCCTTTGAGAGCTATAAAAGCTGACTGAGCTTGATCTGACCACTTGAAGGCATCATTTTTAAGCAGTGCTATCAAAGGCTTTGCAATAGATCCCTATCTTGCAATGAACTTCCTGTAATAGCCGGTCAGTCCCAAAAATCCCCTTAATTTTTTCAGTGATACTGGGATAGGCCATTCTTGCATTGCTTGAACCTTAGAAGGATCGGTTGAAACTCCTTCACATGAGATAACATGGCCCAAGTATTCTAATTGTTTCTGAGCAAAATAACACTTGGTCCGCTTGGCAAAGAACTTATGATTGCGCATTATTGTAAACACTTCCCTGAGATCCCTGAGATGATCCTCAAAGGAAGAACTGTATATCAAAATGTCATTAAAGAAAACTAGCACTGTTCTCCTCAGGTAAGGCTTGAAAACTTCATTCATAGTGGCTTGAAAGGTGGCTGGAGCGTTGGTTAAACCGAATGGCATAACCACAAACTCGAAGTGTCCATGATGAGCCTGAAAAGCTGTCTTATATATATCCGGATCCAGAACTCTGATTTGATGGTATCCCTACCTCAAATCAAGTTTAGTGAAGAAATGTGCTTCATATAACTCATCAAGTAAATCATCTATGACAGGAATAGGGAACTTATCTTTCACTGTCAAAGAATTAAGCTTCCTGTAATCAATGCACATCCTTGCCGTTCCATCCTTCTTCTTTACCAGAATAATGGGAGAGGCAAAAGGACTGTGACTAGGTCTGATGAAGCACATCTTGAGCAATTCATCACCTTGCTTCTCAATCTCTGTCTTCTGAGCATGAGGATACCGATAAGGCCTCATCTTGACTAGATCTGAATTAGCTTTGAGATGAATAGCGTGATCAACACTTCTGTGACGAGGTAGAGTCTTTGGCTGCTCAAAGATATCTTCTAACTCTTCAATCAAGGCTCGCACTTTAGGCTGGGTAACATATCCCAATTCAGTAGGAGAAATAACAAATAATTGTCCAATCAACTGAATGGCTCTCTTCTTAAATCTTCCTTGCAAGTTTTTGCCTTTGATCCACTGTAATTGTGCATGGTCAGCCATGCCTTGCAATGTGACTTTAGTTCCATGAACTTCAAAAGAAACAATCAGTTTTTCAAAGTCGAACATCAGTTGATTAAAGGATCTCATCCAATCAACACCGAGCACCATGTCACATTCACCCGAAGGAAGAACTCTGAAATCAAAGGTGAACTGATGTTCTTGCATAGTCCATTGAAATGCCTGACACTTGTTCTGAGTGAGAATTGAATTTCCATTAGCCACAGTCACAGCTAATGGATGAGTCTTAAGCACTTCGTGTCTCACTTCCTTCACTAATTTAGGATCAACGAAGCTGTGAGTGCTCCCACTGTCAATAAGAATGGTAATGGAAGTCTTTCCAGCTTTTCCTTTAATTTGAATGGTATTGTGAGCTCCATTCCCTGTCAAGGATTTCATAGAAATATCAATTTCATCCTCCTACAATTCTTCTTGTGACTCTTGCTCCGAACTATCCTCTACTGCCTCTATTTCTTCACTGTCAAATTGAACTTCAACTCAAGCACCTCTTCTAGACATCAGGAATTTGGAGTTACATTTATGTTGAGGCTGATAAGGTTAGCTGCATTTGTAACAAAGCCTTGAAGACCTCTTATCAACAGCACGACTTGCCTTGGAAGCAAATGAATCTCTGGGCTGAGGTTTGGAATTTCCTCCTTTGAATTTACTCTTGTCACTTGATGATACAACCGTGGCTTCAATCAACTTAGCCTTGGCATAAGCTTTAGACAAAGTCCTTGGCCCAATGGCCTTCACCATGTTCTTAATTCTTGGTCTCAATCCACTAATGAAGCTAGAGACATTGTATGTTTCTGTAGCTTGTGGATAAGTGGCTATCATGCTAGCTGGTAAGTTCTCAAACCTTCTCATATATTCACTCACAGTAGTCGTTTGATACACCGTTTTAAAGTTGTCAACAGCATCACCAATGTCCTCTCTATAGCGTTCGCATAATTCTTCCACGAACTCGCCCCAAGAAAGACTTGGATTGCTTTTTAACACCCTATAAAACCATACTTCATGGTCTCCATGAAGATGCACTGCTGCCAATTCTACCTTTTCAGCTTTACTCATGTTGTAAAAATGAAAGTATCGAACACACCTTCTCAACCACGATTGTGGTCGTTTGCCATCAAAAGGTTCAATTTGCACTTGAGGTTGTCTGAAAGCATTGCTCCTATTACCGGATGTAGCATCATTACTCACTGCTCTTCGTTGATGATGCTGATCTGGTGGCCTGTTTGGATGCTCAAATTCATTAGATGAATTTCTATTATGTAACACCACATCTGGAGGTCTGGTATTCAGGCTTGACTTCTGTCCAAATAATCGAGAATGTGCTTGTTCTATGGATTGATCATGAGTCCATGCAATAGCACCAACCTCTGGAAGTCGAGTATCAATTGTTCTATTATGATCTGGAGGTCTAACCTCAGCTTGAATCAAAGGAGATCCACTACGATTCCCGTCCAGACTTTTAACACTGTCAATGTGAACTCGTGGCTGCCGCAGTTCTGCTGGAAGAATTAGCTGACTAGCAGGTCGTAGAGTTCCATTTATTGAAGATTCATCGTGTTTGTTAACCTGGTTTTGCAACTCAATCAGTTTTTCCTCAAAACGCAAGGATTGCAGCTGCACTTGCTCAGTGAACTTCTGATCTTGTTCCAATTTTCGGTTAATTTGATCCTGTAATCCACCAATCTTGTCCTTAAGATATAGAGTTTGTTGTTACATTTGATCTAAAATCCTCAGATCTTGTTCATCTTGCACTTGTTGAATTTGATTCATCATCATCTCCATCTGTAACTTGTACATTTCATCCATTTGCGCCCTAAACTAAGTGTGAGTGATAAATTCAAGTTTGGTTGCAGAATTTCCGCCAACAATCGTTGCAACTGTTTCATTAGGATCAACATTAGCAGCCGAAGCTGCATTTACACCTCCATATCGAGTATTAGGCCTTCCGATCATTGATTATCACAAAAATCAGATTCAAAGATGCGCCTGATCAGGCTCTGATACCAATTGTTAGCTTCCAATCCAAAAGATTGAGAGCTAACTTTGTGGAAGAGAGGTAATATGAGAAAAGAATTGAATTCGATGAGAATTAGAGAAAGAGATGAGAGTTAGAGAGAGATTATCCAAAAGGAAATCAGAATTTTATTGATTGAATGAAGATATTACATGATTGGGATCTATTTATAATAGATCTTTATACATTGAACCCCCACTAAGCTCCTAACCGACTTGCAATAGCTTGTACCACCAAAAACCAACTAAGCTGCCATATTTGACTTTGCTTGACCACTAATCGACTTTGGTGCCTAAGACACACTAACTCATATTTAAATTATTACATCAAAACGCATCACTCAAACTTTACATCCAATACATGACTCTAAAGCAAACCAAATTAAAGAAATTACAACAGTTTACCCTCTTTTCAGGGGAAAGGACTATGTCTACCCCCGAGAACTTGTCAAGATTCAATTGCCAATGTAGAGAAGCGGCTAATAATCTATACCCCAAGCATAGGCTATTCCTTAATTCCCTAACTGGGACCACTTTCGTGGTACATTGGCCTACCTCCTAATTCCATCTATTGCTGGGATGACATGGCCAGGCAATTATAGGCCCAATTCCTAAGAATGGAGCTAGGAACTTCGATGTATGATTGGCCCGAATGAGACAAAGGGTAGGTGAATCTGTGGAAGACTACATTAGTAGGTCTAAGAGAGCTATGTTAAAGTGCATGGTAGCCCTTCCTGAAGTTGAATGCGCCAAGCTAGCCTTAAATGGCCTGGATATTGAATTTAGGAAGAAATTAGAGGGCTATAACCTCACGATGCTCCTATGGCTAGCAGAATGTGCCATTGGATATGAGGCTGTCTTGAAAGAAGAAAGCCTTAGAAAAACAACGTGTATGGAACTTACATACATGAATTAATAGAAGAGGATAAAGATCTTTCATATAAGATTGACATTGTTGAATATGTCAAGGGGTCCCTTATAGTTTTCAATCCTTTGGTTAAGAAGGATGTCAAAACTAGGAAGTCTTATCATTCCAAACACTTGAGAAAGTACCCATTTGACATCTCAAGAGTCGATCTAGTATTTGATTGGCTTATGGCAAATAACGAACTCAAGATTAGGCATAAACATAGAAAACCTGACCCAATTCTAATGGGGGAAGATATACTATAAATGGCATGATTGTTGACCCATTCAACAAAGAACTGCGTCATCTTTAGGAACATGGTTCAGGATGCCATAGAAGCAAATTAATTAATCTTCCCAGGAGAAGGACATATGGGTGGTTACAAAGACCCCTTCCCTAGTTTTGTCCAAGTTAATATAATCGAGGTAGCAAAGCCTTGTGATTTCTATGACAACATAAATAATGGCAGCTCTTTATGCAGGATGGATATGGAGAAAGACAGGCTGGACATGGCCAATGCTTTGTTTGACAGACTGCTGGAATTTAGAACACTTAGGTTTCCTTAACTGCTTTGAGATTGCCAGAGGATTACCGTAAGTGGTACATAACGCCTGAACATTCAACACATAGTTGTGTTACGTTCAGAAGGTTCTTAAAGAAGAAATTAGAAGAGGGTATTATTCTTCTCTCTAAGGAAGAAGAGTTAGCATGGGTATTCTCACTGATGACCTTGGTAGACAGTCTTTGCTTGTAAGAAATAGGTGTCGAGGAAACTTCTGCACCTTACGCATGAACCTTGTGAGGTTGTGGTCATAAGTTAGTGTCAGAAATGAAGAAGTTGAGTCTTTACCCAAAGAAGAAATTGGCTCTTTCGATAAAAACACCACAAATAGGACCTCCTCGTGGGCCTACTTCAAAGACCCAGATCTTGAGAACTGGGTATCCAAAGAAAAGCCTGAATTACCACCTACTAGACGTGGACACCAATCATGCACCATGACAGTTTAGACACCAACTTTTTGGGGTTCGATTTGGTAATGTCTAGAGAAGAAATCACCTCAAACAAGAGGACATTAGTACCTCTAGCCTTACCAAAACTCAAAAGAGGAGGCAGCTACAGAGGAAGGCAGCTCAGCGGAGTTCTCTACTCGATACTTGTTTAACTAGGCTCTCTTAAGAGGAAGCCAGAGTCCGCAAGGCAAGAAAACTGAGCATATGGATCTTGAGGATCCAAATACTGAGTCCAAGCCTTTTACTACTAGTAGTAAAGGGCAGACACACAAGAAGCTCGAGAGATGGGCTAGCCTCCCATCCTTTGAAGGGCGAGAATCCTGGTGGGATCAGCTTGAAAAGAATTCCCTAACTTAGGGAGTAGTTGAGGACGCGGAGGAGTACTCCCCTCTCAGCATGAACTCAGTGGAACCTCTAGGCTGTGTTAACCTAACATGGTATGATATAGAGGAATTCCCCCAACTAATGGGGGAGTCGTAAACCCCAAGCTTTAATCCAAAGGACCGACCTCTCAAGCAGGATACACCAACGAATGGCAGTCCTTAACACCAAGATCAAGACACACCTATGGTTCTCAGCCCAAAAAAGGGAACAGACTAAAGGATCCAGGTACAATTAGGGATGCTCGTAGAAAATGTTGATGTCAGAACTGCATTGCTCCTTCCTTTGGAGTTCATGGAAACTAACACTTAAGAAGGCTTCGAGGGAGGCGTTATAGCATCAGATGAAGATTCTCAAGTGGAGCTTGTAGCTTAGGTAGCAGCCACCAAAGGTAACCTTAACCCCTTTTCTTTTAAAATTAATGCCCTAACACTCAAATCGCATGATGAATCACCTGACATAATAAAGATGATGTTTGATGGTCCTAATACTGCTAATAAACACATAAAGGCCAAATTTGATGGCATCTTGGTGAATAAGGTCTTGGTGGACAACGGCGTGGCCATCAACATTCTTCCTATATTTATGTTGAGGGTCATTTATAAATCTTGGGATGATCTAATCACATTGGATGTTGCAATCTATGGCTTTTCTGGAGCTACTACTAAATCCGAAGGTGTCATTCCAATTGACTTGATAGTTGGTAGCCTAAGTAAGCTAATAGCTTTCTTTACAGTGGATACTCCATCGAGTTACAATGCTTTGCTTAGGAGAGATTGGTTACATGCCAATTATTATATCCCTTCCTCAATTCACCAGTTGTTAATCTTATGGAACCAGGACAATTATGTAAGAAGAGAATAGCCATTCATAGCTTGCTCTAACAACTAGAGTCAAAAGTTTACGAAGATGGCGTGGGACCACTTGATGATAAAAGGACCACTCCACAATCTACCCAATGACAAGACACGATTTCCATCCTTGACAGCCCATTGACTGTGGCTAAGGTTGGTCAATTAGATGTAGAGTTTGAAGACTCAGATTCCTGGGGATGCATGAGTGTTCTTCTTGAAGAAGGAGATTTCCAAGGCATGCCAGAACCCCAATACAGAGGGTTCAAGACCTCCCGTTAATGGCCTAAAAGGCCATTTTCTCAACACTAGCAAGTTTCATGGTGGCATGCTGAGGATTAGCTTTTGGCCAAGTAACCTTTTAATGGTTTCTAGGTTCATGCTGCACAAAAAGAGGAGCTGGAACTCTTTAACTGAAATGACACACCAGTCAAAATAGAGGATTTGAGGGTTGAAGTCCCAGATCCTCTCCTCGAGGTTTGGGCTTTACAAAAGACCCAAGACCTATCTTTATGAGTGCTCTACTTTCTCAAGAGTGGAGAAAGTAGTACCTGACTTTGCTTCGCGAATTCAAGGATTGTTTTGCTTGGGATCATCATGAGATGCCTAGCCTATACAGAAAGGTGGTTCAGCATAGGCTTTCTTATCAAGCCAAGTTTGAGACCCATCATTCAGGTTCAAAGGAGAATGTCCCAACAAGTTATCGATTTGATCAAGGAAGAGATTGAAAGGCTCTTAAAGGCCAAGTTTATTAGAAATGTCGTAAGAAAAACAAAAGTCTTCTATCCACTACTAAGGCTCAAATATAAGAAGGACTTCAAGTGGGAGGAGCCACATCAAGCAATCTTCAAGGCCATCAAGGAATACTTGATTAGGCCTCCAGTTCTTATTCCACCAAAGCAGGGCAAACCTATGAAGATCTATATCACTGCTTGTGAGGAATCTGCTGGTTGTTTGCTTGTACAGGACAATGAGTAAGGATTTGAATAGGCTATGTTCTACCTTAGCCGTTGCTTAAATGAATGTGAAATAAATTACTCTTCGATTGAGAAATTGTTTCTATCATTATTCCATGCATCATTAAAATTAAGACATTAGTTCTTGGCATTTACTATATATGTAGTTTCTCATACAGATGTCCTTAAATACATGTTAGATAGACCATTTATGAGGGGAAGGTTGAACACGTGGAGTATAGCTCTACTTTCATTTGAGTTGGTTTACATATCACAAAAGTAAGTAAAGAGAAAAACGTTACCTGACATTAATACTGGCTTGGATTTTGAGCCAGACCAACTCTTGGTAGTGGAAATGGTCCCTTGGAAGTTATTCTTCGATGGATTAAGGAGCAATTTAAGTGCCGGAGTTGGAATTCTGATAGAATCTCTTGCTAGTATCATTACCTAATTGGTCGTTACTTTGGTTTGCAAATGTTCAAACAACATGGCAGAGAATGAGGCATTGATAATAGGCCTACAAACTCTACTGGAAATGAAAGTCATCAATGTTATCATCAAGGGGCATTCGCAGTTGGTAATTTGCCATGTAAAAGAGGAATTTAAATGTTTGAGTACTATCTCGAATCGATTTTTACCAGTAATGCAAAAGCTATTGAGCAAATTCAATGGTGTGTAGCTTGAGCATATATCTAGAGAACAAAACAAAGCAGCCAATGACCTGGCCGGTTAACATCAGGGTATAAATTGCCCAGGACTTGGTGCGAAGAAACCATTGTCATTAAAACCAAAGTCTTAGACCATGACATTAAGTCCATTGATTCTTTCTTTCTTGGAAGCAAAGTAATGCCAAGTGAACACTTAGAATGCTTTGAAACCCATCAAATTGTCCTGAGTCAACATGGGGACTGGAGGGAGCCTCTATTGGATTACTTCAAGAACCCTTAAGACTACATTAAGGATAAAAAGTTGAAGCGGAGGGCTTATAGATTCCATCTTGATGATGAATCTGGAGACTTATATAAAAGGGGCGCTAGTGGGGTGCTTCTCAAGTGCCTTGATTTTGACAAAGCAATACCAGTGATGGTAGGGGTCCATAAGGGTATCTATTGGTCCCATCTTACTGCCAACAAAATGCACTAGCTCATAAGACATTATGGCTATAACTAGCCATCAATGATGGATGGTTGCATAAACTATGCCATGGGGTGCAGAGCATGCCTGACACATGGTCGTGCGCCAAGAATCCCTGCGGCCAAAATGCATGCAATTGTCAAACACCCCGGCCATTAAGAGGTTGGGCTATAGACATCATAGGAGAAAGTAATTTGTTGTGAACCGAGAATCCAAGGCATGGGCTATTGTTATTTGGGCTGTCATCTAGCTGCTATGTTGCTGCTGCGTGTGCTTGTTGCTGTTGGATACTTATTAGCTTAAGAAATGTAATAAGATGCTGAATCTAGTGGATGGAGCTGTATTAGCTTGTTGATATTGTATCTAGATTGAGTATTGATGTAATTAGTTGCATAAGTCTCTTGTTAAGTCATGTAATAAGTAAGCCTTAGTGTGGTCTTGCTTAGGAGGTCAATGTCGGTCAAGGGTGGCGGCTAGTTAGTTAGCTAGTGGTTGAGTAGGTTAGCTCTTTGGGTCCAAATGCAATGTATCTCTAGATATTTTGGAGTGAGCCATCCTAGAGGATTAGTAGTATAAATAGATGGCTCTAGTTGTAATCCTCATGACAACAATTTTGATGAATGAATTGATATCTTTTGATATCTCTCTCTACTTCTCATCTCCTTTCCCTTCTTATCTCATCTCAACTCTATATTCTCTTCTCATCTCATACTCTACCTATCCCAACCAAGGTTGAGGTTCAAGATCAATCGTTGAAACCTTAACAATTGGTATCAAAGCCTTGATTTGGCTTCCGAATCAAGCTCATATCCGAAAAAATACAAAATATGATTAATTGTATTGCAATTAATCAATAAAAACAGTTTTGGTACTAATTTAGTTCAGTTTTTTTGCATTGAGGAATTCAATTCTGCATTTTGAATTGAATTTTGGAGGTTACTGCATTTGTGAACTGCAAGGCCTGGGAATTGTTTTCGGTTGGGATTAAAATTGATCGAATTACATTGAAGAAAGTTCAAGTGATCAGTATTTCTTGAGTACATTCAGCATTAAAGCTAATTCAGATTGAATTCCATAGGATTGATCAAGCATTAGCAGCTGAATTTGAGGCTGAAGCAAGGTATTAGTTACTGCAGTATGGCTAAGTATAATTGATCTTGATCAAATATTCAACTAATTTGTTGAGAAGGAGTTTATGTGATGCTAATTGATCAACATTACACTTGATCATCATCAAAAGATCAGAAACAAGTTGCATTGAGGTGATTTCAGGTTCTACAATTCAGAAAGTTGAGGTTGAGGTAACTGCTTTCTGAACTACAAGTTCATATTCGATCTGAATCTGCTTTTGTTGTTGGATTGTGATGAAATTGTGTTGATAAGCATAGAAGTGGTGAGAATTCATCATAATCTGCGTTTGATTCTTAAGAATTATATGTTATTGAGTGGAGAATTGGTTAGGCGAAAATCTGACAACGAACTGAGCACCGAAAGTGTGAAATTCTACTTCGTTCTTGAAGATTATGGTGAATCATGTGTTTAAATCATCATTACAAACAAAGATCGAACCTATTTTAGATTCTTAGTCTTGGAATTATTCAAGGTAGCATCTCTGCCAGAAATTGTTTGAAGTTAGGGTTTGTACGCAAACTTTGCATACTAGGGTTTGGAATCCGTGATGATTGTGGAATCGATAGTAGCTGATTGTTGTGTGAACAAAGGAGTAGAACTTCATTAAGCAATTGGTTGTTGAAGAGTTGCGAACCAGGTTTCACACTTCTGCGATTTTCGAACTTGTATTCTGCGAACGGAGCTGATTCCAAATCGAAGTTTTGTTGTCCATTGCAAAATGGCTGATGGAGTGAGAACTTGATCGAAAGCTGGAGCAAATGCTACAACCGGACCTCACTATGTCATTATTAATAGTTTTCAGGACTTAAATAACAAAATGGATCGAATCTTGACACTATTGCTGGGAAAGGATTCGAATAAAGAAGATCGTTGGCAGCAAAATGAAGCAAAGCTTGTGAATTTGCAGGATCCGATTAACAAGCAAGGAGAATCATTGATTGAGCACCAGGAGGAAGCTGTAATAGAAACAGTTGTTGTTGAAGATGAATTCAACACCACGACAATGCCGAAATTGATGAACACAAGTTAGAAGTACCTGAGTTTGAGCAAGATGATCCTTATGAAGACTCTTTGCTTGAGTTAGAGTATCTTGCGGATATTGAGGCACAATATGACATGCATCCTGAATGGAAATACGATTTTCATGTCAAAGGGATGTTAAAGAAAGCAAAGAATAAGGCGAAGAGGAACCATCTTAATGAAGCGTTGAAGGATTTTTTGGGTAAAAAGAAGATTACTAAGCAGAAATTGAAGCATGACAAGTCAATGATTGAGTCATGATCTCATAAGGATGATTTGATGTTACAAGTGGATCACTATGAAGTCTTTGCAAGTAATCAAGCAGAGAGCTATGCCGACCCGAAGTATCTTGCTGAAAATTTTGATGTTACTGCTGCAGGGACAATGAAAGCACCACAAATCATGTTAAACACTTCTCCAAGGCATCTTGATACTCGTAATCAGCAATTACTTTGTGTTGGTAGTGATGCAATTGATACATTGCAAGGTTCTTGGAGTAGAGAAATGGAGTATTCAAATGTACACTCTTATGACGACTTGCCTCCTGATTCGGGAGAAGATTTTCAAGTATATATGAAGACAAAAAGGTTTGATTTTCTACTGAAAAGAATTAATCAAGCTGCAAGAGTGCATTTCAAGGTTAAACAAAGGAGAAGCATTGTGCCTATACAAGCAATTGAGTTGTTGGAGGTGTATAATTTCAGTAATGTGCTGGAGCTGAATTCTGTTCAGACCAAAATCAGTACAATAGGTGCTTTAACTGGTGTGTTTGAAGTTGGAAGTCCCTTTGATCCGGGAAAGGATGAATTACAAGTGGTTGGAAAAGCTGTGCTACTGTTAGATGATGAACAACTCAGTGCCAGTGCAAGCTATGGTGAAAAAATAGTAGTGGCTGTGGGTCATGATGAAGTTAACATCAAAGCAAGCTGTGTGGGAATGACTTTTGCATGTTGCAGGCTACAAAATTCAGATCGTGTAATTAAAGTCTCAATTGTTTCCGAATTGGTGTTGTTTCGGTTCATACGGAAGTTTCTCCTTGAAGGATTGGTAATTGCTGTTAGTTGGTTGAGGTACTGTGGATGGTCTGAAGATATGTTGGGCTGCTGGTATGACCTCACAACTGGTGTGCAAAGCCATGTCAAGACCAAGTTGATAGCATTGGAAAATGAGTACCAACAGCAACTGAAGCTCCCTGGTCAGAAGCAGAACGTGAATGTGTTTGAGGTGATCTGCAGTGATGGATCTGAATGGAAAAATCATATGCATAAGCTGCAATATCTTCTTAATGTTTGGATGGAAAAGATCAATGCAAGATTGAGGAAAACTCCAGCTAAAATCAGAATAAATATCAGCAAAGAAGTTTGGAACAAATCAACTCTGATTTTGAAGAAGTTTAAAGCTGTTCAAGAATTCTGTTGGTATTTTCACTTACTATATTTGTTACTCATGCTTGAGATGGTTGAAAAGGAAGCAAAGCTTGATCATTTGAGGAATATTTGGTGGCTGGAAGAGCTTTGGATCCAGGAAAGACTTGAGAATATGTTGGAATTTGTGTGCTACAGCATTGATAGTGTCGATTGGAATGTTTTGGGTGTTCAAGTTATGACATTGTGCAATTGGCATTCAACAATGATTTATGAACTCCTAATTTGTGTGATCTATACAAGAGTTTGGGAAGAAGTGGCTGAAAATTTCAGATCTTACAAGCTCACAATCAAGGGTCAAGCAATAGAAGCAGAAACTGCTGAAAGTTTGTGGGGAATTACAATTTTTTCATTGACAGCAGTTAATGAGTTGCTCAAATGGAATGTGATTGGTGCTATAATGATTTTGGGAAGATGTCATAACTTGTTCGTATCAATGAGCTTCCATAGGGACATAAATCGAGCTGAAATATGTCATTATGAGTGACACCGGGTTTGCATTGCTGAAATTCTGGGTTCTGCAGCTAATCATGTGGATTTGGGAAACAATCAAGAGTTTTTTGAGCATGATCTAAGTTGGTCTAGTATGTGGATGTGTAAGCAATACAAATTTTGGATAAGATCCAAGACGAAGGATTTACAGCTGCATCCTTATTGGATTTCGATGTGTTTTGTTTCCATAATCAGGAAATTGGGCTATTGAAGCAGCAATGGGGAATGTTTACAAGCAGAATTAGATGCTTGGTTCTCTTGGTTTGAGTTTGGAAGGCCTCTGGAGATGCTTAAGAACTTCATGTGCAGTTGTATGCGTTTGATGACTTTTAAACTCTGTTATGCATCATTTTACCAGCAAGATGACAGAATTGTTGCTGCATTTTGTGATTCTCAGCAGCAAGATAGAAGTTTGGGCTGTGTTAAAGGCTTCATGAGGGGTTGTGATGTTTGGTTTGATCGTTGTAGACCTCCTGAAGAATATTATACTTTCAAATGCAAGCATTGTATCAAGACAAGATGCCATCCTCATGTACTTGCTGCATGTCAGAGTTACTTCCTCAATTGGTTCATTACAGTGGCAACACATTTCATCGAATTCCAGTGCAATAACTTCAGCACCCAAATGCTCTTTAGCTGCAGAAATTTCAGCAAGAATTCATTACTTCAGCTATGTTTTCATATGTAATAAGTGTTCTTCATTATTACAACTCTCTTCTATTCTTGAGGACAAGAATGTTTTCAAGGGGAAGGGAATGTTATGAACCGAGAATCCAAGGCATGGACTGTTGTTGTTTGGGCTGTTGTCTAGCTGCTATTATGCTGCTGCTGCGTGTGCTTGTTGCTGTTGGATACTTGTTAGCTTAAGAAATGTAATAAGATGCTGAATCTAGTGGATGGAGTTGTATTAGCTCGTTGATATTGTATCTAGATTGAGTCTTGATGTAATTAGTTGCATAAGCCTCTTGTTAAGTCATGTAATAAGTGAGCCTTAGTGTGGTCTTGCTTAGGAGGTCAATGCCGGTCAAGGGTGGCGGCTAGTTAGTTCGCTGGTGGTTGAGTAGGTTAGCTCTTTGGGTCCAAATGCAATGTATCTCTAGATATTTTGGAGTGAGCCATCCTAGAGGATTAGTAGTATAAATAGATGGCTCTAGTTGTAATCCTCATGACAACAATTTTGATGAATGAATTGACATCTTTTGATATCTCTCTCTACTGCTCATCTCCTTTCCCTTCTTATCTCATCTCAACTCTATATTCTCTTCTCATCTCATACTCTACCTATCCCAACCAAGGTTGAGGTTCAAGATCAATCGTTGAAACCTTAACATAATTCTCCTTTAAGCAACCAACACTCTTACATTCTTGTGGCCTTAGGTTATTTCACAAAGTGGGTAGAGGCTAAGCCATATAGGAATATTAATCAACAAGACGTGATTGATTTTATCAAAGAATACATCCTATGTAGGTTTGGTATCCCAGAAACCATTACCGTAGACCAAGCAAGAGTGTTCAATGGAGCTAAAGTTAAGAAGTTTACCAAGAGTTTCAACATAACAATCTTGAACCCAACCCCTTACTCTGCTTAAGCCAATGGCCAGGTAGAGTTAACCAACAAGATTCTAAAGGCCAATATTGAAAAGATGATCGAGGACAATCCCAAGAATTGGCATGAACTACTACTGGAAACTGTTTGGGCTTATAAGACGTCTAAACGAGATGCAACTAGGAGTACGCCCTTCCATTTAACATATGGCCATGATGCCCTGCTCCCTATGGAAGTAATGGTTCAATCTATTAGACTGGCTCATCAAGGGAGGTTTTCTAAACTTGAGTATGAGCAGGCTATGATTGACGAATTGACTAACTTACATCAAGCTGGGATTGATGCTCTTCAAAAGTTGGGATCACAGAAGAAGAGGGCGGCCAAAGCTTACAACAAATGTGTCAACCCTAGTTCTGTTGACTTAAAAGATATAGTCTAGAAAGTGGTTTTTGTAATACCTAGTCTAATTAAATTAGACTAGGTATTATAATACAATTAAAATTCGCTATTATTTCGATTGGATTATAAATAAATTAATGAATTAACTATCAGAAAGAAAATTTTTTTTTTTGGTAAGTCAGCGAAATATATAGATGAAATGAAAAATAGTACAAACTACAAGGAGCATACCCCAGGACACGGCCGAAGCCTACAAATATGAAACAACGTCAAAAAAGTCCGGACAAATTCCATACAAAAACAACCAAAGTACAACTAAGGGAACAAAGAGGAAATTAAGATGCAAAACCCCAGTGCCGAAGCAAGGAGGTGTGACGATGAGCTCCTCTGAACGAAAGAGCAGCAAGTAAGCGGCTCCTGACCAAAGCCGTAATCTCCTCTCGTACGGCCGCAACTGATCTGGACTGAGATCGCTGAACCCGAAGGTTACGCTCGTACCAGATAGTATACACAATAGCAGAGAGGCAGAGTCGAGCAATGATACTGCCAATCTCTTGCCCCCTGAGATGCTGAGCAGCCTAAGTGACAAGATCGTCGCAAGGAAGGGTAGGCCAAGCAATAGATGTACTTGAAGTGACAAAGCTCCAGACCGAGGAAGAAAAGGAATGGGTGAAGAAAAGGTGATCATGAGTCTCGTCGGTAGAACCGCAGAGAACATAAACACTCTGAACCTCTAATGCTCTGAAACGCTGAAGCCAGTCCCGGGTCCAAAGCTGCTGCCGAGACGCGAGTCAGAGAATAAAGGAGTTCCTTAGAATATGCATCTGAAACCACAGAAGGTGGTGAATGGTATCCTCCTCTCTCCTGCTCCACAACATCTCCCAAGCAAACTTGGTGGTGAAGTTCCCCTAGGGGTCACCCAACCACCGGATGGAGTCCGCTACACCAGCCCGAGGGCGAAAATCAATCATGTCCCAGATGGGTCGGAGCGCCAAACAACCCTGTGAAAACCTCCACCGACCACCCTTAATAATGGATGAGACCCGAGAATCCCAATGAAGTCCAGAGGAGGTGAGCAGTCGAGCAGAGAAGCGCTCCGAAAGACGACCACATGGCAGCCAGTAATCAGTCCAAAGGGCAGTGTCAAGGCCATCACCTATGACATGATAGATCGCACCAGAGCAAAGGTGGCAGACCGATAAAATCTGACGCTAGCACCAAGAAGCAGAACTCGTCGCCCGAATAGTCCGGAAGCTCCTCCCTCAAAGCCGGTGCAAATGAACCCAATGCAGCCATAACGAGGAAGGGTTAGAAAGGAGGAACCAAATATGCTTCATAATCCAAGCCTGGTTCCACTCAGCAATGCGATGTAGCCCAAGACCACCCTCTCGCCGAGGGTAACACAGGTGCCTTCAAGCAACCTTCGCCCCTCCCGAGGCTAACGAAGATCCTCTCCAAAGGAAAGCCGCAAGAGTAGACTTGATCTTCCTGATCATCATCTTCGGGAGCATGAAGATCGATGACCAGTAGACCTGAGTGGAGAAAAGAATAGATCGGATAAGCTATAGACGACCAGCATATGATAGAGAACGGGAGGTCCAGAGCCGTATACGAGAGAGAATGCGATCCAGAAGTGGCTTGGAGTCAACGTACCGCAGCCAAGAATTGATAAGTGGTACTCCCAGATATCGAACGGGGCACCCCTCAAAGGCTGAAACCAAGAATACCCAAAATGTCCCGCTGAGTCGCAGGGTCCACCCCTGCTAGAAAAACTGAGCTCTTCGCTGCATTTGAGGACAGCCCCAAGACTACAGCAAAGCTGTCTAAAACCTCATGAACAACATATACACTACCCGTATCACCTCGATAGAAGATCATCAGGTCATCAGCAAAGCACAGGTGTGTCAACCCAGTACGATGGCAACACGAATGATAGAGAAATAGCGGGTCATCGATAGCACGACGAAGCAGCCCTCGGAGACCCTCCATAGCAATAACAAACAAATAAGGAGAGAGAGGGTCACCCTGACGTACACCTCGGCTGGAGGGGAAGAAACCCTGGAGCTCGCCATTGATGGCGACAGAAAAGTGGGCTGTAGAGAGGCACTCACGGATCCAACCAATCATGACCTTGGGAATCCCCATACTCCTCATACCAGCTAGAATGATATCCCAACGAACAGTGTCAAAAGCCTTATGGATATTGACCTTCAGTGCACAACGAGGTGAGACCTGAAGGTGATAACCGCGCATCAACTCCTGTGTCAAAAGGATGCTATCAGAGATCCGACAACCTGGAACAAACGCTATCTGAGCATCGTCAATCAACTCGAGAAGGACACCCTTCAACCGGTTTGCAATGATCCAATTGATACACTTATAGATCACGTTGCAACAGGAGATAAGGCGGAAGTCGCCAAAGGTGGAGGGAGTCTCCACCTTAGGCACAAGACATATCCTGGTGGTGTTCAGGGCACCTAGCATGCGCCCTGAGATGAAGAAAGACTACACGGCCCTAATCACTGCTCCTTCTACCACCTCCCAAGCCCTCTTAAAAAGAGGGAGGTGTAACCATCAGGCCCCGGGGCCCTGTCATCACCTATGGAAAAGAAAGCATCACGAACCTTAGCTGCAAAGATCGCGGAGCTAAGCGGGTGAGCCTGATCCTCAGAAATGCGAGCCTAAAAAATGTCAGAAACATCCTCAGTCAGCGGACTACCTGGCTCAGTCAACAAATCCTGGAAGAAAGTAACCCCGGCACGAGGGGATCATACGTCCTCACACCATCATAACCAACAATCGACGAGATCCTGTTCCGGGCCTTTCGATGGAGAACGGACCGATGAAAGAACCAAGTACTCTGATCCTCGAGCGAAAGCCGCTGAATACGCGACTTCTGACGGTAGAACGCCTCCTCATCCCTACACAAAGCGGAATACTCACGAAAAAGACGGCGCTCCTCAAGACGAAGAGAGGGACTCTCAGGGTCCTCGTCTAAGGCCCTCTGGATCATGGCCCAAGCATCACGGGCCACCTCGACTCTGGCCGAGATGTGACTATAATGGCGGGCATTGAGGGCCTTCAACTCACTCTTCAGCAGCTTCAGCTTTTGAGTGAACTGATACATCGGAGTACCCTCAACACAAGTGTCGCAGACTCGTCTAATAGTGGGAAGGAAGTCCTCATGATCAGGCCAAAAATTGAAGAACTTGAAAGGAAGTCGCCTAGCACGACGTTCCCCAAGCCCTGGCACAACAATGGCGCTATGATCCGAAACAATATGTCGAGCAAGGATCTCGGCAGATGCGATGGGGAAATCACGGAGCCAAACCTCACTAACAAGGCACCAGTCAAGCGGTCATCCTCGGCCTCATTGGACCACGTAAAACGAAGACCCGAAGAGGAGATGGGCGTGAGATCAGCCTCAGTAACGCACTCCTGGAAGTCATCCATGTGACCCGGCCAACACTCCTGGCTGCCGCATCGATCAGAGAGACTAAGGATGGTGTTGAAATCCCCAAGAAGGATCCAAGGCTCACCCAGGAGACTCAAGCTAGTGCTCCGAATATAGTCCCATAAAGCCTAGCGAGGACTCAGCTCGTTAAAGCCATAAACAAAAGTAGCGAGAAAGCTGACAGCCCTAGAAAGATCAGAGATACGACAAGTAAGGAACTAGTCCCCTCGCCGATTGAGCTGGACTCTAAAAACGTCCGGATCCCAAGCAACAATAATGCGACACCGAGTAGGGCATATGCCACTCAAGAGAAAGCTCCGCCCATCAGCACAACGAGCAATCACCGCCTCCACATCAGCAGGCTTGGTTTTAGTCTCGACCAAACCAACAACAAATAGACGATTGGAAGAAATCCAATCACGTACAGCATAGGAAGATTGGGGATTGTTAAGCCCCCTAATATTTCAACAACTAACCACCATGATGAAACAGTCCAGAGGGGCACAGCCTGCACGCTTGGCCGCACGAGTGAGCGGCCTCCTTGGGCCCTCAACGGCAACCTCAACACATGGGGAAGTGGAGGTGTCCGACAAACTCTCAAATCGGTTCGGACGTGCCTAGACTCGGCGCACTAGCCGACCGATTCAATGAACGTACAAGGGGGGTAGCAACTCCAAGAATGCCATCCTGAGCCATCTCCACTTCAATAGGAACATCCACTGTCTCCGAGTCTCCCCAAAGAGGAGTGGGATCATGTAAAAAATTGGCGAAGGTCCGAGGCGAAAGGGGAACTGATCCAGAATCAGAAAGAACCATACGAGCACTAACACCCTCCTCCCTTATATCCGAGCCAACCACACCCCTCATCTGAACGGAACCCCCCATGCACGGTAAAGAAGCCTCAAACCGGCCATCAATCCTCCTATGGTCAGCATCTACCCCGAAAGATCCGAAAATCGGCCCACGACTAACATCCCTAGAAGAAAGCCCCTCCAAAACGGGCCCATTTCCTCTGGGGGCAGAGGGGGAGGACGCACTAGAAGGAAGCCCCTCCGAATCGGGCCCATTTCCACTAGTGTGAGTAACTGGTGAAACTCTAGTAGAAAGCCCCTCCAAAACGGGCCCATTCCCCCTAGGTGTAACAAAACGTAGGTCACTAGAAGGAAGCCCCACCAAACCAGGCCCATTCCCCCTAGTGTGAGTAGTAGGTGAGTCACGAGAGAAAAGCCCCTTCAAAACGGGCCCATTTCCTCTTATTTCCTCAAGCCCAAAGTTAGTCCCAACCGGCCCATTATTCACCTCATCACCATTCCCCTTACCACCCTCACGCCGCCTCCGCCGCCGCCGGGTTTTTTTTCCGACCACCACCTTCGGTTGCTCCGGGAGGATAGTAACGGTGTTCGGGTTGGGATAAGAGTGACCAAAGACCCTACATTTACGGCAAACTTTCGGCATACCCTCCAATTTAACAGTCACCGGTATGATTCGGCCATTATAATCAACCGAGAGTTGCTTCGAGGGGTCGGTCCAAGAGTCAAGTTGTACACATACACGAGCATAGCTAACCATTGTACCCTCCAAGGTTGGTTGGTCCATGAAAAGGGGGTGGGCCACACCACTAGCGATGGAGCTCAAAGAATTTTCTGACCATAAGGAAGCCAGAAGACCATGTAATTGGACCCAAATTGCGATCCGAGGGAGGTTACGTGAGGGAGCGAAGTTGGGTTGCCAACGCTCAAGGGAGAGGTAGTGCCCACTAAGGGTCCAAGGCCCACCCCTAAGAATCAAATCCAACTCAGCTATTGACTGAAACCGGAAGTAGTAGACCTCCTTATCCGCAATTACACATTCAAGCCCTTTCGACCCCCAGAGCATTCGAGCTAAAGCAACACACCGAGAGTATGCAACACGATCCCCAATAATACAACCAACAAGACATTGGCCCCATTTTTCAAGACCCGGTGCTACATCGGCATCAGTGATGGTAGTAACCACTTCCCCATTCACAAGCCTCGGAGGAACAAACCAAAGCGTACCACTCGGGGGTGACGAAGCAGCCACCGAGACCCACGGCTTGGGTGGGGGACCTGGTTCTGCCATGCCTCAAACCGAACAAGGCAAGTAAGAAGATTCAAGCAAAACAAGATTATAAGAAATTTGAAACAAATTTCTAACAACCCCAAACCTTCAAACAAGCAAAACTAACATGCTCTCCACCACACCAACTCAACAATGGCAATCAAGAACAAGATCAAGCGGGATAGAGAGTGTGTACCAAGAATTTCTGCACAAGAGAAGAGATCGAAGCAAGAATCGAAAGAGAAAGTAGACCCTCAGGAGAGAGAAAATGAACTCCAAAGTCATCAATCGTCCAAGAAACACCAAGGAACCACCATGGCCAAAGGCGCAAGCAGATGAAGGATGAGAATCAGCATCCTACCCCATCATTAACTTCAAAACTCAAACACCCTCGCTCACATGTGTTTCCACCCTCAAAATCAAAAGTGATCAGATTGATGCCAAAATGGTCCCATGAGAAAGAGGAGATCACGACGAATTCAAAACTGGTCTCCGGGCTGCCGTACGACCTCCCACGCACCGTCACATGCCAGAAAACACCAGCAGGAGATGAAGAAACGCCCCCCACGTGCCACCAGTGCTCGCCCATGCACCTCTCGCCCGAAACTGCTCCTCTACCCATTTTTTTTCCTCCTTTTCCCGCCATGTTTCAGTACTATCAGAAATAAGACCATTAGTAATACTAAAGTGATTAAAACGGGCATGGGTTTATATATATATATATATATATTTATATTTATATAAAGAAAAAGAAAAAAAAAGGAAAATGAAAGGGGTTATAAAGCCCCCCGTAAAACCCCCCCAGGAAACCCTCTTTCGCTGTCACGCCTCTCTTGTCCTCCCCTCCTCGCATTTTTCTCTTGTTTTCTTTGCGTTAAAGCCCTAAATTTCGATTCTCGCTTGATAGGATCCGAGGCTAACCCATAATAGGAGTTTGACTTTTGGATTAAAAGCTGGTAAAGGTAAGTATATCACTCCCCCTACTTGTTTATAAATACGAAAAATTTGATTATAAGGGTTTGATATGTAAGATATATATTTGAAAAGTTTATTAGTCTGTTAAAATAGGTTCAGGCATATATATTTGGCTAATTGCATGATTTCTACTCTTTTGATTTAATATATACTGATTTATACGTTGATTTGTTGTTTAAATGCGTGATTTCTATTATTATTTGATGCGTTAATATGTAGTTTGAATTGTACTGATTTATACGTTGAATTGATGTTTAAACATGTGAATCTTGAAAGAAATTGTACTTGTGAGTATGCGAAAGAAACTATTGTGGACTTGCTATTTGAAATAAAAGATTTTATGGAAAGAGCTTACAGATAACTACGTTGACCCTCCGGGGTCTATCGATGATAGAATGTGAAATGTGAAAGTCGATCTGTGACCCTGTCGCGGGAATAATACTGGCACATAGATCTATATTCGATCCTAGCGGATCTGTCGACTTAAAACCGGTTCGAATATGTGAAATGTGAACGTCGATTGTGACCTTGTTGCGGGAATAATACCGGCCGTAGTTTTCATTTTGTCTGTGAGTTTTACTAAAATGAGTTCTTGTGAAATAAGTTAAATTATAACGTAGTGATTTGGTGCTACTTCAACATGATTTCTGAAGAGAAAAATTGATTTTTACCTGCTTTGGTTGGAATTTTATTTGTTTTAAGTAATATGCTTGATCCAGGTAGGGTGCATGGCATACTTGCTCAGCCGTTGTTTGCTCATCCAATTAATTTATCTTCCAGATTAGTAGCCGGTGGAAAGAGGAATGAGGACGATGCAGCAGCTCTCTGTTTTGGGATTTAGTCCATTTTTGTACTTTAATTATTTGATATTTTTGTAGTGGGATATTATAGACTGTCTGAGATATTGTAATTTTAGCTTCCGCACTATTAGTTTTAAAATGTTAGTATTGATGTATTTGGACTTGAGGTCGTATATGTTGGCAAAATTTATGGAATTTTGAGAAATTTTAATCGAAAGATTTTGGGCATCGAACTATGATGAGGGGATTCTTTGTTGTACTGCCGTGTAGCGTCCTTTTAACTTAAGCCTAATCGGTATAACGTTTGGGGGTGTTACAGTTTTACCTTTGGCCAGAAAGATTGTGTCTTTAGGAAATGGTCCCTAAACTAGAAGGGCCTATTTAGAGTCATCGAGGTGTTTGGAGGCAATGCTTATTTACTGTAAGATCTAGATAGAAGAACTCATCTAGGGGCTATTAATGGAAGGTTCCTAAAGAAATAGGTGCCATCAATTTGGGATTTAACAAGGAAGTACTTAAGTATAGATTCCCTGAATTATGGGCTCAATTTTAGTATCAATGTCTTGGGGATCAACCCTGTGATCCTTAAGTTAAAAAAATAGAAAGAAAAGGAACCACTAATCTGAGGGATGTATTAAATAAAATGCATGTTTCATTAACCTTGAGGAAGAATACATGGCTTACATACAAAAGATATTACAAGTGAGTGACTTGTACGGCCAAAAATCCTTTTTACGAGAGTTCAGATTAAAAGAGCCGAGTCCTAATCCTCACTAAAGATTCTTCTATTGAAGATAGCTGGCTATTTATATCGTTTAGCTAATGATATGAGGAGAGAGCTTCTTCTTGAAGAGCTTGGTTACTCCTCTAATCCTTTATAGTAGCTTCCTTGAGCCTTTCGACCATAGTACCTTGAGATGAATGTTGTTGTCTCAGGGAAAGCAATTCTTCCCTAAGATGACCCAGTCTCTCCTCCAAGTGGTGAATTTCATCCTCGAGGCCTCTAATCCCTTGAACTTGATAGCTTTGGGGCTTCCTAGCTGCCTCAAGTTCTTCAAATAGAATCTGTACGCCACTATGGTCAGCTGAGTGCCCTAAGCCCCTTATGGCGTCCTAGTAGCGTCGCCTCTTTAGAAAATGGTTGGGACTTCATTGCTCACTTTCAGAGGCACCTCTTCCAGAATCTCGAGTTCCTTGGCAATGGTAGGAGCCACCTTTGGATCCTCCTTCAACGTTCTTATTAGGGATATGGCCTCTTGAGGAGTGGCCTCCTCAGCCACAGTTAAGCCAAGGATATTGTTGTTATTTCCTTAGTTTTGGCTGCTCTTAAGACATGTATTGGTTGTATAGTTTAAATGATGCGTTTAGGTGTAATTTTCAAGTGTGAGTTAGTGAGTCTTTTAGGAGCCAAAGTCTGTTAGTTGGTCAAGCAAAGTCAAATGTGACGGCTTAGCTGGTTTTGGTGGTAAACTCTAGCTCAAGTCGGCTAGGAGTGAAGTGTTAATTCAATGTATCGAGATCTATTATAAATAGATCCAATAGATCCAAATCATGTAATATCTTCATTCAATCAATAAAAATCTGATTTCCTTTTGGATAATCTTCTCTATTTCGCGTCTCCTTTCAATTCTCTTCTCATCATACCTCTCTTTCACAAGGTTAGCTCTCAATCTTTGGATTGGAAGCTAACAATTGGTATCAGAGCCAAGTTATGCGCAATTTTGAATTTGATTTGTGTGATCATCAATGACGGGAAGGCCTAACACTCGTTCTGGAGGTGTAAATGCAGCTCCTGTTGCTAGTGTTGATCCTAATGTTACATTTGCTTCGATTGTTGGTGCAAATTCTACAGCCAGACCTGAGTTTATTACTGATGCTCAGTTTAGGGCAAAAATGGATGAAATGTAAAAGTCCCAGATGGATATGATGATGAATGGAATTCAACAGGTGCAGGTTGAACAAGATTTTAAGATTTCTGATCAAATGCAACGACAAACTCTGCGTCTTGAGGACAAGATTGGTGGACCACAGGATCAAATTAATAGAAAACTGGAACAAGATCAGAATTTGCTGAACAAGTGCAACAGCAATCCATGCGTTTTGAGGAAAAGCTGATTGAATTGCATAATCAGGTCAACAAACATGGAGAATCATCTATAAATGGAATAGTACGACCTGCTAGATAGTTAATTCCTCCAGCTGAAGTAAGGCAACCGCGAGTTCACATTGACAGTGCTGAAAGTTTGGACAGGAATCGCGGTGAATCTCATTTGATTCAAACGGAGGTTAGCGTTATGACCAGGGAATCCGAGGCGCGAATTCATGGAGGCTGAGATGTATAATGCTACTGAATGGGTGATATGCTACTGAAATGTTGCTGAGATTAATGATCTTAAGGTTGTTAGGGGAGGATTAGTTTAGTAAGTGATGTAATGGCTTGGTAGTCCTTCCCTCTACTACCTTGTGTTGTTTGTTGAGTTGTAATAGGCTGCGTTATACCTGCATTGTAGTATTTCTACAGCTGGTGAATGTTTGTTAGGAGGCTAGTTGGTTTGGCTGGTCCTTGGCGCCATAATAGATTCAATTGTTAGTTAGCATTGGTTCTAGATAATTCTAGCAAATTCCTAAGTGGTTTAGTACTTGTGCGGTTAGATTCAATGTATTAGGCTCATACTATGTAAGTAGTATAAATAAGGGACATTAGCATGTAATCCATAACTTTTGATGAATGAATTGATCTCATTTGATTTCTTTCTCTATTTTCTCATCTCTTTTCCCTTCTTCCTCATCTACACTCTATATTCTTTCTCATCTCATACTCTCTCTATCCCAACCAAGGTTAAGGTTCAAGACCTAATATTCGAAACCTTAACAATTGGTATCAGAGCCTTGATTTGGCTTCCGAATCAAGCTCATATCTGGAAAAAAAATTACAAAATACGATTAATTGTATTGCTATTAATCAAAAAAAACAATTGTGTTACAAATTTAGTTCATATTTGGGGATTAGAAATTCAAATCTGAATTTTGAAGAATTTTTGGCGGTTACTGCATAAGCTCACTGCATTGCCTGGGAATTGCTTCGGTTGGGACATAATTGATGGAGTTACATTAATGTAAGTTTATTTGATCAGTATTTGTTGATTTCAGT
This sequence comes from Simmondsia chinensis, assembly GCA_018398585.1. Classification (NCBI taxonomy): domain Eukaryota; kingdom Viridiplantae; phylum Streptophyta; class Magnoliopsida; order Caryophyllales; family Simmondsiaceae; genus Simmondsia; species Simmondsia chinensis. The sequence goes on along the minus strand of JAGTTD010000002.1, from coordinate 28,565,819 downwards.
CAACATCAAAGTTGCTCTGGTTGAATCGGAGCAAGCATTAGCTGCTGAATTTGTGTGCTGAAGCAAGAATCAGTTGCTGAAGTTCTGTGCTGAACAATATTGATCTTGATCAAATATTCATCCAATCGGTTGAAGATGAAGTAAAAGTTAGCTAACGGATCCACATTATACTTGATCATCATCAAAATAGCATAAATCTTCTGAATTGAGGTGATTACAGACTTTATAATTCAGAAGTAGAGATGGAGGTAATGGTTTTCTAAACTTCAAGTTGCAATTCGATGTGAATTCGTGTTGTTGTTGGATTGTGATGAAATTGTGTTGATAAGCATAGAATTGGTGAGAATTCATCATAATCTGTGGTGATTTTTGAGAATTTTATGTTATTAAGTCGAGATTTGATTAGGCCAGAAACCTGTCAGTAAGGCGAAAATTCTGACAGTGCGCGGAGAACCGTAAGTGTTGAATCCGATTTCGTTTTTTTTTTTGAAGATTGCTTTGGGTATTGTGTTAAGGACTGGATTGTGAGTTAGAGTCGAGCTTAATTCTGAAGTGTAAGTCGAATTACTCGACTACACGTTCCTGTCAGAAGTCGCTCGAGGTTAGGGTTTGTTCAAAGTTCTGTTCGAAGTTTATCAATTAGGGTTGTAATCTGTGACGATCGTGGAACCGATAGCAAAGGTTGGTTTGTGTGAACGAAGGAGTACAATTTCCTAAAGTAATAGATTGTTGAGGAGTTGCGAAACAAGTTCCATTCTTCTGCGATTGTCGAACTAGTACTCTGCGAACCTTGCTAATTCTAGATCGAAGTTGTTGTTCATTCTCGATATGGCTGAGTTGAAAGAGCTGTTGGAGAAAGTGATAAAACAAAGGCAAGAATGGTTGCAAGAACATGAAGTAAGGATGCAAGAACGTGAAGAATGGAGACAAGAACGGGAGGAATGGAGACAGGAATGGGACGAACTGATGCAGCGAATTATGAATCTGTAATGTTCAGCTAATGTTAACATCAGTCGTGGGTGTGCTGGTGTCTTTGATGCCAAGGAGTTTCCGGAGTTAGCAGATAGCGTTAGACAATGGAAGTTCAATGTTGAGCAAAAGGAGAAAGTACAATCGGTTGTTGTCGAAGTTGAAGCTGACCACGACAATGCCGAATTTAATGAACACAAGCTAGACGAATCTGAGTCTGAACAAGATGTCTCTTACAAAGACTCTATACGAGAGTTACAGTCTATTGACGATGTTGAGGAACAATATGACGTGCATCTGGATTGCGAATGTGATTCACATGTCCAAGGAATGATTAAGAAAACAAAGAGTAAGTCGAAGAGAAATCGTCTAAGTGAAGCATTGGGAGATGTTGTGGGTAAAAAGAAGTTGTCCAAGCCAAAATTGAAGCGTTTGGTTGTGTCTCAGCCTATGATGCTTGATGATCAACAAGAACGAACTCAAGACGCTGATCTTACCAATGTATATGCTTGTATACAAGGAGTAGTGACTACAGAATCTTTAATTGCATCTGATAAGCTTGATGCTATTGCTGTTATTTCACTAGATACATCGTCAAATCAGTTAAGTGTTACTCTATGGCGAGTTGGTATGCAGAATCAGAACTTGAGGCCTGCTGTCGAGCCGATTTTGGATCAAAATTGTAGAAACTTCTCTGCTGAACGATTACATTCTATTAGTAAATCAGCTGCTCCTGCTGTGGTACTATCAGATACCGAACAAGGTGTTCTTTTGAGGGGAGTATCGGTGTGTTCAAATACCCATTCATATGACGAGTTATCTCCTGATCAGGGAGAAGATTTTCAAGTTTATATAAAGCCGAAAAGGTTTGATTCTCTGTTGAAAAGAACTAATCAACCTGTGAGAGTGCGTTTCAAAGTCCAACGAAGGAGAAGCAATGTGGTTGGACAAGTAATTGAGTTGTTAGATGTGTATAACTGCTGTAACATGCTGAAACCTATTTCAGATCAGTCCAGAAGCTGTCCAGCAGAAGTTTTAACTGATGTGTTGGGTGTTGGAAGCTTCCTTGATCTGGGAAAGAATGAATTACAAGTATTTTGAGGAGGTACACATCCGGTGCTGTTGTTTGGTGTTGAAGAGTGCGATGTCAGTGCAAGCATTGGTGTAGAATTGGTTGAGACTGTGGGTCATTGTGAAGATAACATCGAAGTAAGTATTGAAGACAAGAAGTATACATTTTACAAGCTATATGATTCATGTGACAATGAAGTGTCCATTGTTCCGGAATTGGTGTTGTTTCGGTTCATACAAAAGCACTTACTTGAAAGGATGATAATTGTTGTTGGTGGTTTGAAGAATTGTGGATGGTTTGAGGAGGTGTTTGGCCTCGGGTATAACATCGCAGTTGGAGTGCAAAGCCATGTTAAGCCAAAGGCACTTGAAAATTGGGATACACTGCAACTGGATGGTGATGTTCTGGAGCAGAACCGGGTTGTGGTTTGGGTGACCTGTTGTGGTTGTTCCGAATGGGAAAATAATATGCACAAGCTTCAATACTTTCTCAATGTACGGGAGAAGGAGTATAACAAGGGAGCAAGATCATTTCTAGCTGAAAATAATTTACATTTCAGCAGCCAAGATCAGGACAGATTTTCCCTTGCACTGAAATTAATCGCAGATGTTCAGTTGTGTCATTGGTGTCCTGATTTGAAGCTCATCTTTCAGTCTGATAATGGAAATTCGATTGTGACCCATGAGTATTTGATTTGGTGGAGCAAAGGCCCAGATATTCAAGGCCATGTCATAAGAGCTCAGTTGATCAAGGTCGGACAGCATGAATTCAGATTAGTTGCTGTTATGGCTAGGAGGATTACAATTCCTTCTTTGTCAGCAGTGAATAAGTTGTCCAAATGGAGAGTGATTGGTGCAATTATGGGTTTGGGAAGTTGTCATCACTTGTTTGCATCAAGAAGTTTCAATATGGACAAAAATCGAGCTAAAATCTGTAAAATCTGCAGCAGCTATGAGTGGTCTCGCTCAAGCACTGCTGAATTCGGGAGTTTTGTAGCAAACCAACATGTGAATATGAGAACCAATCAAAGATTTAATGGGAATGTCATGAGTTGGGTTAGTAGGTGGTGGTGTGAGCTGAAAAAGTTGAACACCTTTGTGATAGAACACGTTAAACCAGCAAGGAATCAAGTTCCAATAGCTGATAAGCACTTTCGGCATGCCGATTGGCAAGTTCGGAATGAAATAATTCTGTTTTGGAGCTGTTCGAACTGCAGTAGGGAATGTTTACAAGCAGAATTTAGTGTTGGGTTCTCTTAGTTTGAGTTTGGAAGGCCTCCCAAGGTGTTAAAGGACTTCGAATACAATTTTGTGTGGTTTATGACATTCAAAATTTGTTTGGCTGCATTCTACACACAGAATTTCAGAGTTACATATGCCATTGGTGATTTTCAGCAGCAAGTTAGAGCTCTGAGCCGTATTAGCTGCAGCAAGAGGAGTTGGGAATGTATGGTTGATGTTGAACTGAATGTAGCAGGCCTCCTAAAGAGCACTCCTCATTCATATGCAAGCATTGTGTCAAACAAGAATCACACACATGTACCTGCTGAAATTCAGTCAATACATCACTGCAGCCAGATGCTCTTATCTGTAGAATGCAGCGTCAAGTTCATTAATTCAGCTATAATTTCATATGAAACTAGAGTTCTTCATTGTTACAACTCTCTTCTATTCTTGAGGACAAGAATGTTCTTAAGGGGAAGGGAATGTTATGATCCGGGAATTCGAGGCGTGAACTCATGGAGGCTGAGATGTGTACTGCTGCTGAATGGGTGATATGATGCTGAAATGTTGCTGGGATTGATGATCTTAAGGCTGTTAGGGGTGGATTAGTTTAGCAAGTGATGTAATGGCTTGGTAGTCCTTCCCTCTACTACCTTGTGTTGTTTGTTGAGTTGTAATAAGCTGCGTTATACCTGCATTGTAGTATTTCTGCAGCTGGTGAATGTTTGTTAGGAGGCTAGTCGGTTAGGCTGGTCCTTGGGGCCATAATAGATTCAATTTTTAGTTAGCATTAGTTCTAGATAATTCTAGCAAATTCCTAAGTGGTTTAGTCCTTGTGAGGTTAGATTCAATGTATTAGGCTCATACTATGTAAGTAGTATAAATAAGGGACATTAGCATGTAATCCATAACTTTTGATGAATGAATTGATCTCATTTGATTTCTCTCTCTATTTTCTCATCTCTTTTCCCTTCTTCCTCATCTAAACTCTATATTCTTTCTCATTTCATACTCTCTCTGTCACAACCAAGGTTAACGTTCAAGACCTAATATTCGAAACCTTAACAGTTAGACCTCCAGATCATGTCAGAACAGTTGATACTCGACTTCCAGAGGTTGATGTTGCTGCAAGGACTCAAGATCAACCCATAGAACAAGCTCATTCTCAGCTATTCGGTCAGTATTCAAGTCTGAATACAAGACCTCCAGATTCTGTTTTGTACTACATAAATCCATCTGATGAAATTGTACATCAAGGCAGGCCACCAGATTAGTATCATAAATGAAGAACAGTGAGTAATGATGCTACATCCAGTAATAGGAGCAATGCTTTCAGGCAGCCTCGAGTGCAAATTGAACCTTTTGATGGCAAACAACCTCAGTCGTGGCTGAGGAGATACTTCCATTTTTACAACATATGTGAAGATGAAAAGGTAGAACTAGTAGCAGTGCAATTCATGGAGATCATGAAGTATGGTTCTATAGTATGTTGAAAAGCAATCCAAATCTTTCTTGGGGCGAGTTCGCGAAAGAATTGTGTGAGCGCTATAGAGAAGAGGACATTAGTGATGTTGTTGAAAAATTTAACAAGGTGTATCAAACGACTACTGTGAGTGAGTACATGATGAGGTTTGATAACCTATGAGCTAGCATGATAGCCACATATCCACAAGCTATAGAGGCATACTATGTCTCTAGCTTCATTAGTGGACTGAGACCAAGAATCAAGAACATGGTAAAGGCCATTTGGCCAAGGACTTTGTCTGAAGCATATGCTAAGGCTAAATTGATTGAAGCCACGGTTGTATCTTCAAGTGACAAGAGTAAATTCAAAGGAAGCAATTCCAAATCTCAGCACTGAGATTCATTTGGCTCTAAGACAAGTCGTGCTATTAATAAGAGGTCTTTAAGTTTTTGTTACAAATGCAACCAGCTGTATCAGCCAGGACATAAATGCAATTCCAAGTTTCTGATGTCCGCAAGAGGTGCTCGAGTTGAAGTAAAATCAGACAGTGAAGAAACAGAAGCGATTGAAGACAGTTCCGAGCAAGAGTCACAAGATGAATTGATTGAGGATGAAATTGAGATTTCTATGAAAGTATTGACCGGGGAATGGAGCTCACAATACCATTCAAATTAAAGGAAAAGCTGGAAAGACTTCCATTACTACTCTTGTGGATAGTGGGAGTACTTACAGCTTCGTTGATCCTAAATTAGTGAAACAAGTGAGACATGAAGTGATCAAGACCCATCCATTAGCCATGACTGTGGCAGATGGAAATTCCATTCTCACTCAGAATAAATGTCAGGCATTTCAATGGACTATGTAAGAACATCAGTTGACCTTTGATTTCAGAGTCCTCCTTTGGGTGGATGTGACATGGTGCTCGGTGTTGATTGGATGAGATCCTTTAATCCAGTGATGTTCGACTTTGAAAAACTGACTGTTTCATTTGAAGTCCATGGAACTAAAGTAACATTGCAAGGCATGGCTGATCGTGCACAATTACAGTTGATTAAAGGCAAAAGCTTACAAGGAGGATTTAAGAAGAGTGCCATTCAGTGGATTGAGCAATTGTTTGCTATTTCTCCTACAGAGTTGGGATCTATTTCTCATCCTAAAGTAAGGGCCTTGATTGAGGAATTTGAGGATATCTTTCAGCAGCCAAAGGCTCTACCTCCTCAGAGAAGTATTGATCATGCTATTCCTCTTAAGGCTAATTCAAACCTAGTGAAGATGAGGCCTTATCAGTATCCTCATGCTCAGAAGACAGAGATTGAGAAGCAAGTGGATGAATTGCTCAAGATGTGCTTCATCAGGCCTAGTCATAGTCCTTTTTCCTCTCCCGTTATTCTTGTAAAGAAGAAGGATGGAACGGCAAGGATGTGCATCGATTACAGATGGCTTAATTCTTTGACAGTGAAATATAATTTTCCTATTCTTGTCATAGATGATTTACTTAATGAGTTATATAGAGCACATTTCTTCACTAAACTTGATTTGAGGCTGGGATACCATCAAATCAGAGTTCTTGAGCCGGATATATATATGACTGCTTTTCAGACTCATCATGGACATTTCGAGTTCGTGGTATGCCATTCAGTTTAACCAACGCTCCAGCTACTTTTCAAGCCACTATGAATGAAGTTTTTAAGCCTTTCGTGAGGAGAACAGTGCTAGTTTTCTTCGATGACAATCTGATATATAGTTCTTTTGAGGACCATCTCAAGCATCTCCGGGAAATGTTTACAGTAATGTGCCATCATAAGTTCTATGCTAAGTTGACCAAATGTTGTTTTGTATAGACTTAGAATATTTAGGCCATGTGATCTCATATGAGGGAGTTTCAACCGATCCTTCTAAAGTTCAGGCAATGCAAGAATGGTTTACTCTACTATCGCCGAAACAGTTGAGGGAATTTTTGGGACTGACCGGCTACTACAGAAAGTTCATTGTGGGATATGGATGTATGCAAAGCCTTTGATTGAACTTCTTAAAAAAGATGCATTCAAGTGGTCAGATCAAGCTCAATTAGCTTTTAAAACTCTCAAGGCAGCTATGTGCGCAACTCCGATTCTAGCAATGCCAAATTTTGCTGAGGAGTCATTCTTGAGACAGATGCTAGTGGTATAGGCATTGGCACAGTTCTTTCTCAAAATGGAAGACCTATTGCCTATTTGAGTCAAGCTCTCAGTCCAAAATATCAAGCAATGTCTACTTACGAAAAGGAATACTTTGCGATTCTTTTAGCTGTTGAGAAATGGAGGCATTACTTGGATGGGCACAGGTTCATTATCAGGACAGACCATCCGAGTCTCAAGCATCTTTTGGAACAAAAGATTGTGATAAGAATCCAAAAGAAGGGACTGATGAAAATGCTGGGTCTCCATTATGTTATTGAGTATTGAAAGGAAAAGAAAATTTGGCAGCTGATGCACTTTCATGAAGATTTGAAGATTGTGAGCAAAGTTCTTGTTGTGCAGTATCCATTGTCTTACTGTCATGGATGGAAAGTTTATAATTCCTATGAAGATGATCCCTTTGCTCAAGAATGTGTTATTGTCAGTAGTGTAAAGGTTTCGAGTAGTGAAGGTGCTAATACCGGGGAATCAGTCCAAAAAGGCATCCTTCGACTGAAGAACAGGCTCTATATTGGTTCTTCTACAGATATGAGAGATCAAATTGTTAGTGTCTTACATGATTCAGCATGGGGAGGTCATTCAGGAATCGAACGAACATATCAGAGGGTTAAGGCATATTTCACTTGGCCCGACATGAAGAAGACAGTATCTGATTTTGTGCAAGCTTGCGAAGTCTGCCAACAAACTAAATTGGGAGATCATCATTACCAAGGTCTTCTACAGCCACTTCCTATTCCTGAGGGTGCTTGGATCAACATAAGCATGGATTTTATAGAAGGGTTGCCAAAGTCAGAAGGCAAGGAAGTAATTTGGGATGTGGTGGATCGTTTCACCAAATTTAGTCATTTTATCTCATTAGTCCGACCTGTTATTGCAGAGAAGTTAGCCAAAAGTTTCCTTGATAACATATACAAATTACATGGGTTTCCTCAATCCATTGTATCTGATCAAGATAGGATCTTTACAAGCAATTTTTGGAGAGAATTGTTCAAGTTGTTGGGAACGACATTGGCTCTTACTTCGTCTTACCATCCCTAGACAGATGGCCAAACTGAACGAGTCAATCAATGCATCGAGCAGTATCTTAGAAGTATGATTTTCTCACATCCAAAGGCGTGGACCGTTGGCTTTCTTTAGTTAAATATTTGTTCAATACCCATGTTCATGCATTTATTGGCACTTCTCCTTTCAAAGCTCTCTATGGATACGATCCTTCAACTCCTTTCATGCTTCAGAAGGTGACCTCATCAGTACCCAAAGCTACTGATTTGATACAGCAAAGGAAGCATATGATGCAAGTTCTTAAGGACAATCTGCTTCAAGCGCAAGTAAGGATGAAACTATATGCTGATAAAAAGCGGGTAGACAAGAATTATGAAGTTGGTGACATGGTTTACCTCCTACAGCCTTATATATAGTCCTCTTTGGCTGTCAGGAGAAATATCAAGCTAAGTGCTCGCTTCTTTGGCCCAGTGGCGTACAGACTTGATTTACCTCCTAATTCGTACATTCACCCAGTGTTTCATGTGTCTTTACTCAAAAAATAGGTGAAGAAAGGAGTTAAAAGCTCGAAGGAGGAACCTAAATTTGGATCAAATGGCTCGCTGCTGCTGTAACCTATTGTTGTTTATGCCACACGGAAGTTGAATGTTGCAGATAGAGCTATTCGTGAAGTGCTGATACAATGGCAGAACTTGGACGGGAACTTTGCTACAAGGGAAGAACTTGCATTTTTGAAGAGTCAATTTCCTAATTTTTCTCCTTGAGGACAAGGAGGTTTTCAAGAGAAGGGGAATGTTGTGATTTTCTTAGTTTTAGCTGCTCTTAAGACATGTATTAGTTGTATAGTTTAAATGATACGTTTAGGTGTAATTTTCAAGTGTGAGTTAGTGAGTTTTTTAGGGGCCAAAGTCGGTTAGTTGGTTAAGCAAAGTCAAATGTGGCGGCTTAGCTAGTTTTGGCAGTAAAATCTAGTTCAAGTCAGTTAGGAGTGAAGTGTTGGTTCAATGTATCGAGATCTATTATAAATAGATCCAAATCATGTAATATCTTCATACAATCAATAAAAATCTGATTTCCTTTTGAATAATCCTCTCTATTTCTCATCTCCTTTCAATTCTTTTCTCATCTTACCTCTCTTTCACAAGGTTGGCTCTCAATCTTTGGATTGGAAGCTAACAGATATGCGTAATTTCCCTTAACTTTTGAAGTTTAGGAAACTCTTGGTCTAGCTGCTGGAAGGCTAATATGTCACTTGCTCCTTACTTCTCTAAAGGGGAAGACATTCCCCCTAACCTTAGGGAAGGAATGGCTCTTGGAGTTGTGACTTGTAAAAGGGTTGATGTCAAAAGGAGTTAGGATAAATCCTGACTTTTGAAAACAACCAAAGTTAGGAGAACTTTCTTTACCTTTGAAACCCCGGCTTCAGGCAAAAGAAAAACTTCTGCTACCATCTCTGCCATTGGAACTTCTGCTGGCACTTCAACCACAGGGACATCTTCCTCGAGGGGAGCCTCTGGGAAACAATGCTTGCATGTTAAAACCAAATATGGTTTGATACGTCACGAGTTGGAAGGCCATGTTATAAAATCTTACCTTCGAAGATTTCTTTGATGGAAATTGAGCCTCTTGGGAGGAGGAATGGAGCTTGCATAAAGCCCTAGTTCAGAGAGACTGGGAAGGAAACCTCTTCAGAGGGATAGCTAATAATTGGCTCCACATTAGAGGTAGCCATGTCACTTCGTTCTTCAGTACTTGAGCCAGTTATTCAGTACTCTGATTGAGCTCTGGTGCAACCTCTTAAGATGGAGAATTTGGTATCTGCACAATAACTCGAGCTGGCTCTTCATGTGGCTGAAAAGAGGGTCAAGTTAGGAGCTACTTTGATAAAGGTGGATGAGACACCAATCAAGAAAGGCCAATACCTCTAGTTCAGGGAGCCTGGCTCTTCTTTTTCTCACTAACTGTGAGATAAGTACTTCTTTGTCTTCTTTTTGTTTTGCTACCTGAATGGCTCCAATAGGAGGAGTTTGGGGAACCTTCTTCTACTTTCTTTTCTTTGAGCCACCAATCTCAAGGGTTGGTGAAGAGATCCTTGGAGGGGATGCCTCTAGCAACATCTAAGTAAAGCTCCTAGTCCTAGCACTCCTGAGGGTTTCGTAGATAGTTGTTGCAAAAAGTTAAAAAAACATAGAGATCAGTCTTTGTTCAAGCTATTAAAATAAACCGAAGCATATTTCAGAGATGGTTGTTTACCTGATCGTGCCTTCTGGGGGGTTGGCCTAATGTTGATGGGCTGGCTTCCTCTCGAGCTAGGACCCGCAAGCTGAGATAAAGGCATAAAATATTGCTTGGTGGCTTTAGCCTCCAAGGAGACCAATAGACTTGAAACCAAGCTACAAAACATTGTGTAGCAGACGGAGTGTACCTACAAACAACAGGATAACCATAAAAGGATTTCACTTCTTGGTTTAGCTCACAGAGCTCTCTAAGCCGGACAGGTTGGATGGAGATCCTCTTAGCCTAGCAAAAGTTCTTAGTCCATAGACTGGGAAAAGGGATGTCTTGGACCAAACCAAATTGTCTAGTAAATAATCCAAGACTATACGTTTCTACACGAGGATGAGTCTTGTGATGGAAAAATAGATCTTGGGGGCACATGATTGCCTACCTGATCCACGAATTGATGTCCACAAAGACTTCATAATGAAGGTCTAGCTTCTTGAACCAGAGTGGAATAAGATTCCCCTTCCTTAAAGGGGTGCATTTAGTCCCCTTCCTACCTCAAGGAGAATTTAATCTCTCAAAGCATTGGTCAAAGGACCATCTTGGGGGTAGCTGGACCTCACGACGAGCAAAGTACTTCCCAAAGCAGAAAACCCCTTACCTGCGGGAGCGTGGGGCCCTTGGGGCAGAGCATAGAAAAATAGGCTTGGGCCCAAATTTGGACTAGCCAAAAGGGCCCACCTATTTAGACAACATAATTCTTGACTATGATATCACTAAGGAATCCATATACTTAGGCCAAGAATAATGGTCCCAGGGCGAATGGACCAATTCTGAAGACTAAGTTTATAGCTATGGTCTTCAAAAACTTCAAGACTAAATTAGAGGGGTTAGTGAAGAAAAACTTGTTTAACCAAAATAGGTAAAAGCATGCCCCTTCTTCTTTTGAACTTTGCCCAAAGTCATGAGCCTCTATTACAAACCTCTTAACAAAGGACTCATAGCCACTGGGCAAATCTGTGATAGAGAAAGAAGGGATGAAAGCTTTAGCCTCATTAGAAATAAAAGAGTCAAGAGGCAAATCCTTCCCTCATGGCTAAAGACCTGTTAAGGCTACTACGTCTTCTAAGGTAATGCCAAGAAATCCCTCGGGAAGGACAAAACCATTATAGCAGGTGTTCCAACAGCGAGTGCGCTGCGTCGTAATAGGGTAGTTATACATGGGAGTGATGATGGAGAGCTTGATGGCTTCGTAAATACAAAGATTCCCCTGTTTCTCTTCGTGGGTCACCATTAGATTGTGTTATGAATCAAGATCAATCTTGATTCATAACCTAGGTTTGTAGAGTTAAGATGAGAAAAGAAATGAAAGGAGGTGAGAATTAGATAGAGAATTAGAGATGAGAGAGAGAATCCAAGATATTTTCATTCATGAAATGATTCTTATAAGAGATTGAACTGTTTATACTAAACCTAGAATAAAAGAAATAGGCATTCAAAAAAAAAAAAAAAAAACATTGCATCTAAACTTTCCTAGTAACCGACTCATACAAGCTTAGCCGCCAAAATTGACTAGAATACCGACTTAAGAAGGTCAAGGCAAATAAACCACTTTAACCTCCACACCCGACTTTCCCACCAAGAACACATTTAAAAGCAATTGAACTAAAATATGACCTAATGCTACATCTCTTATTGCAACGCAATCCGAGCCAGCTGCTAAGGCCAAATCATAACAACGTCCCCCACCCTCCTCCGGGGGAACATTCTTGCCTCAAGAATGGAATGAGGGAATTCAGATATCAGGAAATGCCAATCTTTCCATGTTTTATTCTCAAAGCCCAAATTACTCCATTGCACCAGTACCTCCTTAACCTATCTTCCCTGATGCTGCACTGTCCTTAAATCCAAAATTGCTGGTGGCCGTTGTACCAAAAGTCCTTATAATGTAGCCTGTGGTTGATCTACAGGGGCACTTGAACCAGCTGTAATGTATTTCTTAAGCAACGAGACATGAAACATAGGGTGAACAACAGATTTAAGAGGCAACTCCAGCTTGTACATAACCTTTCCAACCCGCTCCAACACCTTGCAAGGACCAAAGAATCAAGCACATAGCTTGATATTCTTATGCACCGCAATGGAAGATTGCCTGTAGGGATGTAATTTCAAGAAAAAATAATCACCAATTGCAAAAGTTCTGTCAGTTCTTTTTCTATCAGCGAAATACTTCATCCTTGACTGAGTAACTTGTAAGTTATCCTTGAGTTGCTGCTCCAGTGTTTCCTTTGATCCAGCAGCTCATTGACTTCAACCACATGCGAAATTGCTCCTTGTAGCATTAATGGTGCTAGTGGATACAGGGCTTTGAATGGTGTAGCTCTTAATGCTAAATGGAAGTGGGTGTTATACCAGAATTCCGCAAGGGACAACCATCTATTCCAGTTCCTTGGATGAGTAAACGTCATACTCCTTAAATATTGCTCAAGGCATTGGTTTACTCTCTCTTTTTGTCCATCTGATTGTGGGTGGTATGATGAAATTAGAGCCAATGTAGATCCAAGAAACACAAACAATTCACGCCAAAAGTTGCTGATGAACAACTTGTCTCTATCTAAAATGATGGATTGGGGTAATCCATGGAGCTTATAAATATGATCTAGGAAGCGTCTTGCTTATCTTTCAGCGGTAATGGTATGATTAAGGGCCACAAAATGACTACATTTTGTGAAACGATCAACCAAAGCCCAAATAACTTCCTTTCCCTTAGGTTTAGATAGGCCTTCAATAAAATCCATACTGATACGTTGCCAAGCTCTTTCCGGAATTGGCAAGGGTTGAAGCAAGCCTTGGTATGGCGCATGCTCACTTTTTGTTCTCTGACAAACCTCTCATTGCTGAATTAGTCCCTGAACTTCCTTCTTCGTGCCAGTCCACTAGAAGTACTGCTTCAATCTTTGATAAGTGCCTTCAATTCCAGAATGCCCACCCTAAGTTGAACTGTGAGAAGCCAACACAATCTGCTTCCTTAATTCCGATATTGATTATGCCTGATTTTTCCTTATCCTTTGCATTGGAAACCAATGCTTGCAGCAAAGGAATTGGCGTAGCGTTGTCTCAGAATGGAAGACCAATGGCCTATCTAAGTTAGGCTTTGAGTTACAAGAATCAAGCATTATCCATATATGAAAAGAGTACATTGTAATTCTAATGGCAGTACTAAAATGGAGGCATTATTTGGAGGGACATCCTTTCATAATCAAAACTTATCACCAAAGCCTTAGATATTTACTTGAGCAAAAGATCACTATGAGAGTTCAAAGAAAGGGCCTCATGAAGATGTTGGTGTTACGTTTGTGCTTAAATCACAAACGTAAGCTAGGATAAAGAGAATATGAGATGAGAAAGAATATAGAGTTTAGATGAGAGAAAGAACGGAAAGGGATGAGAAAGTAGAGGGGATATCAAAGATATCAATTCATTAAGTAGAAGGGATATCAAAGATATCAATTCATTCATTAAAGTTATGAGATTACAAGCCTAAGCCTTACTATTTATACTACTTACATGATATGATCTACTACATTGTATCTAACTCATGCTATAATCATCAACCGCCTACTAAGTCGCCACTATTGACCAGACTTCACTTATTACATGACTTCACCCAAGCTTAAGCTACTGATTACAATATCAACTAGCTATTACAACTCAATAGGCTCGATTCCACGCCTTATTACATTTATACTTTATTTCATATGCCCCTACTATGAGAATCATAACAATACTCCCCCCTTTAAAAGATTCTTGCCCCAAGAATCAAGAAGAAGGTTGAAGCTTGAAGAACAAATGCCACAATAGGAATAACGAGCTAAACATGAAGCAAACTTGGATGAAGAGCTACAGCCAGAATAGCAGCAACATCTGAAGTAGCTAAAACACACCAGCGCCATCAACTGAACCAGTCAACAACACCTAACAGCCTTGAATCATCAAACTAACAGCAGCATGACAGCAACTGACAGCAACAAAACAACAGCAACAGTAAGGGCACAACAGCAGCAGCAGAACAACATAACAGATTTTAACCATCCTAACATACTTTCCCACCAATAAAACAAACCAAAGCTGCACTGAATTCTGTAACGCAACAATTCCATGAAGAAGACACCTTGTTTCGACATAAAGTTGCGTTTGAATACACCATGCCTCTCAGGAGGTCTGCATTGATCAAACCAAACGTCACAACACCTCATGAAGCAGTTAACACTGCCCAAACTTCTATCTTGCTACAGAGAACCACCCCACGCATAAGAACATCTGAATTTCCACTTATAGGATGCTGCACAACAGGTTTTGTATGTCATTAACCACACAAGATTGCACTTGAAGTCCTTTAACACCTCAGGAGACCGTCCAAACGCGAACCAAGTGAACTAAACATCAATTTCTGGTCATTGTCATTCCCAAATGCAGCTCCAACTGACCTAATTCTTGATCCTGGCAACCCAACACATTGTAGGTCCATAAGGATGCAGCTGTGACTCCAAAACTTCAGTGATTTCTTTGTCCTCGGCTGAAACCTTGGAGATAAACGACTTGCAAATGTCCTCCCAGAAGCACAGCTTCATGATAGAGACCTTGTTGATCAAAACTCCCTTCAAAAACAGAATTATTTCACCCCGAACTTGCCGATCGGCATGCCGAAAGTGCTTATTAGCTACTGGAACTTGATTCCTTGCTAATTTATCGTTCTCCTCTGCAATGATTTCCAACAATTTCAACTCACACAGCCACCTACTAACACAACTCATGACATGCTTAATAAATCCATGATTGTTTCTCAATTGCACTGAAGGTACGGAAGGTGATGCAGAATCCAACAGCTCAGCAGAACCAACCCGATGCAGTTCATAACAACATATTGCAGCTCGGTGTATGTCCATGTGGAAGCTACTTGAAGTGAACAAGTTATTACATCTTCTAAAAGACATAATAGCACCAATCAAACCAAATCTAAGCAGCTCATTCACAACTGACAGTGAAGAATCTCCCCAAGAATATTCTACAACCTCAAAAACCTGTAATTTGTTCTTTCCTGGATCAAACGGTCTGCCAGCACCAATTACATCACCTAAATCACCAATTTCGACTCTTTTCAGCTTCATATAGTCTTGAGAGTCTTCCCCCGGATCAGGAGGCCACTTATCACAAAATTTTGCAATTGGATAAGTCACAATTCTAATCAAAGGAAGGAATAGATCATGCCGAACTTGCCGATCGACATGCCGATAGTACATTTCAGTCACTATACACTCGTAATCTCTCACCCAACATAAGAGACCTAGCTCAACCTCCAAGATGATGTTGTTCTGGACCCAAGTTAACACTTCATGATGCCCAAAAGTGAACTTAGACACGCCCTGCTCAACATTTGGTGATACTGTTGTAGCAACAACTGTCATTTTAACATATTGACATTGCTCAACAGAGAAGGTTCCTCCATTCTGCATATAAGCTTGCCATGGGATAATACTTAACAAGTTTGGAGATGTTTGTAATGAAATCTCGGCAGTTTCATCAATTATTTTGGTTGGAATCACAGAGCCTGCAGGAACCATCCCGTGAATATCAATAAGCATATCTGGTTCTTATATACCAGCACAGACATTAGTAAGGGCATCATCTTGAGTTGGTTCTTGTTGATCATCAAACCTCATAGGTTGCAACACAACTTTATGCTTCAATTTCTTCCTTGTAATCTCCTTTGTTTCCCAAAATTCTTTCAATGCGTCGTTAGAGATGATTCTTCTTCACTTTACTCTTTGCACTCTTTATCATTCCCATGACATGAAAATCGTATTCCCATTCCTAAAGCATGTCATACTGTGGCTCATTCTCTTCAAAATACTCTAACTCTAGCAAAGAGTCTTCATAAAGATCATCAAGTTCAACCTCAGGTTCATCCAACTCGTTTTCGTCAACTATGGCATTACCTTGATCCAATTCTTCTTCAACTACATTAAGTGGCTCCACAATGTGCACTTCAGCTACTGCGGAAGAGTTTGGCCTTCAACATTGTTCTTGAATCTCAGCTGATTTCACTTCAAGTTCCTCCCTACACTGATCCCAACGCTTGTTAATCCTATCCTCCAATTTTTGTGATTGAAAAATGACCTGATCAGATTTGTCTGATTCAAGCGGTTGAACTTGCTGATCAACCTTGGCATTGATTTGCTGCATCACCTGTTGTAATAATTCATCGCAAAATTGCTTCATCCTACGGTCAAAGTATGCATTCGTAAGCCGATCCTGACCTGTTGCATCCCTACCATCCATAATCGCTCTTAACCTCACACTATGAATTGAACTGAATGATCTTCGAATTAACAGCAGCACAAATGGTTAAAATCGACAATTTTTGGAGCTTTCAAGTTCGGGTTTAAGAATCACCGCATATTCAAACCCTACTGACGAACTACGAGTAAAGGAAGTTCGAACAAACCCTAACCGCAATGTTAGATGAGTAATTCGACTTACACTTCTCAATTTAGCTCGACTCTAACTCGAACTCAAGTCCTTAATACAATACTCAAACAATCTTCACGGACGAAATCGGATTTCAACAATTTTTCGTTTCTCTTTTCCACTGTCAGATTTTCGCCTATGTTGTCAGAGTTTCGCCTAAGCAATTCGCGACTCGATAACATATAATTCTCAAAAATCACCTTAGATTCTGATGAATTTCCACCACTTCTAAGCTTATCAACACAATTTCATCACAATTTGGCAACAAAACCGAATCGGATCGAAAGTAACTAGTAGTTCAAAAAAACAGTTACCTCAACCTTAACTTCTGAGATGTAGAATCTGAATTAATCCTCAATGCAGCTTGTTCCTGGTCTTTTGATGTTGATCAAGTGCAATGTGAATCAATTAGCTCCCTTGGAACCTCTTCACCACAGATCAAATGAGTGATCGAACAAGGACAGTTAGCTCAGCACCACTTCTTTAGCAACTCAAAATTGCTTCAGCACTAAACTTCTTCAGCAAATTGCTTGATCGATTCCTATAAATTTCAATCTGACTTAGCTTGATGTTGACTATAATCAACAATACTGATCAATTGAACTTTTGTTCTATGTAATTCACTCAATTATAATCCAAACCGAGCAACTTTCCCAAGCCTTGCAGTCACAATTGCAGTAACCGCCAAACACTATTTCAAAATTCAAAATTGAATTCTGATCACCAAATATGAACTAAATTTGTAACACAATTATTTTTATTGATTAATTGCAATACAATTAATCGTATTTTGTAATTTCTTTCCGGATATGAGCTTGATTCGGAAGCCAAATCAAGGCTCTGATACCAGTTGCTACGTTTGTGCTTAAATCACAAACGTAAGCTAGGATAAGAGAATATGAGATGGGAAAGAATATAGAGTTTAGATGAGAGAAAGAAGGGAAAGGGATGAGAAAGTAGAGGGGATATCAAAGATATCAATTCATTCATCAAAGTTATGAGATTACAAGCCTAAGCCTTATTATTTATACTACTTACATGATATGATCTTCTACATTGTATCTAACTCATGCTATAATCATCAACCGCCTACTAAGTCGCCACTATTGACCGAACTTCACTTATTACATGACTTCACCCAAGCTTAAGCTACTAATTACAATATCAACTAGCTATTACAACTCAATAGGCTCGATTCCACGCCTTATTACATTTATTCTTTATTTCATATGCCCCCTACTATGAGAATCATAACAGTTGGGCTTACATTACACTATTGAATATCGAAAGGGGAAAGATAACCAAGCAGCAGATTCTCTCTTAAGGAGGCTGGAGAATTTTGAAGTTGCTAATTGTCCAACTGTCTCAAAATTTGTCCCAAATTTGATGAACGAAGTGGTCAAGTCATATGAGGGAGATACATTTGCTGATGACTGTATTATAGCTCATTGTGTTCAGGGAATTATGGATACTTATTCTGAAATTGCTGTTACTAGTGGTGTAATAAGGATTAAAGGGAAGATTTACGTCGGAGAAGGTTCGAAATTAAGGAAGCAGATTGTGTTGGCTTCTCACAGTTCAACTTAGGGTGGGCATTCTGGAATTGAAGGCACTTATCAAAGATTGAAGCAATACTTCTAGTGGACTGGCACGAAGAAGGAAGTTCAGAATAAGTATCTATAATCAATACCGGAGCAGAGGACAGAGCTACCTTTAAACATTCAAATGCTTCCTCATCCAATTCATTCCAATGGAAAGCATCTTTCCGCAGCAAATCTATCAAAGGCTTTGCAATTACCCCATAACCAGCAACGAACTTTTGGTAATACCATGTTAATCTAAGGAATCCCTGCAATTGCTTGAGAGTTTCGGGAATTGGCCATTCCCTTATCGCCTAAACCATGCCTGGATCAGTCGCCACGCCATTCCCTGAGATTAAATGACTAAGATATTCCACTTGCGTTTTGACAAAAGAACATTTAGAAAGTTTGGCATAGAGTTTATGCTTCCTCATAGTCTGAAATACCAGCTGAAGATGATCCAAATGATTCTCCAAGGAAGGATTGTAAACCAATATATCATCAAAGAATACAAGAACAAACTTTCTTAAGAAGGCCTTAAACACCAGGTTCATCAAAGCCTGAAATGTAGCTGGGGCATTCGATAACCCAAAAGGAATCACCACGAACTCATAGTGTCTATGGTGTGTTCTAAAAGCAGTCTTGTGGATATCATGTTCCTGAACTCGAATTTGATAATAGCCTTACCAAAGATCCACCTTGGAAAATTACTTGGATCCATATAGCTCATCCAACAAATTGTCAATGATTGGGATAGGGAACTTATCCTTGATAGTAAGGGAGTTCAATTGACGATAATCTATACACATTCAAGAGGTACCATCCTTCCTTTTAACAGTATAACAGGAGAAGCAAATGGACTATGACTGTGCCTGATTAACTCAGTCTGCAACAACTCATCAACTTGCTGTTCAATCTCACTCTTTTGTGAGTGAGGATATTTGTAAGGCCGAAGGCTCACAGGATCTGACCCACCCTTCAATGGAATAGCATGATCTAATGCTCTCCTTGGTGATAATGTGCTTGGTTGCTCAAATAAATCTTGGTACTTTAGTAATAATAAATCAATAAGTCGATTAGAATTCACCTGATGTTCTTTTGAAGTAGAATTGATAGAATGATGTTGCCCAATCCAGTGATAATTTTCTTTCTTAAGCACACCTTGCAATTGCTTCCCAATCATCAGTTGTAGATGTCCTTATTCCCTAATTCCTTGTAACTGAACTTGTTGGCCTTACTTTTCAAATGATATAGTCAATTGAGCAAAATCAATGAGTAAAGGGCTGATAGTCTTCATCCAATCAACCCCTAGGACCATATCACAGCCTCCTAATCTTAGAACTTTGAAGTCATATTCAAAGTTTTGTCCTTGCATTAGCCACTTGAAGTTCTTACACTTAGTCTGTGTCAAGATTGAATTACAATCTCCCACCGTACCAGCCAATGGAGTGGTTTTAATCAACTCATGCACAACCATTCTTACAATCTTGGGATCAACAAAGCTACGCGTACTCCTATTGTTAATCAAAATCAGTAAGGATTTATATCCAACTACTCCCTTAATTCTAATGGTATTATGTGAACCATTCCCAGACAAGGCCTTAATAGAGATCTCAACCTCATCTTCATCTAACTCCTCACCCTCCTATTCTATCTGCTCTTCGGATTCAAGTCCATTTTCCTCCTCCTCAATTTCAATGGCATCTATTCTAGAAGCTGACATAAGGTATTTTGGATCATATTTATGTATAAAGAAATAGCGATGATTGCATTTGAAACAATCTGAGACCTCTTTTCTTCCAAGCTCAAAGATCTATTATTTGCCTGAAAGGTTCTAGATGAAGAAGCTCTAATTAGATGCATTGCTTCCCCTTTGAGCTTCAGGAGCAGCAAAAACCATGCTTTCTACCTTCTTGGCTTTAGAATAAGCTGGAGACAAAGTTGTAGGATCAAATGCCCTAGCCAAATTCAAGATTTTAGGCGTAAGTCCACTCATAAAACTTGAAACATAGTAAGCCTCAGGTGCTTTTGTATATACTATCAACATCCTTGCTCTTAGACTTTGAAATCTGGACATATATTCCTTCACAGTTCGTACTTGAGTCACTTTATTGAAATTGTCCACGATAGCACTCACATCTTCATCCCCGTACCTCTCACAAAGCTCTTCCACAAACTCAGGCCATGAAATTATAGGATTGCTATGCAATAAGCTATAATATCACACTTCCAGTTCTCCACGTAGATAAACAACAATTAGTTCCACCTTTTTGACCCCAGCTATGACATAGAAATGCAAGTACCTTTCGCATTCCCTCAACCAAGACTATGGCATTGCTCTATCAAAAGTTCCAATTCCACTCTTGGATGTCTAACTCCACTACTTCTTGTAATTGATACACTATCTCCACTGTCAACAAATCCCAGTGGAGGATTAGGATCCAGAGGTCTGACTTGTTGGCTTGCTAGAAGAAGAATACTCTCTCCGACATGTAGATTTTGCCTCTGCACTTGCTATTGCAAGCCTACCAGCTGCTGTGACTTTGTACCAAACCTTTGTGATTGTGCATCAAACCTCTGTTCCATGTCTTGCTTTATTGACAGTATAAAGTTTTGCATCTGATTCCACATATGCTCAATCCGATCGCCTTGATTACTTCCTGAATCAACACCTGCTACCGTAGCAGCATAAGTAGCAGTGTTATTAGCAGCATTAGTAGCTGCATTAGCTCGCGCAGTCACACCACCTACCATTTGTGCTGATATCTTGTGTCTGGCCAGATTTGTGAACAATCTTAGCAAAGATCAAACAAATAAGGCTTGGAAGGTGCACTTGCAATCAAATATAAGCAACGTTAATCCTATCGTATGCAAAGCTCAAGCTCTGATACCAATTGTTATGAATCAAGATCAATCTTAATTCATAACCTAAGTTTGTAGAGTTAAGATGAGAAAAGAAGTAAGACGAGATGAGAATTAGAGAGAGAATTAGAGATGAGAGAGAGAATCCAAGATATTTTCATTCATGAAATGATTCTTACAAGAGATTGAACTATTTATACGAAACCTAGATTAAAAGAAATACATTGTATATAGACTTCCATAGTAACCGATTCATACAAGCTTAGCCATAAAAATTGACTAGAATACCGAATTAAGAAAGTCAAGGCAAACAAACCACTTTAACATCCACAACCGACTTTCCTGCCAAGAACACATTTAAAAGCAATTGAACTAAAATATGCTCTAATGCTACTTCTCTTGCTGCAACTCAATCCAAACCAGTTGCTAAGGTCAAATCATAATAGATTGTCCACCCACTAGGCATATCACTTTGTCAATAGAGTTCGTTCTTTAAAAGCCATTGCTTCCTTTAAGATGCTTCTTCCTCCCCAAGAATAACCTATAGAAACTGTGCCAAGCAAAGGAGATTTGTCAGTATTTGGAAAAAGTCCCTGAAGACTTGGAACGTCTTGGAATGGGTCAAAGATAGGCCCTAGGGCATAAGATGCGAAGGAAGACGAAGGATCAATTTCTAATAATGAGGAAAGATCCTCATCAATGGTGTTAAGATAGATTGGGCTTTAAAGCACATAAGAGACTATTGAGATGTCTAATTAAAGCTGACCCGTCAATTACTCAATTGGGCTATCAGCTTGAGCAATGGAGCAGAGACAACAAATGAAATTTGGGCCATCATCAGATTAGAGGAAGCGAAAGATTGAAATCATATTGGATCAAGATTCAGAGATTCAAAGAACGAAAGCAAAAATTTGAAAGAGCGCTTGAAAGAGAGAACAGAGCAAAAAAGTGAAAATTTCGAGCCCTAACTATCATAGTTATAGACACATTGGAAGGAAGAACAAGTGATGCACAGTGTTCTCTTGAGCTCCTTGTAGCCATTGAAGGTTAAATCAAGTATATTTTTTACCTTTTGTAAATTTGAATTTACTAAGGGCTAATAGGCGCATTTGTTTACACCCTAAATTTAAGGGGATTGGGACGATGCCGTTTTGAGCAACGTGCCATGTGCTTAACACGTGAGGCCTCCCTTTAGGAGAATGAAGGTGTTAGGTGCTAAAGTAACGGCGTCTCAAGCCTAGCATCCTGAAGAAATAATCACCTTAACAAGGGTATTAACTACTCGAGGCCTCAAGATGGGTGAAGGATAAAGGAGCTCAAGTTTAAGGGACTGCTAAGGAGGCTACAAGACAGGTGATTTCTAGGCTCGATACTGTTACTTAGAGTGCAATCTCAGATACTTGGGCACTAAGCTTAATCCAAGAGGACATGGGGCTTCTAGAGAGAACTTCTACTAAGATTACGGACGCACTAAGGAATTCCCTCCAATACTAAATTAAGGGCACGTTCGTTGATATTTTGCCTGCGAAGAAGAAGCTTAGTGGCTTGAAGTGGGAAGAGTTGCCGCAGAATTAGGAGTAGCAGTTATTTTCCCTTTTTTAATAAATAAAGAACATTGTGTCAATCCAGGGAATGACAACACAATACAAAACTTTATTAAGTTTTCTTTACAACACACTTGTGCTTTTTTCTTTGGAGTAGTGTAACTTAGAATAGGTTAACTTAAAGTAGAACTTGTTGTACTTACTTAATCAATAATACAGTTCACGGGGCTTCAAGTACAAACTTTCAATTTTAGTTCCCAAATTTTGAGGAGTTGAGAATTGAGGCTTTAGTTTAAGGCTTTGACAGTCAAGGCTTAACCTTGATTGTGTTGGTCTTAACATTGCTACCACTACTTGATAAGTCAAATAAACTTAGGTTCGCGCCATTGTTTAGGTCTTTAATAGCCAAGGCTTGACCTTTATTGCATTAGACCTGATCCAGTGACCTAAATATGGTTTTCTCCACCTTAATCTTGTCACAGCTTAACTCATTCAAGTTATTATAAGTCAAGGGTGCTTGGCTTAAAAACCTTGTTCACTCGCGCTTGTAAGTGGAATGCTAAGCCCTTGGGTTCACCTCAGTTCATGACTTTTAAGTGTATGAGGAAAGGTGGTGTGTCTATGGGCCCCACTCCATCACTATAACTACCATTTGAGTTAGGCCTATATCCTTCTATTTTCTGTCAACATATATATATACACTCAACAATAGTCTTCTTATTGAAGCATAAGCTAAACTCATGGTATTACTGGAGTTAGATACACCAACATACCACAACCTTTTCTCCAAGAATGGTGAGTGGTTAAGATCAAAGACACGTAGTTCATAATTAGAGTAACTCTCTAGTCGCGGTGAGTTTCTTTTTTTTTTTCACATTTATGGTGACCACATCAAAATTAATTATAAATAAAATAAAGCAAACCACAGCCAACAAACACATTAAGCCTCTATACATCACGACAAAATTTGATGGCATTTTGGTGAATAGGGTCTTAATGGATAATGGCAGAACTATCAATATCCTACCTTCTTAAATGTTGAGGGTTATCGATAAATCTTGAGATGACTCAATAACTTATGATGTGGCAATTTATGGCTTCTTTTGGGCCACCACCAAGTCCAAAGGGGTCATCCTGATAAAGTTAACTGTTGGCACTCTGAGTAAGCTGATAGCTTTCTTTGTAGTGGATACCACCTCAAACTATAATGCATTGCTAGGGAGAGATTGGTTGCATGCCAACTATTGTATCTTCACTTCACCAGTTGTTAATCTTTTGGAACCATGACAAAAATGAGGTTATTATGGCAAATGACAAGCCATTCATGGCTTGCTCCAATTTCATTGAGGCAAAGTTCTATGAGGATGGTTTGGGACTACTAGCAGTAAGAAGGACCACTCTTAAAGATGCCCAACGTTAAGATGTGATATCCGTCCTCGAGAGCCCACTTATCGAAGTTGAGATTGACCAGGCAAAGGTGGAGTCAGATGGCTCTTATTTTTTGGGATGTATGAGAGCCCTCCTGGATGATGGGAGCTTCAAGGCGCACATGATGCATTATAGGGGTAAGCCAAGTCTTCCTAGTGAAGGTCAAAATGGTCATCTCCTTCGCTATTGCAAAGTTAGTGGCTTGGTGTGCTGGGGAGCAACTATGGGCTTAACAGCCATTTATCTTTGGAAGTGGCTTTGAAGTCCAAATGCTATAAGAAAAGGAGCTGGAGTTATTTGACTTGAGAGCAACACCAGCTGAAATGGAGGACTTGAGAGATGAAGTTCAAGATCCTATCTTCAAGGTTAACTCGGGTTCAGTACAAAGCCCAAGACCCACGTGCATCATTGCTATGCTTTCTGAAGAGCAGAGGAATTAGAAAGTAGGCTTGCTCTTTAAATTCAAGGACTGCTTTTCCTGGGATCATCATGAGATGCCTGGCCTAGAGAGGAAAGTTGTTGAGCATAGGCTACCCATTAAGCCAAGCTCGGGACCTATTATCCAAGCCAAGAGAAGGATATCTTAAGAAGTCATAGACTTGGTCAAAGAAGAAATGGAGAGAGGTATCTTGAAAGTTAAGTTCATTAGGACAGTGAGGTATGTTGAATGGCTAGCAAATATTGTTCGTGCAGTTAAAAAGAGCAAAATTAGAGTTTGTATCGACTTTAGATATATGAATGCAACCATGCCAAAGGATGAATATCACATGCCTATAGCTAACGTCCTTATTGATTCTGCCTCGAGGCACGAGGTGTAGTCTTTAATGGATGGATATTACAGATATTACCAAGTTATGATAGCTTCAGAGGATACCCACAAAACCGCATTCAGGTGCCTAGTGTCAATAAGGACCTTTGAATGGGTGGCCATGCCATTTGGATTAAAGAATATTGGTGCCACCTATCAGAGAGCCATGAACACGATCTTTCACGATCTCATTGGCAAGACCATGGAAGTCAGTATGACATCGTGCTTAAATCAAAAACCCAAGTTGAGAACTTAAACGACTTGAAAAATGCGTTCTTACTAATGAGGAACCATAACCTCAAAATGAACCCTCTAAAGTCTGCCTTTAGAGTTTAAGTTGGACATTTCCTAGGCTTCCTAGTACACGGGGCAGGGGAGGGGGAGGGAGGAAATGGATTGAGGTGGACATGAATAAGCCACCCTTGAACAAAAAGGAAATGTTTCTTGGGACAAGTTTGTTTCCTAAGACATTTTATTTCAAATGTCGCAAGAAAGACTAAGTCTTCTCTCCATTCTTGAGAATCAGATCTGAGAAAGACTTCAAATGGGAGGAGCCACACCAAGTAGCCTTCGAGGCCATTAAAGATTATTTGATCAGGCCGCCAGTATTAATTTTACCTAAGCAGGGGAAGCCATTGAAGATTTATGTCTTCGCTTCTGCTAAGTCAATAGGGTGTCTGCTTGTACAAGACAATGAGCAAGGGTTTGATTAGGTTGTATTCTACCTAAGCAATTGGTTAAATGAATGAGAAATAAAATATATTTCCTTCGAGAAATTATGTCTAACTTTATATTATGCATCTATAAAGCTAAGGCATTACTTCCTTGCATTTACCATTTATGTGGTTACTCAAACAGATGTTCTTAAGTATATTCTAGATAGACCTTTAACGAATAGAGTGTGGCTCTACTTTAGTTTGAAATAATATATGTGTCGCAAAAGTTAGTGAAAGGCTAGGCTTTGGCGGAGTTTCTGGTTGACCACCCTAACATTCAAATTGAGTCTATCTACGGGCCAGGAGAACTCTTGGTGATTGAAACGGTCCCTTAAAATCTATACTTTGATGGATCAAGGACCAAATTGTGTGCTAGAGTGGGGATTGTAATTGAATCTCCATCTGGAATGATCACCAAACTCTCTATTACCCACGTAGGTAAGTGCTCCAATAATATGGTTGAGTATAAGGCACTGATCATTGACCTTGAGACTTTCTTGGAAATGCAAGTCCCTAGCATGATTGTGAGAGGGGATTTACAGTTGGTAATTTTCCAAGTTAAAGGGGAGTTTTAATGCCTGAGTGAAACCTTGAACAATTTCAACGTTGCAAGAATTGCTTAGTAGGTTTGATGATATTGAATTCCGATATATACATTGGTATACATTGGGCATAAAAGAATGCAGCCAATGGTATGGTCTAACTAGCTTCTGGGTATAAACAGCCTAGGACATGGTGTGAAGAATTTGTGGTCATCAAGACTAAGATTCTAGACCTTGATCTACAAATCACGGAATCCCTTAGCACTGAAAATAAAATGATTACAAGTGAACACTTGGATTGCTTTGAGGCACAATAGTCTGTCATAAATCAGTGTGAAGATTGGACGAAGCACTCAGTGGAGTACTTTAAAAACCCTTGTGATTTCATTCAAGACAGAAATATGAAGATAACAGTTCATATATATCATCTTGATGATGAATCTAGAGAATTACAGAAAAAGGATGCTAGTGGTGTGCTTCTGAAGTGTTTGGACTTAGATGAAGTAATGCTACTGATGGTTGGGGCACATGAGGCAATCTGTGGGTCCCATTTGGTCGGAAATAAGATGAATTGGCTCATCAAAGGTTATGGTTATTATTAGCCATCAATGATGGATGAGTATATCAATTATGCCAAGGGGTACAGAGCATGCCAGAGATATGGGCATGTACCTAGAGTCCCTGTAGCTGAGATGCAGGCTATAGTTAAGCCATGGCCCCTTTGTGGATGGGGAATGGACATCATAGGAGAAATCAATCTTCCTTTTAGCAAATAGCATTCATAGGAACATCAATTAGCAAGATGTAATTGATTGTATCAAAGAGTACATCCTATGTATGTTTGAAATCTCAGAAACCATAACTATGGACCAAGCAAAAGTTTTCAATGGGTCTAAGGTTAAAGAGTTTACTAAGAGTTTTAACATTGAGGTCTTGAACTTGACTCCTTGTTATGCCCAATCAATTGGCCAAGTTGAGTACCAACAAGATTCTAAAGGCCAATATTAAGAAAATGATTGAAGATGATCCTATAAGGTGGCATGAACTGCTACTTGTTGCTCTATGGTCTTGTTGAATGTCCAAATGAGATGCAATTGGGATGACTCCCTTCCATTTAACATATGGCCATAATGGTGTACTTCCAATGGAAGTGATAGTTCAGTCTATCAGGTTGGCTCATTAAGGGAAGTTCTTTGAACTTGAATAGAAGCAAGCTATGATGGATGAATTAACTAATTTAGATCAAGATAGGCTTTAAGCTCTTTAGAAACTAGAGAAGTAAAGGAAGAGAGTGGTTAAAGGCTATAACAAAAAGGTTAAACCAAGGTCATTTGACCTAGGGGACTTGGTCTGGAAAGTGGTATTACCCATTGGCTAGAAAGACCATGTCTTTAGAAAATAGTCCCCAAGTTGTGAGGGTCCCTTTAGGGTTATAAAAGTGTTTGGTGGTAATGGAAACCTACTTCAAGATCTGAATAGAAGGACCCATCCTTGGGCCATTAATGGAAGATTCCTAAAGAAATATTTGCCTTCAATTTTAGATTCTAACAAAGAAGTTCTCAAGATTAGATTTCCTGAGTTGTGGGCCCTATTTAAATATTAGTGTCTTGAGGATAAATTTAATGATCCTTAAGTAGTTGAAGTCACAAAAATGAGAAAGGAACGCTTAATTCGAGAGACATATTGAAGCAAAATATGTATTTCACTAATGTGGAGAAGTACATGGAAATTACAAAATAATACAAGAAAGTCACTTGCATGACCAACTACTTTTATACACTTTCAAAAGAGTTGACTCCTAATCCTAGATAGTGACTCGTCTATGGATGATAATTGGCTTGTTACTTCACACAACTGGTAATATATGGAAACGACATCCTCTTGGAGAGTCCGTTGTTCTTTCTATGCCTCTGCAACTGCTCTCTCAAGTTTTCCAACTCTTGAGTCTTGGAAAGAACACTGCTCCTCGAGGGATGTAAGCTAACCCTCGAGCTGGCCTAATTGCTACTCCAACTAATGGACCTGGTCCTCTCGGCTCCTAATATCTTGAGTTTGTTTTCTTTAGATCTCCTTGGCATCTTGAAGTTCTTCAAATATTAGGAGGCTTGCTGAATGTCTAAGATCCCTAATGGCTGCTTGACACTGCCGCTTCTGCTGAAGGAGTGATGGGACTTCTTGAGAAATCCTGATGAGCACTCCTCTTAGTGCTTCAAGTTCTCTAATGATAGAGGGCACCACATTGAGATCTCTTCTTGCTAATTGGAATCCATAGCTAAAGACTTAATTGGGAGATGTTGAATCTCTAGAATCTGGGTGAAGCATCTTGATCTAGCTACTGAAATGATAGCCTCCCACTGGCTCCTAGCTTTTCTAAAGGGGAAGACATCCTTATTGAGAGGAGAGGTAGATTAGCGTGCGCTAGAGCAACCCGATCAAAGAGCCAAAAGTGTCTAGAACAAATTTTAACTTCTAAATAGTAAATCCAAAGTGGAAAGGGGCATGACTCACCTTTAGAACTTTAGCTGGAGCTAAAGAAGGCGTTATTATCGATGCATATGTCATAGGGACATTTACTTGAGGGGAAATCACTAAAAAATGATACTTATATGTCAGGACCAATCTATGGTTCATATAACAATGCTTCATGGGAAAAGTAAGGATGATATACCTTCATGGATCTCTTTAATAAGGATTGAAGGCCTCCATGGATGCAACAAAGGGACTTGAATGAGTTCCTGCCTTTGAGGGATTATTTCTTGGTTGATCACCCATGAGGGACTCCAAGATGGAGGTAATTTTTTCCTATCCCTCATCAAAAGTTGAGCCCAACGGCTCTACTCCTTCAGGAGACTTTGGAGCATGACTCTTAGATAGAGAGTTTAGAATCTCCACTATGACGGAGGATGTAGTTTCTCGACATCACGGAAAGTAAGTCAGGACAACCTCAGAAAGAATGAATAAGGGAGAAAGCAAATATGGAAGGGCCAATACCTGTTGTTGAAATAGTCTTACTCTTCCTTTCCTCACCAATAATGTGATTAGCTCTTCTCTTCGTCTTCCTCTTCTTCCTGTAATGCTTGATTGACCCTAGCTCGAGGAGCATATGGGATTCTTCTTTGCTTCTCTTCCTAGAATCAACAACCTTAAGAATTGGCGTGGCAGCTTCAGGGGGAGATTCTTCCAAATGTAACCTAGTAAGCTCCCAGTAATCGTAGGACTGTCTTGTATGGTTGGGGGTGTAAAGAAACAGGGCCAAGTGAGCAGGCCAATGCATTCGAGCCATTGAAGGCGTTTTAAAGATTTTGGGATGGTTGCTTACCCAAGCAAGTGCTTTGTACCAAGGTCTACCTAGTTACCCTAGATCACATGGCTTTTGAGTAGTTTCCTATGAACCTATGAGAAAGTGCAGTGCATTGCTTGACGTCTTTGGCTTCCTAGAAGGGCAAATAAGTTTGAAGTTAGGCTAAGAAGCCAGGGTGAGGTTGACTCATATTATGGGGGGTTATTGCTTATGACCACTTTGTAAACCATCGTGGTATAGACCTATGCTACTCTGCAAACTTGCCATGCATTAATATGGCAAGGGAAAGGTGTTTCGCCCTCCTCTCCTTAGGGCTATGTTCGTTAGTGTCACTTCAACTGTACATAAAGGCATTATCAACGTTCCAAAGGATATAAGGTTATCCACCCAATTCATGCATAGTGAAAGGCGGTCCACCTAATTTCATGCGTTATGAAAGGTTGTGCACCCGATTCATGTAGCATAGGTCTTTTGCTAGCTCGTTGTTTTCCTCGGTAGATATCCACAGGCATAGAATGGAGCAAAGGGATCCCTAATGTGATAGAGAGGTTATCTTGAAAGTTGGGTATGTCCTGAGAAGGGTTAAAGATTGGCCCTAGGGCGCATGGTTCATAGGAAGAAGAGGAGTCCTCCTCATACATCCAAGAAAGGTCCTCCTCAATAGATTTAAGGGCAATAGGGTTTTTGAGTCTATTTAAGACCATCACATTGTCTGATTCAACCAAACACGTCAAAAATTCTACAAGGCAATCAGCGTTAGGGATGGTGATGGAAAGCGCATGAGTGATTTGAGCCATTTCTATGGTTTGAAAAAAATCTAAAACTCTAACAATGTTATCAGCAATAAGAGTGAAGATTAGGATATTGAAAGCAAGTGTTAAAGTTCTTAATTACAATGAAGAGAGAGCACAAACCAAATGGTATAAATTTTCAAAGCCCTAACTGTCTATTTTATACACATGCGGGAAAGAAGGCGGCTTAAACTTTAAACAGTGTCCTCACGAGCTCCCTGTAGTCATTGAATGTCAAATCAAAAAGGTCTTCTACATGTTGGAAATACGAAACTACCAATGGCTAAAAGGGGGTATAAGTTTAAACCCCAAACTCGAGGGAGTTGGGACAATCCCATTTTGATACTAAAGGTTACGTGTTTGTCACGTGGAGCCATCCTCAAGGGATGTTAGGCCTTTAAATAATAAGATAATGGTGTCTCGAGCCCAGTTGCTCAAAGGTTTAAATTCTTTATGGGATATCAACCTTTCAAGACGGTTGATGGTGGTAGAAAGGTTTGCATTTGAGAGCCTTTGCGGAAGTTTGCGAAAAGGTGGTTCTGATGCTCGAGGCAGTTATTTGAAGTGCATATCAAGGAGCGGGGGCCTCAAGTATATCCAAACGAACACGAGGCATCTAAAAGGGACTTCGGAAAATTTCACGGACGTGGGGCTTCCAGAAAGACGCTCAAGCACACATATTCAGGCCGTGATCAGTGCCCATTCTTTGCACCAAAGAAGCATTGAGGCAGATGTGGAAAGAATATACTAGGATTGTAGGATGCAGCTGTTAGTTTGCTTTTCTATAACTAAAAGACACTATTATAGTTGTAAAGTATCTAGCACCACCATACAAACTTCTTCAAGTTTATCTTTAGAAGAGCACTTGTGCTTTTTACCTAAGTGTAGCATAACTTAGCCTAGGTTGGCGTAGGATAGCTTACTTTGTACTTGCTTTCTTATAAGGCAATATAGAATTTTGAGTTTCAGGTATGTACTTTTCATTTTAATATGCTCCCAACAATTGACAAATTAAGAATTGAGGCGTTGGTGTTTAAGGCTTTGATGGCCAATGCTTGACCTTGATTGCGTTGGTCTTAACACTGATATCACTACTTGATAAATCAGGTGAACTTAGGTTTGAGTTATTGTTTAAGGGCTTTGATGGCCATGGCTTGACCTTGACTATGTTTATCTTCATCCAATAATCCAAACATGATTCGCTCCATCTAAATCTTGTCAAACTCCAACTCATTCAAGTTATTACAAGTCAAAGGTGCCAAGCCCAAAAATCTGATTAACTCCAGCTTGTAAATAGACTGTTGAGCTCTTGAGTTTGTCTCCAGCCCAGTTCCCAGCTTTCAAGTGTTCAAGGAAAAGTGTTTATGGGCTTACCTCTATCAAATATTAAACCCAAAATATCCAAAAAAAAATTATAAAAAGTTTCCTTAATTGGAGCAAGAGTAGAATCTACAATTATATTGCAAACTAAAGTCAAATTCACCAAAAGCATGAACCCTTTTCTTAAAAATTGATTGGTTAAGGTCAAATACATGCAGTCTGAAATTTACACTCGCTCCCACGTCATTGCCAGTCTGATTTTGCTTGTTTATTTGATTTTTTATTTACGCTAACCGCACACACGCACTAAATAGTGAAAAGGAGACAACAACACTTGAGCCGAATGAAAACCTTATTCAAATATGAGGATACCTTGAAATAGGACAAATGAAGTGATCGAGTTAGCATGCGCTTTATTTTGATCCATCCTTATGGTTTGGCATGCTTATTTGAGGGGATGTTGAAGTTGAGCTAGTTATGCTCTTGATGAGGTCTATAGCACCTAAACTGGGGTAGGTTATAAGGCCACAAGTGCACCTCTGATAAACCAATCTATGTGAGTTTTGACAATTTCTTAGACCACTCATGAATCTAGGATGTTGCACTGGACCGTAATGTGCATGCTTTAGAGAGCCCATAGACACTGATGCTTAGTGTTTTCTTAGCAAGTGCACTAAGTCATGTCAAGTAATATAGAAATGAGTAGAGTATCGTCTCACAGGATTATTATTGATTGAGTACCAAAATTAGTAGTTTGAGCACTATTTGAAAGACAGAAATTTGAAGTTTTTGATATAAAACAAAAAAAAATAAAAAATAACAAAAATGAAGAGTGTTCTGATTTTAGATGATTTTTATGATTTAATAAGATCTAAGGCATCCGATTTAACCTAGTTGCATCAATACGCCTTTCTATTCTCAATATTCAAGTTGTTATTACATGTTGATGGTCGAAAATCCTAATTTACTAAATATTCTCTCTCAAACAAAATTTAGCATGCTCTTTTATATACTAACTCATCAATATCTTACATGAATTTAAGTAAGAAAAAAGTATTGAAGATCCATGGTTTTCACTTAAGACTACACAAATTACATTAATCTATCTCTAGCATTCACTCAATTTTTGGGGTTTATCACTTTAGCATTGATCATAAATCTCCTCTCAGACTTATTATGAATCACTATAGGCTTTAAATGGTGATCAAGAATTCAAAACTCATGAGGAACAATGATAAACACTCAAACAAAACAACAAACAAACTCTGAATATGTTGAATTAAAAAAAAGCATATATTACAACTTAGGCTACATTGTCGCCTTGGAAAGACACATTTAGTTCATGATATACATAATATAAAGCAAAACTAAGACAAAATCCATGAACTTAAGGAAGACAAGGATAGAAAGAACTTAAAATGCAAAATTACCAACCAAACTTTTCTTCCTTCCTTCTTTCCTTCTCTTATGGTTTTCCTACACTCTCTACTACATTGTTTTGTGTTTTTGCTCATTGAATTCATGCTAAAATACTTCCCAAACATGGCTATTTATAGTACTTGAAGATGAGAAGCCATGAAATAAAAAATAACACAAGTTCATTCTCATTTTTTCATTATGCCGCCCATTGCTAACAAGTTGCCAATTTCTTCATTTTTTACTTCATTTTGCCACCCAAAACTTAGCTTTTACATCAATCTAGATGTGTTCATGAAATGTTTAAGAATTTCTCGCACTTTATTTGACCATTTTTCTGCCTAAAATTGAGATTTGCAACAACTTGTACATGGTGTTGTTGTTTCCTTGCTTTACCATGTGGAATTGATGTGTTTAGCCCCTTTTTTTGCTTTTTTTTTATATATCTTGCATTTAATTGTTGATGTTGATGATAAAACCTAGCAAGAATTAACATTAAATGAGTGTTTTTACAAGAAAATAACGGTAGGAGTGAGAAAGAGCAAAAACGAGCAAAAAAGATGAACATTTGATGTAAAATGGTTAGAAATGAATCTAATTGATATGAATAATTATATACTAAATTAGATTTATCAGGCTCCACGGATACCATATTTGTGAAGAGCTCTCATGCCCTCAACCAACCAAAGTTTAAACGCTAAGTCCAAAGTGGTTCTATTATGGGAGTCGTTGAAACACTAAGTGAGGTTTTAAAGGCTTGGCCACTATCATGAAGCATGTCCTCATCTAGCCAAATATAATTTGTCTTAACAAAAACCTCTTTCATTTTTTTATTAAAATAAGTGGTAGACTATTGAAAATTTTAACAAAAATATGATTAGTTATAAATTTGAAAATAGTTATGATGATGTTATTTAAATTATTGGTAAACTTTTTATTCAAGAGTAACTACTATATCTCTTTCATTTATTGGTAAAATTTTAGTATGTTAAAAAAAATTTATTTCGTCGAAGTATATTCAAAATTAAATTTGAACTTTATATATATAGTAAATATTTTTATAAATGCTATTATAATTGTTAGTGAAATAGGGTAAATGAGTTATCAAAATATAATTTCAATATAGTTAAAGTGAGCCGGAGGTCATAAAAACAAATCTTTACAGTTATAAAACCAATGACATAAATAACCCAAAATATAAAAGACAGAAGGGAAATAATGAACCAAAGAATTGCCGTGCCGTGGAGAACTCCATTGCCCTAAGTCAATTGTGCCCCAATAGAGGTACACTGAGATCAATGGCACTCCAATGCCAGGGTTAACACAATGCCTACCTCAACCGTGTACTCCGGGGAGATGGATTGGAGCGTGTCTCGGCTTGCTCAATAGTGGAGGAGAGAAAGTATGATAAATGGGAGAGAAAGGAAGTAATAAAAAAGATGAAGTATTTCTGTAAAAACCATGTGTAGAATAGGCTACCAAAGGGCTCTGTTTATAGATAATAAACATTCAAATTAAGGAAAAGATCATGGTCTAAAAATTTGGCTTCAATAAGGAAACTAGAGGATATGGGTGCTAAAAATACGACTTCTGTTAAGGAAATAACAGTTATGGAAAAAGTGGGAGTTCACACAATCAAAGACGCGTACTCAAGCTCGAGCTTGTATCCTCAACCCTTGAGACATGGACTAGGGACAATCCCTCGAGGTAGCCCCCTTGAGGTCAACTAAGAAAAACAACTCAAGCTTGAGCCAAAGGCCTCGAGCACTACCCACTGACAGGAACTGACCGCGATTTGTTCACTACAACTTTAATAAAAATGATGGTCATAAAAATAAAAGTCCAAGTTAGAAAAAGTCCACACCATACCATACAGCGACTGCCGATCGGCTTGGAGGGGCGTGATGCATGCGCGTGTGGCCCACCGTGCCTACTCTAGGCCAACAAGACTTTACCAAGTATAATGACAAGGATGTATTTAAATAAGACTTCCCACCTTTATTCTTCCTTTGTGAGATTGAAGTTTCTTACACAAGTTGAACAAAATTGAAACATAATACCCCCAAATAAAAACAATCCCCCCACTTGGTTCAATTTTGAGAAAAAGAAGTACAGAAAGAGTATTATTGAGCAGTGAGACCAACACTTGATGAGATGCTAATGGGTTTTGGACTTGAATTAGTACCTAGTGACTAAGCATGTCCCACAACCACCTGGGATGAACATAGTCTTGAACCTTGAGCAGTCATTATGAAGAGCATATCTAACTCCTTCATGCGGTTCTTAAGATTGAAACGTATACTACGCTTAAGACATACGAGGTCCCTCTAAATGCAATTTGGAACTTGGTATTCTCAAAAAAAGTGATAGAGAGTAAGTCTTTACTCTTGACAGAGGGAATTCAACCCCATAATTCCGTAGGTGAGTCCACTAGGTGCACTTCTCCACACCACTATTATAGGCTATGGACATCATTAAGAGCCTTATGCTCATCCTCATGTCATGACAGTAAAGTGTGTCCATAAGATGTGCTGCCCCACACAAGTATAATAGGCTATAGACAACATTAAGAGTTTTAAGCTCATCCTAATGCCATGGTAGCACTGATAGATCCTAGAGCCACTAATATCGTAGTTTCTTGAAATGGGTTCGAGTGGCTATCACAATTTTCTCAGTTTATAACTTCATTTGACCATTAAACTCAAGACTACACTCAAGACGTGTATCCATTAGTATTAGGACATACAAATGGGCTTAAGCCTCATTCCCTCTATTGTCTCATTTATTATTTTCCTTGCAAGGTCATTTGTTAGAGGATCTGTCTAATTCTTCTCACTCCTTCCATACTCGAGTGAGTCACATTATTCATGATCAAATGTCCCATGACACCATGTTTGAGGTGAATATGCCTCTGCTTGCCATTATATACCTCACTTTCAGCAACTCCAGTGGTGCTCATGAGTCACAGTGTAAAGGCCCTAACGGCGAGGGTTTCCCCCGGAATGGAATGTCTCTTAAGGCACTCCTTAGCCATTCATCTTCCAAACATGCCATCTCTAGTGCAATAAATTCAGATTCCATCATTGATTTAGCAATGTAGGGTTGTTGAGATGATTTTCATGGATAGTATAATTAGCAAGCACAAATTTATAGCCACTAGTAGAATGAATTTCATCAGAATCGGATGGCCATTAGCATCACAATATCCCTCTAGAATAGCAGAGAGCCTCTTATAATATAAACCTCAATTCATAGTACCTTTAAGATACCTTGGCAGCCTTGCCAATGCACTCCAATGCTCATCACTAGGGACATAGGTGATACGACTAAGTGTACTAATGACATAAGCAATAATGGGATGAGTGTGGTTCATTAAAAATATTAAGCTACCAAATATCTCAGCGTATTCAGCCTATGATACACTACCTCGTGTGTTTCTTTTCAAATAAACACTAGGGTCATATGGAGTTTTAGCAGGAATGTCATCATAATAACCGAACTTTCTCAATATTTTCTCCAAATAATGGGATTGACTTAAAGTCAAACCCTCAGGTGTTCTAGTTATTTTAACCCCAAGTATCACATCGACCTCACCTAGGTCTTTCATGTCAAAACATGTACTCAATAAAGACTCTGTATCATTTATCATTTTACACTCGTACCAAAGATAAGCACGTCATCAACATATAAACAGATAATCACACAATCATTATCAACATGCTTAGAATAAACACATGCATCACCATGGTTTACAATAAAACCATGTGTGACCAAGGCACAATCAAACTTTTGATGCCATTTTTTAGGAGCTTATTTATGTCCATACAAGGATTTTATAACGTTACATACTTTATGTTCCATCCAGAGACCTCAAACCACTCCGGTTGTTCCATATAATTTTTTTCCGCAAGGTCACCATTTAAGAATACGATTTTTACATCCAGTTGGTGTACTATAAGATTATGTATGGATGCTAGAGCTAACAGAGCTATCACAGTGGAAATCTTAGTTGCAGGTAAGTAGGTATCAAAGAAATATATTCCTTGTTTTTGGGTTTGTCCTTTAGTTACATTTGAGTAGGTATCAAAGAAATATATTCCTTGTTTTTGGGTTTATCCTTAGCCACTAGCCTAGCCTTAAATTTTTCTATGGATCCATCAGTCCTCAATTTCTTCCTAAACACCCTTTTACACCCTATTGATTTGCATCCC
This sequence comes from Simmondsia chinensis, assembly GCA_018398585.1. Taxonomy (NCBI): domain Eukaryota; kingdom Viridiplantae; phylum Streptophyta; class Magnoliopsida; order Caryophyllales; family Simmondsiaceae; genus Simmondsia; species Simmondsia chinensis. Next base: position 28,528,641 of record JAGTTD010000002.1, on the reverse strand, counting down.
ATAGAAAGGTTCACTAACACTCAAGTGTTGTTGCTCGTTAGAGAGTCTAGTTCATTACTAATGGCCTCTCTCCAGAATGGAGCATCTATAGTTCTTAGGCCTTATCATATGTTCTAGGATCTTCATCTAGCATGAATGCACTCATAACGTGTTGATCAAAGTCATGATGTTTAGACAAGAAAGCAGTTAAGATGTCTGGTCCAAAACTAGTCTTAGTTCGAGCCCTCTTACTTCTTCTAAGATCTTGAAACTCGAGTTCAGGGAGCGTGTGACTAGAAGATAATGCAGACGCAACTGGTATAGAATCAGGTAATGAAGCACGCATAGATTCTTTCATGGGAAATTTATGCTTGAAGAATTTAGCTTCTCGAGATTCCATTATTTTATCAAGCCCAGGGGATGAGTAATTTAAAAGCATGAATCTATATGCAGCACTGTTCACAACAGAACCAACAAAGATAGCATTTATAGTTTTATGACCTATATTACTTCTTTTAAATTCAGAAATCCCTACTTTTAGCTAGACACTCCCACACTTTAAGATATTTTAGGTTAGGCACATAGCCTTTCCATAATTCATAAGGTGTCTTATCTATTTATGTGGGACCCTATTAAGTACGTGACAAGCTGATTATAAAGTTTCCCCCACAAGCTTGAGGGCAAGCCCTAGCCAATTAGTATAACGTTCATCATGTCTTTGAGGGTCCTATTTTTCCTTTAAACTACCCCATTTTGTTGAGAAGTATAAAGGGTAGAGAGTTCATGAATAATTCCAAGTTCCTCACTATATTTCTTATGGAAGGTAGTGAAGGCCAAAAAAGCAAAGGGGGGGGGGGGGGGGGGGGGGGGTAATTAGGTTCTTTTGTGACAAAATAAAAATTTAAACTTTAAGAATCAACAACTAAATTTAAAGCTAAAGAATAAATATAAAATGCAAAAAATAAAGGCAAGAAGAAAAATAACGCACAAGGATTTTTATAATGGGTCACTTCCAACCCGGAAGCTAGCCCACTTCTCAAGTGATTACTCTTCGTCACTTGAGCCTTTAACATAGCTTGATGATCCTTTTTAAAACTAAACTCAAGATCCAACCTTTACCACTGGTCTTTTTATACATAGGCTCTTACAACCAATTCTTTTGTAACCATAGGCTCAAGATCCAACCTTTAATTTAGGATGAGTCTTTTCTTCAATTTTGATCTCTTTTCCTATGGATCCATCATCTTGGAAATCCTGATATCTACATGATTAATCTTGAATTTTCCTAACTTTCTTATGAGTCACTTTAAAACAAGATTAGAACGATTAATTATAATGACACACTAAATGATTGTTATCATCAAAATTATAATGTAAATGGCTTTAAGGGCTAACAATCTCCCTTTTTGTTGATTATGATGAGCACCTGGTATTTTCTCTTAAAAATATGAAAGTTGAAGCATGGAATTCACCGTAAAAGCATTCACTTATCAAAGCATACACATAACAAGGAACTCATAGAGCAATTTAAATCATGATTATGATTCAAATTCAATTGCTTCCCCTAAGTTGATGTACTTGAGGAAATAAACATTTAATAGTTTAACATCAACATCAATGCTTAAACAAATCAAATAAACGCCAACTTCATAGCATGAACACCAATTTCATTACATGGTTGGAATTTAAATATTGAGGCATTATAGGAGTTAAACATTCAGTAATCAAGCAAACACCAGCTTCTCTTTTCCTTTGTCATCAATAAAATAGAATAAATCAATTTGATTCACCATTTTTGATATGTCTATGCCTTCATGAAATCATTAGTATGTATGAATGTATCCATTCCACAATATAGTCATATAGCAATTCATAACAATGCTAATGTTCAAACTCAATGATCAATTATGAATCATTATCTCTCCTAGTGCTTAGGACAAGTATCATAACATGTATCGTACATAAGCAAGCACCAACTTATCTCCCCCTTTTCATCATAAAATGCAATAAGCGATGGGATTTATACATTAAAGATCAAAACGTAAAAGTAGTTTTTACATATGTAGCTTGATATGTTAAGGACAATTTCACCGTTTTTATATATAATGTTTCAACCCTTGCTTTTTTCTTTTTTTTTTTTCATATGCCTCAATAAGATGAACATGAATAATTTTTCACTGAGCAAGATTTTTAAATTAGCTTGATGTTTTGCAATTCTCATAACATCTTTACAACTTTGATCGCAATTATGAAAAAGAACATGAGAGAAAATTCAAGTAAAACAAACATTGGATAGATTAAATAAAAATCGAAGGTAACTCAATTTAAGTATTTCCTTTAAACATGGCTTCCATGCACTAATATCCATTGGATTGAATAAGAATATTTGGACAATTGTGCACAATCATGTCAAATTTTTTACATTCATTTTCAATATAACTATGCATATGAAATTAATGCACACAAGTAATAATATTTTACCATGTCAATCCTTCTTTTATTGTCACCAAGTAGTTCCACATAGAGGCCTAGTTAAAATGTCTAGTATTTTTTGTTTGTGGGAACAAATTTTACCATGGCATATTCTTTAAGCACATAATCACGAGCAATATGATGTCGACCTCGATATGACTGGTTTGAAAACATTGAGCCGAAGTTTTGGTTAAGTATATTATACTCTCATTATCACACATATGATTGATATGAATGTCTTAATCATCAAATTCATGCATTAACCAAGATATTTGAGTACAATGACTTGCACAAGCAATCAATTTAACATCGACGGTGGATGAGGAAACGTTTCTCTTTTTTTTAAACCATGATACTATAGCATGACCAAAAAAATTCAAGCTCCGCAATTCGATTTTTAGTCCACGGTAGAACTAGCAAAATCCACATCATTATTTCAAACTAGATCTAGGAAATCACATTTGGGATAGAACAAGTCTAAGTACCAACTAGTATCAAAAAATTTCTTTTCACGGCACATTAATTCGGTTCTTTTTGAACACACATGAAATCAACCATACATGCCCACATTAAAAAAGATACCAAGTCTACTAGTAGTAAGTAGAGAAGGGATCAATCATACCTCCATGCTTTTTTATCCCCCCTTTTACCTTTTTCATTCATGTATAACTTGAGTGTTGAGGTCATTGGGGTTGCAATTTCTTTTGAAATTTTCCATGCCAAGCTTCTTAAGTATCTTCTTAGAGTACTTGACTTGTTTGATGACAATTCCTTCTTTGTTTTACTTAATTTGCAAATTCTTCACAATAAGAATGGTTAGTAGCACCAAGCAATCTATCATCAACATAAATTTACACAATGAGAACATCATTTCTAAACTGTTAGAGAAAAAGTGTTGCGTCAACCTTCCCTCTTGTAAATCCATTTTGCATTAGAAAATAACTCAATATCTCATACCAAGCACTAGGAGCTTGTGTCAATCCATAGAGAGCCCTTTTTAGTTTAAGAACATGTTTGAGAAATTTGTCATCCTCGAAACCGAGTGGTTGTTTATTTTGTAATAAAACCATTCAAACATGCACTTTTCACATCCATTTGAAAAGTTCAATATTTTTGATTAAAGCAAGGGCACATAAGAGTATAATAGCTTCTAATGTAACAAGAGGTACAAAGTTCTCTTCATAGTCTATACTTTTTTCTTGGTTATAGCTTTTAGCTACTATCCTTTCCTTGTTTCTTCCCACATTGAGAGGGATCACCGATAATTTGACTTGTTGGCTGATCCTTCCAATCACATGTATTTCATCTCTGGATTCTACATTTTTGTCTTTAGATTCATCCATTCGAGCTTTAAGTTTATCATTTTTTTGCTCCTCGGACGAGGGTGTGATGTTTATTGGTTTGATATATCATCATCATCACGAGAAATTATAAAGGACAAGACATTAGTTTCATTAAAAACCACATGTAGACCCTTCTACAACATTTGTCTTTTTATTATAGACTCTATATGCTTTTCTAGTTAGAGAATATCCAATAAAAATACCTGCATCTACTTGTGGAGCAAATTTACCAAGGTTGGTTTTGCCATTGTTGTGAATGAAGCATTTGCACCCGAAAGGTTTGAAATATGCAATATTTGGTTTTCTACCTTTATAAAGTTTGTAGGATGTATTATTCAAAATATGCCTGATTAGAGCTCAATTTAAGATATAACAAGCGATGTTAACAGTTTCGGCCTCAAAAGATTTTGGCAAAATATTTTCACAAAGCACGGTTCTTGGAATCTCTTCAAGAGTTCTATTTTTTCTTTCAACCACTCCATTTTGTTGAGGAGTTCTAGGTGCTGAAAAATTATGGTCAATTCCAATGTGATCACAATAATTTTCAAAATCGTCATTTTCAAATTCCCTTCCATGGTCACTTCTAACAGAAATAATTTTCAAATCATTTTCATTTAGCACTTTTTTCAAAATTTTCAAGTTTATGAAATGCTTCACTCTTATGAGAAAGGAATAAGCACCAAGTAAAATGGCAGTAATCATCAATAATTACAAGTCCATATCACTTTCCACCAAAGTTTAAAGGAACAAACAAGTCTATATGTAAGTGTTCAAGATGCGTTGATGTTGAAACTGTATTATTGGGTTTGAATGAAGATCTAGCTTGTTTGCCATATTGACATGCATCACAAAAATGATCTTTTTCAAATTTTAGCGTTGGCAATCCACTAATAAGATCAGTTTTTGAAAGTTTTGAAATCAGGTCTGTAGTAGCATGTCCAAATCGTCTATGCCAAATCCAAGGATTATTTTCGTCCAAGACACTAACAATGAATCTACATAATCTAGATTAATCATATAGACATTTTCACATCCTAATTGATCAATTAATAATTCATTCATTTAAGCATGAGTCACTACATATTTAGATGACTCAAGATTGCACACAATAAACTCTATCACATAGTATACTAATGCTAAGAAAATTATGTATAAGACCTTGAACAAGTAAACCATCATATATGCAAGGAGAAGAGTTGGGAGCAAAGTTACCGATACAACGTATTTTTCTTTTCTTGTTGTCACAAAATAACTTAACGATCATATATAATTTCTTTGGTTTGATAAATGTGTTCATCCATTGTTCTTCAGCTATGTGACTTGTGAAACTACTATCCAAGCACCATTTTTGACTTCTCTTCTCCAACTTCAAGCATACCTAAATAACTTAACGTTCTTTTGGTACCCAAATCTTCTTGGGTCCTTCGTTATTAGTCTTGTCCTTTGGTGGTCGAGATCCTTTTGGAGTCCAAACCATCTTGGTTTTTCTCAAATTCTTTTTAAAAGGACATTGATGCACGATATGTCCATGATCACCATAGTAATGACATCTTATATAGTTTATCAATGGTGAGGAGGCTTTGATAGAAAGTATATTCGATTTTTGCTTTCGAGCATTCCCCTTGTAGCCAATTCCCTTTTTATTATAAGTGGTTCTTTGAGAAAAGAGTGTATTTTCAAGTGTTTCTTGACCCTTGAGAAACTTACTTGAAATTTATGAGAGTTCTTCTACTTGTACTTTTGAAGACTCATTCTCTTTAAGAAATAATTTGTCTTCCTTAAATTCGTCATTTTTACGTTTGTTTGAAATGAGCCTTTCTTCCAAGAATTGCTTCTTATTGATCAATGTTTCAACTTAATCACTTAATGACTCTATTTTTGCTTTCAAAGATTCATTTTCAAGCTTAAATACTAAGCATTATTTTTTTGTAACTCATTTTTCTTTGAAGTGTATTTGTTTCTCAATTTTTCAAATGCACCATATAATTCATGAAAACTATCCATGAGCTCAGTATATGATAAACCATTTATCTCATCTTCTTCAAGTTCTTCTTCTTCTCTAGATTCCATGGCCTTGAGGCACAAATCCACTTGCTCCACTTCACTTGCATGAGGGGATTCTTCACTGGACTCTTTTCCAAATATAGCTTTTAGTTTGTCCCAAATCTCATTTGCAGTCTTGCAACTTTTGACATGATTAAACACATTGGGAGTAATAGCACATAATAATTGGAAGTGAGCTTTAGTATTTTTCTCAAGCTTTGTTTTCTCATGTGTAATAAGCTCATTTTTAAATTCATCAAAAATTGCATTTCCTTTATTCATCGAAAAAATAAAATCACCATTTTTTGTGATTAGCCATATGTCAAAATTAATAGACGTAATAAAAATTCGCATCCTAAGTTTCCAATAATGATCACTCTAAGGATTCTTGATTGATTGACCCTTGACCAAAATAGGTGCAAACTTTGCCATAATGATCACTCTAAGGTTGTTAGACCCAAAAAAAAAGAGTACTAGCTCTGATACCAATTGAAGGCCCGAAGAGAAACCTAAGAGGGGTGTATATTAGATTCTTTCATGATAAAATGAAAATTTAGACTTTACGAACCAACAACTAAATTGAAAGCTAAACAATGGGTATAAAATGTAAAAAACAAAGGAAGAAGAAAGACAATGCACAAGGATTTTTATAGTGGTTCACTTCCAACCCGGAAGCTAGTCCACTCCTCAAGTGACTACTCATCGTCACTTGAGCCTTTAACTAAGCTTGATGATCCTTTTTAAAACTAGGCTCACGATCTAACCTTTACAACCCATCTTTTCATGCATAGGATCAAGACCCAACCTTTACGGCCAACCCTTTTGTGACAATAGGCTCAGGATCCAACCTTTACAATAAAATAAATCAAAACAATGAAAGAATTAAAGCACAGAAATTCTTCTCCTTTTCAAGAGTGAATTGAAAATCGATCAAGCTTAGACAAAGGTAAGGATATGCCAATTAAGTTCAATGACCAACAATAAAGAGAACTACTAATGCTCAAGAAAACTTCAAAAAAAAAAAAAAAGATTAAAGCATTAAAGCACAAGTGGAACTCAAGAACTTTTGCTGAATAAAAGTTTGAAGAATTGGATGATTTTATCAAAGAATTTAAGCCCTATTTATAGGCCAAGATGACATAGAAGCCATTAGAAAACTTTCGAAAAAAGGGGAAAGAAATCGGATTTAAAATGTAGCCGTTAGAGCTGTTGCAGTATTGTGTTTCGACACACAGCAGCTCTGGATGGCTACTGCATGTTTGTGTGTCGACACGTCCCTTCTGTGTGTCAACACTCAGCATGCCCTAGTGGATTTGAAAAATTTTGACCATTTAGCTTAATTGATTGATTGATTGGGGGTCCTCGAAAACAACCTCTCATTAGGGTTTCACTTTGAAGGGGTAAGGCTGCATACATCCTTCCCCCCCTCCCCCCGACCCTGCTTACGCGGGAGCCCTAGAGGCATTGGGACTCTTGTTGTTGTTGTTTTTGTTGGTATTTTTGATTGATTGATTGATTCAATTACCATATTAGTTTAATTTTTGTATTAATTTCCATGTTTGTCTTATTCGTTTGAATGAATGATTTTCAAATCAAGCTAAAATATCACCCTAAAAATTTTCTCTTGAACTTGTTATTTTGGCCATGATTTTCATAATGCGAATTTAGAATATCCATATTGAAAAACTTGATTGGCTTGAATTTAAATTAAGCATTTTCAAATAAAATTTTAAAATCAAATTTTAAAATATTTCAAAAATATTTTTATTAGAGCATCACATATTAGTATTGAGATTTCACTCAATTGATATATCTCGATCCCAAGTCCTATAAATTAGAAATAAATAACTTGAAGCACCTGGATTCGGATCTTGTTCTCTTGATTTAGGATGAATCTTTATTCATCTTTGATCTCTTTTCCTCATGATCCATCATCTTAAAAAGCTTCATATCAACATAATTAATCTTGATTTTTCCTAGCTTTCTTATAAGTCACTTTCAAACAAGATTAGAACAATTAATTGGAATGACTCACATACAAATTTCAATTTTGAGATTTGACTCAATTGATATATCTTGATCTCAAGTCCTATAAAATAAAAATAAACAACTTGAAGCACCAGGAGTTCGATCTTGTTCTCTTAACTTAGGGTGAATCTTTTCTTCATCTTTGTTCTCTTTTCCTCTTGATCCATGTACTTAGAAAGCTTCATATCAACACGATTAGTCTTGATTTTTCCTACCTTTTGTATGAGTCACTTTAAAAAAAGATTAAAACAATTAATTAGAATAACTTACTAAATGATTGCTATCATCAAAATTACATGGAAATGGCTTTTAAGGCCAACAGGTAGTATCACACTCACTTTCTTTATCAGACCTAATCCACTTGATTTTACGGTTTTATTGATTTTCAATTTCAACTTTATATTTGAGGAACATTTCCCCAGCCTCATTTTTTGTACTTAAGAGATACACTTTAGTGAATCTCGAGTGGTCATCTACGATAGTGATGTAATGTCTTTTACCACCTTTACCCACCGTGCTCTTAAAGTCACCGAGATCAGCATGTACTAGCTCGAGCAAAGATTATATTCTTTCTACTAATTTGTTAAAAGAATTTTTAGGATGATTGGCCTGAACCCATATTTAATATTTATCACGTTGTGTTGGATCATAATAATGAATTAAACACATTTTTTTAAGTTTCTTAACCATGCTGTAATTTACATGTTCGAGCCTGGCATCCCATAAATCTAAGGATTCAACAATATAAGTAGAACTTGAGCCAATTTTATTAATATCATTCAGAACATCAAGAACAAATAGACCACCATTCTAAAAGCCTTTGCCCTCAAAATTCATGTTCATAGTGAGAATTATTTATGAAACCCAAGTATTAATTTAAAACCAGGTTTATTCAACAAGGCACTCGAATTTAGAATCCTACCCAAGGTTGTCAAAATCGAGATTCTACCTAGGATCGGTGAGGGGTCCTCAGGATCGGGATTGTAGAATCGGATCGAGAATCGTAAGATTCTACTTTTGGGGTAAAGCAACAACTTTTATCCATAAAATTCACGTTACAAGCCATAAACATGTAATAAAGAACACCAAAAAGTGAAAAGAACATTAATTTCATAAATATCAAAATCAAATATAATAGATAAATCTTAAATGTATAAGCTAAATATATGAATCACAAAAGTACAAGTTTTGAGACTAAAATTAAAAGGAGGAGGCATCATAGTTAGTGAATATGATATTAGTTAGTAAGTTGAACCAATTTTTAGTTTGATACAAAACATAAATCAACAATCAAGTTAACGTTAAAACTAGGGATCATATATTTTGTAATAAAGTTGAAGAAATACAATAAAATTCATAAAATTGACCACAATCAAGTAATCAACTATGCAACACAAAAATTCAAATAGGTACTTAGATAAACAAAGCAAAACTTTTTTTGAATAAAATTAGAAATTAAACAAAGCAAAACTAAACTAAGCTTATAATAAACAAAATGAAAATCAAAACAATTACCCAAGTAACTCAATAATATATTAGAAGAATAAGAAATTAAACGAAAATTAGTGATTCACCCGAAAAGAAAATGGGTGTGGTGGCCTGTGGGTCGAACTTGGCAGGTGCCTGGCTGGGTGGGGCTGTTGGTCGGCTAGTAGTGGTGGCAAACGTGGCGGGCCGGCGGTAGGCCGATGGCGAATTGCTGCAGGGGAGGGGGATGGGGAGGGGGAGGGGAAGGGGGGTTAGGGTAAAAATGAAAGGAAAGTGAGAGAGAGATGAGAGGGGGCGGGTGGGGTGGGATGGGGGATAAAAAAAGGCAAAAAAAAAGATATTGTATTTTTTTAATTTTATAATCAGTTAAAAGTAGGATTGGTAGGATCAGTTAGAATCGGTGATCCTACCAATCCTACCCCGATCCTACGAGATTTTTTTGCGATCCTACTTTTTTATGATTTTTGACACGATCTGGGTCGATTGGACAAAGTAGGATCGTAGGATCGTACGATTCTACGATCCGGATTGCGATTTTGATAACCACGATCCTACCCTAAATTAGGAACATACAGCACATTTGGTAAACACAGAGACTTTCTAGGGTTGAGTTTTAGAAGAACCTTTCCCTTGCCATGGACAGGGACTGAATTGGAATTGCCAATGAATAACTTCTCCCCATCAGTGGCTTTCTCATATTCCTGGAACAGGTCCTTAGTGGTGCAGATGTGCCTCGTGGCACCAATATCTACAACCCACTCGAACCCAACTATATTCACCTTGGATATCATGGCCACAAACACGTCTCCTTCCTCATTGAGATTCGCCTGGGGCCTATGTTCTATGTGCTTTACAGGTCTGAATTCCTTCCTGTAGTTCCTCGAGGTGTGGCCACTCTTGCTACATGTTCAACATGTTATGGCCTTCAGTAGCATTGTTCATTGGCCTCTTTCCTCACGATTAGCTTTGTTTGCTGCTGGAACCTCCCTCATGATGATTGGATCTTTCTTAAACTTGCTTTTTTTTCCCTGTATTTCTCGATTCTACAATGTTAGCTGCCAAGGAGAAGTGCTCAGAGGACTTCCTCTGTGCTAGTTTGTGGTTTTGCTCTTCCAAGTAAATATAGGAGATCAGTTCCTACAGTGACATGTCCTTTTTCTTGTGTTTTAATGAGGCCTAGTAACTATCCTAAGGGGGAGGTAGTTTTTCAATTCGATAGTTAGCTTGGCATTTTTCACAGAATTTCATTCCCTAATTCAGTATGTTAGTGCACAAAGTCTGATATTCCTGGATTTGGTCAAGAATAGATTTTTCATCAATAATAGTAAAGGACAGCTACCTACTACAGACATATTTTTTAGCAGCGCTATCATCTAACCCATACTTGTTTCAAAGTGCTTCCCATATTTCTTTAGCGGGTTTCATATTACTATAAATTTGGTAAAGAGGCATTGACATGTAGTCGATAAGCATCCCCCTACAAGTGCGGTTATCTTTCTCGAAGCCCTTATTGGACCTCGACAGGGCTCTATCATTAAATAGGGTGTATTGGACCTTGATTTGGCATGTGAAGAACTCCATCTTATAATTCTTCCTCTCCAGAAGCACAATTTTAGACATATTCGGTATAATAAAGTTCTTCTGAGTTATGTTGCCATTACTCATTATAATATATGACTTAGATTGTTGGTGAAATAGAGAAAATAAGTGATCAAAATATAACTTCAATAAAACTAAAGTGAACTCGAGGTCAATTAAATGGATCTTGAGTTTTATAAAAATGATGATAAAAACGACCCAAAATATAAACGACAGAAGGAAAAGAGTGAACCAAAGAATTATCACACCATGGAGAACTCCACTTCCCTAAGTCATTTATGCCCCCACAGAGCTACAATCGTATCAATGGCACTTCGACCCCGAGGTTTCACATGACACTCAACTTATCAGTGTACTTCGGGGAAATGGACTGGAGCACGCCTCAACTTCCTCAACAATGGAGGAGAGAAAGTATTATAATCGACAGAGAAGGCACCAATGAATAAGACGAAGTATTTTTGTAAAAACCATGTAGAACAGGTTGCCAAAGAGCTCTATTTATAGATGAGAAGCTTGCATGTTAAGGAAAAGATCATGGACTAAGAATCCATGGACTAAGAATCCGGCTTCAATAAGGAAACTGACAGATATGGGTGCTAAAAATCCGACTTCTGTTAAGGCAATAATGGTTATGGAAAGAGTGGGAGTGGACATAGTTAAAGATGCGTGCTTGTGCTCGAGTTTGTTGCCAAGCCTCGAGACCCAAAGTAGGAACAATCCCTCGAGGTAGCACCCTTGAGGTTAACTAAGAAAGACAACTCAAGCTCGAGCCAAAGGCCTCGAGCCTTACCCAAGGATAAGAACTCACCTCGAGTTCATTCACGACAACTTAAATAAAAACGATGCTCTTAAAAATAAAATTCCTGGTTAGAAAAACTCCACACCTTGTCGCCCAGTCATGGAGTGGCGGGGCGGGGCGGGGTGGGCACGTGCTTGTGGACAACTATGTCCACTCTAGGCCCAGAAGACTTTACCAAGTATAATGACAAGGGGGTATTTAAATAAGACTTCCCACCTCTATTCTACCTAAGTGGGATTCAGGATTTTTACACAAGTTGAACAAAAGCACACTATCCCCTAATTTCAACAATATTTTCTATTATAGAAAGAGGAATAACAATTCCTAAATGCTTGGCTACGGCAATCTCTGGCAAAAGTTGCATTGAGTTTAATAACCATATGATTGCTATCTTTACATATATTATAGCGACGTTTACTTTACTCCAAAAGCCACCTCAAATTATGCAATTTTAGAGGAAGTCCTTTCACATCCCAAGTTACATTTCAATATGCTTGACTTATTACATCTTAGTTGTGTTTTTGGATTCAAAATATGTATGGACAGGAAAAAAAAAAAAAAAAAAAAATGAATACATAAATTTTAAAATGCAAAGAGAAAAGTAAAACATGGAAAAAAAAAAACGTAAAAATGAAAGTGATACAAGAGTTATGCGTGCCTTTCCCTATTCCAAATTTACGTAAATGAAGTTATTCAAAATGATTCCAAATGAACAAATATTGTTCTCTAAGAATATAAACGCCTAGTTTCTCAATTATCAAGACGATCGCCTTGATCTCTTCTATGAAAACCTTGTGGCCAAGCCTGTTTGAAGCATTAGAGAGAGGACAAAAGCTCTTATAACAAAAAAGTGTCAACACATATATTTTTTTTCTTTTCCTAAGATTGATTATTGTTTTTTTGGCTAAATAAGGCCTCATGAGAGTTGTAACTTTCAAGCTTGTGTAAGCCAAAAGTGTCAACTATCTAGTCAGCCATTATATCATGGAGGTGGCGCATCAGTACCTACTGCACCAATTCTTGATCCGGCGACGCAAAACTATTTTAATGATAGGAAATCCGCGCCACACCCGACTATACTTTGTACTTTCAGCCTTGGTTCGTTAAGATTATACGAACCAAGGAACAACGGCAGATACAATAATCTGTGTTCTACTATAATACAAGCTAATATGTGGGTCCTATATATTATATACACACACTGTATTATTAATATATATTTATTTATCTAATTATGGGTGCTATTGTGTGGCTAATAAATTTATAATATAATTAATTTTCACAAGATGATTTTAATTTCTTGGTTCTTGAATGGAACAAATTTGTGAATAAATAGGTAAACTTAAAAATACATTTATAATAATTAAAAAAAAAAACTTTGACAATACCTAGATATGATTAACACAGGAGTGTATGCATTCTAATATGTTCAACTAGGGGTGTCCATATACCAATCTAGTCCGGTTTTTTCTTCAGTCAAAGACTAGACCAGTCCTTGGTTTTTAAATTGAGCTTATTTTAGGTTTTAGTCTAGTGCAGTCTAAACTTGGAAAACCCGAGATCGAACAGAAAAACTTATTGATGTCATTAGGCTTTTTTGTATATTTTATTTGAATGTAATTTGGCGATTCTATATTTGTAACATTTGGGCCTAAAATTAGCTAAGAATGAGATCACAAATACCTATATTAAATTATCTTGTTTGTTATGGCAAAAAATATTGCTTTATGTATGTTGCTAGAACTTACATGTATAATTGTTTCTAATAAATTTTTGAAGAATTTCGTTGATTATTAGTTGAGAATCAAGGAATAAGAGAATCAAATCAAAGGAGCTGCACAATCAGGATCAAGAATTTCTCAACAACTTCTATATACTCGTCAAAATCTTCATTTGAAATTAAATTCTATCACTGAAATTACATTTACATTTAACCTCTAATCATCTTTAAGAAATTCCTAATACTTCCAAAATGCTGCAACTTATTGCCATCATAATTGCTGTATAATTACCTGAAAGAAAAATAAAAAAGAAAATAATGTTGTAAATCAGAGCTTTGTTAATAATTTTTTTTAGATTTCTTGAAATTAATACTTTGAATTTTTTTAAGTCTTATTTTTTAGGAGGTCTTCACATAACAACAACAACAATAGGCCCAATGCCTCAAGGGCTACCGCATAAGTAGGGTTTGGGAGGGGGGGGGGGGGGGGGGGGTGTTGGTTTAGAATGTACGCAGTTTTACCCCTTCAGGGTGATACTCTAACGACAGGCTGTTTTCGAGGTCTTCACATAACATTATCAAAATATCGTTAGTTTATGTTCATGTGTGACATTTAGAAAAATACCTAAAGAACAATTCAATAAGCGTAAAAGATCATATATATTCAAAATAAATTTAGGAGGATAAATATCAAAAACACCCCTGCAACTATTGGTTAAAATCTTTCTGCACCGGGTACTCCGCAGTAGAATGGTATTGCAAAGAGGAGAAATAGGACATCGTTAGAGATGGTAAGGTCCATGATGAGTCATGCTACTTTACAAATCTCTTTTTGGAGTTATTCTTTGAAAATGGCGGCTTAGTTCTTAATTTTGTTCCTAAAGTTAGTTCCTTAAAGGCCGGTAGAGTTGTGGACTGGGCGCAAGCCTAGCATAGGAGGACTTTCTGATGAACTAGCAAAGTAAAAATCAGATAGTGTTCAAGGAATTAAGGAAAAATGTTACTACATCTGAACAATTTGATGTGTCTTTAAATCAAGTAGGTGTACTAGATACACCTGCAGTTGGTCGTGAAACAATTCCTTGTACATAAGTGCATTGTCATAGTGAGAGGATTATCAGACAACCTGATAGATTCATGTCTACATCCTTCATGGTTGAACAAGATGATGTGTCTGATCCTTTTAGTTATGTTGAGGTGCTCGAGGACAAAGATGCCGACCAATGGGTTTTAGCAATGAAAGCAAAGATATAATATATGCATTCTAATCAAGTCTAGAATCTTGTAGAGGCTCCACCTGGCATTAAGCCCATTGGATGTAAGTGGGTCTACAAGAAGAAGAGAGGAGTGGACGGGAAGGTAGAGACCATCAAGGCAAGACCGGCTGCTACGGGCTATACCCAAAAAGAAGGTGTCGATTGTGACGAAACCTTCTCACCAGTAACCTGTTTAAGTCCATTAGGATATTCTGTTCTATGACCGCTCATTATGACTATGAGATTTGGAAAATGGATGTCAAAATGACTTTTTTGAATGGTCGTCTTGAGGAAGACATCTATAAGATGTAACTAGATGGGTTCATTGATAAAAAAATCAGGAGCATATATTATGAAAACTAAAGAAGTCCATTTAAGGACTTAAACAAGCATCTCGCTCATAGATAAAAGATTCAATGAAGCCATCCCGTCATATGCTTTTGAGCAACTGTTTGACAAACGTTGCGTGTACAAGCAAAACATTGAGAAATTAGTGACTTTCTTAGTGTTACATGTGGATGACACCTTACTCATTGTTAAGATTTGGTTGTCAAATCAGTTCGATGTGAAAAAATTAGGAAAAGCTAGGTATATTCTTAGGATCAAATGTTTGCGAGATCATACATGTTGGGTTTATCTCAGGCTGCCTCTATAGACAAAATATTGTCTAAGTATGACATGATGAACTCTAAGAAGGGTTTGTTGCCATTTAGGCATGGAGTGCCTCTTCCTTTAGGGTAGTGTCCTAGGACACCTCAAGAGGAAAAGCAGATGGGGAATATTACATATGCTTCAGTTGTTGGAAGCCTTATGTATGCTACATTATGCACTAGACCTTATATTTATTTTGCTGTGAGAATGGTGAGCAAATATCAGTCAACCTCAGGTCCTTCAGACTGGGCGGCAGTGCAACATATTCTCAAGTACTTAAGAAGGACTAAAGATTATATGTTAGTTTCTCATAATGACTAGCTGATTCCAGTTGGCTGATCTAACTCATATTTTCAATTAGACATAGATGTTAGACGTTTGATGTCTGGATATATTTTTACTCTTGGAGGTGGAGCCATTAGTTGGACGAGTATCAAACAGTCTTGCATTGCTACTCCCCAATGGAATCTCAGTATGTGGCGACTTCTGAAGTTTCCAAAGAGGCTTGTTGGTTAAGGTAGTTCCTAATTGATCTTGAGGTAGTTAGAGAGGGGCTTACACCTATTGCCATTTTCTAGGACAAATTTGGTGTAATTGCTAACTCTAAGGACCCTAGAAAGCACAATAGGTCTAAGTACATTGAAATGAAGTATCACCTCATTCAGGACTATGTGGAGAAAGAGGAGATTGTAATTCTGAAGATCGACATCAGAAATAATTTGGCGGATCCTTTCATAAAGACTTTGACTCAAAAGTCATTTTAGTGTCATTTGGATAGGATTGGTACACGATATATAACAAATTGGGAGATTGTTAGAATTGGTGCCTTATGAAATCCAACTTATGTGAATAATTATTATTATTGAATAACATTTATTTAGTGTTGTCTTTATGGTAGCAAGTTTATTTTATGTGTGATATTATTTCTTTCAAGAAATGTACCATGTGATGTACTTAGACCTTAAATAACATTTGGAATATCGGTTTTAGTGGATAATAAGATTATGCCAAAGATAGACTAATAACATATTAAAAATGCTATTTAATAATTAATTAGTAGTCTGTTACAAGTTTGGACTACTTGTCAGCTAAGGCTATATTTTAACATTTAGATAACCTATCTTGGTTATATGGATGGTGATCTAGAATGTTATGTTGATGTATTTCAATTAGATTGTTATACTGAATTGGACTGCATGACTTGCTCGTATCATCACTACTATCTCCAAAAAAGCAATCCATTTTATTATGTTTATATAATAACTCTAAATCTAGGAAATAGTTTGAACTCGAGTATGGAATGTTAGTTTTTTTGATGTGTTAAAAGGATTAGATTAAAACAAGTAACTGAAATCTTACGTGCGTTGGGTAACTATATGAAGTGTCACAGGAACAGATATTTTACTAGGAATTTATGACATAAGAATGTCCCCTTAGTTGATTCGCAAGCATACGAATTGATTCTAGAGATTTGGCTAGAGCATTCCATATGTGTGACATTTAGAATTAATACCTAAGTGTTTTTCTGTATTACTGAATTATTCGAGAAGTGGTAAATGTGAGAAAGAATAATAATAGTAGTTTAAATTATTTTTCTCATGGACATCCAATATAAGGTTTAATTGTGATTAAATAATTATAGCACATTTAACGAGTAAATATATTTTTTTTCTAGAGTACAGTAAAACTTATTTGATGGAATTAAGTTTTACTAAATAGTAATCAAATGTTATCATGAGATAATAATAAGATTTGACCCATTTGGAGAAAAAATTAAATTGTCTCTGAGGTCCCTGTACCTGTATAATATACACCTTTAGAAAAATTAGGAGAATTAATGAAACGAATTATTTACTCATGAGATGAATAAATTATTTTTTCCAAACCTAAGATTTGTGAGATCAATTTATAATAAAAATAAAAATACAAAAAATATGAAAAACCAAAAAAAAAAAAAAAAAAAATTCAACACGGGCCAATCAGCGCGGGACAATTGTTGCGCCCTCAGAGGCCCATGGGGGTGTTCTATCCCCCCTCCCCTCCCCCCGCACTGGGCAAGTAGCACACGGCACATGTCACGCACTGGGAGGTGCTAAACGTGGTGATCTCTATAATTTAACACAAACCAAGAGGGTGTTGTCACGTGGCACTCTGTGATGCGAGTGGTGAAGCTGGTTCTTTTTACACCTTTTTTGTTTTTCTGGATAGAGTTTTTGGCATTTTGACTAACCGAAACCTTATTTTATTTTGTTTCTTTTAAATTAAATCTAATATTTTGGCTTATATAAAACTCTAACAAGGGTTTGGCAAAAGAGAATAAATCATAATTATTCATTCATACTTTCTATTCAAGTAAAGAATTGAAGAAAAAGTGGTCCCCTTCTTCTCTTAAGAAAGTTCTAGAGAATCTTGATTTTTCGGCTCCCACTTGCTTGGTGTGAAGAGGAATTCAGAGAAGACTTCAGTCGTGTAGTTCTTGCTTCATACTTACACTGCGATCTACATCGCTGTTTGTAATTCCTAATTATTCTTTTAAATTCATATTTAATTCATTTTTCATGATATGTCCATGTATGCTATGCATTTTCATGTTTTAATTAAAGTAGAGATTGTTTAATATTTAAAATATAAAATTTTGAAATGTGATTCCACTGTGCCTGATCCGTTAATTTAGGAAATTTTAGTTTCCAAAATTAAAATTCTCCTAACAGACAACATTAATCTTACGTCTTCTTACTTTACTTAATGAATTATAATGTGACTTACAGTGTGAGTTTGACATGATTGACTTGGGCCATCTTAATTATTTTTCAGGCATATTTGTCTCTCACTTCGATCAACATCCTTTTCTTTCTTCAACCGAGTATGCTCACGATTTACTTTAGAAAAATAATATGCTTAAGTGCAAGCCCATGGCAACACCTACAAATTCTAAATTCAAGCTTTGCAGTGAAGATGGTGAACTCTTTCATGATCCCTCTCTATATTCCGGCATAGTCGGTGCCTTGTAGTATCTCTATATATGAGAGGGCGCTATTGTTTTGTGTGCTTCTCATTATTTTATAAAAAAACATGGTGGAAGGTGGCAATACGGTGGTGGAGTCTTGGGGAAACGACATTGATGCTGTAAGTTGATACATTCCATATCGGTGGGATGAAGAAAGAAATGCCAAAATATATACTAAGAGAGCTACTCTACCCATTACCAATTGGTTTTGAGATGGAACTTCCTTTGTGTGTATCGTGAAAGGTGGGGGAGGTTGGCGACAGTGTTAGAGGGCGAGAAGGCCAGAAACGGGCGAGAAGGTGGGGAAATTCAGCGATGACCTCGGTGGCTATTAAAGGGAGGTCCATGACAACAACGACGGATGTATTTGTACTTTATTATTTTAAAGATGATTTTTGTAATTTGTTTTCAAAATTAAGTTTATTTATGTGATTTAGTAAAAAAGATTAAGGATGTTTGAGTCCTCTCGGTCGAATAAGTTATTCTTAGAATAAGTTTTTTATTGGATGCCACGTACACAATATTGATAGGCATGTCCTTATGCTAGGGCTATACAAATATATTACCAAAGTTCAGACTATCTTTAAAAGATTTTAAAATATTTGGATATTTAAAAAATAAATTTCCAAACTTCAGGGTATTGAAAGTAAATTTTCCGAGATAAAGGGGATCCATACAAGGGTGTAGTTAAATGTGAATTTGCTAAACTGCATTGGAAGTTGGCTAACCAAAAGGAGATGGTTCAAAGACATTTTTTGAAGACCAACTTGAAAGAAGAAATTTATGGAAGAACAAAAGAGGAGTAGGAGATGATGTGATTCATAATTGGATTTATTTACTTTGGTCTATAGGGAGATGTTGCAATGACAAAGTGCTTCGGGATATTTTGGTTACTCCAAAGAAAGTTATTATTCATTGCAAATATTAGAGCTACTAAATGGAGATTGAGAATCCAAGTAGATAATATAAATGGGATCAGAATTCCCACTAGAGAAGACGGGAGAAATTGAGCAGGGACTTGGAAGGAAGGAATACAAGGGAAGAAACGAAATGGGTGGCCCCTTAGAGAGGGTGGCTGAAAATCAATTTTGATGGCACCAAGAAAGGGAAGGAGGCTGCATGTGGGTTTGTTATTCATGATGACAGATAAAAAAGTAATTGACTGTAGCTAGAGGAATACAGGTAATGCCGCTATTCGAGTGCTCGATGCTATTACAGCTCAGGGAAGGATTTGGCTTTGTATTTAAAAAGGGTTGCTGATAACCTTGAGGGGATCAAAGCTATGCTCAGCGAATTCAAATGTCCTTGGTGGATTAGACTAATTATAGAAGATATTTGGCATATGTTGGAGAAATATCAAGATTCAAGAGTCTCCCATATCTATCGTGAAGGTAATAGGGCCACAGATAGGATGCTGTTAGAGGAATTCATGAGCACTACAATGATGAGATTTTAGAAGATCCTTCTCTAGAATTTAATGGGGTTGTCACTGAGAAAGCACTAACGCATCCTATCTATTGACCCCCCCTAGTGTTCTTTTTACCTTAAAACAAAATGTAAGGGTTTAGCTTATGAGAACTTTATTTAGGCCTTGTTTCATTGTGAAAGGAATTACATTCCTATAGGAAGTTATACTTCGTAGGAATTCACTTCCTATGTCAGCTTCCCAAGAAATAGGTATAAAAGTGTTTGGTTAGTGGATGGGAAATAGAGCTTCCTAGGAATTTAGTGCCCATGGGAAACAAAGCTTCTTAGGAATTTAGTGCCCATAAGTAGAGCTTCCTAGGAATTTGGTTCCCATATTTTCTTTAGTTTATACAACAACTTCCCATAACTATTATACACATGACCAGTTTTCCAACCCCATTCACTTAACATTAAATATTTTCTTTTTCATCATTAATAGGGAGACAGTAGCAGTATTTTGTTTGATGTATAACAATAAACTTTTATTTAACACATACTATCCATTGTAATAGATATTGACACTAATTATCCAAAAATAATAATCCATGAAAAATTCTTCAAATACCCTAAATAATGACAACTGAAACTCAAACAATAATCCATGAGCTAAATAATGACAAGATCATTTCATACTCTCACAAAACGTTCACTGAACAATTCTCATGTACGAAATTATCAAAAAATAAGGGATCATATGTCAAAGGTTCAGTCACTACAATTGACAACTAAGCGATGTAAAGGCCATAGGTCCAAAGGGTCCCTTGTAATCACATGTCAAAAGGAGAGGGATTAGTTGTTACGAATAGTATCCTGAAATTCAGATTTATTCAGTTAATATTATTTTAATAATGAATAAAATTGAAGTTCCAGTCGTTTCTGATGCTTGGTGTTTGCTTAGCAAGTGCACTAAGTCATATCAAGCAATATAGAAATGAGTAGAGTATTGTCTCACGAGGATTGCTATTGAATGAGTACCGAAATTAGTAGTTTCAGCACTATTCGAAAGACTAAAATTTGTAGTTTTTGATGTGAAACAAAACAAAATGAAAAAGAACAAAAATGATTACTAATTTTTACAGAAAGTGTTCTGATTTTAGATGTCTTTTATGATTTAATAAGATCCAAGGCATCCAATTTCACCTTGTTGAATCAATAGGCCTTTCTATTCTTGATATTCAAGTTATTATTACATGTTGATGGTCGAAAACCCTAACTTATTAAATACTCTCTCTCGAGCAACACTTAACATGCTCTTTTACATTTTTACTCATCAATTTCTTACATGAATTGAAATAAGAAAAGAGTTCTGAAAATCTATGGTTTTCACTTAAGACCACACAAATAGTGTTAATCTATCTCTAGTATTCGTTCGATTTGTGGTGTTTATCACTTTAGCAATCATCATTCTCAAACTCATTATAAATCATTATAGGCTTTGAATGGTGATCAAGCATTCAAAACTCATTAAGAATAAGGACAAACATTCGAATAGTGTAATAAACAAACGTTGAATACGTTGAATTAGAAAAGGAGCATATATTACAACTTCGGCTGCATCGTAGCCCTAGAAAAATGAAATTAGTTTATGGTATACATAATATAAAGCAAAATTAATACAAAATCCATGAACTAAAGAATAAAACAATAAAAAAAATCTTAAAATGAAAAATTACAAACCAAATTCTTCTTCCTTACTTCTTTCCCTCTCTTACGGTTTTCCTAAGCTTTCTATACTTTATATTTGTTTTTTTTTTTTTAATGAATTGATGCTCCAAGACCTCCCAAACACTCTTATTTATAGTGTTTCAATTTTCTAAATCAT
Organism: Simmondsia chinensis; assembly: GCA_018398585.1. Lineage (NCBI taxonomy): Eukaryota > Viridiplantae > Streptophyta > Magnoliopsida > Caryophyllales > Simmondsiaceae > Simmondsia > Simmondsia chinensis. The sequence goes on along the minus strand of JAGTTD010000002.1, from coordinate 28,506,967 downwards.
GAATACAAAATTTCATTACAATTCATCCTCATTTGTTCAATTTTGCCGCCCGCTTTACCATTTGATTCAACTTGTTTTTTTATTGTTTTTCTTCACCTTTGCACCACCCAAATGGAATTCTTACATCATGTTGCTTATGTTCAAGAAGTGTATAATGTATTTTATCTTTGATTTGCTAGAATTGCTACCCATATTTTGCAAATTGCACAAAATAGTGTAAGTTCTTGCTGTTTCCTTACTAAACCGTGTGCTTTTTATGTGTTTTTCCCATTTGTTTGCTTTTGCTTGATGTATTTTGCATTCACTTGTTGATTGTTAACTACCAAACCTACATTGATAGCTAACCTTGTGGAAGAGAGAGATAGGATGAGAAAAGAATTGAAAGGAGATGAGAAGTAGAGAAATAGACGAGAAATAGAGAGGATTTTCCAAAAGAAAATCAGATTTATATTGATTGAATTCAAGATATTACAAGCATTAGCCCCATTTATAGAAGATCTAATACAATGCATCAGGACATAAAGCCAACTACCGGCCTAACTGAATTTTGGCGCCAAAACTATAACGGCCGCCAGGTTTGACCTTCAACTACCATTGGCGCCAACCGAACAGCAATTAACTGAATTTACAAAACCCTCACAGCAGCCTATCCACAATACAAGCAATTAAGAACCAATTTCAACCAACAACTAAATGAATTATAGCATTCCCTCCTCCTTGAGAAGCTCCTTGGCCTCAAGGAGAAAAACTTGGAAATTGGCTCTTCAAGAACGTAGGATTCTCCCAAGTGACAACATTCTTGTCCAAGTTCAACCACCTCACTAAAGTCTGCTGCGAAGCTCCAGTACCAGCTGCAACGAGTCCAGACTTCTTGACAGCAACCGGTCCCATCTGCAATGTTCCATTTACTCCCACTTCCGGTGGAGGTTGAGAGCCTTTAACACCCCTTTTGACCTGCTTTTTCAACAATGACACATGGAACATCAGGTGAATATACGATTGTGGTGGTAAATCAAGTTTATAAGCAACTTGGCCAATCTTCTCCAAGATTTTGTAAGGACCAAAGTAACGTGCACTTAGCTTGCCATTTTTTCTGACAGCCAAGTAGGACTGTCAATGGGGTTGTAATTTTAGGTAGACCATGTCTCCAACTTCGTAAGCTTTGTCTACCCTCTTTTTTTTTCAGCATAAAATTTCATTCGAGCACGAGCTTGATGAAGGTTGTCCTTAAGAATCTGAAGCATCTGCTTTCGCTGCTGGACTAAATCCCCTGCTGCAGATCTGGACTGATTTGGCTGTTGCAGCAACATTGGAGAGGATGGTGCATACCCATACAATGCTTAAAAGGGAGAAGTGCCAAGGGAAGCATGAAAATGGGTATTGAACCAATACTCCGCTAACGAAAGCCATTGATTCCACTCTCGAGGCCGTGAGAAAACCATACTCCGAAGATATTGCTCGACACACTGATTGACTCGCTCTATTTGTCCATCCGATTTGGGATGGTAAGATGAACTAAGTGCCAAGGTTGTGCCCAACAATTTGAACAGTTCTCGCCAAAAGTTGCTCGTAAAGATCTTGTCCCTATCAGAGACAATGGATTGGGGCAATCCGTGCAACTTATATATGTTGTCTAAGAAGCTCTTAGCCAACCTTTCAGCTGTAACAGGTCGAATCAATGCTATAAAATGACTATAGTTGGTGAAACGATCCACCACGACCCAAATTACTTCCCTACCATCAGACTTGGGAAGTCCTTCTATAAAATCCATACTTATGTTGATCCAAGCACCCTTCGGAATTGGTAGTGGCTGCAAGAGTCCCTGATATCGATGATCTCCCAACTTGGTTTGTTGAAACACCTCACAAGACTTAACAAAATCAGATACAGCTTTCTTCAAACCATGCCAACTGAACAAAATTAGATACAGCTTTCTTCAAACCGTGCCAACTGAAATATGCCTCAACTCGTTGATAAGTACCTTCAACCCCGGAATGTATACCCCAAGCTGAATCATGTGAAGCCTTCACTATCTGATCCCTCAAATCAGTCGAGGAGCCAATGTATATCTTATTCTGCACACGGATAATGCCTCTCTGCACAATCACACCAGCTTCACTGTCAATTCTAGCAGTCCCTTTAACCGCTGTTGCAGCCATGCATTCTTGAGCAAATGTGTCCCCTTCATAAGATTTGTAGACTTCATCCATCCAAGAAGGTAAAACAACTGATAAACCTCCACAAAAACCTTGCTCGTGGTCCTCAAACTTCCTTGACAAAGCATCGGCAACCAAGTTCTCTTTTCCTCTTTTGTACTCGATTGCATAGTCAAGACCAAGCAACTTCATCAACCCCTTCTTTTGAATTCATGTCACTATCTTTTGCTCCAAGAGGTGCTTGAGACTTTGATGATCCGTTCGAATAATGAACCGATGACCATCCAAGTAATGCCTCCATTTCTCATTTGCAAGGAGAATTGCCAAATACTCTTTCTCATAAGTGGACATGGCTTGATGTTTAGGACTAAGGGCTTGACTCAAATAAGCAATTGGTCTTCCATTTTGTGAGAGAACAGCCCCACAACCAGTCCCGCAAGCATCTGTCTCCAAAATGAAGTCCTCCGCAAAATTCGGCATAGCTAATACTGGGGCTTTACACATAGCAGACTTGAGGGCATCAAAAGCTTCTTGTGCCTTGTCACTCCACTTGAATGCATCCTTCTTAAGAAGCTCGGTTAAGGGCTTTGCAATGGACCCATAACCATTTATGAACTTTCTATAATAACCGGTCAACCCCAAGAACCCTCTCAATTTCTTCAATGTCATGGGAGTTGGCCAATCTTGCATAGCTTGCACCTTGGCAGGATCGGTAGAGACTCCTTCATGTGAGATGATATGGCCCAAATATTCAAGTTTGGACTTAGCAAAGGAGCACTTTGATAACTTGGCAAAAAACCGGTTCTGCCGCATCACAAGGAATACTTGTCTAAGGTGCTTAAGGTGATCTTCAAAGGGCGAACTCTATACTAAGATGTCATCGAATAAAACCAACACCGATCTCCTCAGGTAAGGCTTGAAAATGTCATTCATAGCCACTTGGAATGTAGCCAGAGCATTCGTTAAACCGAAAGGCATGACAACGAACTCAAAATGCCCATGGTGTGTCTGAAAAGCTGTCTTGTAAATATCCGGCTCGAGAACTCTAATTTGATGATATCCCTGCCTTAATTCAAGCTTAGAGAAGAAGTGTGCTCCATATAACTCATCGAGCAAGTCGTCAATAATAGGATAGGAAATTTTTCATTCACTGTCAAAGAATTCAGCCGACGATAATCAATGCACATTCTAGCGGTGCCATCCTTCTTCTTAACAAGAATCACGGGAGAAGCAAAGGGGCTATAGCTAGGTCTAATGAAGCTCGTTTGTAGCAACTCCTCAACCTGCTTCTCGATATCTAATTTTTGAGCATGAGCATAACAATATGGCCTGATTTTCACCGGATCCGAATTAGCTCAAATCGGTATGGCATGATCAACACTTCTTTGGGGAGGAAGACTCCTTGGTGGCTCAAAAATATCCTCAAACTCCTCGAGCAAAGTATGAACTTCAGGCTGCAAGTCGTGCTGCAGATCTGTAGGAGAGATCATGAACAATTGTCCCAACCATTGTATTGCATTCTTCTTGATGCTACCATGTAAGCTTTTGCCATTGATCAATTTCAGCTGAGCATGGTCTGAAATCCCATGTAATGTGACCCTTTTGCCATGAACTTCAAAGGATACTATCATCTTATCAAAATCCAACACCGGATTAAAAGTCCTCATCCAATCCACTCCAAGCACCATATCACAACCTCCCAAAGGGAGAACTCTAAAATCAAAAGTGAATTTATGGTCTTGCATAGACCAATGAAATGATTGGCACTTATTTTGAATGGTAATTGAGTTGCCATCAGCTACCATTACGGCCAAAGGATGAGTATTGATGATTTCATGCTTCACCTTCTTTACCAACTTGGGATCGACAAAGCTATGTGTGCTTCCGCTATCCACAAGAATGGCAATGGAAATTTTTCCTGCTTTCCCACCATTGCTTATGGTGTTGTGATCACCACTCCCAGTAAGAGCCTTCATGGAAATCTCAACCTCATCCTCAAACAACTCATCATGTGAATCTAGCCCCGAGCTGTCATCTGCAGACCCTGTACTATCAGTATCTGTTTCAACAGCAACACGGGAATCCTGTGCATACATCAAGGACTTTGGATTGCACCTATGTCCGGGCTGATAAGGCTGATTGCATCTATAACATAACCGTGTAGATCTCTTGTCCACTGACCGGCCAGCCTTGTTGCTTGATGAGTCTCTTTGATGAGGCTTGAAATTACTACTCTTGATTCTACTTTTATCACTTGAAGATACAAGTGTAGCCTCAATCAATTTTGCCTTATTATAGGATTTGGAGAGAGTCTTTGGCTCAATGGCCTTAACCAAATTCTTAACTCTTGGCTTCAATCCACTAATAAAGCTTGAAACATAATATGCTTCGGTAGAATGTGGATTAATGGCTATCATATTAGCACGCAAGTTCTCAAATCTGATCATGTATTCCTTCACCGTAGATGTTTGATAAACCTTATTAAAGCTATCAACAACATCACTTGAGTCCTCTTCACCGTACCTCTCACACAGCTCTTCCACAAATTGGTCCCAAGAAAGACAAGGATTACTCCTCAAGACACTATAAAACCATACCTCGTTGTCTCCATGAAGATGCACTGCAGCTGGCTCTACTTTTTCAGCTTCATTGATGTTATAAAAATGAAAGCACCTTTCACAACCCCTCAACCAAGACTCAGGCTGTTTTCCATCAAATGGCTCGATTTACACCCTTGGTTGTCTGTGAACATGACTTCTACCAGCAGATGAAGCATCATTACTCAAGGATCTCTGCCGTTGTTGCAAATCAGGAGGTTTGTTCTGATGATCAAGGTCATCGGATGAACTTCTTTGATGAACATTCAAATCTGGTGGCCTGTTATGCAGACCTGAACTCTGGCCATAAGATCTAAATTGGCCTGGACCTGCATTTCGATCCTAATTTCCTGCAACAACCTCAACTACTGGAGGTCAATCATCCACTGATAGGATATGAATTGAAGGACCTACCTCAGCCTGTATCTCAGGAGATTTGCCAAAGTTACTGTCCAGATTCACATTTCTATCCAAATGTGCCTGCGGTTGAGCCACTTCAGTTGGAGGAATAAGCTGACTTGCAGGCTTTAGCATAGCATTAGGTAGTTCTCCTTGTTTCTTGACCTAATCTTGCAGATTCTCCAACTTTTCCTCAAATTTCGTCAATCGATCATCATTTTTTTGTTGATTTACTAACTGCATTTGTTGAATTCTCGAGAACAGGCACTCCTCAGATTGTAATTGTGAATGAGTAATTGTCAATTTCGGCATTGTCTCGGTCGAGTTCATCTTCAACAACAACAGATTTTACCTCCTCATTTTGCTCAACAACGAACTCTTGTGGTAGGACTACTTCCGTTGTTGGAACAATCTGGCGAGAAGGCTCAATTTGTTGCACCCGATCTTCTTTGTGCACATCCTCACCCAAAAGCTTCCTCAACAATTGTTGAATGCTTTCTGTTTGGTTTCTGGCTTCGACATTACGCTGATCCAACTTAGCGTTCCATTGTTCCATTATATCATTAAGCTCTAGATGCTTGTCAATGGAAGCATCCGCACTCAAACCGGCACCACCAGCACCTGATCTGGACTTTATTCCCTCGGCCATATTTGCAAATGAACAACAACTTCGATCTGAATCAACACCTTTGCAGAGTACAATTTCGAAATCGTCAAAATGTAAAACTTGCTTCACAACTCTTCAACAATCGATTGCTTAATGAAATTCTACTCCTACGTTCGCACAAACAAGCACTTGCTAGCAGTTCCACAATCGACAATGATTATAAACCCTAATTGATAAACTTCGAACCGAACTTCGAACAAACCCTAACCTCGAGCGACTTCTGACGACTTATACTTCTGAATTAAGCTCGACTCTAACTCAAAATCAAGTCCTTAAAACAACACTCAAACGATCTCAATGAACGAAACCGAATTTCAACACTTTTGCGTCTCCTGTCAGATTTCGCCTCTGCTGACAAGTTTTTCGCCTAAGCAAATCACGAGTCAATAGCATATAATTCTCAAAGATCACCGTAGATTCTGAGGAATTCTCACTACTTTTATGCTTAGCAACACAATTTTGACATCATCCAACAACAAACATGAATTCTCAATGAATTGCAACTTCAAGTTCATTAAACCCTTACCTCAATCTTCAACTTCTGAATTGCAACATCTGTAATCACCTCCATTCCGATGATTTCTGCTATTTTGATGATGATCAAGTATAATGTGGATCATATAGCTCAATTCAAACTTCTTTCTCAACCGATCAAATGGATGATCGATCAAGTAGCTCAACACCAGACTTCAGCAACTGATTTTGCTTGCTTCTGCACTTAACATTCAGCTGCTAATGCTGATCGACTCCTTTGGATTCAATTTGAATCAGCCTTCATGTTGATTGTACTCAACAATTACTGATAAATTGAACTTGATTCAATGTAATACGATCACTTAAATTCCCAACCGAAGCAATTTTCCCAGGTTTATGCAGCAACTGATGCAATACCGCCAAAACCCTTCAATCAATTCAGATTTGAATTTTTGATCACCAAATCTGAATCAAATCAGTATCCAACTTTCTTTTGTTGATTAATTGCAACACAATTAATCAGATTTTATAAATTTTTTTCAGATATAAGCTTGATTCGGAAGCCAAATCAAGGCTCTGATACCACTAGTTAAGGTTTCAAAAATTAGGTCTTGAAACTTAACCTTGGTCGGGATAGTGAGAATATGAGATGAGAAAGAATATAGAGTTTAGATGAGAGAAAGAAGGGAAGGGGATGAGAAAATAGTGTTTAATCTCAAATGAGATTGATTTTATTTACTTTTCATTGAATGCATGAACCTTTACATCCTTCACTTATTTATAACAATCTAAGCAAGACAAACCACCAAGAACAATCTACAACATCGTCTAACTAACTAGTATTTAAATGTATTAATATTATCGCCTAAAATCAGTAACTAACAGCACCAGCAGATAACACGCAGCAGCAGCAGAGTGAAATGCAGTTCAGAAATTAACTGAATTTTAACACCAATTCATATTTCCGCCATTTCCAATTAAAACCCAAGCCTCGAATTCTCGGTTTGTAACAGTACACTGGGTAGCGGCGTGAAGTGCGACAAGGATAAGGGTATTTAATAGGGAATCTACAATCTCTTATGAGATACAAATGTCCCCTTAGTTGATTCGCAAATATTCGAATGGTTCGGAAACTTTGGCCAAAGTATTCCAAGTGTTTAACATTTGGAATTTATACTGTGAATATGTTCAAGTATAAATGAATTATTCAGTGTAGGGCGAGTCGGTAACTAATGGAGAAGCTGTGAGAATGATAATGGTAGTAGTTATGCTTATCCTTTGTCATGGACATCTAGTGGAGGGGTTGTTGTCATCAATACAGTATATTAGAGAAATATCGAATAAATAATTTAAGTCTGGAGTGCAGTGAGATTTATTTAGTGGAATTAATTCTCATTAAATGGTAATTAAATTAAAATCATGAGATGATTTAATTTAACCCGTTTGGAGCTAGATTTAAATTGTCCCCGGGGTCCCTGTGCAAGCCTCTGTATTTTATTTCCATTAGAAAAATATTAAAGAATTCATGAGATGAATTATTTATCCATACGATGGGTAAATTAATTTTGCCAAACATTATTTATGAGAGGAATAAATATTAAAAATTATAAATAAAATAATTTTTAAAATTAAAATTCATAAGATGAATTTTTACATATGTGATATAAAGAAAAAAAATAAAAAATAAAAAAAATCACGTTTTTAACAGGCTTAATCCATGTCGACACGTGCCGACACGTGTCACGCGTGAATGGCCAACAGAGATGGATCCGCGCCTTTGGGTGCAGACCAATCGCGTGCTGACACGTAGCAAGTTGTGATAAGCCAGAACACGCGCACTGTGCATTGAAACGCGGCGTTTTAATTGGTTATTTGAACGATACGACGAGTTTTGAAGTTAACTGTGCAATCCTTTTTTTATTATAATTAGATTTTTCACTCCGGAATATTTCTATAAATAGAGGGGCTTACTCCGAGGTTTGGTATTCAAGTCAAAATTATTTCTTTAGGGTTTCTAAAATTATTTCGGAGATCCAGTATAATATTTTTCAAAGCCCACCCTCCGGGCTGTTCGAGATTATTGCATAGAAGGTCTCGGGGTCTTGGTTTTGAAGAATATTATTCTCTTTCTGGTTTTTCTTTTTATTGGAGCAATTCCAGGCATGTTTTTTCTTTCCTTCTTCTTTTAGTTTCGCTTTTCTATTTATTTACAGTACTCGTTATTAGACCTGTTTAAGTTTATGTATTATTATGAATATATTAGAGTAAAAGGCCTGTAGATCTAAATTAAAAATTAGATCTGTTGATTTAAATTATGAATCTAAGTCAGTAGATTTAAAATTAGGAATTTTAAATCAACCCTAGGTTTGGAGTTATGAATTCTAAACCTGTTTCGCTGCGTAATCTTTAGGGAGAATTTTTTAAATTCATCCCAATAACCGGTATTAGGGCAAAGGGTTTATAGAAATAAACCAATTCCCCGGAACTCTCGCACGTGAGGTGTCACGAAGTGTGGCTCTCCGACCGGGGGCTTAGGTGAAGAGAATTGTCTCCTACTCTAAGTGCTCTAATAGGTGCCTATTGTTGTGACCATAGTTGAGAACTGTGAACCCAATAATCGACATCAGAGTTTATTTTTCAACAAAATTTTTATGCTTTTCCCAACAATTGGTATTAGAGCCAGCCTCTGATTACATTCATAATATACATGACTAGGCATAATAAGATCGAAATAAATAGATTTGCGATTTAATAAAATAGAGATTTTATTAAAAGGAAAAGTTCGTTTAATTTGACGATTTGATTTAAATTGTTTAAATCAAAGATTAAATTCAGATTATTATTTGTAATTTTGATTTAAATTGTTTGAATCACTAAAGTAAGCAATTGTTAATTACATTGTTTTAAAGTATCGATTTAAATTGTTTAAATCGGTTAAAACTGTTAATAGTTAACTAGATTGTTTATGGTGACGATTTAAATTGTTTAAATCGTTAATGAATTAATCATTAATTCGTAATAACCCATAAATTTGCGATTGTGTTGTTTGTATAATGAGATTGTACGTTCTCAGTAATAATTTACGAAATCGGATAAATTTGATCTAATAGGATTAGATTCAAATATTTTATATATTTGGATAAAGTTGATCTAATAAAATTAGATTTAATTATTTTATACGAAATCGGAGAAAATTGATTTAATGAGATTAAATTTAATTTATTTTAAAATTAAATATTTTAATTTTAAAATTAAAAAAAAAAAAAAAACCGACACGTTTTGTCAGCGTCAGGCTGACGCTGATGTCAACGTCCAATATTTAAAAAAAAAATCAATTTTTTTTTAATTTTGGGACATAAAGACGTCAAGGCTGATTTACATAATAATTAAGTTAATTGTTTTATTAACTATTTTTTATTTTAGAATGAGACTCTAAATTAAATTATGAGATAATTGAAGTTGTAAATCAGTGTATTTTAAATAAAAGTTATTTGAAATTATTTTAGAATAAGATTCTGAAATAGACTATGAGATAGTCTGAGTTAAACTTTATTTTTAAAATAAAAGTTAAATTTTGTTAATTAAATTTTAAAATAGGATTCTAAAATAGACTATTGGATAGTCTAGGCTTGTTTAACTTTAGAACAAGATTCTAAAATAGACTATGGGATAGTCTAATCACAAATCGCTACTGTTTTTAAATAAAATTATTTTAATTTAATTTTGGAATTAGATTTTGAAAAGTAGATTATGCGATAATCTAAATTAAATATTGGTATTGTTTTAATTAAAATTAATTAATTAATTTTATTGACTGATTTTAGAATGAGGTTTCTAATGCGAGATTATAAGATAATCTATGCTTGAAAACGATAGTGTTTTTGAATAGATTAATTAATTAATTTTGGTTGATTTTAGAATGAGATTCTAAAGGGGATTATGTGATAATCCAGGTTGTAAATGCAAGTTAATTAAAAATCACTGGTTATAAAAATCAAGCGGGAGCGAGTTTTCAATTGTTGTAACCTCACGGTCTCCATTACCGATCTAGCAGTATAGTAGATCGATACACCTCCCTGCGGAAGATGTCGATTTGCAGATTACAGGGTTAAACTTCTTGAGGATAAACCAAAGTGCAAAAAGGCGATGCGACCATGCTGCCGTGGAGTATTTCGTGTATTTGTATGGAGGTTTAGGTAATGGTTTACACTTGACTAGCGTGATGCATTAGCCTCCTCGAGGAACTCTATTGTGTCATGCTAGAGACTAAGGTAAAGTGGTGAGTTGATCATGTTTAGTAAGAGTTACAAGAAAAAACAGGTTAATTGAGAATAGTTCTCACCTGATCTAGCTTCGTGCGACCCCGCTGCCGGGGAGTAAGGAGTGGTATGTTTGGGTCATCATTGTATATATGATAGTACAGTTTGGTGGATATCTGACTTATTATGTATGCTAAATTGAAAGAATATATATATATCACTGCATTATACATGACTCTTGTTAGACAATTACACATATGTTTGCATTTACAATATTTTATATGGACAGGGCTGGTGAACTTTGTTTGTTTTTAAATACATAATGTACTCACTGAACCAAATTACTTTGCCTTGAAAAATAAGATAGACTTGATTATTACTCTCAAGGGACCTACTAGAAAGAAATGAAAGGGCAAGGTTGTTATTGTAGCAATCAAGTCCATAAGGAAGTCAACAAAAGAAAAGTGTTTCTTTTGCAAGAAAACTAGGCCACTAGAAAAGAAACTATACTAAGTATATAGCTACTCTTCCCACAAAGACTGCTAAGCCATCTGGTGAATGTATGTTGATATCTCACTGATTTGAGACTTGTGTAGTTGTGAGTTCACCAGATTCCTGGTGGGTGGACTCAGGTTCAACTAACCATATCTGTAATATGTTACAGGAGCTCAGACTAGCCTAAAGGCTACACGACGAGTGTTGTACCTGATGGTCAGGGATAGTACAATAATAGTGGTCTTAAGTGTAGGAGATGTTAGCTTAGACTTTAGTGATAAAGTTTTGTTTTAAAGATTGTTTATTTGTAGCTACTCTGCACAGGAATTTGATTTCTGTATATCGTTTTATTAATAATTGTTATTCAGTTGATTTTGATAATGAAAATTTTAATATGAGAAATGAGTTGTTTATTTACACATATACTTGAATAAATTGTTTATTCATGATATTTCCTTATCAAAACTATGGTAATTGTTTAAATGAATTAACGTAAGTTCACTTGTTCAATCTTCTAAAAGAAAACACCCTCAATGTGATATTGCCTACACATGGCACCAACGTCTAGGTCACACTAATTCGAACAAGATCCAAAGACTAGTGAAAGATAGACTGATAGAGGCTTTGGACTTGAGGTCATTACCAGTCTGTAAATCCTGCATAGAAAGAAAGATGACCAAGTATGTCTTTAAAAGTAAAGGCAACAAGGTTGGTGGCTTGCTTGAGCTGGTTCACATGGATGTATGAGGACCAATATGAGTTCAGGTAAGAGGTGGGTATGAGTACTTATTCACATTTAGTGATGATTACTCAAGATATGTATATGTTTACCTAATTAGACATTAGTCGGACTCTTTTGAAAAGTTCAAAGAGTACAAAGCTGAAGTTGAAAAGCAATTAGGTAAACAAGTTAAATCACTACAATTAGATCGAGGTGGTGAATATTTTTCGGGTGAGTTTTTGGATTTTCAAACTGCAAAATGAGATGAGATCTCAGCCTTTTGCTCCAGTTAGACTATAGCAGAATGGTGCTACAAATAAAAGGAACAAGGACGGTTTTTTTTTTCTACAGTTTTGATTTAAAATGTCTTTTGTAAATATAATGCAAAATATTTAGAGAAGGATTTTGCAAGTAAGCTACAAAATTGAAAAACAAAATAGTATTAAAAGAAAATGACAATAATTCTGAATAGCTATACACAGCATAAGTAATAGTGGGAGCATTAGATGCACCTACTAATAGGAACAAGAATGTTCCAGGTACACGAAAGCTTAGGTGTAGTGGGAGGATTGTCAGGACACCTGACAGGTTCATAGTGGGAGCCTTAGTGATTGACCGTGGCATTGAATCTGATCCTTTTACCCACAATGAAGCAATAAAAGGTTCTAGTTTTGTGCAATCGGTTGCACAAATCATGCGTGTACAGCCAACATTAAGGGAAAGTAGTGACTTTCTTGGTATTGTATGTCGACTATATATTACTCATTGAGAATGATGTAGGGGTGTCGTTAGCTGTAAAGACTTGATTGTCATAATAGCTTAATATGAAAGACATAGGAGATGCCAGCTCTACTTTTAGGATTAAGCTTCTGCAAGGTCGTAAAAGTAGGATGTTGGGGCTTTCTTTAGCCACTTATATTGACAAAATGTTGTCAAGGTATAGCATAGAGTCCCTATCTCTTTTGAGTAGTGTTCTAGGACACCTCAATAGGAGGAGCAATTGAGGAATATTTCATATGCTTTGGCAATGGGAGCCTCAGGTATGCCATGTCGTGCATGAGACTTGATGTTGCCATGCTATGAGATAGTATGCAGGTGCTAGTCTAATTTGGGTCCAATGGACCAGGTGGCAGTGAAATATTTTCTCTAGTTCTTGAGAAAAACTAGGGATCCTATGCTGATCTTTCAAGGTGATGAGTTGGTTCCAGTTGGTTATACTGATTTAAGACTTCCAGTCAGATTAATATGATAGACGTTCGACGTCCAAGTAAGTCTTTACCCTTGGAGTGGGAGCCATTAGTGAGGGGAATGTCAAGCAGTATTGTATTGCTGACTTCACAATAGAGTAATTTTGTCCACTAAGGGTTCGACTCAGTAGATTTTTGGTTCAAACTTAAAAGGAGTGAGTATAGACTTTGTCATAAATTGGATTTAGGACAAGTGGGAGATTGCTAGGAACAGTGTCCTGAAATCCAGATTTATTCTGGATATATTATTGTAATTAATAAATAAATTTGAAGTTCGAGTCATTTCCTTGTTAAATTTGTGTATTTGAGCGTTTATACTGCATGTGATTTTCTTTTGGGAGGCATCCATGAGATGGGCGTAGTCCTCAAACTACAATTTACAAGTTTGTTCTAAGTGGTTTATGAGACTAAACCACAGATAGACTTGGAACAAATGATATGGATTGTTGTTTGAAAGACTCATAGTCGAAGACAAGCTTGGACCACTTGTATGCTAAGACTATAACGAGACACTTTAAATGGCTTGTCTTGGTCATGTGGATGGAGATCCAAAAGTGTTAAGTTAGTGTGTTTGACACACTGAGTTGGACCATGTGGGTTACTTATTTCTAGACTACTATCGGAGATGAGTGATTCGCATTGTACTTTTTGAACGATGACTCTAAATCCTGAGGGTATTCTGGACTTGTGCATGGAATGTTAGTTACTTTGGTGTACTATAAGTAAGTTCTAAAACGAATGATTGAAATCCCACGTACACTGGGTAGCGGCATGAAGTGCGACAAGGATCAGGGTATTCAATAGGGAATCTACAATCTTTTATGAGATACAAATGTCCCCTTAGTTGATTCGCAAATATTTGAATGGTTCGGAAACTTTGGCCAAAGTATTCCAAGTGTTTAACATTTGGAATTTATACTGTGAATATGTTCAAGTATAAATGAATTATTCAGTGAAGGGCGAGTCGGTAACTAATGGAGAAGCTGTGAGAAGGATAATGGTAGTAGTTATGTTTATCCTTTGTCATGGACATCTAGTGGAGGGGTTGTTGTCATCAATATAGTATATTAGGAAAATCTAGAATAAATAATTTAAGTCTGGAGTGCAGTGAGATTTATTTAGTGGAATTAAGTCTCATTAAATGGTAATTAAATTAATATCATGAGATGATTTAATTTAACCCGTTTGGAGCTAGATTTAAATTGTCCCTGGGGTCCCTGCGCAAGCCTCTGTATTTTATTGCCATTAGAAAAATATTAAAGAATTCATGAGATGAATTATTTATCCATACGATGGGTAAATTAATTTTGCCAAACATTATTTATGGGATGAATAAATATTAAAAATTATAAATAAAATAATTTTTAAAATTAAAATTCATAAGATGAATATTTACGGATGTGATACAAAGCAAAAAAATAAAAAATAAAAAAAATCACGTTTTTAACAGGCTTAATCCATGTCGACACGTGCCGACACGTGTCACGCGTGAATGGCCAGCAGAGATGGATCCGCGCCTTCGGGTGCGGACCAATCGCCTGCTGACACGTGGCAAGTTGTGATAAGCCAGAACACGCGTACTGTGCATTGAAACGCGGCATTTTAATTGGTTATTTGAACGACACGACCCGTTTTGAAGTTAACTGTGCAATCCTTTTTTTATTATAATTAGATTTTTCACTCCGAAATATTTCTATAAATAGAGGGGCTTATTCCGAGGTTTCGTATTCAAGTCAAAAATATTTCTTTAGGGTTCCTGAAATTGTTTCAGAGATTCAGTTTAATATTTTTTGGAGCCCACCCTCCGGGCAGTTCGAGGTTATTGCATAGAAGGCCTCGGGGTCTCGGTTTTGAAGAATATTATTCTCTTTCTAGTATTTCTTTTAATTGGAGCAATTCCAGGTATGTTTTTTCTTTCCTTCTTCTTTTAGTTTCGCTTTTCTATTAATTTACTGTATTCATTATTAGACCTGTTTAAGTTTATGTATTATTATGAATATATTAGAGTAAAAGACCTGTAGATCTAAATTAAGAATTTAGATCTGTTGATTTAAATTATGAATTTAAGTCGGTAGATTTAAAATTAGGGATTTTAAATCAACCCTAGGTTTAGAGTTGTGAGTTCTAAACCTGTTCCGCTGCATAATCTTTAGGGAGAATTTTTTAAATTCATCCCAATAACCGGTATTAGGGAAAAGGGTTTATAGAGATAAACCGATTCCCTGGAACTCTCGCAAGTGAGGTGTCACGATACATGACTCTCCAACCGGGGGCTTAGGTGAAGAGAATTGTCTCCTACTCTAAGTGCTCTAATAGGTGCCTGTTGTTGTGACCATAGCTGAGAACTTTGAACCCAATAATCGGCATCAGAGTTTTTTTTCCAACAAAATTTTTATGCTTTTCCCAACAAAGTCATATTTCTTTTCTTGAGGTGGAGAATGGGTGACCAAGGTACTTCGTGATGGTTCCAAGAAAAGTTAGAAGGGTTCATACATCCTTGACTATAGGTGCAAGAGTAAGGGTTGTATTGGGTTTGTCGATAATTTGACATGTAGTTATCCTGTTCAAAACCTAATGGGGAAAAACTGTTGCCTGCTTGGCACTCCGTAATAGCATGATTACTTGCACAAAATTCACATATAGGAGTATGAATAACTTTCATACTTATGTTATCTAAGCAGATAACACATTAATTTCATGAATTCTCAATAGTGCTCTTAGTACAGCTTGATAATGAGGTCTCATATAGTTGTTGCTAGCCATCACTTCTAGCAAGATTTTGTTTTAATTTTTTAGTTCTGAGGGAGTAATGTAAAAAAATAAAATTAAAAGTTAAAGAGAGATAAAAATAATGAGAAAGTATAAAAATACAATACTATAATACAAAACTTAACAAAATAATTTTTTTTGGCCTGGGGGGGGGGGGGGGGGCGGGGGGAGGTACTAATACTAATGTTTTGAAATACTTAAAAGTAACAATTTTAACTTTTAAAATTTTATCGAAGTGAACTAATAAGTAAAAGAAGATGAAAATAAAGAGAAAACACAAGAAAAATAACAAAATAATACAAACTTAACAAAACTTAACAAAAACACAATTTCAAGGGGGCTACTATACGGATTTTCCAAGTAAAAATAACTTTACAAATAAAATCAAGTGAATAAAATAAAGAAAAGAAATTTCTTCTTCAAATGTAAACAAAATTTACAAATTTTAACAAAACAACTTGTGGTATCAACATCACTCAATTTGTGGTGTTTATCACTTTAGCAATCATCATAAATATCTTTTCGTACTCATTATGAATCATTATAGGCTTTAAATAGTGATCAAGTATTCAAAACTCATGAAGAACAATGATAAACACCCAAACAACGCAATAAACAAACTTTGAATACGTTGAATTAGAAAAGAGTATATATTACAACTTAGGCTACATCTCAGCTATAGAAAAATGAAATTAGTTCATGGTATACATAATATAAAGCAAAACTAAGAAAAAAAATCCATGAAATAAAGAAGAAAACAATAGAAAAGAACTTAAAATAAAAAATTACAAACCAAACTCTTTTTCCTTCCTTCTTTCTTGCTCGTACGGTTTTCCTAAACTTTCAATACTTTGTATTTTTTTTTTTTGAATGAATTGATGCCCCAAGACCTTCCAAACACTCCTATTTATAGTGCTTCAATTTGCTAAATCATGAATAAAAAAATTCCTCACAATTCATCCTCATTTGTTCATTTTTTCCGCCTACCTTACCACTTGATTCAACCTGCTTTCTTTATTGTTTTTCTTCACTTTTGCACCGCCAAAAATGAATCATGTTGCTTATGTTCATGAGTGTATAGTGTATTTCAGCTTTGATTTGCTAGAATTGCCACCCATATTTTGCAAATTGCACAAATTATGTAAGTTCTTGTTGGTTCCTTGCTAAACCGTGTGCTTTTGATGTGTTTTGCTCTTTTTTTTTTTCCTTTTGTTTGATGTATCTGGCATTCACTTGTTGATTTTGATGATAAAACCTAACAAAAATTAGAATAAAATGAGTGTTGTGCAAGCAAATAACAATAGAAGCGAAAAAGAGCAAAAATGATAAAAATTTGATGTAAAATGGTTAGAAAATGAATCTAAATGATATGAATAATTATATAGTAAATTAGACTTATCAGTTTTCTTATTAAATATGTGTAAGCGAGCATTTATACTTCATTTGATTTTCTTTTTGGTAACATTCATGAGATGGGTGTAGTCCTCAGACTACAATTTATATGTTTATTCCAAGTAGTTTATGAAATTAATCCACAGATAGACTTGGAATAAGTGGTATGGATTATTGTTTAAAAAATTCATAGTCAAAGACAAATTTGGACCACCTGTATGCTAAGACTATGACGTGACACTTTAGATGACTTATCCTGGCCATGTGGATGGTGATCCAAAAGTGCTATGACGGTGTGTTTAATATGATTGATACACTGAGTTGGACGGTGTGAGTTACTTGTTTCAAGACTACAATCGGAGATGACTGATTCATAATGTATTATTTGAACGACGACTCTAAATCCTAAGAGTATTCTGGACTAGTGCATGGAATTTTAGTTACTTCGGTGTACTATAAGTAAGGTTTAGACAAATGACTAAATTCCCACGTACACTGGATAGCGGCTTGATGTGTGACAAGAATCAGGTATTCAATACGGAATCTACTATCTCTTATGAGATACAAATGTCCACTTAGTTGATTCGCAAGTATTTGAATAGTTTAGAATCTTTGGCCAAAATATTTCAAGTGTTTGACATTTGAAATTTATACTATGAATATGTTCAATTATAAATGAATTATTCAGTGAAGGGCAAGTCGATAATTAATGGAGAAGCTATAAGAAGGATAATGGTAGTAGTTATAATTATTCTTTGTCATGGACATCTAGCGGAAGGTTCTTGTCATCAATACAGTCTATTTGAAAAATATCGAATAAATAATTTAAGTCTAGAGTACAGCGGAATTTATTTAGTAGAATTAAGTCCCATTAAATGGTAATTAAATTTTATCATAAGATGGTAATTAATGTAACCCATTTGGAGCTAGATTTAAATGGTTCATGAGGCCCCCTGTGCAAACCTTTGTATTTTTTGCCATAAGAAAAATATTAAAGAACTCAAGAGATGAATTATTTTTATGAGATGAGTAAATTTAATTTTGCCAAACATTATTCATGAGATTAATAAAAGTAAAAATTATGAATTAAAATAATTTTGAAAATTATAATTGATAAGATGAATTTTACATGTGGGAAGCAACTCCAAAAAAATCGCAAAAATCGCGCACAGGTGGTGATCCGCGTGCTTTTGAGTTGGAAGAACCAGTGTGCAACAACGTCCCCTGTAGGTTATGCACTTGCACGTGTGCGAGCCAATCATGGCCCTCCTCATGGCACGTGAAGAGAGGTCAAAAGGACATGGTTTGAATTGAGTTGATATGTGTCATTTTAATTGTTTTCTTTTTGAATGAAACGTTGCATTTTGCTTTGGGGTTTTGCGTCCCACATCAAAAATTTGGGATTTTTTCGCTCCGGTATTCTACTATTAAAATGGGTACCTATTTTAAAGTTTGGCATTCAATTAGAACTAAGAAAATAAAAGGTTTCTGATAGTATTGACTTTTAGAGACCTAATGGGAGAAAAGTTTCTCTTGAAATTATTCTTTCCTCAAGTTAAATATTTTTTTGAGCCTATTCTCTAAGCGTTTCGAGGTCATTGTGCAGAAGGCAGCTGGGTCTCGGTCTTCTCGGCCTTCTTGGGGTAATTTTTATCTTTCTGGTTTTCTTTATTTTGAGCAATTCGAGGTATTCTTCTTTCCTTCCCTTTTAGTTTTTGCTTTTCTATTTATTTACCGTTTTTCTTATTATGCATGTCTTAATTTGATGTTATTCTTTTAAATGTATTAGAGTAGAGGCCTGTAGATTGTAATTAGGAATTTAAATAGGCAGATTTTAAATTAGGAATTTTAAATCAAACTGTAGGTTTAAAATTAAGAATTTTAAATCTCTCCGCAGTGTTAACTTTATTAAGTTAGGAAAAAAATTTTAAATTCGTCCCAACAATTGGTATCAGTGCAGGCCTTTGATTATATTTATAATATACATGAATAGGTCTAATAATATCGAAACAAATAGATTTGCGATTTAATAAAATAGAAATTTTATTAAGAAGGAAAGATTGTTTAATGTAATGATTTAAATTGTTTGAATCATTAGTGAATTAATAGTTAATTAGATTGTTTAAATTTCTGGTTCAAATTCATTAAATTGATAATGAATTTCGAGTTAATTCGGATTATTCAGTTTAAATTTGCAATTATATTGTTTGTGTGAAGAGATTGCGGATTTCTAATCAAGATTTACGAAATCAGGTAAATTTAGCTATTGAGATTAGATTTAATTTTTTAATTAAGTAAAAAAGGGAAGGTCTGACACTTACGTCAGGTCAACGTTGACGTCAGCTGGTCAACATTGACTTCAGCTAGTGAACGCTGACGTCAACAATTTTTTTCAATTTATTTTTAATAAAATAAATAAAAAAAAAGTTGGGACGTATAGACATCAGTGTTGCATTACATAATAATTAAAATTATTTTTTATTGATTAATTTAATTTTTAGAATAAGATTCTAAAGTAGATTATGAGGTAATCTAAATTGTAGGTCGGTACTTAGAATGAAATTATTTTAATTTTATTAGTTTATTTTTAGAATGAAATTCTAAAGTGGATTATGAGATAATTTAAGTAGTAAAATGGTATTCTTTAAATTAATTAATTAATTTTGTTAGTTAATTTAATTTTAAATTGAGATTCTAGAAGAGATTATTAGATAATCTAAGTTGCAAATGCAAGTTAAATAAAACCACTAGTTTACAAAAATCAAGTCGGAGCGAGGTTCAACTATTGAAGCCTCACGGTCCCCATTACCGGTCCAGCAATATAGTAGATTGATAGACCTCCCTACAGAAGATGTCCGTTTGTAGATTACAGAGTTAAAATCCTATTAGGATAAACCGAAATGCAAAGAAGCAATGCAACCAAGCTGCCATGAAGTATTACGTGTATTTGTTTTGAGGTTTAGGTAATGGTTTACACTTGACTAGCATGATGCATTAGCCTCCCGGAGGAGCTCTGTTGTTTTATGTTAGAGATTAAGTTGAAGTGGTGAGTTAATCACGTTTATTAAGAGTTACAAGAAAACATGTTAATTGAGAATAGTTCTCACCTAAACTAATTTCATATGACCCTACTACGGGGGAGTCAGGAGTGGTGTGTCTGGGTCATCATTGCATGCGTGATAATACAATTCAGTGGATACCTGACTTATTATGTAAAGTAAAAGAATCGATATCACTATATTATACATGACTCTTGTTCCCAGTCACTCTTTCTCTCACTCTCTCTCTCTCTCTCTCTCTCTCTCTCTCTCTCTCTCACATCTGCAATTGCAATGGTGCCCTGCCACCGGTCACTTCACTAGTCACTTCGCTACTGTGGTTGTCAAGTCGGCCACCTGGCCGACATCCACTGCCGACGATGCCCTCCATCGCCGCTCGCCACGCCACCCCACCCTCTCCCTTCCTCCTCCCTACATCCCACTCCACCCACCCACCACCGGCACCACCCCAACACCAAACACCAAAACTCCTCACACAACACCCCACACACCACCCACCCATCACCACCAACCACCCAGCCACCAGACCCCACCTTCGAAACCCACACACCACCACCAGCCCCCCTCGAACTCCACCCGCCACGACCAGCCCCTCGAACCTTCGACCACACACCACCACCAGCCCACGAACCCCGCCCACCACCACCTCCCAACAGCCCCCACTCACTATCACCATATCGGACCCACCACCCCACCACCACCAAATCGGACCTAACCACGCAGCTAGTAGCCCGCAACCAATAAACAAAGCAAGCCCAGGTAAGTTGTAGTCGGGTCAGATTATCAACTACTCACCAGCCCCATGTTTGATCTATCCTTTATTTTTCAGGGTAGTATTTTAACTTACAGCTATTAGATATTTTGATTTGCTCCTTTCTCCTCTTTACTACTTTGAACTGTGTTGATTTGATTGTTAGTGGACTACGGTGGTAATTTCATTAACTTTGTGTCTATTTGTCTATATGCTAGCTTAGCTGAGATAGTTACAACCAGTGGATGAACGTTACTAGTTATGGAACTCAGGGCTTGAGGCCATCTTCAAAAGGGTTGGGGAGGAGGAGGGCGATGCAAAAAGGGAAAGGAAACTTGCAACTTGGGACACTAAATGTTGGAACACTAACAAAGAAGAGTTTCGAGGTGGCCCAAATGATGATGAAGAGGAATATCAACATCTTATGTCTGCAAGAGACCAAATTGGTCAGCATGAAAGCGAGAGATGTGTTGGGTTATAAGTTATGGTACACGAGTAAGGCCAGAGGAAGGAATGGATTTGGCATCATCGTGGATAGTAGCCTCAAGGATAAAGTAGTCGGAATGTCTGGGACTAGTGACAGGATCATAGCCATCAAGATGGTCCTAGATGGGGTAATAGTGAATGTCATCAGTGCCTACGCACCTCAAACATGACTAACTGAGCATGGAAAGGCAACATTCTGGGAAGACCTTTACACAACGATGCAATGCAAACCCCAAACCAGAGAAGTGATGATTGGCAGAGATTTTAATGGGCATGTGGGTACGATCAAGAATGGCTATGCATCACACCATGGAGGATTTGGTTTTGGAACCAAGAATGCAAAAGGCAAAGCCCTCCTAGACTTTGCGGTCACTTACGACCTAATAGTTGCCAGCACATTCTTCAGAAAGCAGGATGAGCACATCATCACGTATCAAAGCAGCAGGACAAGGACCAAGATTTACTACATACTACTTAGAAAAAGGGTGCAAAGACACTACAGGGATTGTAGGTTTACTCCAGGAGAAGACATTTCTACACAACATAAGGTCTTGTGGTCTGACATAAAGGCCAGGAAGAGAGTTAAATGGACCAGCAAACCCTCACTGACGTATATTTGCTGGAGGGATTTGAAAGGGGAGAAGTATAAAAAATATAAGGAGAGAGCAGAGTTGGGGCTCGGGTGGGACTTTGAGAGAGACACAAACCAAATGTGGAACCATATGGCCCAAAAGATTAGAGGACTGGCATGGGAAATTCTGGGTATGTCAAAGGGCAGGGTTCCAAGCAACAGAGAGTCCTGGTGGTCGTGCGAGGAGGTCCAAAAGAAGCTTAAAGCTAAGCGAGGCTATTTTAATGAGTGGGATCGTAGTGGAGATAAGGACAAGCTACACCAGTATCAGCAAGCCAAGAACGAAGCAAAACGAGCAGTAAAAGAAGCACAATCAAGAACATATGAGGATTTCTATAAAAGGCTGGAGACCAAGGAGGGAGTTAGGGCTATATACAGAATCGCCAAAGCGAGAGAAAGGAAGACAAGGGACTTGGATCGAGAATTACCAAAGTGAGAGAAAGGAAGACAAGGGACTTGGATCGAGTACAGTGCATAAGAGGGGAAGATGGTCAAGTGCTCATGGATGGGCAATGAATTAAATTTAGGTGGAAAGCCTACTTCCACAATTTGTTCAATGACCGAGGAGATGTAGAGATATCCGTAGGTGATCTTCAAACATTCGAGGAGCACCAGAGCCATTGTTACTATAGCCAGATTGGACACAAGGAAGTCCAAGAAGCCCTCAAACGTATGGGAAGGGTTAAATCAATTAGCCCAGATTGTATTACCCATAGAGGCATGGAAATGTCTTGGACAGAAGGGCATCAGTTGACTAACTAAATTATTTAACCAACTCCTTCTGGGGGAGAGGATGCCTGACGAATGGCGAAAGAGCACACTGATCCCGATCTATAAGAACAAAGGCGACATCCAGAGTTGCGCCAACTATCAGGGTATAAAACTAATGGGCCACACTCTGAAGCTATGGGAGCAAGTCATAGAGAAGAGGTTAAGGCTACAAACTAAAGTGTCCAAGAACCAATTTGGATTTATGCCCAGGAGATAACCTATAAAGCCATCCACATCGTAAGGCGGATAATAGAGCACTACAAGGAGAGGCAAAAGGACCTACACATGGTTTTCATTTATCTAGAGAAGGCATATAACAGAGTGTCAAGAGAGGTTCTATGGATGGTTTTGGATAGGAAAGGCATCCCATTGCCATCTTTCTGGGCCATTAGAGACATGTATGAGGATACACAAACTACGATGCGTACCGTGGGAGGGGAGACAAACCCTTTCCTCATAACAATCGGCTTACACCAAGGATCTTCATTGAGCCCTTATCTGTTCATTCTGGTGATGGATGAGCTAACTAGGCACATCCAGAGAGAGGTGCGCTGTTGCATACTTTTCGCAGATGACATAGTGCTGGTGGGGGAGTCATGAGAAAAGGTAAATGGGAAACTGGAACTGTGGAGAAGAGCTTTGGAATCGAAGGGCTTACGACTTAATAGAGCCAAGACCGAGTACATGGAACTCAAGCTCAATCCTGCCACCATGCCTAGCATAAAAGACGTCAAGATTGCATTTGAGACCATACCGAGAAAGGAGAGTTTTAGATACTTGGGATCCATGATACAACACAACGGTGAAGTTGACGAGGATGTCAACAATAGGATTAAAGTAGGATGACATAAATGGAGGACGGCATCTGGTGTACTTTGCGATAGAAAGTTTCCCTTGAACTTAAAGGGAAGATACTACAAGACAGTAGTGAGGCTGGCCATGCTGTATGGGGCGGAGTGTAGGGCGATGAAACAACATCATACACAGAAGTTAAAGGTGGCAGAGATGAGGATGATGCGATAGATGTGCAGACACACAAGGAAAGATATGATTGCGAACGAAGTCATTAGAGGAAAATTGGGTGCGCCATCGATCGAAGATAAATTAAGGGAGCAACGTTTGAGGTGGTTTGGGCATGTTAGGAGGAGAGTGTCCACCGCTCCAATTAGGAGATGCGAACAGCCCCATACTACACTAGGCAGGAGGGGGAGAGGTAGACCAAATAAGAGATGGCTAGAAATGATCCAACAAGATCTCACCCTCCTAAAACTTCGGGAGGAGATGGCCTTAGATAGAGCCCAATGGAGGGCTAGCATAGGGGTAGCAAATGTAGCAGCTTAGAGTAGGACAACCTAGTGTATGAGGGCTATCACTACTATTTATAGGCATTTGACTTCTTCTTAGGCGCGCTTATATGTGTATTTGAGTTTATGGTGGCTATCTGCTTTCCTAAAAATTGATACTTTATATGCCTATTATTTGCATATTATTTGTGGAGTATGTGCTTTGCATTGAGTTTGCTCGCATTGCTTGCCTTGTGCGATCCCCATATCTCATTGATGTGTTGCTATCTTGCTGGTAGGCTGCCAGGCTTATGCGGACGACATGATGACGATAAGCTTCTCGGGTTGGGGATCCTCGAAAACAGCCTCCTTTCAGGGTAGCCCCCCAGAAAGGGGAAAGCTGCGTACATCTACCCTCCCCAGACCCAGCATATGCAGGAACCCTTAAGGCACTGGGACTATTGTTGTTGTTGTATACATAACTCTTGTTAGACAGTTACACAATTGTTTGCATTTACAGTGTTTTTAAAATGGATACGGCTAGTGAACTTCACTTGGTTCTAATGCATAATGTACTCAATGGACCAAATTACATTGCCTGGAAAAATAAGTTGGACTTAGTTATTACTCGCAAGGGACTTGAGTTTGTTCTCACTGAAGCTTGTCCACTAGTGCCTACTGCTAATTGCACAGCTACTGAAAAAGAAGCGTTATGAATGCTAGCATGGGGCTAATGAGTTAGCCAAGCACAATTTATTGACCTCGGTGTCAGAAGTGCTCAGGCATTAGATGCTTGAGAAGCAGACAGCAGTTGAGATGATTGAACATTCAAGAGGAATGTTCGAGGAACAATATAAATTAGAGAGGCAAGAACTCAAAAATAATTTGCTCAACATGAGGATGTCCGAAGGAATATCAGTTGCGAAACACATCGTGAATTTGGTGGCATGTTTTTCTGAACTGGAAATCCTCGGAGCTGAGTTTGATAGTCAAACTAAGCAGGATATTATTCTCAGTTCTCTGTCCAGCTCAGTCTCTCAATTCAGACTAAATGTTTACATGAATAATAAAAACTATTCGCTACCTAAACTAATGAAATAGCTACAAGCAACAGAAGACATGATGTGGGGCATGAGGAGTGCCTAAGAATTGGGAATGAGCAACAGCTAGCAAGTCAAAGAAATTGTTTCCTTTGTGGAGAAGTGGGCCACTGGAAAAGGGAATGCACTAAGAACTTAGCTGCACTTTCTGCAAAGGCTACCAAGCCATCTGGTGAAGGAGCACCAGGAGGCTACATAATGGGAAACTGTACAAGAGTAGCGGTCTTAGGAGTAGGATATGTTAGCCTAGTCTTTAGTGGTAGAGTTTTGTTTTTAAGGGATTGTTCATTTGTATCTACACTGCGCAGGAATTTGATTTTTATATCTCATTTTATGGATAATTGTCATTCAGTTAATTTTGGTTGTGAACCTTTTATTATAAGTAATAAATTATTTATTTGTAAAAGTACATGTATAAATGGTTTCTTCATGTTATTTCCTTATTAAAGCTCTGGTAGTTGCCTAAATGAATCTATCACAAACTCACTTGTTCAATCTTCTAAAAGAAAATACCCTAAAAGCGATCATGCCTGCACATGGCACCAATGTTTAGGTCATATTAATTCGAATAGGATCCGAAGACTGGTGAGCAATGGACTAATAGAGGCTTTCGACTTGAAGTCATTACCAGTCTGCAAATCCTGCATAGAAGGAAAGATGACCAAGTCTGTCTTTAAGAGTAAAGGCAATAAGGTTGGTGACTCGCTTGAGCTGATTCACACATGTATGTGAACCAATGAATGTTCAGGCAAGAGGCGGGTATGAATACTTCATCACATTGATTGATGATTACTCAAGGTATGGATATGTTTACCAAATGAGACATAAGTTGGACTCTTTTAAAAAGTTCAAAGAGTACAAAGCTGAAGTTGAAAAGCAATTAGGCAAACAAGTTAAGTCACTTCGATCATATCGAGGTAGTGAATATCTTTTGGGTGAGGTTTTGGATTTCCTAACTATAAATAGGATGAGATCTCAGCTTTTTGCTCCGGGTACACCGCAGTAGAATAGTGTTACAAAAAGAAGGAATATAACATTGTTAGAAATGGTAAGGTCCACGATGAGTCATGTAACTTTACCAATCTCCTTTTAGGGTTATCCTAAAGAACATCGGTGGTCTTTTCTATAATCCTTCTAGTCAAAAGGTTTTTGTAAATATAAATGCAAAATGTTTAGACGAGGATTTTGTAGTAGACTGCAAAATGCAGAAGCAGAGTAGTGTTAGAGGAATTAAAAGAAAATGACACTAATTCTGAACAACTAGATAGGACTGGGGACACAGTGGATGCATTAGATGCACCTACTGATACGGTCAAGATTATTCTAAGTACACGAGAGCCTAGGCATATTGGGAGGATTGTCAGGGCACGTAACAAATTCTTGGCGGGAGCCTTAATGGTTGACCGTGACGTTGAATCTGATCCTCTCAGCTACAATGAGGCAATTAAGGATAAGTTTGCCGACTAATGGGTCTTAGCAATGAAATCTGAGATAGAATCTATGTATTTTAATCAGTTTTAGGATCTTATAAAGGCGCCAATTGGCATTAAGCTCATTGGTTGTGAATGGGTCTTCAAGAGGAAAAGAGGAGTGGACTGGGAAGGTAGAAACCATCAAGGCAAGGATAGTTGCTAAGGGTTTCACTCAAAAAGAAGGAATCCATTATGATGAGACCTTCTCACCAGTAGCCACTCTAAAGTCCATAAGGATACTCCTATCCATTGCAGATCATTATGAGATTTGGCAAATGGATGTCAAAATGTCCATTATAAATGGTTGTCTTCAAAAAGACATCTACATGGTGCAACCGGACAGTTGCATTAGGCAAGAATCAGGAGCACATGGTATGCAAACTGAAGAAGTCCATATATGGACAGAAGCAACCATCACCCTCATGGAATATTAGATTCAATGAAGTGATTAAGTCATATGGTTTTGAGCAATTGATTGATGAACTAGGCGTGTACAAACGAAATCAAGAGAAAGTAGTGACTTTCTTCGTATTGTTTGTCGACCATAAACAACTCATTGGGAATGACGTAGGGTTGTTATCAGTTGTAAAGACTTGGTTGTCAAGTTAGTTCGAGCTAGTTCCAGTTGGCTATATTAATTCAAACTTCCAGACATATTGAGATGCCAGATGTTCGACGTTTGGGCATGTCTTTACACTTGGAGTAGGAGCCATTAGGGGGAGGAATGTCAAGCAGTCTTGTATTGCTAACTTTACCATAAAGGGTGAATACATTGCAGCATCAGAAATTGTAAAGAGGGCATGTAGGTCCAGACAGAGTAATTGACTTCATTAAGACTTTGACTTAGTAGACCTTTGGATCATACATAAAAGGGATGGCATAACGTTTGTAATATATTAGATTTAGGACAAGTGGGAGATTGTTAGGAATAGTATCCTCAAATCCATATTTATTCTGTTAATATTATTTTATTTATAAAAAACTGAAGTTCCAGTCATTTCCTTGTTAAATTTTTGTAAGCAAGCATTTATACTACATATGATTTTCTTTTTGGTAACATCTATGAGATGGGTGCAGTCCTCAAACTATAATTTACATGTTTGATCAAAGTGGTTTATGAGATTAATCCACAGATAGACATGGAACAAATGGTGTGGATTGTTGTTTGAAAAACTCATCGTCAGCAACAAGTTTGGACCACTTGTATGATAAGACTATGAGATAACACTTTAGATGACTTGTCTTGGTCATATAGATGGTGATCCAAAAGTGGTATGTTGGTTTGTTTTATAAGATTGATACACTGAGTTGGACCATGTGAGTTACTTATTTCTAGACTGCTATTGGAGATGAGTGATTCATATTATACTATTTGGACGACGTCTCTAAATCTTGAGAGTATTCTGGACTTGTGCAAGGAGCATTACGTTTGTGTACTATAAGTAAGGTATAGACAATTGACTGAATTCCCACGTATACGGGGTAGCGGCGTGAAGTGTGACAAGGATTCGGTATTCAATACAGAATTTACAGTCTCTTATGAGATACAGATGTTCCCTTAGTTGATTCGTAAGTATTTGAATAGTTTGGAATCTTTGGCCAAAGTATTCCTAGTGTTTGACATTTGGAATTTATACTATGAATATGCTCAAGTATAAATGAATTATTCAGTGAAGGGTAAGTCGATAACTAATGGAGAAGCTGTGAGAAGGATAATGGTAGTAATTATAATTATTCTTTGTCATGGACATCTAGTGGAGGGGTTGTTGTCATCAATACAGTATATTTAGAAAATATCGAATAAATGATTTAAGTCTATAGTGTAGTAGAATTCAGTCCCATTAAATGGTAATTAAGTTTTATAATTAGATGGTAATTAATTTAACCTATTTGGAACCAGATTTAAATTGTCCCTAAAGTCCCTACGCAAGCCTCTTTATTCATTGCCATAAAATTTTTTTTGGAGAATTCATGAGATAATTATTATTTATTCTTGATATGAGTAAATTTAATTTTTTCAAATATTATTCAAGAGATAAAAAAAATTATAAAATAAAATAATTTAAAAAATTAAAATTCATAAGGTGAATTTGTAGATGTGGAAAACAAAGCAAAAGAAAAAAAAAAAGCATAAATCGCGTGCAGGTGGCGATTTGCATGCTTTCAAGTCAGATGATCTAGCGGATGTCCCCTGTTGGTTATCCACATGCACGCACATGGGCCAATCGCAGCCCACCACGTGCCATGTTGAGAGTGGTCAAAAGGACGCGGCTTGAATTGAGTTGATATGTGTCGTTTTAATTGTTTTTTTGAGCGAAACATTGCATTTTGCATCAAGGTTTCATGTCCCACATTGAAAAGTTGGGATTTTTTTGCTCCGTCATCCTACTGTAATTATGGGTACCTATTTTAAGGTTTGGCATTCAATTAAAATTAAAAAAAAAATAAAAAGTTTCTGAAAGTGTTGACTTTCGGAGACCTAGTGGGAGAAAAAATTTCTCTTGAAATTTTTCTTTCCTCAAGTTTAATATTTTTCGGAGCCCACTTTCTGGGCATTTCGATGTCATTGTGCAGAATGCAGCTAGGTCTTAGCTTTCTCGGCCTTCTTAGAGTAATTTATTATCTTTTTAGTATTCTTTATTTGGAGCAATTTCAGGTATTCTTCAGTTTTTGCTTTTTTATTTATTTATAGTTTTTTCTTATTATGCCTGTTTTAAGTTCGTATTGTTGTTATGAATGTATTAGAGTAGAGACCTGTAGATTTAAAACTAGAGATTTTAAATCGAACTTTAGGTTTAAAATTAAGAATTTGAAACCCTTCTGCTGCCTTAACTTTATTAAGTTATGAAAATTTTTGAAATTCGTCCCAACATCAGCCAACAAGCTCGCAACATAATTATGAATTAAAAGGGAAAAAATTTCATGTGTAGAAATTACTATGGATAAAATTGTCATATGAATTAAAAATTACTACGGAAATTAAACTTACATAAAGGGGTTAGATAAATTACTTCCCGCTCACGTTTTGATGGGATAGAAAATTGTTAAGCAATTTCCAATTCCCGCATTCTATTAACTTCTTACAACTAGATAAGAGCCAAAATCCCAACTTTCCTTGAATTTCTACTTCCTGTGTTTGCTTATGGCCTTACTCATTTGTGGACATAAGAAATAGGAAATAATTGAGAAAACCAGAATATGTTGATACAACATGATGCCTTCCACATCCAAGGCAACAAGGGAAGGATATTTGAGTATAGTGTTTTTCAATTTTAATAGAAATAAATGGAATTGAAATAACATAGTTTTCTAAAAAAATGTAAATTGTACCTTGAGTGAAATTAAGAATGTTTAAAAGAAAGAAAAAAAATGAGGAAAAAAAGTTGAAGGGAAAGAAAATAGGGGAAAAAAAATTTATTTGGTTTTCCCTTATTTGTGGGACAAGGAAAACCAAGGAAAAAAAGCAAGGTCAAATTTTTTTTTTCTTTGCTTGGTTTGGATAAAATCAATAGGAAACAATATAGGTATTTCCTGACCCAATAAGCAAAAATTCTTGTAGTATTTAGGCCGTGCGAAATTTTGTGATCAGCTATCTTGGTTATTGGAACTTGGGCATAGTGCGCGTCAATTTTGTTTATCTTTTGTAATTACCACAATCTCACATCGGAAAAATAGAGAAGAAAAGTCCAGTTTATATACCCCCTTCTCTTTGTCCTTGGTAAAGTCTTGTAGGCCTAGAGTAGGCATGGTAAGCCACGCTTACATCACTCGTAAGGCTTGGCTAGCCAGCCGGCATGATGTGATGGTGTGGACGTTTTCTAACAGGAATTTTTATTTTTACAGCCATCATATTTGTTTAAGTTGTCGTAAACAAACTCAAGGGGTGTTCTTATCTTATGGTAGTGCATGAGGCTACAAGCTCGAGCTTGAGTTGTTTTGCATAGCTGGGTGCTGACCTTACTCTAAGTTGGAGGCTCAAGGGATGTGTTTTGAGTGTTTCAACACCCACTCTTCTCATATCAGTTATTTTCATAAATGAAGTCGGATTATTTGCTCCTCTATATCCATCAGTTTCCTTGTCAGGATTGGATTTTTAGGCCACAATGTTTTCCTTAACGCTCAAGTGTTTCGTCTATGAATACCGCCCTTTGGTATGATGTTCAACACACTGAAAAGCCATCTTATCCACTCCCTTTCTTCCTCTCAAAAGTTTACTTCATTCTTGTTCATTACTAAGCAAGTTGAGGTGCGCTCTAGTCCATCTCCCTAGAGTACACTACAAAAGTGGGCACCAAGTTAACCCTGGGGATGGGAGTGCCATTTGTCTCAAAAAACTACATTATTTTCCCAGCAATCTTTTTCGTTTATCTAAAGTGAGTAATCATAATATGACTCTTGTGGTCTTTACCATTCCTAATGATTTTAAAACTAAGCCCTTAGACAAGAAGAGCTACAAGATGTGGGATGGTATGATGGAGTTCTTCCTAGGCCAAATGAAGATTAATTGCAATTTTTTTAATGACAGAGGCCCATCGAGATCCAATGAGGACATCAAGAAAGATAACCGAACATTTAGGGGAATGCTTCTCCACCACCTGACAACGGTCGTTTATCAAATATATGGAAACATGAAAATAGATAAGGAAATATGGTACCCACTGCTAAATAAATATAGGTCAGATGACAGTGCTGCTAAGAAATATGTGTGTTATAGGTGGCTATCTTTTACAATGGTTGATGAAAAACCTATTCTAAACCAAATTCATGAAATACAAGACATTGTGCACTAATGTAATGAATGAGGGAATGAAATTCTGCGAAATATTTTAGGCCAACGGTCTAATTGAAAAGTTACTTCCCTCTTGGGAGAATTATAAGGCATCCTTAAAGCATAAAAAAAAGGACATGAGGCTGTAGGAATTGATCTTCCATAGCACTTTGGAAGATTAGAACCACATTCAAGCCAAAGGTCAGTCCTCTGAACATTCCTCCTTGGCCGCTAACCTTGTGGAGTCGAGAAAGGTAGAAAAGAAAGGCAAGTTTAGGAAACCATGGAACAAGACGCGATTCAATCCTTAGAAGGAAGGCACTAAAAACAAACAAAATCCATCTTGAGGAGGCCAATGAGCAAAGGTGATGAAGGCCAAAAGAGGATAAGGGGAACATGGTGGACTTATGGCAAGAGCTGTCACAACTCGAGGAACTTTGGGAAGGTATTCGGACTAGGAAAACTCATAAGACACAGGCCCCAGGAAAATCTCATTGAGAAAGGAGATGTGTTTGTTGCCGCAGGTTGTAGAAATTGGTGTCACGACACATATCTAAACCAATAAGGACCTATTCTAAGAATATGAGAAAGCCACTGATGGAGAGAATATGTTCATGGGAAACTTTAGTTCGGTCCTTGTCCATTCCAAGAGAAAGGTCCTCCTTAAACTCATCTCTTAAAAACCTCTTTATTTGCAAAACGTGCTGCATGTTCTTAATCTGCGTAAGAATTTAGTCACAGGTGCTTTGTTATATAAAACAGGTTTTAAGTTGACTTTTAAGTCTGAAAATTTGATTCTCACTAAGAACACAAACTTTGTCGGGAAAGGCTTTTATTTTGGTGGTTTGTTTGTTCTTGATGTGCTTAACAATGTGAATAAAACTAGCACGAGTTCTGCTTATATTGTTGAATGCATAGATCTTTGGCATGTTAGGCAAGAATATGTAAATTACAATTCGGTTAAGAGACTTAAACAAATGAGATGAATTCTTAATTGTAATCAAACTGAGCTTCATAAATGTGGAATATGTGTTGAGGCCAAATATCTTAGAAAGGCACTCAGCAAATCAGTTGAAATATAATCTAGCCTACTCGAGCTGGTACATAGCAATCTGTTACGTTTGTGGTTAATTCACAAACATAAGCTAGAATAAAGAGAATATGAGATGAGAAAGAATATAGAGTTTAGATAAGAGAAAGAAGGGAAAGGGATGAGAAAGTAGAGGGGATATCAAGGATATCAATTCATTCATCAAAGTTATGAGGTTACAAGCCTAAGCCTTACTATTTATACTACTTACATGATATGATCTACTACATTGCATCTAACTCATGCCATAACCATCCTAAGCTCTAGACTTCACTTATTACATGACCTCACCAAAGCTTAAGCTACTAATTACAATATCAACTAGCTATTACAACTCAATAGGCCCAATTCCATGCCTTATTACATTTATACTTTATTTCATATGCCCCCTATTATAAGAATCGTAACAATACTCCCCCCTTTAAAAGATTCTTGTTCCCAAGAATCAAGAAGGAAGTTGAAGCTTGAAGAACCAATGCTACAATAGGAAAAATGAGCTAAACATCAGAAGAGCCGCAGCCAACTTAGATGAAGAGCTGTAGCCAGAATGCAGCAACATCTGAAGAAGCTAACACACCAGCAGCAGCAACTTAACCAATCAGTCAACACATAAGCCTTAAATCAACAGCATGACAGCAACAGCACATCAGCAACAGCAAGAACACAACAGCAGCAGCAGAACAGCATAACAGAAACAGCAAGAACACAACAGCAGCAGCAGAACAACATAACAGAGTTTAGCCATCATAACATACTTTCCCGCCATTTATCCAATTTAAGTCCATGCCTCGGATTCTCGGTTTATAACATTCCCTTCCCCTTGAAAACATTCTTATCCTCAAAAATGGAAGAGAGTTGAGACAATGAAGAACTCTAATTGCATAGAAAAATATAGCTGAAGTGATGTAGTTTTGCTGAAATCTGCAGCTGAAGATGATATCTTGTTTTCAACATAAGATTGCGTTTGAATGCACAATACCACTCAGGAGGTCTGCACTGATCAAACCAAACATCAACAATACACCCACAGCACCTCATTTTGCAGTTTATATGACTCAAAGTTCTATCTTGCTGCAGAGAATCATAAAACACATCAAGAATTCTGAATCTTTGCTTGTGATAAGCTGCACAACAGGTTTTGCATGTCATGAACCACACCAAGATGCATTTGAAATCCTTTAACACCTTGGGAGGCCTTCCAAACTCAAACCAAGTGAACCAAACATCAAATTCTGATTGTTGGCATTCCCAAACGCAGCTCTAACAGACCCAATTCTTGATCATGGAAACCCAATACATTGTAGGTCCATAAGGATGCAGCTGTGACTCCAAAACTTCAGTGATTTCTTTGTCCTCAGCTGAAACCTTGGAGACAAATGACTTGCAAATGTCCTCCCAGTAGCATAGCTTCATGATAGTGACCTTGTTGATCAAAACTCCCTTCAAAAACAGAATTATTTCGCCCCAAACTTGCCGATCGGCATGCCCAAGGTGCATATTAGCTACTGGGATCTGATTTCTTGCTGATTTAACATGCTCTACAGCAATGTTTCCTAACAAATTCAACTCACACAACCACCTAATAACCCAACTCATGACATGCTTAATAAATCCATGATTGTTTCTCAATTGCACTGAAAGTGATGCAGAATCTAGCAGCTCAACAGAAACAACCCGATGCAGTTCATAACAGCGTATTGCAGCTCGGTGTATGTCCATGTGGAAGCTACTTGAAGTGAACAAGTTATTACATCTTCTAAAAGACATAATAGCACCAATCAAACCAAATCTGAACAGCTCATTCCCAACTGACAGTGAAGAATGTCCCCAAGAATGTTCAGCAACCTCAAAAACCTGTAATTTGTTCTTTCCTGGATCAAACGGTCTGTCATCACAAATTACATCACCTAAATCACCAATTTCGACTCTTTTTAGCTTCATATAGTCTTGAGTCTTCCCCCGGGTCAGAAGGCCACTTATCACAAAATTTTGCACTTGGATAAGTCACAATTCTACTCAAAAGAAGTAATAGATCATGCCGAACTTGCCGATCGGCATGCCGATAGTACATTTCAGCCACTCTAAACTCGTAATCTCTCACCGCACACATGAGACCTTGCTCAACCTCCAAGATGATGTTGTTATGGACCCAAGTTAACACTCCATCATGCCAAAAGTGAACTTAAGTATACCTTGGTCTGTATTTGAAGGTACTGCAGCAGCAACAACTCAATCTTCAACAGAATCACATTGCTCAGTGATGAAAATGCTTCCATTCTGCATATAAGCTTGCCAAGGAGTAATACTTAATGGATTTGGAGATGTACTCAGCGAAATTTCAGCAGCAACCTCGAATTTTTCAGTTGGAATCATAGCTTCTGCGGCAACAATACCAGAGTCTCGTGTACCAGCATGTACAGCAGTAAGATCAACATTTTGAGTTAGCTCTTGTTGATCATCACACCTCATATGCTGCAACACAACCTTGCAGCTCAATTTCTTCTTTGTGATCTTCTTTGTTTCCCAAAAATCTTTCAATGCGTTCTTAAGTTGATTCTTCTTCACTTTACTCTTTGCATTCTTTAACATTTTCATGACATGAAAACCATACTCCCAATCTTGGAGTCTGCCATGATGTAGCTCATCCTCTTCAAAATACTCTAACTCTAGCAAAGAGTCTTCATAAAGATCATCACGTTCAACCTCAGGTTCATCCAACTCGTTTTCATCAACTATGGCAATACCTTGATCCAATTCTTCTTCAACTACATTAAGTGGCTCCACAATGTGCACTTCAGCTACTGTGGAAGAGTTTGGCCTTCGACATTGTCCTTGAATCTCAGCTAATTTCACTTCAAGTTCCTTCGTACACTGATCCCAACGCTTGTTAATCCTATCCTCCAATGTTTGTGATTGAAAAATGATCTGATCAGATTTCTCCACTACAATCGGCTGAGCTTACTATTCAATCTTCACATTGTTTTGCTGGTTCATTTGATGTATCCATTCAGCATTAGATTTTTGGAATTGATCACACATTGTTTTCAACCAATCCGGAATTGTTGCATCACAACCATCCATAGTCGCTCTTTAACTTCACACTGAATGATTTTCAAGTTAACCGCAGCAACAAGTATTGTTAAGATCGACAATTATCTGGATTTCAAGATCCGGTTTAAGAATCACCTCAGATTCAAACCCTACTGTCAACTTCGAGCAGAGGAAGTTCGAACAAACCCTAACCGCAAGGTTAGTTGATTAATTCGACTCACACTCCTGACCTAAGCTCGAATCAAGCTTGCAATCAAGTCCTCAACTCAATACCTAAAGCGAATTTCATGAACGAAATCAAATTTCAACAATTTTCTCATCTGTTAGATTTTCGCTATGCTGTCAGATTTTCGCCTAGAACTGATAGATTTTCACCTAACTCTTCTCCACTCGATAACATTCAACGCAGATTCTTATGAGATCACACCACTTCTATGCTTTATCAACACAATTTCACCACAATCCAGCAACAACAAACAGATTCGGATCGAGTATGAACTTCTAGCAGAAACAGTTACCTCAATCTCCAATTTCTGAATTGTAGAGTAAGAATAAACCTCAATTCAGCTTGTTTTGTGATCTTTTGATGATGATCAAGTGCAATGTGGATGAATTAGCTCACTTGTAAATTCTTCTAAGTAGATTCAAGTGAATGATTGGCTTAGCTCAGCACCACTTCTTCAGCAGCTCAAACTTGCTTCAGCACTAAAATTTTTTAGCAAATTGCTTGATCGATTCCTATAAATTTCAATCTGAATTAGCTTGATGTTGAATACACTCAACAATATTGATCAATTGAACTTTTGTTCTATGTAATTCACTCAATTATCATCTCAACCGCAACACCTCTTAATTGCTTGCTAAAAACTGTGCAATAACCGCCACTTCCACTTCAAAATTCAGATTTGAATTCTGATCCCAAAAATCTGAACTAAATTTGTAATACAATTGTTTTTATTGATTAATTGCAATGCAACTAATCGTATTTTGTAATTTCTTTCCGGATCTGAGCTTGATTGGGAAGCCAAATCAAGGCTCTGATACCAATTGTTACGTTTGTGGTTAATTCACAAACGTAAGCTAGGATAAAGAGAATATGAGATGAGAAAGAATATAGAGTTTAGATGAGAGAAAGAAGGGAAAGGGATGAGAAAGTAGAGGGGATATCAAGGATATCAATTCATTCATCAAAGTTATGAGGTTACAAGCCTAAGCCTTACTATTTGTACTACTGACATGATATGATCTACTACATTGCATCTAACTCATGCCATAACCATCCTAAGCTCTAGACTTCACTTATTACATGACCTCACCAAAGCTTAAGCTACTAATTACAATATCAACTGGCTATTACAACTCAATAGGCTCAATTCCATGCCTTATTACATTTATACTTTATTTCATATGCCCCCTATTATGAGAATTGTAACACAATCTAGGTGATTTTAGGAACACCTTAAATAGAGGTGGTAAAAGATATAACATCACATTCGTAGATGACTACTCGAGACTCACTAAGTTGCATCTCCGAAGTACAAAAGGTGAGGATGAGGAAATGTTTCTTAAATATAAAGCCAAAGCTGAAAACTAATTAGATAGTAGGATCAAGAGAATTAGGTCTGATAGAGGAGGTGAGTATGGCACTGCCTTCTTTAAGAAACACTGTGAGGAACTTGGAATAATTCATGAACTCTAAGCAACCTACACACCTCAATAAAACTATATGGCCAACATGAAAAATAGGACCCTTAAAGAAATAATTAATGCCATTATAATTAGCTCGGGCCTACTCACAAGTTTGTAAGGGGAAGCCATATTATCTGCTTGTTACATACGTAATAGAGTTCCACATAAACAATTAGATAAGACACCTTATGAACTATGGAATTGTTACCCGCCTAACCTGAAAAGTGTGAAGGTGTCTAGCTAAAGTTGGTGCTCCTAAGCTTAAAAGAAGTCCTTGAACTGTAGATGCCATCTCTATTGTTTATGCTATGAATAGTGTTGTATATAGCTTCATGTCAATAGATGACTCGAGCCCCCAGCTTGGTAAAATAATGGAATCTCGAGATGTTGAATTCTTCGAGCATAAATTTCCTATGAACGAATCTATGAATGCATCATTACCCGCTTCTTTTCCTATTACATCTAGATCATCATCTAATCACACGCCCCTTGAACTCGAGGTTTGGGAACTCAGAAGAAGAGGGCTCGAACTGAGACTGGTTTTAGACCTGACTTCATTACTTCCTTCCTATATAATCATCATGATTTTAATGAGAATGTTGTTAGTGCAATTATGTTAAAGGAAGATCTTAGAACATATGATGAGGCCATGAGAACTATAGATGCACTATTTGGGACAAAGGCCATTAATAATGAATTGGACTTCATAGTGAGTAATAACACTTTGGTGTTAGTAGATCTTCCTAGAGAATGTAAACCTACAGGGTGTAAATGGGTCTTTAGGAAGAAAATGAGGATTGATGGGTCTATAGCGAAGTTTAAGGCAAGACTGGTAGCTAAATGATACAATCGAAAAAAGAAATAAATTTCTTTAGTACTTACTCACATGTAGCTAAGATTACCACTATAAGAGCCCTATTAGCTCTAGTGTACATACATAACCTTATAGTATGTCAAATGGACGTAAAAACTACTTTTCTAAATAGTAAACTTGAGAAAAAAAATCAACATGGCACAACTAGATGGATCTAAAGTTCCTGGTGTACATGCAAGTTTGTAAAATCTTTGTATGGCCTCAAGCAAGCTCCTAAACAATGGCATCAAAAAAAATTTTATTCTTTGGTCACTCATGGTTTTGTTGTAAACAATGGTGATGCTTGTGTGTAATCTAAGCACGTTGATAATGATTGTGTGATTATCTATTTGTATGTTTATGACATGCTTATTTTTGGCACGAGTGTAATTATTTTGAATTCCATAAAGTCTTTCTTGAGTGCATGTTTTGATTTGAAAGACCTGGGTGAGGCCGATCTGATTCTTGGGGTTAAAATAACTAGAACACCTAAGGATTTGACTCTAGGTCAATCCCATTACATGAAGAAAGTTTAGTCATTATGATGACATTCCTGCTAAAACTCCATAACCCTATTGTCCACTTGAAAAGAAACGTAGGAGATAGTATATCATAGGCCTAATATGCATAGATAATTGGTAGCGTAATGTTCTTAACGAACTATACTCGTCCTGATATTGCTTTTGGTTATTAGACTCAGTCGTTACATTCATAACTTGAGTAATGAGCACTATAAGAGATTCCCTATTGTGTTAGAGAGATATTGTAATGCTAGTTGGGTGTCTAATACTGTCGAAATTCATTCTACTAGTGGTTATGTGTTAATGCTTGTTAAATGTGCTATTTTGAAGAAATCATGTAAACACACATGTATTACTAAATCAACCATGGAGTTTAATTTTATTGCAATAGAGATGGCAGGTTCATAAGCTGAATGGCTAAAGAATGTCCGGGGAGACATTCCATTGTGGGGGAAGCCCACACCTTGAGTATCATTACATTGTGACTCACGAGCAGCCATCGGAGTGGCACAAAGTGAGGTATATAATGCCAACTAGAGGCATATTCGCCTCAGATATGCTATTGTGAGACACTTGATCATGAACAACGTGATCTTACTCGAGTATATAATGAATGAGAAGAATCTGGTAGATCCTCTGACAAAAGGCTTTGTAAGGAAAATAATTTATACGACAGTAGAGGGAATGGGCCTTAAACCCATTTGTATGTCCTACCATCTCAGGAGTTGGTTTTTATTATAACAATTCAAACAAAGTCAGAGATCGAGAAGTTGATATATAGCCACTCGTTACTGCCCCGAGACGGTGTTACTATTAGTGGCTTGAGGATTTATTAGTACTGTCATGACGTGAAGATGAGTTTAAAGCTCTTAATAATGTTCATAGCTTGCTATGGTGGTATGAGGTAGCACACCGAATGGACTCACTTACGAGATTATGAGGGTTTTAATTCCCTTCATCAAGAGTAATGACTTACTATGCAGAGCTTTCCTGAAAACCCAAGTTTCAAGTTCTGCTTCCTCATACATCTTGATTGCGGAGTACGTCTCAACCTTGAGAAACACATATGCTTTTCACAATGGCTACTTAAATCTAAGGCAATATTAACCTCTAGTGGTTGTGAGATATGCTAGTCATTGTGTGCCGATTAATGTCCAAAGGACATTAGCATCGTCAAGTGTCGGCCTTACTGCTCAATAATACTCTTCCTTTCTTTACTTTTCTAAAATTAAACCATGTGAAGGATTGTTAGAATTTGGGGGTAGTGTGTTTTAATTTTGTTCATCTTGTGTTATTGCCTCAATCCCACATAGAAAAAAGAAATAGAGGAGGGGATTCTAGTTTACATACCCCTTTCTATTTATCCTTAGTGAAGTTTTGTGAGTTTAGAGTAAGCATGATAAGCCCCACTCGCGCACGCGCATCCTTTCTACCGGGCTGGCCAGCGTCGCGATATGGTGTGGTGTAGACTTTTTAATCAAAACTTTTATTTTTACGGCCATTATATTTGTTTAAGTTGTTGTAAACAAACTCGATGTAAGTCTTTATTTTTGGGGAAGTGCTTGAGGCCGCAAGCTCAAGCTGGAGTTGTCTTCCCTAGCTGACCTCGAGGATGCTCCTTGAGGTGCTGACCTTACTCTGAGCTCAAGGCTCGAAGGACGTGTTTTGAGTGTTTCACGCCCACTCTTGTCGTATTAGTTATTTCCATACTGAAGCCAAATTCTTTGGTCCTCCATGTCAGTTAGTTTCTTTATTGAGAATGGATTTTTAAGCCACGATATTTTCTTTAAAATGCAAATTTTCATATATAAATACCACCCTTTGATAGACTGTCCAACACACAGAAAATTCATGTTCTCCACTCCCTTCCTTCCTCTCAAAAGTATAATTCATTCTCCTCCATTACTGAGCAAGTTGAGACGTGCTCTAATCCATCTCCTTGAAGTATACTACTGAGGTGTGTGCTGTGTTAACTCTAGGGTTCAGAGTGCCATTGATCCCATTGTACCGATGTGGAGCCATAAACAACTTAAGGTAGGAAGTTCTCTAGGTGCGGCAATTCTTCAGTTTAATCTCTCCATTCTATCATTTATATTTTTCTTCCATTTCTGCTTATTGTTCTATAATCCTCGAGATCCATTTAATCGACCTCAAACTCAACTTTTATTGTATTAAAGTATGTTTTGATCACTCATTTACATTATTTTCCTAACATTGATATTGTTGCATTGGGAATTTATTATTTAGATACCATGTGTTTAATCTTTTATCACCGGTACCTAAGATTTCCAAATGTATAATTAGGAACCTTCAGATATAAAACTTTTAGAGAAAATTTAATTTAGGTACATGAAGTTTTGTACTATATTTTGAAGTTATCTGAAGGTTTGGAAATATTTGTGAGATACATTGAACTTGGAAAACTTTTTGTTTTTCCAAACACCTTCCCTCGTAACTTCTTTAGGGGTCATATTGACTTACAACTTAAACAGAAACCTAAAAATAATCTAATTAAGGGTAAAAAGTTGTTTATATCTAAAATAAATTTTAAAATTTGAAAATATTTTAAATACAAAAAATTATTGTAGATATCTAAAAGATTTGTAAATATTCAAAATTTTTAAAAAAAATTTAAATCTTAAAAAAATATTTTAAATATAAATAATATTTTAAGCATATAATATATATATATATATATATATATATATATATATATATATATATATAATATTTTTGAGTGCATATCAGCATAGAGGAACACTAACGGCATTATCCAAGATACCTCAAAAATAATATAAAATCTTATGGTACCCAAAAACTAAAATACCAAATTTTTTCTAAATTTTATCACTCTGGCACCTTACAGTTTAAATAGTATATCAATGAAGTATCCAAAAGATAAATGTTGTATTCGACCTATACTTTATATAATGTGTCCAATGAACTTATGTGACAAGCATTTAGGGGAAAATTGTTTGGGTTGCGACTCATTTTTTTTTTCCAATTTTCTTTTCAATTTCAAGACAAAAATGGTTTCCTAAAGTTTTAGTGTAAATTTTTAAAATTTCCATTTATTTTGTTTCCTTCGTATTTTCCTTTGAGTCACAAACATGAGAAAAATGCTTTTCTTCATATTTTTTTCCTTTCACGACATTTTGCGCATTCTAAATAGACTCATAGAGTTCGAGGATTAAAGAGTTTTCATCAAAATATGTAAACTATTTTGAAAGATAGTTATTACATATATATATATATATATATATAAAAACACACACGCACGCATATATAAACATACATATTGGTCTTTGAAATGTAAATGAGTTTCTTAATAAAAAACCATCTAAATTTTAGCTGCAGTTTCAAAAAATCACCTATATTTTCTAATTTTTCAATGTTGCACCTAAAGCTTCCAAAATTTTTCAATGTCACACCTTAATATTAATATCAGTTAGGTTTTTCTTATGTGGCATTTAGAAAAATACATTTTTTTAAATATAAAAATTATTTTTTAAAATATTTACAAATTTGTCAAACATTTAAAATATTTTTAAATATTTTAAATGTAAATTTGAATTGTTTGAATTATTTCTCTTTTTTTTCAAAAGCCAAGTCGGAAAGGACATTAATGGTGTCAAGATTAAGGAGTGATATTGAAGATTTTTGGAAAATTTAGTTGACAATTTAAAAAATTAGAAAATTTAGGGTTTTTTTTTTAACCCCATCTGTGATTTTCAATAAGAAAACCAGATTAATATTTGAAAGTTTACCAAATCATTTATTGCTTGTTTGGTCAAGTTTCTAGAGCAATAATTTTCTTAGTAAGCGATAAAACAACATATATGAGAAAATATATGTACAAGTTTATGAGGAGTATATCCCATGTCATGGCCAACAGGCCTACATCAAATCATCAAATTCAAAGACAAGATGAAAAAGAGGTGAAAAGCGAACGAGGCCAAAAGGCCGAACAAGTGAAAAGCCAACAAAGGCCAAAAGGCCATACATCATCACTAAGTGTAGAAGCAAATACTAAGACAACTGCAGACCAATCTAGTAATCTCCTCAAGCATAGTGGAAGAAGGTCTAGACTGAGAGCACTGAATTCTTAGGTCACGCTCATACCAAAGAACATAAACAGCTGTTGAGGAACAAAGGCGAGCTAAAATACGATCAATCATGCATTCACGGAGCCTACGAGCAGCCCAAGTGACCAGCTCATATCAAGGAAGCATAGGCCAAGAAATGGATATGCGAGAAGCCACCCTAGTCCAAACTGAAGCAAAGAAGGAGCAGGCGAAGAAGAGATGGATGTGTAACTCATTAGCCGAGCCACACAACACACATGAAGCCTAACCCCCCTGAACTCGATGTTTCAAAAGTTTGTCACGTGTTCACAACCGCTCATAGGAGGCTAACCAAAGAAAGAAGTATGTGTGGAGAAAACCAAAGGAGATGCTTTTTTTAATTGAAAAAAGATTTTTATTTTTTATTTTTTTTTAGTTTTCCACTAGAATACGTCCAAAATATAAAAGCACTTTCAACTATAGAAAATAAAAAAAATATTTCTTCGCCTTAAACATGGTGATACAGTGTATCGATGAAAAATTTGGGAAACGGGAAGGTTCAACAACCTTCCCTTAATTCTTATTACGAAAATAATCAAGAACAAGGGGAAAAGTAACTCAAATTCTCATAACCCGAGAATAGGAGAAAAGTTTTTCAAAAAAAATAATGAAAGTCTATGAATTGAATGACCAAAACCCTATGCTTCCTCTTCCTTGAATAGATGAGCTATTTGACATAAAAAAAGAGTCTAAAAGATAAATGCAAAATAACTTTTTATTATCTACTAATCTAATAACCAAATATCCTACTAGATGTAAACTTCTCTCCCAGCCGTTGCAATGCCTACTTGCCAATCCATATCAGCCAAGCCTTACCCGCTAATCTGCCAATGATACGTTATGTATGGGGCCACCTCATCCTCCCCTGGGTTGGAGAGAATTCACCCTCAAATTTGCTTTCGAAGTCAACATGTTGTCACCAAAGTACAGAGCTAGGTGCTTGACATTGAAGGTATTAGAAGTTCTCATGCCGCCCGGCATCTGAAGACGATAAACATTGTCGTTGATCTGCTCAACAATGATCAAAGGACCTATCATTCGTGTTGTTAGCTTGTTATAATACCATGCTGGAAATTGTTCTCTGGTGAGGACTACCCAAACTTGATCGCCTACCTGAAACAGAACTGCCCGGCATTTCTTGTCACTTTCCGTTTTGTACCTAGCACTGGCCTCCAGTAACCGAGCACGAGTGTGCTCAAGGATCTCCTGAATATTGGAGATAAAATCCTTTGCCTTGGCATGAGGACAAGTGAGATCAGGAATAGGAGTAAGATCTATCGAAGAACGGGGAACAAAACCATAAACAACTTTAAATGGCGAAAATCCCGTGCTTCGATTAACTGAGCTGTTGTACGCGAACTCAACTTGATATAACTTCGATCCCAGCTCTTGATATGTTGGGATTAACTAACCTAGTTATTAATTAATCTAACTTTGGTGCCAATTGTTGGGTTCACAGCTCTTCAACTGTGGTCACGGCAAAGTGCACCTATCAGAGCACTCAGCATAGGAGACTCTTTCAGCTACCTAAGTCCCTAGTCGGAGAGTCACACTTCGTGACACCTCACATGTGAGAATTCCCGGGAATAGGGTCATCTTTATAGATCCCTTTTCTCTAATTCCAATTGTTGAGATGGATTTCAAAAATCCTCTCTAGTTTAATTAAGTTAACGCAGCAGAAGGGTTTAAAATTTTTAATTTTAAACCTAAGGT
The DNA here is from genome assembly GCA_018398585.1 of Simmondsia chinensis. Taxonomy (NCBI): domain Eukaryota; kingdom Viridiplantae; phylum Streptophyta; class Magnoliopsida; order Caryophyllales; family Simmondsiaceae; genus Simmondsia; species Simmondsia chinensis. The sequence goes on along the minus strand of JAGTTD010000002.1, from coordinate 28,462,428 downwards.
TGATTTAAATTCTTAATTTTAAATTGACATATTTAAATTCCTAATTTAAATCTATATGCCGCTACTCTAATACATTCATAACAATAACATAGACTTATATTAGACATAATAAGAAAAGCTGTAAATAAATAAAAGGGCAAAAAACTTAAAAGAGAAAGAAAGAAAGACATACCCAAAATTGCTCCAATGAAAGAAAACCAGAAATAACATAACTCTTGAAAGCCCAAAAAACCAAGATCCAGCAGCCTCCTACGCAATGACCTCAAAACGATTGGAGAGTGGGCTCCGAAAAATATTGAACTTTGAGGAAAGAAAATTTTCAAAATAAATTTTTCTCTCCCACTAAATCTCCGAAAGTCAACACTTTCAGAAACTTTTTATTTCAAACTTATAAAAGAAAGCCAAAGCTTTGAAATAGGCGCGTAGGTGCCTCTATTTATAGTAATGTATAGGAGCAAAAACAAGCAATTATTTCGATGTGGGATTTGCCAGTTAACAACAAGACGCAGCGTATTGATGTCAAAGGCAAATAAAACAACTCTTTTAATACACAGCTGGACCCATGTGCTTTTGCCACAAACCGTGTGCCACATGTCATCATCTTATTGGGCCGCTTATGCGGGCGAGGATTCCCAATGGGCGTGCTCTAGTTCGTCCGGTCGTGAAGACATGGATCGAGACGTGATTCACACGATTTTTTGATCTTTTTTGGTTTTGCTTTCCACATGTAAAAATTCATCTTATGAATTTTTAATTTTCAAAGTTATTTTATTTTTATAATTTTTAACTTTTATTCATCTTATGAATAATATTTGGCAAAATTAAATTTACCGATCTCATGGATAAATAATTCATCTTATGAATTCTTTACTATTTTTTCAATGACAATAAATACAAAGGCTTGTGCAGGGACCTTAGGGATAATTTAAATCTAGCTCCAAATAGGTTAAATTAACCAACTCATGACATAATTTAATGAGACTTAATTCTACTAAAGAAATCTCACTACACTCTAGACTTAAATTATTTAATCAATATCTCCCAAATAGACTGTATTAATGACAACAATCTCTCCTCTGATGCCCAGGACATTGAATAAATATAACTACTACCATTATCTTTCTCACAACCACTCCATAAGTTACTAACTCGCCCTTTACTGAATAATTCATTTATACATGAACATATTCATCGTATAAATTCCAAATGTCAAACACCTGGAATACTTTGGCCAAAGATTCCGAACTATTCAAATACTTGTGAATCAACTAAAGGGACATCTGCATCTCATAAGAGACTATCTTTTCCGTATTGACTACCTGATCATTGTCAAACTTTATGCCACTACCCAGTTTACGTAGAAATTCAGTCATAGGTCTAGACCTTACTAATAGTACATCAAAGTAACTAACGCAAATGCACAAGTCCAAAATACTCTCAGGATTTAGAGTTATTGTACAAACAGTATAACATTAATTACTCATCTCTGATAGTAGTCTAGAACAAGGAACTCACATGGTCCAACTCAGTGTGTCAATCTTTTTAAACACACCAACCTAACACTTTTGGATCACCATCTACATGACCTAGACAAGTCATCTAAAGTGTTAGTTGATGCTTAATTTGCGTATGCGTTAGCAAGTGCACTAGTCGCTTCAAGTAATATAGAAATGAGTAGAGTATTGTTCACACGAGGATTGTTATTGAGTGAGTACCAAAATTAGTAGCTTTGATGCTATTTGAAAAGCGAAAACTTGAGATATTGATATAAAATAAAATAAAATAAAAGCAAACAAAATTTGTATACTCAATTTTATCTCAAGTTTACTTATTTTTTGTGTTTTTTATGATTTAGTAAAACCCAAGGCATCCGATTTCACCTAGTTGCATCAATATGCCTTTCTATTCTCGTTATTCAAGTTGTTATTACGTGTCGATGGTTGCAAATCCTAATTTACTAAATATTCTCTCTCGAGCAACATTTAGCATGCCCTTTTACGTATTAACCCATCACTCTCGTGCATGAATTTTAATAAGAAAAGAGTTTTTAAAGCTCTAAGACTTTCACTCAAAAACCACACAAATCGTGTTAATCTCTCTCGAGCAGTCGCTCAATTTGTGGTGCTTATCACCTTAGCAATCATCATAAATCTCCTCTCGAACTCATTATGAATCATTTTAGGCCTTAAATGGTGATAAAGCATTTAAAACTCGTGAAGAACAATGATAAACACTTCAACAACGCAATGACAAAATAATGAATACGTTGAATTAGAAATGAGCATATATTACAACTTAGGCTACATCTTAGCCTTGGAATAACAAAATTAGTTCATGATAAACTTAACATAAGATATATTTAACACAAAATTCATGAACTTAATGAAGAGAAGGATAGAAAAGAACTTGAAAATGCAAAATTTCAGACCAAACTTCTGCTTTTCTCCTCCTTCTTTCTTCCTACGATTTTCTACCCTATTTCTCTACTTTGTATTTGATTTTTCTGGATTGAATGATGCCTAAACAACTCCAAAACACTCCTATTTGTAGTACTTAAGGTTGGGGTTACTTAAAATAAAAAAAATTGCAAGATGAAAGCTGATTGCACCACCTCCTGCAGCTGCTGCCCATTTCTGCAGTTTATGAATCAAGTTGCTGATTTTTCAATTTTTTCTTTCTTTGGACCGCCCAAAATCAGCTTTGACATAAAGTGTAACATGTTAATGAAGTTTACAAGAAGCTCTTTTACTTTATTTTTCCATTTTGCCACCCAAATTTTCAAGTTGAAATAAATTGTTCATGGTTGTTTTACATTCTTTGCAACTGCTATTCTTGCTTATTTTTCTTCATTTTTTTTCTGCTTTCGCCACCCAAAACTGAGCCTTGAAATCATTATTAACATGTACTTGAAGTGCAAAAAGCATCCTTGCACTTGATTTGTTCATTTTGCCACACAAAATTGCAAGTTTAAGTGAATTGTGCAGGCTTATTTTCATTCTCTACATTGTTGTTGTTCTTGCTGTTTTTCTTCAGATTTTTAAGCTTAACACCACCTAAATTCAGAGTTTATATCAACTTGGACATGTTATTGTATTGTTTAATCAATCTTGCTCTTGATTTATGCATTTTCTACCCATTTTTGCAAGTTGAATTGAATTGTGCATGAACTCGGTGATTTCTTGCTAAAACTTTTATTTTGATTGATTTAGCTCATTGTTATGCTTTTGTTTGATGTATCTTGCATTCAAATATTGATGTTGATGATAAAACCTAGCAAAATTCAGCATAAAATAAGCGCTTTTGCACAGAAATGGCAATAGAAGCGAAAAAGAACAAAAGCGAGCAATGGCGATAAAATTTTGAGGTAAAATGGTTAGAAAATGAACCAAAATGATATGAATAATTATATATAAAATTAGACTTATCAAAATACCCCCAAACATAAATCTTGCTCGTCCTCGAGCAAGGATGAACATTAAAGCGCAGGATCTCATATTTTTTAAGAATTTTACCACAAGTCAAAGCAGGTATACTTCAAATTAGAGAAGAATAACCGAGGCTCAAAGTTTAAGGTTCTAAAGGCAGAACCATCTTTCCCAAGGAAAAATCTGTCAATTACCTAGGTGATCGAATTCAAAAGCCAGCTAAGCAAATTAAGTTTATTCGTTTTTTCTAATCTTAAGATATTCAAACCGAATAGAGGACAAAATCATACCATTCATAACAAGACTTCTCAAGTATGCCCAAAACTAATTAGTTTTGCGCCATTTTTTTTTTCTTTGGAGGAATTCATTTACTCAAGTCAATTTTGGTTCATGAGCATATCTGCAGCAAGAATTAAGCTCCGACTCCTGAGTGATGACCCATAAGTAAGAGAAGCCACCACTGGGATGCCTTCATTATGCCTTCCCGAGTATATCTTCAGTGAGAATTAAACTCCGACTCCTGGGTGATCACCCATAAGTAAGCGAAGCCATCACTGAGACATCCTCATAATGGGTAGCACATATCTTTAAAATGTTTAAAAATGGGATAGCAGTGCTAGAGATGATTTCCTCTTTCTCTCCGTTTTTTTTTTTTTTTTTTTTTTTGGTGCTTGGTTCCTTGTTAGGTTTTTAAGTACCCCTTGTAGCGGGCTTTCAATGAGGCTGCTCCCGTTCCGGTTGGCCCAGGGTACCAGGTGTTGAAACGTCCCTATGGATCTACTTGCTCGAGGTACCAAGGCACGAAACCATCATACCATAGCACATATCCAAATGATAGACGTTTTTTAACAGGATAACGGTGCTTAGTGATTCTCTTCCTCTATTATTTAGACTTAGGCATAACTTTTCAAAATCTATTATGTAAATGATACTCTTTATGCAATCTATTTAAATTTGAGCATCTTTTAATCAGAAAGAAATGTAAAATAGCCACGCTAACTAGTAAAGTCAAATACCATGGTTTTATTAAGATAGTGTCTTGGATTAGATCGTGTTTTGCAATTAGAACACAAAAACAAGTGATTAACAGGTTATTCAAATCCAATTAAAGTAAACGAGCTAAAAAGAGTAGAAAAATTGCTTAAAAGGCATGATGATAAGTTCTCTCTTTTTTTTTCTTTTAAAATTTTTGAAAGATGAATGATTAAAACTACAGAAAATAGACAATCTTTTTGTTGGCCGATACTATTTACATCCCCATACAAAGGCTCCGAACTCTGGGAGGCACTGAAGCCAACTCTAAAACATAAAACATGAAAACTTTTCAAATAAACATTGTAAAAGAAATTTTTTTTTAATTTATTATTATTATTATTATCATTATTAACATTACTTTTCCCACCCCCAAACTTTATTTTTGAAAAAAAAAAGAACAAAAAAGATAAATTTGGTGAGAGATACTTCTCCGGTTTGAGGATTGCTCTTTTGATAGTGCATGTGGACATCGTGTCACCCCCAAACTTATTTCCAAATACCAGTTACACAAGAGATACACAAACATGAGATAAATAGAAATAATGAAAGGAAAAACAGGATAAATAAGGATACAAACACTTGGGTTGCCTCCCAAGAAGCGCTTAGTTTACAGTCGTTAGCTCGAGTTTTTTAGTGGATTATTCGACATTGTTGAGATGAATGGAAGTTTTCTACTGCTCGAACTCTCCATCAATGTAAGGTTTCAGTCTTTACCCATTGACTTTAAAAGTATCCTTTTTCTCATCCTAAATCTCAACCGTGCCATATGGAAAAACACGGGTTACAATAAAGGCTCCTAACCATCGAGAGCGCAGCTTTTCTTAGCTGCAGTTTTTGCCCCACCATGATGGCCACCAGTTTCAAGGGAGTGACAATGGCGCAGAATGTTCTCCATCTCCTCCTCAGGTACACATCTTCTGATAATCTGGTCTGCACAATGCTTATACAAGAATGGTTCTTCCCAAAAATAATGCTTTAAGTCAGCGAAGAACTTCTTCTTCTGTTGATAAGTCATGTCCTTAGGCAGTTCCTGTGCAACCAAATAGTTAACAATGTCAGTGTACCATGGACAATTAGGATTCTCACTTACCACCATAAGATCTTCATCTGAGAATTTTTCGTTGATAGAGGGACCTTCATCCTCTCGTTCGTGACGTGACAGATGATCTGCCACAACATTTTCTGTACCCTTTTTATCCCGGATTTCTAAATCAAATTCCTCAAGCAAGAGAATCCATCTAATTAGTCTCTGTTTTGCATCCTGTTTTGGAAAAAAGGTATTTCAGAGTAGAATGGTCAATGTAAACAATTACCTTTGAATTGAGCAGGTAGGAACGAAATTTATCAAATGCAAATACTACAGCTAGTAACTCTTTTTTGGTAGTAGCATAATTAACTTGTGCACCTATCAAAGTTTTACTAGCATAGTAAATTATATGAAAATTTTTGTTCCTTCTTTGTCCTAGCACAGCCCCTACAGCATAATCGCTAGTGTCACACATAAGTTCAAAGTGTAAGGTCCAGTCAGGTGCAACGATTATAGGTGCTGACGTCAATTTTTTCTTTAAGGTCTCAAAAGCATTCATGCAGTCACTATTAAAGTTAAAAGGGACATCTTTCATCAGCAAATTGCAGAGAGGCTTAGAGATCTTAGAGAAGTCCTTAATAAACCTTCTGTAGAAACTAGCATGTCCTAAAAAACTCCGAATACCCTTAACATTGGTAGGGGGTGGTAATCGTTCTATCCCTTCTGTTTTTGCTCTATCAACCTCAATTCCTCTTTTTGAAATCATATTTCCTAATACTATTCCTTCTCATACCATAAAATGATATTTCTCCCAATTCAAAATAAGATTAGTGTCAGTGCATCTTTGCAAAACCATAGAGAGGTTAGCCAAACAATCATCGAATGAGGTCCAAAAAACTGAAAAATCATCCATAAATACTTCAATGAAATTTTCCACCATATCACTAAAGATTGCCATCATACATCTTTGAAAAGTTGCAAGAGCACTGCATAACCCAAAAGGCATTCTCCTATAGGCAAAGGTGCCATAAGGACAAGTGAAAGTGGCTTTTCCTGATCTTTCGGGGCTATGGCAATTTGATTATATCCTGAATATCCATAAAGAAAACAGTAATACGAATGTCCCGCCAGTTTTTCTAACATTTGATCAATGAATGGTAAGGGAAAGTGGTCCTTTCGGGTGGCATCATTAAGTTTCCGATAATCTATGCAAACCCTCCACCCAGTGATAGCTCTAGTAGGGATGAGTTCATTGTTCTCATTTTCTACTACAGTTATCCCCCTTTTTTCGAAACCACTTGTAATGGGCTAACCCATGGGCTATCGGATATGGAATAAATTATCCTGGCATCTAATAGTTTGACAACTTCTTTCCTTACCACTTCTTTCATGGTAGGGTTCAACCGCCACTAAGGTTGTACAGAAGGTTTGATGCTATCCTCCATGAGAATTTTGTGCATGCATATGTAAGGGCTAATCCCCTTGATATTAGAAAGGGTCCATCTGATTGCTGATTTATGCTTTCTTAAAACTCTAAGCAACCTTTCCTGTTCAATGTTACTCAATGAAGCATTAATAATAATAGGCTAAGAGTTAGAATTACTAAGATAGGCATATATGAGATGTGGTGGAAATGGCTTGAGCTCAAGAATTGGAGGTTCGTCTTCTTCCATATTTTGTTGAATTTCAATTGCTTGAATGTCTTCCACTCGTATTTTGCGGTGCAAATCAAAAGGTTCGCAGCTTTCCAGGTGTTGGGCACATTACCTTATCAACTCGTCTTCCATGTCTATGGTCCCAGATTTTGTTAGACACGCTTCAAGGGGCAACTTTGGGAATGTATCCCTGAATGTCTCAATGACCAACTCATCTACAATATCAACCTCAAAACAAGAATCCACGTTAGATGGATTTTGAATGGCATTAAAGACGTTGAAGGTTACCTGTTCATCTTGTACCCTTAGGATTAGCTTTCCTTGTTGTACCTCTATCAGGGTCCTTCCTGTAGCAAGGAAGGGTCGGCCTAAAATAAGAGGCATCTCACGATCCTCTTTCATGTCAAGTACTATAAAGTCAACCGGAAAGATGAATTTATCGACCTTCACAAGGACGTCTTCAATTACACCTCTAGGATACTTCATTGATCTGTCTGCAAGTTGGAGAGATACAATGGTAGGCTTCACTTCTCCGAACCCATGCTTCCTGAAAATAGAGAGAGGCATTAGATTTATAATTGCACCTAAATGACATAAAACTTTATCAAAACTGATAGAGCCAATGGTGCAAGGTATCGTAAAACTTCCTGGATCTTTTAACTTGGGAGGTAACTTCTTTTGCAGTATGGCACTGCATCCTTCAGTAAGTGCTACCGTTTCGAACTCTCCCAACTTTCTTTTGTTAGACAGAATTTCTTTCATAAATTTTGCATATTTAGGCATCTGTTCTAACATGTCAGCAAAAGGGACATTAATGTGTAACTTTTTGAAAATTTCCAAAAAATTAGCAAATTGCTCGTCCGCTTTTGTCTTTCTCATGCGTTGAGGGAATGGGACCTTTGGTTTGTAGGGTTGAGGTTCAACCCTTTTTGGTTCATTTTCATCTTGAATTTTTGTCCCTTACTCATTTTTCGCCTCCTGATTTACATCAGTAGACAGGTCAATTATGGGTTGTTCATTTGGCATGGTTTTCTCTACTTGAGTTGGTTCTTTCAAAATTTTCCGACTTCGTAATTCTATTGCTTTTGCTTGCTCTCGTGGGTTAATGACAGTGTTACTGGGTAAGGAACCTTGAGATCTATCAGAAAAGTGATTTGAAATTTGCCCAATTTGGGTCTCAAGGTTTCTAATGGTCGCTTCTTGATCGCGAATCAAAGTTTCTTGATTTTGAAGAGTTCTTCAGTGTTTTGCATAAACTTACTAAACAATTCCTCGAGATTAGTTTTTCTTTCAGGGGGCTGAAAGGTTGTTTTTGTATCCCTTGATTGTTCCATGAAAAATTTGGACGGTTTCTCAACCGGGGATTATATGTGTTGGAATAAGGATTATTTTTTTGGAAATTTGAAACAAAATTGGCTTGTTCATGGGTTGATAGGGCGAAAGGATTTCTTGTTTGGCATTCTATGCTAGGATGATTCCCTGCACAAAATTCACACGTTAGTACAGGACAATTTATGGCATTCATGTTCATGTTCATCTGTTTTTCAAGCGTTACAACCTTAGCAATTGACCTTGTTATTGCATCGAGCTCATATATTCCTGCAGGTTTCTTTTGCTGTGTTGCCCTTGCATAGTTATTGCTAGCCATTACTTCTAGCAATTCATATGCATCTTCTATAGTTTTAAGGTGCAGCCATCCTCCAGCCGCTGCGTCTACCATCGTTTAAGTGTTAGGTGCTAACCCGTTATAAAAAGTTTGGACTTGCATCCAGACAGGTAAACCATGATGGGGACACCTTCTCAAAAGTTCTTTGTAACGTTCCCACGCCTCATACAAACATTCCGTATCGTATTGTACAAACGAGATAATGTCATTCCTCATCTTAGCTGATTTGGCTGGTGGAAAATATTTTGCTAGAAAATTTTGAGCCAAATCATCCCAGGTGGTAATGGTTTCTGAGGGTAATGACATTAACCACATTTTGGCTTTATCTCTCAGTGAAAACGAAAACAACCTTAAGCGAACGGCATCATCGTTGACAACATTATGATTAAAGGTATCGCATATCTCTAAAAAGTTAGCGATATGCAGGTTTGGGTCTTCACTTGGTAGACTGCCAAATTAAACAGTTTGTTGAATCATTTGTATTATAGCTGGTTTAATTTCAAAATTGTTTGCTTGAATTGGTGGACGTCGAATGCTAGAAGTGCACCCTATAACAGTAGGTGCAGTATAATATTTTAAGGTCCTTTCATCATCATTTCCATTATTATTAGCCATGGTTTCAGTCCTTTCTGTTTTCCTGAGCAGTCGAAGAGTTCCTTCGATTTCAGGGTCAAAAGAAGTTATTTCGTTTTCAATTAAATTTTTCATACAAAGTAAAATAAACAACTAGAAAGTTAAAGGTAAGGATAGCAATGAAAAAAATAAATAAATAAATAAAGCTATAAAAGTATAACACAAAAATTTTAACAAAACACAAATTCTAAGGAAAAAAGGGACGGTAGTAACCCTAATGTTTTTGAAAACATAAAATTATCAAATTTAACTTTTAAAAACCCTAAAAAAATGACCTTAATTGCAAAATAAAGATAAAAATAAAGGCAAAATATAAGAAAAATAACACAAAATTAAAAACTATTTATCTTTACAAATGAATCAAATGAAAATTTTCTTAAACTTAAATAAAATTTACAAATTATTAACAATTTCAAATTAGCACCAAAACTAGTTGCTATCGATATCACTCAAATAAAGACAATCCCCGGCAACAGCGCCAAAACCTTGATGCTTACTTTGCGTATGCGTTAGCAAGTGCACTAGTCGTTTCAAGTAATATATAGAATATCGTTCCCACAAGGATTGTTATTGAGTGAGTACCGAAATTAGTAGCTTTGATGCTATTTGAAAAACCGAAAAATTGAGATACTGATATAAAATAAAATAAAATAAAATAAAAGCAAATAAATTTTTTTACTGAATTTTATCTAAAGTTTACTGATTTTTTGTGTTTTTTATGATTTAGTAAAATCTAAGGCATCCGATTTCACCTAGTTGCATCAATCCGTCTTTCTATTCTCGTTATTCAAGTTGCTATTACGTGTCGATGGTTGAAAATCCTAATTTACTAAATATTCTCTCTCGAGCAACATTTAGCATTCTTTTTTACGTATTAACCCATCACTCTCGTGCATGAATTTGAATAAGAAAAGAGTTTTTAAAGCTCTATGATTTTCACTCAAAAACCACACAAATAGCGTTAATCTCTCTCGAGCATTCGCTCAATTTGTGGTGCTTATCACCTTAGCAATCATCATAAATCTCCTCTTGGACTCATTATAAATCATTATAGGGCTTAAATGGTGATCAAGCATTTAAAACTCGTGAAGAACAACGATAAACACTTCAACAACGCAATGACAAAACAATGAATACGTTGAATTAAAAATGAGCGTATATTACAACTTAGGCTACATTGTAGCCTTGGAATAACAAAATTAGTTCATGATAAACTTAACATAACACATATTTAATACAAAATTCATGAACTTAATGAAGAGAAGGATAGAAAAGAACTTGAAAATGCAAAATTTCAGACCAAACATCTTCTTTTCTCCTCCTTCTTTCTTCCTACGATTTTCTACCTTATTTCTCTACTTTGTATTTGATTTTTCTGGATTTAATGATGCCCAAACAACTCCCAAACCCTCCTATTTATAGTACATAAGGTTGTGGTTACTTAAAATAAAAAAAATTGCAAGATGAAAGCTGATTGCACCACCTCCTGCAGCTGCTGCCCATTTCTGTAGTTTATGAATCAAGTTGCTGATTTTTCAATTTTTTCTTGCTTTGGACCTTCCAAAATCAGCTTTAAAATAATGTGTAACATGTTACTGAAGTGTGCAAGAAGCTCTTTCACCTTATTTTTCCATTTTGCCACCCAAATTTGCAAGTTGAAGTAAATTGTTCAAGGTTGTTTTACATTCTCTGCAGCAGCTGTTCTTGCTTATTTTTCTTCATTTTGTTTCTGCTTTTTCCGCCCAAAACTGAGCCTTTACATCATTATTAACATGTACTTGAAGTGCAAAAAGCATCTTTGCACTTGATTTGTTCATTTTGCCACATAAAATTGCAAGTTGAAGTGAATTGTGCAGGCTTATTTTCATTCTCTGCATTGTTGTTGTTCTTGCTATTTTTCTTCAGATTTTTGAGCTTAACACCACCTAAATTCATATTTTACATAAACTTGGACATGTTAATGCATTGTTTAATCAATCCTTGCTCTTGATTTGTGCATTTTGCTACCAATTTTTGCAAGTTGAATTGAATTGTGCATGAACTTGGTGATTTCTTGCTAAAACTTGTATTTTGATTGATTTAGCTCATTTTTATGCTTTTGTTTGATGTATCTTGAATTAAAATATTGATTTTGATGATAAAACCTCGCAAAATTTAGCATAAAATTAGTGTTTTTGCACAGAAATGGCAATAGATGTGAAAAAGAACAAAGGCAGGCAATAGCTATAAAATTTTGAGGTAAAATGGTTTGAAAATGAACCAAAATGATATGAATAATTATATACTAAATTAGACTTATCAATTTGGTCATGGTCTTAGCAGACAAGTAGCCTAAGATCATCATTGACCACAACAACAACAACAACAACAACAACAAACCCAGTGCCTCCAAGGGCTCCCGCATAAAGCAGGGTCTGGGGGGGTAGATGTACGCAGCCTTCCTCCTTTAGGGGGCTACCCTGAGTTATTCAAATAACATTCCATACCATTTGTTCCAAGTCTATATGTGGCTTAATCTTATTAGCCACTTAGAACAAACATGTAAAATGTAATCCGAGGGCTCTGTCCATCTCATGGACAATATTTAAAAGAAAATCACATGCAATATAAATGCTCGCTTACACAAATTTAACAAGAAAATGACTGAAACTTTAATTTTATTCATTAATAAAGTAATATTGACAGAATAAATATGAATTTCAGGAAACTATTCCTAACAATCTTCCAGTTGTTCTAAATTCAATTTATTACAAACTTTATACCCATTCCTTCTATGTATTAACCAAAGGTCTACTAAGTCAAGGTCTTAGTAAAGTTAACTACTTTATCTGAACCTACATGCCCTCCTTCCAGCTTTTGAAGCTATAGCATATTTAGCCTCTGTGGTGAAGTCAGGAATACAATACTGCTTGACATTCCTCCCACTAATGGCTCCTACTCTAAGGGTGAAGTCATGCCCACACGTCGAACGTCTGGCATCTCTATATGACTGGAAGTCTGAATCAGTATAGCCAACTGGAACCAACTCGAACTGACTTGACAACCAAATCTTTACAGCTATTAACAACCAACATCATTTCAAATGAGTAGCATATCATCGACATACTGTACTAAGAAAGTCACTACTTTCTCTTGATTTTTTTTGTACATGCTTGGTTCGTCAACCAATTTCTCAAAAACCATATGACTTAATCGCTTCGTTGAATCTTATATTCATTAAGGGTGATGCTTGCTTCAGTCCATATGTGGACTTTTCCAGTTTGCATACCATATGTTCCTAACTTTTGCTAATTAAACTGTCTTGTTGCACCAAATAGATGTCTTCTTCAAGACGACCATTCAAAACCCGTTTTGACTTCCATTTTCCATATCTCATAATGAGCTGCAATGGTTAGGAGTATCTTTATGGACTTTAGGATGGCTACTGGTGAGATGGTCTTAGCATAATGAATTCCTTCCTTTTGGGTAAAACCCTTAGCAACCAGCCTTGCCTTAAAGGTCTTTACCTTCCTGTCCACTCCTCTTTTCCTCTTGTAGACCCATTTACAACCAATGGGCTTAATGCAATGGGCGCCTCTACAAGATCCCAAACCTAATTAGAAAATATAGATCATATCTCACAGTTCATTGTTAAGACCCATTGATCAGCATCCTTTTCTTTAATTCCCTCATTGTAGATGAGAGGATCAGAATCGATGTCACGGTTAACCATTAAGACTCCCGCCATGAACCTGGTCCGGGCCATGACAATCCTCCCACTATACCTAGGTTCTTGTGTACTTAAAAACATTCTCAACCCTAATTGTAGGTGCATCTAATGCATGCACTATACCCCGAGTTGTGTCTAGCTGCTCAGAATTAATGTCATTTTCTTTAAAACCCCTCTAACACTACTCTGTTTTTGCTTTTGTAATTAGAAAATCTAGAAACTCACCCAAATGTTATTCACCACCTCAATCTGATCAAAGTGACTAAACCTGTTTACCTAATTGCTTTTCAACTTCAACTCTGTATTTTTTGAACTTTTGAAAAGAGTCTGACTTATGTCTCATTAAGTAAACAATATGAATAAACCATTTGCAAATGAGCATGTGTTATAATCATTTAGAGCTCTGATTAGGAAACAACATGAATAAACCATTTATACATGTACTTTTACAAATAAATAATTTATTTATTGTAATGACATGTTTAAATCCAAAAATAACTGAATAACAAATATTCATAAAATGAAACACGTAAATCGAATTCCTGCACAATGTAGGTACAAATAAATAATCTTTTAAAATCAAAACTCTAGCACTAAACACTAAGCTAACATCTCCTACTCCTAAGACCGCTACTCCTGTACCGTCTCCAACCGTCAGGTACAGCTTCCCATCATTCAGCTTCCTGGTTAGCTTGAGCCCTTGTAACATATTACAAACATGGTTAGTTGAACCTGAGTCCACACACCAGGATTCTAGTGGACTCTCAACTATGTATGACTCAACTAAGTGAGATATCAACATACCTTCACTAGATGGCTTAGCAGTCTTTGCAGGTAGTGCAACTAAGTCCTTAGTGCAATCACCTTTCCTGTGGCCCACTTCTCTGCAGAGGAAACACTTTCCTTTGACTTGCAGGCTGTTTCTCATCCCCAATTCATGGGCACTCCTCATGCCCCACATCAATTCCTCTATTGCTTGCAACTCTTTCATTAGTTCAGGTAGTGAATACTTTTTATTGTTCATGTAAAAATTTAGCCTAAGCTGAGTGAATGAACTGGACAAAGAACTAAGGATGATGTCTTGCTTAGTTTGACTATCAAACTCAGCTCCAAGGATTTCCAATTCAGAAAAAACATGCCATCAAACTCATGATGTGTTCCTCAACTAGTATTCCTTCGGACATCCTCGTGTTGACCAACTTCTTTATGAGTTCTTGCCTCATTGCTTTGTATTGCTCCTCGAATATTTCTTGCAAATGTTCAATCATCCAAGGCGATGTTTGTTTCTTAAGAATTTGATGCCTGGGCACTTCTGACACTATGGTCAATATATAGCACTTGGCTAACTCATTAGCCATGTGCCAGCATTCGTAACGCTCAAGTTCAATAGTTGTGCAATTAGCTGTGGGCATTGGTGGATAAGCTTCAGTGAGAACAAACTCAAGTCCCTTGTGAGTAATAGCAAAGTCCAACTTATTTTTCCAGGTCATGTAATTTGGTCCATTGAGTGCATTATGTATCCGAATCAAGTGAAGTTCACTAGCAGTATCCATTTTAAAAAACACATTGTAAATGCAAACAATTATGTAACTGTCTAACAAGAGTTATGTATAATGCAATGATATCTATTCTTTTATTTTTGCATACATAATAAGTCAGGTACCCAATAAACTGAACTATGATGCATGCAATGATGACCCAAACACACCACTCCTTACTCCCCGGCAGAGGGGTCGCACGAAGCTGGTTTGGGTGAGAACTATTCTTAATTAACATGTTTTCTTGTAACTCTTACAAAACATAATTAACTCATCACTTTACCTTAGTCTCTAACATGACACAACAGAGCTCCTCGGGGAGGCTAATGCATCATGCTAGAGTGTAAACCATTACCTAAACCTCTATACAAATACACGTAATACTCCACGACATTGTGGTTGCATCACTTCTTTGCACTTTAGTTTGTCCTAATAGAAGTCTAACCCTATAATCTGCAAACTGACATCCTCCGAAGGAAGGTCTATCGATCTAATACAATGCTAGACCGGTAATAGAGACCGTGAGGTTTCAACAATTGAGCCTCGCTCTGAATTGATTTTTATAAACTAGTGCTTTTTAATTTAACTTGCATTTACAACTTGGATTATCTCATAATCCCCTTTAGAATCTTATTCTAAAAAAATAAATAAATAAAATTAATTAGTCAATTTTTATTTAAAACACTACTATCTAATAACATATATTATCTCATAATCTACTTTAGAATCTCATTCTAAAATTAACCAATAAAATTAATTAATTTTATTTACAATAATACCAACTTATAATTTAGATTATCTTATAATCTACTTTAGAATCCCATTCTAAAATTAAATTCTAAAATTAAATAAATTAATAGAGATCAATTTTTATTCAAACAATATCGTAATTTAGATGATCTCATAGTATATTTTATAATCTTATTCTCAAATTAATTAATTAATAAAAATTAATTTTAATTAAAATAGTGCCGTCTTACATTTTAGATTATCCTATAATTTATTTTAGAATCTCAAAAGTAAATTAATTAATTAATAACAATTAATTTTAATCATTATGGAAACTGGTACTGACGTCTACACGTCACATATTTTATTTCATTTTTTATTTTTTTAAATGCTGACGTCAGCATGACATCAGCCCTGACAGCTAACGTCTGTTGATGTCAATGGCTGACGCAGCGTCAGATTTTTAAAAAAATTTTAAATTAAAATAAATAATTTAAAAAAAAATTGATTATAATCAATTTTATTGGATTTCGTAAAAAATAATTGAATCTAATCTTATTTGATCAACTTTATCCAATTTCGTTGAAAATAATTGGATCTAATTTTATTAGATTAACTTTATCTGATTTCTTAAATCATAATTAAATATGCACAATATCATCATACAAATAATATGAATGTAATTTCATGAATTGATAAATCCGAGTTAACTAATAATTCATTAACGATTTAAACAATTTAAATTGTTACTTTAGACAATCTAATTAACTATTAATTCATGAATGATTTAAACAATTTAAATAGTTATTTTAAACTATCTAATTAACTATTAATTAATAAACGATTTAAATAATTTAAATCGTTACTTTAAACAATCTAATTAGCTTTTAATTCATAAACGATTTAAACAACTTAAATCGTTACTTTAAAGAATCTATGCTTCTTAATGAAATCTCAATTTTATTAAATCACAAGTCTATTTATTTCGATCTTATTATATCTATTCATGTATATTATGAATGTAATTAGAGGCTGGCTCTGATACTAATTGTTGGGATTAACTAACCTAGTTATTAATTAATCTAACTATGATACCAATTGTTGGGTTTATAGTTCTCCAACTATGGTCACAACAAAGTGCACCCAACAGAGCACTCAGCCTAGGAGACTCTTCCCGCTACCTAAGCCCCCGGCCGGAGAGTCACGCTTCATGACAATTCAAGTGCGAGAGTTCTAGAGAATAGGGTTATCTTTATAGATCCCTTTGCTCTGATACCAATTGTTGGGACAGATTTCAAAAATCCACCCTAATTTAATTAAGTTAACGCAGCGGACGAGTTTAAAAATATTAATTTTAAACCTAAGGTTGATTCAAACTTTCTAATTTTAAATCTACATATTTAAATTTCTAATTTAAATTTATATGCCTCTACTCTAATACATTCATAACAATAACATGAACTTATATCACGTATAATAAGAAAAGCTGTAAATAAATAAAAGAGCGAAAAACTTAAAAGAGAAGAAAAGAAAGATATACCCGGAGTTGCTCCAACTAAAGAAAACCAGAAATAAAATAACTCTGATTGGGATTGCTTTGATCGGGATTCGCCCCCAATTGAATCAAGCACAACTCCATGCAATATCTCTTCCAAGTGCTAGAATCTCCTCTCATTCTGTCGTTGAACATCATGCTCGTAAACGTCTCCGACGGCAGCGTGGCTCTGTTGCCCACGGGCCATCTTAGAAGTTATTCTAAGCTCTGATACCAACTGATGCAGTGCATAGATATAAAATTAGGGAAACGGAAAGGTTCAACAGCCGTCCATTAATTCTTATTATGAAAATAATAAAGAACAAGTGGAAAAAATGACTCAAATTCTCACAATTCGAGAATAGGAGAAAACTCTAAAAAAAATAATGAAGGTCTATAAATTAAATGACCAAAACCCTAGGTTTCCTCTTCCTTAAATAGAGGAGTGATTTAACCTAAAATAAGGGACTAAAAGATAAATACAAAATAACTCTTAATTATCTACTAATCTGATAACTACACATCCTAACTAAATATCCTAAAAAGAAGCATGTCCAATGCCTCAAGAGCTCCTGCCTACGTAGGGTTTAGGGGGGCGGATATATGTAGCCTTTCCCCTTCAGGGTGTTAACCTGAGGAGAGGCTGTTTCCCAGTGCCCCCAACCTGAGGGTGAGGACTTCCCAGGAGGTCACTCATCATGGTATTACTCTCGCCCAAGCACGCTTAATTTCGGAGTTCTAATGGGATCCGGTGACGGCGTCTAACTAAATATCTTACCAGATGTAAACTTCTCTCCCAGCTGCAACGCCTACTCACCAATCTGTACCCACCAAGCCCTACCCATCAATCCGGCAATGTCGCATTATGTATGGGGCTGCATGCATCCCATAGAATTACGACAAGAGCCAAAAATGTTTAAAACAAAAATATCTGTCCTTCATAATGAGGTTTATTTTTAAATAACTATTCTGAACTGATAACTTTTTCCACGACACAGTTTTGAGGAGTATACCAATGATAATCCGGTTTTCCCCAAGTGAAAATAGGAAGAACAAGGAGACCATGGCCTTGTCTCAAACCCCAATGATGCGTCACCTGTGTCGGTTTTTGCCCATTATATTTACATATAGTAATTAATTTAGTGCTTTTTTTATTAAAAACTACCTATATTTTAGGTACAATTTTAAAAAACTTCTTAAATTTGTAATTTTTCGATGTTAAGCCTAAACTTTTTAAAACTTTTTAATATCACACCTTAATATAACGTCGTTAACATCCGTTAGTTTTTGTTTACGTGCCATTTTAAAAATTATTTTTAAATATAAAATTGTTTTTTGTAATATTTAAAAAAAATTTAGTTATTTAAAATATTTTAAAGTTATTTTAAGTATAAATTTGAATTTTTTAAAATTCCTTTCTATTGTTTCAGAAGTTACATCAACAAAAACTAACAGATGTTAACGATGTAAACATTAAGGTGTAATATTGAAAAATATTACAAAGTTAGGTGTCACATTGAAAAATTAGAAAATTTAGGTAATTTTTTGTAACCGCACCTATAGTTTATGTGTTTTCGAAACCAATTAATATTAGTCATGTTTAATCCCTATTAGTAGAGGCCGAGATTAGGACTGTAAGTTTGTTAAAAATAAAAATATAAGATTAAGACTGTTAATACCTAACGGAATACATTAGGGGTTTACAAGCATGAGAGAATTTAGTGTCAAATCAGCTACATGGCTAGCCCATAATCTTGACTGGAAAGAGAGAAACACTTGGGAATTTAAGTGGATTTGGGGTATGGATGCTCCCTCGAAGGTCAAAATCTTTCCCTGGCAAGCCCTTAATGACTTCCTAGCCACGGGGGCCAGTCTTTGTAAGCGAACCCTTGCACTTCTCAGGTCTTGTGTCTAGTGTCGATTAGAGAGTGAAGATGTCTCTCACTTTCTGTTTTTGTGCCCGCGAGCTATTGACGTCTGGAATACAGCCCAATCCCTTTGGTCGTGGTCCTATAGTCCCAGAGGACCTTCTCTTGTTGATGAGTTACAAAGGATCAGGAATCGTAAGACCATTCAAAAGTTAGTCATTTTATGTTGGCACATCTGGAAGGACATAAATTCTACTATCTTCGGGGGAGTCAAGACAGGCCACGCCAAACTGATCATTCTGGCTAAGCGAATGTTTTATAACGGGGAAGACCTTGACTATGAGCGAAATAGGCGCTGCTCATGATGGATCGATTGGTCTCCTCCTAGACAAGGATTCGTCAAAGTTAACTTTGATGGCTTAAGATGTGGGAATCAGGCAGCTGTTGGTTTTATTGCCCGCAATAAGGATGGTCGCATCATCTTCACAGGCTCTAGAAAGCTTAAGCTCCTGTAATTGTAGTTGAAGCAATTGCGGCTAGAGATAGCCTTCTTGAAGAGGTTAAAATAGGTGCCCAAAGAGTTATTCTTGAAGGTGACAATGAAATCGTTATCAAAGTTCTTAATGGATCTTACTCATCTCCAGCGAATATCATGCCTATTATTAGGGTCATCTAGGCTGTTAGTACATCCCTTGATCATATTTTGTTTTTCCATGTATGTAGGGAAGCTAAGTTATAGGTAGATTAGTTAGCTAATGTGGGTCACGAGAGTACCAATACTTCTATCTGGGATCATGCTCCCTCTAGTACTCTCCTTTCTATTGTAAGAGCTGATGCCCTTGGGTTCTCCCTCTTGAGAGGACATCCGTAAGGGCAGGCAGCTCAGTCATTACCTATGTAAAAAAAAAAAAAAAGGGAATCTAATGGAATATAATTAATTTAATTGGAAAATTCTTGAACATCATTGGGAAAAACACACATGATACGGTAGGATACAACTTTATTTTAAATCAAAACTAATGGGTGATATAGCTCGAGTTTCAGGTTCATTAAATACCTCACCAACTGAGTCGGTGAGTACGACGAGTTAGTAAGGAGTTCGTCCTTCTAAGAGATCGGACTTTGATTGAATTTTGGATTGTGCATTTAGCAAGTTTCCTTATTAGTAAGAAGAATTTGAACTTAATTAGAATTGTTTTTAGAGTTTGATTGGTCTTGGATTTTCTTTCTGATCTAGAACATACTTAGGATTCTAGTTTTATAAATACAGGTAATTAGTTTAATTGCTTTTCAGTTTTTTTCTCAATTTCAATGGAAAAAGATATTTTTTTTCTCTTATTCTCTGGAGAGAGTTTTAAAATTGATAGTTCTCCCATTTATTGTTCTTAGCTTTTACAAAAGAATTAAATTAAGACTATTCTTTCCTCTTCATCCAATTATCATTGATGCTACATCAATGGGATTTACCTATTTAGAAGAGTGAATCAAAAATATTAACTACTTATTGCCTATTTTTTCCACCTTCTTTTAATGTTGAGCATTAATCTAAATGTTATTTAAATAAATGTATTAAAAATAATAATTTTTCTTTTAACTGCCATAATTTCTTTTTTCAAAAAAAAATTTTTTTTTGTAATCTGAATTTTTTGATTAGCGACCTTCATTTGACATGACTAGCATTGAATTCCAAAATATGATATTTCGTGCACCTAAGTTATTAAATGATAGAAATATACAGTAGCTAGGCTAAGAATAACCTAGAACTCAGTTGTCAAAGTAAAATGAGATAAGATTAATTGTTTTCGTAACTCGAGTATTGAGCTTATTAAATTCGGATTATCCTCATTTGTCTATTTTATATAATTTTTCTTCCGAGTCAACTTCTATTCCCAAAATCTGATAAAAACAACTTTTATTCCCAAAACTGATGTGTATGATATGTGATTTTTTAATGGATTAATATATCAAATCTTGGGATACTAATGTGTCATTCAACAAAAAAAATTAGATTATAATTAACACGTGACTTATATATATATATATATATCTATCAAATGCCTTCTTACCCCTAATTCTCGAATTCTAATGAACCACCATCTTTCAATTCCTAAATCCCACAAAAAGTAAAGAAAAAAAATTATAAAAAGCACATATTTAAATAGTAACAACTAAGTTATGAAAACAACTTTTTAGGGAACAATCGTAAATTATAAATGAGTATGAAAACAGTGAATAACGTATATTTACAAATAAGTGAATTGCAAAAACTAATGTAAATATAAGGAATAGTAGTTAAAAAAAATACAATAAATTCAAAAACAATAAAAATAATAATTTTAGTCTTTCATCGTGTTTTAAAATACATGTGACACCGGTGCATCACAGGGAAAAAGGCTTGTATGTATATTAGGGTGATTCGTAAAAAGTGACTGCTAGGGGGGGGTGGGGTTGGTTTTGGTTTTAGTTAAAAAAGGATGCATAGATAGTGACTAGTTGCAGAGGTATGGGACGATGATACCTGTGCTTAGGGATATTGCAACAACTCCACGTCCCCATGCATGCAAGTTTGCCTTGCATACATCTTATTCTTACTTCCGAAGCATGGGCTTAAATCACTGTTGGCCTAGCTGCTAATTCAGAGATTTTAGGGCTCAAAATAATGAAGGCTCTGTTTGGTATGTAGAATTGAAATTGAACTGTTGAATTGCAGTTTCAATTCTATTTCTGATACAATTGAAATTCCATTGTTTGATTCATCAAAAAAATTGGAGCTCGGAATTATAATTATATAACGATTCAAATCATCAAGGGTTTTCGGGCAATTGAGTTGGAGTATTTCGAGTTTTAAATCAACCACGATTGGATTTTGGTCGGAGTGGTTCACATTACGTTCAAGTTATTATGCTTGGATCGATTCACTTCAAGTTTGAGTTATTCGATTTTCGAGCCATATCGGGTTGAGTATTGTGTCGGATCATTTGGTATTCAAGTTATCTCGAATTTTCAGTTAATTGAGTTAGGTCTTTTTGAGATTTAGGACTACTTATGGTTGGGTTTGAGTTCATACAGTTCATCTCAAGCTCAAGTCATCTTAGTTTTGGGACAAATGAATTTTATCATTTCAAATTTTTAGTAGGTTGAGTTTAAGATGGGTTGTCATTTTAGGTATGGGCCGTATTAAGTTTCGGGTCAATTTGGTCGGGTCATTTCCACTTTGGCTTAGCTTGTTTACATCACATTCAAGTCAAATAGTTTCGTTTTCTTGATTTGATTTATCTCGAGTTTCGGGTCAATTGGGTTGAGTCACTTTGGACTTTGAGCTAAGGTGATTGTCATTTCAAGTTCAAGTAATTCTTTTTCCATGATTTAGAGGCCCTGGTCAAATTTTAGGTTGTGTCTAAGTCAAAGATTTTGAGTCATCTTGGATTTGGGTTAATCAAGTGGGATTATTTTAGGTTTTTGGTCAATGGAATTAATATGGAATTGCAATTCTTTAAACCCCAAAGAATTGGAAAGTATAATTTTTAGTTAAAATCCAATTCCATGGAATTGGGCAGTGGAATTGTAATTCCAATTCTAGCAGGTGAACCAAACAACAAATTTGAAATTCTGGGCCCTAATTTCAGCTTCCAAACACAGCCTGCGTTTAATTTAGTAGGTCTTTTTTATTGATAGTGATATCTGAATCAGCTTAAACATACCTTAGAATCCACTTTACAATTGTAGTACACCAATATATATACACGCACACATACATACATATTATGTAAAGCATTCTAGTTTTCACTTTGTCTTGTTTTTACTTTGAGATGTCCCTATGATGTTCCTTTTTTCTACACCATTTTATGTGTGTAGGCTTTTTTTTTCAATAAAAAAGGGACAAACTTGTGATACGAAGTCGGGCATCTCAAAAAGAGACCCGAAAGCCAAACACGAAGTGTGAAAAAAGTGGAAAAAAATAACATGACATACCTCCGCAAGTACTAAGCATAAAAATGAAACAACATCCATCCTGTAACACCGAGTATCACAACTAACTTGATCCATACAAAATGTGGAAGCACCCAACGCCAAAAGTATACACCCCAATACAAGAGCACAATAGGCATTATTACTTCCAACCAACCATTGAGCTTATGTTGAACCAGTTATTCTGTGAACTCCTTGGAAACATTCTAGCACTTCTACAGCCATTTGCCACCATCATTCACCTCTAACATTCCACGCGCAAAAACTTTATATCAATCAGGTTCCGACAGAGGACGAAGCACAGGCTCATGCTTCACTCTTGCGGGTGTGCTTATTTTATATCGAGATTTATGTCGCTAATTATGGAATAAAACATATATATGTCTATAGTGTATCATATGCAGGCGATTATTTCTCCAAACTATGCACAATATGTGCTAGAACCAAATGCAGAAAATTTTGCATAAAACATATAAAGTAGAAATATATTACCTAGAAGCATGGAGATGACACAATGATACACTCCAAAAATATAGTAGTTAAGTGAAGGGTACTTTATGTATAAATAAATAAGCTAAGTCATATATTTCAACTATGTCCCTCTACAAACTCCACATATAGGGACCTTTAGTTAGAAGAGAGATATGATGGATGAAATTAAATGTTGAAGTCCCCCACTCACTCCTCTCTCTCTCTCTCTCTAGGTCTCTCCCTCCCGTTGTATCTATTGTCTGTCCTTCCCCTTGCCTTCTATTATACTATAGTTTACACTATATAAATCCTCATATATTCTACAATTTATACGAATATACTACTTTTGATCTGTGGATTCATTGATCAATTGATTGATTCGCTGGTTGATTGATATGGGTTGTAACAATTGGTATGAAAGCGCTGTACCTTAGCATGCACCAATGGAGATCCCAAGAAATTCATCAATGAAGGTTGAAGGATACATATTAGTAGAATTCACTAAAAAGAAAGCAACAATCGATGATTACCTGAGAGGAGTTAATTATCAGTACAAATAAGAGTTTGTTGTTGGAGATCTAAAAGTGGAGAAGTTAGAACAAGCTGATCTGGCAAACACCAAAGCACTGAAACCAATGCCTCTGCCTGAGATCGAAGTGGAGGTGACAGATCTATCACCGATGGTGCTAGAGGAGGAGAACTGTGAAGATAGAAACACCATCAAGACACCAGAGCCATATCTGACCAGAAATGGAATGAAGAAAGTAGTGTTAGAACCTCTAACACTAGCTGAGAGCTCTGGCAATGATTAGTACAAGGTCGACATTGAGATCGGCAAGCACGTCGATGACAACCAGGAGAAGAACCCAGAACCTCCGAACCCAATCAAGAATGAAACCAATGTTGTGGAACCGAACAAGAAGGTCAATGTAAGGAGGCACCGCCACAATCAACCCCGTCGAAGCTCACAGAAAAAGAGATGAAGCCACCGTCGTCGCTCTCGTTTGCAAAACAAAGACTAAAAACTCAAGGGGGAGCGTTGAAGAAAAGGGCGGCAAAGATCAAAAAGTGGAGGAGGGGTTACCATCGCCACCATGGCATTGCATGGCGGAGTTAGGGTTTCGGGTGGGCGTAGTGGATGATGAAGGAAAGTTTGGGTTTGGGTTTGAAATCTTCTAAAGCAAATTACAAGTTTGCCTCTGGAGTTTACTTAAATATTTTATGGAAAAAATATAGAATTTTTTGTTAATTTTAGACAACTTAAGGGGATAAAATTTGTAATTATAGTGTTTAGTCCCAGAGGGTTTCTAATTTGGGTATCAACATTTTGACCCTTGAAGACCAGGGTTTTTAAAAGAGGATGGCATTGATACAATCCAAAAATATAGTAGTTAAGTGAGGGATACTTTAGGTATAAATAAATAGGGTAAGTCCTATTTATCGACTATACCCCTCTACTAACACAATATATAAGGGCCTTTAGTTAGAAGAGAGGTATGATGGATGAAATTGAATGTTGAAGTCTCTCTCGCTCCTCTATCTTTAGGTCTCTCCCTCCCATTCTATCTCTAGTCGATCTCTCCTCCTGCCTTCTCTTATACTATACTTTATACTATTTGAATCTTCCTATATTTACAATTTATACGAATATACTACTATTAATTGTGGATTCATTGATCGATTGATTTTTGTTGATTGATATGGACCGTAACACACAAATATAGATATTGCAATAGTTGAGCGAGGTATGGATCACGTTCTCCTTAAAATGGTTTCACACACAACTCTCCCCCGGACACCTCTCCCAAGGTCTTGAATGCAACTCTCCCATGGACACCTCTCCGAAGGTCTTGAATGCAACTCTTCACCGGATACCTCTCCGAAGATCTTGAATGCAACTCGCACCGTGATACCTTCCCGAGCCACGACCACTGAGGACTTTGTCTACAACTCCATCCTACTACCAAAATGTAAGAACGATCCCTAGCCAAGCACCAAGGACCCGAGATGTAGGGTAAATCTCGTCCCAAGGATACGAGATCAACCCCACCCACAAAACAGTTGTCAACTGTTCGTCATAATGCACGTGTAAATCGGAGACTTAGGATCCCGAAACATGAAGGTATCTCACCCCAGGTTGCAACGCTAGGCGAGATACACCCCCTGTGCTCCATAAGACACAAAAGCTCTCCTAGAAAAGCTATAAATACCCCTCCATACTCAGAAAATAGGGGCATTCACTTCTTTCTCTTTTTCCACTACTCTTGTATTAAATCAAGAATACTCCATGCATCAAATCCATTAACCAATAAAAAAAAAAAAGGTTTGAGTTTGACCTTCTATTAAAAGAATCTATACCAAAACAGTTGGCGTCGTCTATGGAAAATAGAAAATTTTCCCCATAACAAACCTGTGGAATCTCCCTCCTCACCTAGGAAGTCGAGAGATCAATATGTTACTCAAAGTCAGCTCCACGAGCTCTGCACACTAATAATGCAACTTACCGATGATAACCACTCAAGCAGGACCCCTCCGCAACCCCCAAAGCATTGATGCGTATTTTTACTAGCAAGTGCACTAGTCGCTTCAAGTAATACAGAGTGAGTAGAGTATCATTCCCACGAGGATTGCTGAGTGAGTACTGAAATTAATAGCTTTAATACTATTTGAAAAATCGAAAAATTTGGGATTTTGATATGAAATAAAATAAGATAAAATAAAATAAAAAGAAAAAGTTAAAACTAGACTAGTATGAGCCGATTTAAGATTTTTTTTTTTTTAGTTAATAAAGTCTAAGGCATCCGATTTCACCTTAGTTGCATCAATACGCCTTTTCTATTCTCGATATTCAAGTTGTTATTGTGTGTTGATGGTTGAAAATCCTAATCTACTAAACATTTTCTTTCGAGCAACATTTGGCGTACTCTTTAACATATTAACCCATCACTTTCGTGGATGAATTTAAATAAGAAAAGAGTTATAAAAGCTCTTATGATTTTCTTTTAAAAACCACACAAATCACGTTAATCTCTCTCGAGCATTCGCCCAATTTGTGGTGCTTATCACCTCAACACTCATCATAAATCTCCTCTCAGTCTCATTATGAATCATTATGGGCCTTAAATGGTGATCAAGCATTTAAAACTTATTAAGAAAAATGATAAACATTTCAACAACGCAATAACACAAACATTGAATACCTTGAATTAGAAATTAGCGTATTTTACAACTTCGGCTATACCGTAGCCTTAGATTAACAAAATCAGTTCATGATAAACTTAATATTAAACATTAAAAACATCAAAATACATGAACTAAAGAATAAAAATGATAAAACAAGCAAAAAATAACAAAAATTAACAAAAATAGGGTAGAACAGGTCAGGGTCTGCCTGCTGCGACCCGACCTGTTCTCACCTCATTCTTGCTCGATTTTTTTGGGTTTTTTTGGTCTAAAAACTTGATATTTTAACTCCCTACATCCTCCCCTATTTATACAAGTCGAGTTTGGAATAAAAAACTAAGAGAAAATCTCAAAAATCAACCTCCACGGAGCTTCTAGCGGCAGTTGCAGGTTTGTCTGCGTTTCTGATTTTTTATTGATTTTGAGCTTGATCACCACCTAAATCTTGACCATAATTGGTTGAAATTGAGGTTGATGCATCACTAAAGTTATTTTATAATTTTCTTGCAGCTTGCACCGCTAACACTTAGCTCAAACTTCAATTTTATTTGATATTATCTGCACAGCTGTATTGTGACCTCCTAGCCACCTTTTCAACCAATTATCTTGCTTTTCCTCTTCATACCACCACCCAAATACTGCAATAACATGCTAAGATGATGTTAGACAACTTATTTAAGCTTTGGGTTAATGTATTTTAGTAGAAAAATCAAGAAATATGGGGCTGTAAAGCAAGCTTGCTGCAGCAGGTGCATCACCTGCTTTGTAACTTGCGATTTTTTATATTTTCGATTTTTTTCTGATTTTTTATGCTTAAAAAAGCTTTAATTAATTTTTAATTATATTATACAAGATATAAAAGATGGATAATAAGGATAGAAGCTCGAATTTTAGCCAAAAATTGATGCAAAACTTGTAAAATAGGGTGTAAGTTAGGAATTCTTGGTAGTTTTATATAATTTTTGTTATTATTTTGTAATTTTTTTGATTTATCTTGCTTTTACTTATTGATATTTATGATAAAACTAGCAAGATTTAATATAAAATTGGAGTTTTTGCAATAAAGTAGGTGAAATAGTCAAAACCGAGCAAAAATGAGCAAAAGTGCAAAAATTAGAAGTAAAATGTTTAAAAATGTATTAAAATGGTATAAATAAATATATACAAATTTAAGGTTATCAAGCATAACCCGGACATGGTTGTCGAGTCCTTTGATTCCATGGAGCACAGAGGCAAGCAAAGCCAGCAAGAGATGGAGGGAACAAGAAACATTGCCACCCCTACAAGTTGCGGAATACACCATCTAGGGCCCCTCCCCCGCTCGAGACAGACACTAACATTGATTAGGAAGGATTTCCATCACCCACGTGCCCTTCATGCCTCGGATACTCGTCACCCCCATGAGGAAGGTGAAGGTTCCAAATTTGGATTTATTTGACATGACGCACGACCAAGACGACCACAGTACAAATGTACATACAAGAAGCATCTGAGGATGTATGGTGTAAATGCTTCTTGGCCACCCTGAAAAGCATGGCCTAAGCCAGGTTTGCCTCTCTCCCCAACAGATCCATAAGAAGCTTTAAGGAGCTATCAGAGAAATTTACTTACCACTTCCTTAGCAACAAAAGAAGGAAAAAGACCGCTGCCAAACTAATCCCGCTCGGGCAAACTAACGACGAGTCCTTGAGGGCATTCATTCGACGATTCTCCAAAGTGAAGATCAGCATTCCAAACCTAGTAGATGAGACAGCCATCACCACCTTCATCAACGGGCTCTGGAACAACAACTTCAAGTTTGCCCTCGCAAAGGCTCTCCCTACAACCATAGATGCGCTCTTGGAAAAAGCTAACAAATACATCATTGCTGAAGACATGATGACCAAAACAGAACAACTAAGGCATGAGCACATAAAGTAAAGGATGCATGCCCCCAGCCCCAACTCAAGGGCCGACAAAGCAGTAAGAGACGTAAGGAAAATACGCAATCCTGGCCCCAGGAGACCCGCACCCCCCCCCCCCCCCCCCAGGCTACTCTTGGAAGTTAAGAAACCTGAGGTA
This sequence comes from Simmondsia chinensis, assembly GCA_018398585.1. Classification (NCBI taxonomy): domain Eukaryota; kingdom Viridiplantae; phylum Streptophyta; class Magnoliopsida; order Caryophyllales; family Simmondsiaceae; genus Simmondsia; species Simmondsia chinensis. The sequence continues at coordinate 28,433,925 of JAGTTD010000002.1, read as the reverse complement.
GGAAGGGACCAGGCCCTCGTGGACCCTTCAGCTGGGACAAATCAAGATAAGTGGTGTGAATACCACGAAGCGCCGGGACATGATACCAAAGATTGTCGGGCACTCAAATATCTAACGGACAAATTAGAAAATAAAGGCAATCTCGGGAAATTTTTGGATATAAGGAAGATCAAGTCCCCAAACCTCCAAACCCACTCATGAAGGACAAAATGTTATGATGAACGCTCCAAGACATGTGATTGCCAAAATAAAGCAAAAACAGAAAGGCGCAAGCATCAATACTTTAGGGAGGGGTGGAAACAAAGCCAGAAAATGCAAGCCCCTGACCTTTACACTAGATGATCTTAAAAATGTCAGGACTCCTCACAACGACCCCATGGTCATCGTTACTGAAATTGGCGACCACTCCATCCAAAGAATTCTGGTGGACCAAGGGAGTTCGGTTAATATCCTTTTCCTTTGTTGTTTCAACCAGATGAACATCTCACCCAATAGACTGAACCCCATGACCGGAACCCTCACGGGATTCTCTGACGATGTGGTTAGTTCATTGGGCACCATGGACCTCAATATCCTCTTGAGAGACGCAAAAGGGGACATATGCTAAGGGCCGAATTTCACGTTATGGAGGCAAACTCGGTATTCAACGCCATCCTAGGAGACCCGACACTAAACTCGCTATGAGTGGTGGTGTCAACTTACCATCTCGCCATGAAATTTGAAACAGATGAAGGGAGCATCCAGACCGTGAGAAGTTGTCAGCAAACGGCTCCCAGTTGCTGCTACGTCTAAGACACGCCCGAAGGAGGGGAGACTAAAGGCAGAGAGAATGAAGGCCGAGACCCAGAGGAAACTGTCAAGGTCGAATTGGAACCGGGAAAGTGGGTCCGAATTGGGACACAGCTAGGCGCGGACGTATGAGACCAAATCCGGCAAGTACATTGAAAATACTAGGAGGTTTTCGCATATTCAGTAGACAAAATGCCAGGGAAAGATAGCCAGATCATCTGTCACTGCATAAACGTCTCACCCAAAAAAAGCCCCCTCTGAGGCAGGCGAGAGGCGTAAGCCGTAAACTCGTCTGTGGAAAGTAACACACCAAGACGTAAAGTCGTAAGCCCCTCTGAGGCAAGTGAGATAAGTAAGCCGCCCGTTTGTGGCATGTGACATGTCAAGACCTATAGCCATAAGCCCCTCTGAGGCAGGCGAGATGCATAAGCCGTAAGCCCATCCATGGCAGATGACACACCAAACCTTAAAGCCGTAAGCCCCTCTAAGGCAGGCGAGATGCCTAAGCCATAAGCCCGTCTATGGCAGGTGAAATCCCAAGACTTAAACCCGTAAGCCCGTTTGTGGCAGGTGACATGCCACGATTTAAAGCCGTAAGCCCATCTAAAGAAAGGAGAGATGCGTAAGCCGTAAGCCCATCTGTGGCAGGTGACACGCCAAGACTTAAAGAAGTAAGCCCCTTCGAGGCAGGGCAGATGCGTAAACCATAAGCCCTTCTGTGGCAGGGGATATGGCAAGACTTAAAGCCGTAAGACCATCTAAGGCAGGTGAGATGTGTAAGCCATAAGCCTGTCTATGGCAGGTGACACACCAAGACTTAAAGCCATAAGCCCCTCTGAGTCAGGCGAGATGCGCAAGCCTTAAGCCTGACTGTGGCCAAGTGACATGGCAAGACTTAAAGCCATAAGCCTCTCCGAGGAAGGCGAGATGCGTAAGCTGCAAGCCCATCTGTGGTAGGTAAAACGCTAAGATATAAAGCCGTAATCCCCTCTGAGGTAGGCGAGATGTGTAAGCCATAAGCCCGTCTGTGACAAGTGACACGCCAAGACTTAAAGCCGTAAGCCCTGAAGCAGGAGAGAGGCGTAAGCCATAAGCCCATTTGTGGTATGTGACACGCCAAGACATAAAGCCATAAGCCCCTTCGAGGAAGGTGAGATGCGTAAGCTGTAAGCCCGTCTGTAGCAAGGGACACTTCATGACTTAAAGCCGTAAGCCCCTCCGAGGAAGGCGAGATGCGTAAGTTGTATGCCCGTCAGTGGCAGGTGACACACCAAGACATAAAGCCTTAAGCCCCTCCGATGCCCGGGAGAGGCTTAAGCTGTAAGCTCGTCTGTGGCAGGTGACACGCCAAGAGATAAAGCCATAAGCCCCTCTGAGGCAGGCGAGATGCGTAAGCCATAAGCCCATCCATGGTAGATAACTCACCAAGACTTAAAGCCGTAAGCCCCTCCAAGGCAGGTGAGATGCCTAAGCCATAAGCCCGTCAACGGCAATTGACACGCCAAGACTTAAAGCCGTAAGCTCATCTGAGGCAGGCGAGATGCATAAGTGGTAAGACCGTCTGCGGCAGGTGAGACGCCATGACTTAAAGCCATATGCCCATTTAAGGCAGGTGAGATGCGTAAGCGGTAAGCCCATTTGTGGCAGGTGACACCCCAAGACTTAAAGCCATAAGCCCCACTGAGGCAGGCGAGATGCGCAGGCCGTAAGCCCTTCTGTGGCAGGTGATACACCAAGGCTTAAAGCCGTAAGCCCCTCCAATGCGGGCAAGATGTGCAAGCCATAAGCCTGTCTGTGGCAAGTGACATGCCAAGACTTAAAGTCATAAGCCCCTCTGAGTCAGGTGAGATGAGTAAGCCCTAGGCGAGATGCATAAGCTCTAAGTCCTACTGTGGCAGGTGACATGCCAAAACTTAAAGCAGTAACCCTCTTCAAGGAAGGCGAGATGTGCAAGCGGTAAGCCCATTGGTGGCAGGTGATACGCCAAGATATAAAGACGTAAGCCCCTCCAAGGCAAGCGAAATGCGTAAGCCTTAAGCCCATCTATGCCAGGTGGCACGCTAATACTTAAAGCCATAAGCCCCTCCGAAGTAGGCGACATGTGTAAGCCGTAAGCCTGTCTGTAGCAGGCGACACACCAAGACTTAAAGTCGTAAGCTGCTCCGAGGAGGGCGAGATGCGTAAGCCGTATGCCTACACGCCATGACATAAAGCCCTAAGCCCCTTCAAGGCAGGCAAGATGCGTAAGCCGTAAGCCCATCTGTGGCAAGTGACACGCCAATACATAAAGCCGTAAGCCCCTCCGAGGCAGGCAAAGTCGTAAGCTCGTCTATGGCAGGTGACACACGCCAATACATAAAGCCGTAAGCCCCTCTGAGGCAGGCGAAGTCGTAAGCTCGTCTATGGCAGGTGACACGCCAAGACTTAAAGCCGTAAGCCCCTCTAAGCTAGGCGAGATGTGGAAGGCGTAAGCCCATCTGTGGAAAGTGACACGCTAAGACTTAAATTCGTAAGCCCCTCCGAGGCAGGTGAGATGCTGTGTGCGCATCTGTGGCAGGTGACACGCCAAGACTTAAAGTTGTAAGCCCCTCCGAGGCAGCCGAGATGCGTAAGCCGTATGCCCATCTGTGGTAGGTGATACACCAAGACTTAAAGCCGTATGCCTCTCCAAGGCAGGCGTGATGCGTAAGCCCGTCTGTGGCAGGTGACATGCGAAGACTTGAAGCCGTAAACCCCTCCAAGGCAGGCGAGATGTGTAACCCGTAAGCCCGTCTATGCCAGGTGACACGCCAAGACTTAAAGCCGTAGGCCCCTCAGAGGAAGGTGAGATGCGTAAGCCATAAGTCGTAAACCCATATGTGGTAGGTGACATGCCAAGACATAAGGCCATAAGCCCCTACGAGGGAGGCCAGAAGTGTAAGCTGTGAGGCCGTCTGTGACAAGTGACACGCCAAGATGTAAAGCCGTAAGTCCCTCCAAGGTAGGCGAGATGTGTAAGCCATTAGCCCCTCTATGGTAGGTGACACGCAAAGACATAAAGCCGTAAGTCCCTCCAAGTAGGTGAGATGCATAAGCCGTAAGCCCGTCTGTGGCAGGTGAGATGCCAATACATAAAGCCGTAAGCCCCTCTAAGATAGGCGAGATGCGTAAGCCGTATGCCCATCTGTGGTAAGTGATACACCAAGACTTAAAGCCGTATGCCTCTCCAAGGCAGGCGTGATGCGTAAGCCGTAAGCCCGTCTGTGGCAGGTGACATGCGAAGACTTGAAGCCATAAACCCCTCCAAGGCAGGCGAGATGTGTAAACCGTAAGCCCGTCTATGCCAGGTGACACGCCAAGACTTAAAGCCGTAGGCCCCTCAGTGGAAGGTGAGATGTGTAAGCCATAAGCCGTAAACCCATATGTGGTAGGTGACATGCCAAGACATAAGGCCATAAGCCCCTACGAGGGAGGCCAGAAGTGTAAGCTGTGAGGCCGTCTGTGACAAGTGACACGCCAAGATGTAAAGCCGTAAGTCCCTCCAAGGTAGGCGAGATGTGTAAGCCATTAGCCCCTCTATGGTAGGTGACACGCAAAGACATAAAGCCGTAAGTCCCTCCGAGTAGGTGAGATGCATAAGCCGTAAGCCCGTCTGTGGCAGGTGAGATGCCAATACATAAAGCCGTAAGCCCCTCTAAGATAGGCAAGATGCGTAAGCCGTAAGCCAGTATAAGGCAGGTGAGATGCCAACACATAAATCCGTATGCTCGTCTGAGGCAGGCAAGATGCGTAAGCTGTAAGCCCGCACGAGGCAGGCGAGTCGCCAATACATAAAGCCATAAGCCCATTTGAGGCAAGCGAGATGCGTAAGTCGTAAGCCCTTCCGAGGCAAGTGGAATATAAATATTCGAACCGTAAGCTCTTCCGAGGCGGGTGGAATATAAATGTTTAATCCGTAGGCCATTCAGAGGCGTGTGGAACATAAATATTCGAATTGTGAGCCCTTCCAAAGTGGGTGGAATGTGATTGTTCTTCCGAGGCGGGTGGAATATAATTATTCGAACTTTATGCCGTTCTGAGGTGGGTGGAATATAAATATTCGAACGGTAAGCCCTTTCGAGGCGGGTGGAATATAAATGTTTAAGCTGTAAGCCCTTCCAATGGGTAGATGAGATACAAGTCTTTCCGCCATAAGCCCTTCCGAGGTGGGTGAAATACAAGTATTTAAGCCGCAAGCCCTTCCGAGGCAGGCGAAAAGAAAAATACATCAAAGCTGTAAGTCCCCCAATGGGCAAGCAAAACACATTCAAGATATAAGATCCTCGATGGGGGAAATACAGGCAAGCCGAGGAAAAGATGAGGAAATATCCAAAGCCATAACCCCTTTTAAGGAATACAGTTTGAATTCGTAACGAAAAGCCCTTCTCCAAGAAAAAAAATGGAAAAAAAAAATTGAATCATACTGGAAGGGAGCAGAAAGTCGTACAATCTATTCCACACCAAGTATTCCTTCTAGGGTATACAACACACATTGGAAAACCAGCAGAAAAGGCATCTGATAACCAAAACGTTCTCATTTTAAGCCTCCATAAAACAAAAGGGAGGAACAAAAACACAAACAAAATAACCCCCATTAATGCGGGCGGGCTTCGAAGTGTCCGAAAAACTGGCTACACTAAATCGTCCCTCCTTCGTGTCCTGTAAGACGGAGCAGCAAACCTCTTGAAGGAAAGGGGGTCCAAGTACTTCGCTTTCTTTCACTGCAAGGCTAACCCCGGTATGAAAGCCCTTCCAGTACTAAGTGACTCTAGGATCATGGTACTCTGAGCCTCTTTTAAAGTCAAAAATAGTGCGAGAAATATGCTCCGGGACCTTCAAAATACGAGCATTTCGCTCTGAGATACCAGTAGCTTGCTCCAAGATACAAGCGTCCTACTCCACAATATGGGCACTCTGCACCGAAATACGGGTATTTTAAAGCAGTGAAACAAAGCTTTGACGTGGTAAAACATGTCTCAGACAATTGAGACTCAAGCTCCTTGTTCAATCAATACAGTTCCTTCACCTCCTGGACACATTGTCTCCAACGGAAAAAGACGAATGTCGACCGCTTGAAAAACTATCACCAAAAGCAAGAGAGGGAGACTGCTTCGAAATGTAAGGACCCCAGTCTGACATCAAGTAGATAATATCATCTATACAAACCGAAGCATGGGACAGCAGGTTCCTTCCTCCTACCTACAACTCGCCCTTGTATGTCCAGCCTTCTTCCTGTGCAAAAACTTTATGAGTATTGGGCCACTCTCCTCCAACCGGACCCGAGGCCAAATCATAAACTAGCAAATGAACTAAAAAGCCAAAAGATGTGGCTGAGTTGCTACACACCAAAATAGCAGTCATGGGGCACTGAGAATACGGAGATAAAACCCCTTCAGTCAATGGGCCTAGGTGAAAATAAAAGCAAGTCGACGGATTGAAGATAGATAGGCGAGAAGGACCCGCCAGGCTAAACTCTCGATAGAGGACTAAGCCACCATGGCAACCCATAGTTCTCTTGAGGCAAGAAAAAAAGTCTGTAGAAGATTGGGGTAGATCCAACCCCGTGGTTGGAATACCCGAGAACACCGAGACATCGTCCGAGTCAATGTAGCATCGTGATTGGATAAGAAAACCATCCACATAGCGATCTACTAAATGAGAAGCATGAGCCTCTATGAAGTGACTGTCGCTAATGAGCTGAGCAAGAGAACGAGACAATGTTCGAAATCTCAAAAGACATTTTACATGAAAATAAGAAATAATTTTGAAAGTTACATCTTCAGACTCGGCCATTGTTGAATAAAATTAGGAGATAATGGAGGCCAAAGGGGTTTGTAAGATTCCCAAAAATGAAGAAAACCAAGTGCCGAAGCTCCCTCCTTTTCATCCATATTGATAAAGGCTGCAATACAAACTGCAAATGAAAAATGGCAGGGGACTAACTGATTACAACTCGCAAATAGTTTCTAGACAAAGAAATAATGACGAGGCCTTTTGTGGCCTAGGATGCATCTCGGCCAAGGATGCATATCGGCCCGAGATGCGTCTCAGCTTGCAGCCACGAATGATTTCATCCCACTACTGAGCATATAGGTAAATCCTTGCTAGTGCCTCAACGGATACCCAGAACCTAGACCCCAGCTGCAAGTGGAATCTCTCCCCCGAATACCTCTTCGAAGGTCTCGAATGCAACTCTCCTCCGGATACCGATGCGGAGGTCACCCTAATACCTCTCCGGAGGACTTGAATGCAACTCTCCCCCGGATACCTCTCCGGAGGTCTTGAATGAAACTCTCCCCCAGATACCTCTTCGGAGGTCTTGAATGCAATTCTCCCCCGGAGACCTCTCAGGCAGTCTTGAATGCAACTCTCCCTCGGAGACCTCTCCGAAGGTCTTGAATGCAACTCTCCCGGGACACCTCTCCAAAGGTCTTGAATGCAACTCTCCCCCGCACACCTCTCCGAAGGTCTTGAATGCAACTCTCCCCCGCACACCTCTCCGAAGGTCTTGAATCCAACTCTACCCCGGATACCTCTCCGAAGATCTTGAATGCGACTTGCCCCCAAGATACCTTCCTGAGCCATGATCTCCGACGGCTGTGTGTATGACTCCATCCCACTACCAAATGTAATTACAAGCCCTTGCCGAGCACCCAGGACCCGAGATGTAGGATAAATCTTGCTCCAGGATATGAGATTGACCCCACCCACAAAACAATTATCGACTATCCGTCATAACGCACGTGTAAATTAGAGACCAAGGATGCAAAAACGCGGAAGTATCTCACGCCGAGTTGCAATACCGGGCAATATACACCTCCCAGGCTCCATAAGATGCAAAAGCTCTCATAGGAAAGCTATAAATACCCCTCCATACTCCGAAAATAAGGACATTGACTTCTTTCTCTTTTTTCACTACTCTTGTACTAAATCAAGAATACTCCTCGTATCAAATCCATTATTCCATAAAAATAAAGGCTTGAGTTTGACCTTCTATTAAAAGAACCTGTACCCTGTTGGGGTAAACTCTTTTAAATTTGCAAGTAACAGGTAGCCAAGAGATCTATTGGGTTTGAGGCGTGTGCGCACTTTCCTTAAGACTTATTTAAGTGTAGGAAATAGTCTCGGGGACACAAAGATAACCAAAATGGATGAAAGAGAAAGTATGCATGAGGAGAGATAGAAGAGACAATAAGAAAGATATTTCACTAGAACAAAATCCCAATTCTTACAAGTGCATTTGCTTTCTATATGTTCATTATTCAAACAAGTAAAGACCCAAGGAATATATTAAAGAGACATCCCAATACACGCCCCTAAAAGAGGCACCAAAATTCGAAAGTTATTGCATGAAAATCTGTTAAAAAAATGTCCTGCGTGCCAACACACCGCTCTGCGCCATGCATTCTGCAAGTTTGTGTGTTGACACCTGGGCTTTGTGTGTAGCCACACACCTCTGCAGCACTATTCTGTAGGATTGTGTGTCAACACACAAGCCCTGTGTGTCAACACACATCCTAATACACTTAAAAACACTTAGAATAAACTTTGGGACCAACTTTAAACACTTCACTCACTATTCTTATTATCTTATTTTGAAAATACATTAAAATTCTCCCACCATTTTTAAAATACAATCATTCTCACAAATACATCTCTAAATTAATGGATGTCTTATTGTGCATCAATGAGGGTGTCTCTCGATTGAACACCAAGCTAGTGTAAACATGTTCACAGTTAATTGGATCGAAAATGGTAGACCATGCTTTGAGCCATACAACCCATTTGACTAACCGAACACATAAACACACACAAGCCGTACTCCCCGTACATACCTTACACCCCCCCAGATCGAAGCCTTGTGTCCTGTACCCTACTTGAGTGTTTCAGAGCCAAACCCTTTGTCAAAAATCAATCCTTGAAGTGGAAAAACTTCACACTCACTAAGGTGGACCCCACTGATCATGTCCCTGCAACACGACATTCAGTAATTATTGTGTGAACCAGGTCCATTAAGAGCATGCACTCATCCTCCTAGAAACTTTGACGCAGGTTACCAAGCACTACACACACGGGATGGAAAATTTATTGTGCTTGCAGTCACACTGATGATAAATCTCGCTCATTGAACCTGAAACCTAGCATCATACTAAGCATCAATTTGAGGGCCTATCATGGGCGACTAAAAATGACAGGTTTCACCCTATCCCTTTACTAGTTTTCAGAACCAAGTCTCTAGCTAGGCCTTTTGTCATGACTGGTTCTTACGAAGTCCACAGTGATGACACCTTCTCTAACAAGTTGTCAGACAATACTATGTCGTACACCAATGTGTCTGGACTTTCCATTGTACACCTCACTATATGCTTTTGAAAGTGTAGCCTAACTATCACAGTGGATAGATATCGGTGAGAACGGCTTAGGCCACAAAGGGATCTCATACAAGAGATCCTTTAACCACTCGGCTTCTTTAGCCACAGAGGCAAGAGCTATGAACTCTTCCTCCATTGTAGAATCAGATATACAAGTCTATTTCTTGGAACCCCAAGAAACCGCACCCTCACTAAGCAGAAATATCCATCCGCTTGTGGATGCATGATCTTCCACATTGTAGATCCAACTGGCATCAGAGTACCCTTCCAAAATGGGAGGATACCCTATATAAGAAATACCATAATTTATGGTACTCTTAAGGTACTTCAGTACTCTATACACCGCATGCCAATGTAGTTTGCTCGGACTACTAGTATATCTACTTAGCTTTCCCACAGCATAGGCTATATCAGGCCTAGTGCTAGTCATGATGTACTTAAGACATCCAATGACTAGGGCATACTCTAACTGCAATATAGGAGTGCCCACATTCGGTACTAGTTTCACACTAGGGTCCATCAGAGTGGACACCGATGCACACGCACCATACTTGAACCTATTCAATACATTTTCAATGTAGTGAGACTGTGTCAAGGAGATGGTATCATCACTTCTTACAATTCTTATACGGAGGATCACCTCTGCCTCACCCATGTCTTTTATAGCAAAGTTCACAGAGAGAAACTATTTAGTTTTCTCTACCAATTCCAAATCAATACCAAAAATTAACATGTCATCGACATATAAACAGATCATGACACCTTTTCCATTCTCGAACTTGCTATAGACACACTTATCCGATTCATTTATAATGAATTCGTTGTTTAGAACAACTTGATCAAATTTCTGGTGCCATTGCTTTAGGGCTTGCTTTAGCCCATACAGAGAGTGTATGAGTTTACATACCTTCCTCTCTTAACCCGGAACAACAAAATCTTTCAGTTGTTTCATATACACCTCCTCTTCTAGTTCACCATTCAGGAATGCCGTTTTGACATCCATTTGGTGAATCGCTAGTTTATAAATAGAGGCAAGAGCAATTAATACTCTAATCGTCGATATTTGCCACCGGGGCATAAGTATCGAAGTAGTCTAACCCATGTTTTTGGATAAACCCTTTCGCTACCAATTGGGCTTTGAACTTATCTATAGTTCCATCGACTTTTATCTTCTTTTTGAAGATCCATTTACACCCGATATACTTACTACCTTGTGGAAGATCCACTAAAATCCAGGTATTATTGCCCATGATGGAATCCATCTCATCATTTATCACCTCTCTCCAAAAGGAGGTGTAATGAGACCTCATAGCCTCATGAAATGTCATGGGGTCGGCATCCATGACACAACAGTGTGGAGTCACGCTGTCCACATCATTTCTCGAACCTTCTACCAAAATGTGTGGAAGTTCGAATAGAAAGATTTCTCTTTCCTTGCTCTCTTACTCCTTCGGAGATCTAGAGCAATATCAGGGACTTGTTCCCTCTCATGATGATGATCATCATCATACGACACTGGAGTGTCATTTTCAACCGGTGCATAATCCCTAGGTCTAGAGATAGAGGTAAACTGATCCTCATCAAAGATGGCATCTCTTGATTCTATTATCGTGTTAACTTTGATATAATCATTAGGCTCAATTATATAGAATTGATACGCCGTACTATGTGACGCATATCCAACAAATATGCTATCGATGCCTCTCTCACCTTACTTTTTACGTTTAGGTTTGGGGACTTTAACAACTACCCTACACCCTCACACTTTAAGATAATTTAATTTCGGGGTCGTCCATTCCAAGGTTCATTTGGGGTTATTTGACTTTTCTTTTTTGGAACACGATTTAAAATATGACATGCCGTTAACATAGCCTCAAACCAAAAGCCATCGCTGAGACTGGAATATGACAACATGGAATTAATCATTTTAGTAAGAGTTTGGTTTTTCCTCTCAGCCACCCCATTCTGTTGTGGCATGTAAGATGCAGTGACGTCGTGAACTATACTGGTGGTTTCGAAGTACTTGGGATCATAGTATTCACCACCATGGTCCGACCTAAGTTGTTTAAAGAAGGTTTCACAGTGTAGTACTGTTTCTGTTTTATATGCATCAAATCTCTCTAGCGAATCATCTAGACACTCATAACAAAACCTTGAACAATCATCAATAAATATTATGAAATATCTTTTCCCCCCTGTGGTGGGAGTACTTTCAAAGTCACAGAAATCTCTATGTACCAAATCAAACAAATTCGTTTCTCTTTGTACTGATAGAAATGGTAACCTCGTTATTTTTGTTAGCATACACGTTTTGTAGTTATCGTCCACTTTATTAACATGTGGTATCAACAACGAATTAGCCATTTCATGCATTCTATGATAATTCACATGTCCTAGTCTTTGATGCCATAAATAAGTAGAGTCAAGCATATAAACAAAACTATTAATTTTATTATCAACATTGAGTTTGAATATCCCATTACACAGGTATCCCTTGCCCACAATACAACCCCCTTCAACAAAACAAATTTGTCGGCCTCGAAAACCAACTTAAAACCGTACCTATTCAGTAGGCCACTAGACACAAGATTCTTCTTAACATCTAGGGCGTAGCATACATCGGTTAGGGTAAGGGTTTTCCCAAAAGTGAAAAGTAAGTCAACTTTTCCCTTGCCCTTAATCGGTACACTTGCTCCATTATCCATAAACAACACAGTTCCGTTGTCTATAGGTTCTAAGTCTTTGAAGAAACCCTCGTATTTACAAACATGTTTTGTGGCCCCCGATTCAACCCACCAAGAGTCATCACTCTCGACTAGGTTGATCTCCAATATCATCGCCACGAACCAATTGTTCGAATTTTTGTTGCGATGATCAAGCCCCTTGCCCTTCTTATTCTTTAAGCGAAAACAGTCCCCCCTTATGCAACCGTGCTTCTGACACCCCCAATAGACCACTTTGCCCTTCTTCTCGTTTCGTTTCTTTTGGGAATGTCCGGTTCTTTTAGTTCCTTTACTCGATTTGACTTCTTCTATAACATTGATTTTCTCAATGTCACCGGGGCGTTCCTTGTGGTCATCCTGTAACATGTAACCATCCTCAATTCGTAAATGGTTAGCCAACTCTTTGATTGACATATCTTCCTTCTTGTGTTTGAGAGATTTCTTGATGTTTCTCCACGAAGGGAGAAGTTTGTCAATCAAAGAAGACACAACGATGATATCGTCGATATTCATGCTATGTTGTTTAAAATTATTTAAAATTCTTTCAATTTCATGGAATTGCTCCATGACCAGACGCTCATCAACCATCTTGTAATTATTAAACTGACTAACTCAAAATTTCTTACTCGTGGTGTCCTCCACCGTGTAGCATGCCTCAAGAGTGTCCCACAACTCCTTTGCGGTTGGCACGTTGGAGTAGATGTCGAAGAGGGCATCCGCCATCCCATTGAGTATGTGCCCTCTACAGATGTAATCATCATTCTCCCATTTCAACCAGGCTCGTTGCTCCTCCAGTGTCTCCTCCTCCTCAGTAGCGGGGGTAGGGAATGGTGTATTCAGAACATACACCACATTCAGGGTAGTGATCAGGAAGTGCATCTTCCTCTGCCAACGGCTACCAACGGCAGAAATTACCGCCATCAAAATGTTTCAACTTTACAAAATTCACTGTCATCTCCCTCAGTGACGACGGCCTATCAAACCAAGATCACAATACAAGAAATTAAGTCTTAAGATTGTTGGGGTAAACTCTTTTAAATTTACAAGTAACGGGTAACCAAGAGATCTACCGATTTCGAGACGTGTGAATACTTTCCTTAAGACTTATTTTAGCGTATAAAATAGTCTCGGGAATAGAATGATAACCAAAATGGATGAAGAAGAAAGTATGTATGAGGAGAGATTGAAGAGACAATGAGAATGATGTTTTTACTTAAACAAAATTCCAATTCTTACTAGTGCATTCACTTTCTATATGTTCGTCATACAAACAAGTAAAAACCAAGGAAATATATATAAAAGAACTGTGAAAAGAGACGTCCCAAAGCACACCCCCTAAAAGAGGCGCCAAAAGCCGGAAGCTATCGCCTAAAAATCTGTTAAAAAATTGTCCTGTGTGTCGACACACAGCTCTGCGCCGTGTGTTCTATAAGTTTGTGTGTCAACACACGGGCTCTGTGTGTCGACACACACCTCTACAACACTGTTTTGTAGGATTGTGTGTCGACACACATCCCAATACACATAAAAACACTTAGATTAAATTTTGGGACCAACTTTAAACACTTCATTCACAATTCTTATCATCTTATTTTGAAGATACCTCAACATACCCAAATATATATATATATATATATATAACCAATTTTAAATGTAATCAAGACACACTTATTTGAAATCGTATTTAATTTTCAAAATATAACTGAAATTGTTATCAAATTTTTGTTTTAAAGATTTAAATACCGACGTTCAATAGGTAATCAATATTTTCCATACTTAATAAATACAATCAATATGAAAATAGGTAAAAGATGAATTTTTTATTAAAATATTCAAAAATATCCAAACATGTTAAATAATAATAGAAAGAACTTTAGAAAAGACAAATTACAAGTTTGAAGAAATTACTTTGGTTATTTGGGGTCTTAATGTGCACAAGTGAGGTTTGTAATGGGCCTTTATGTTGGGTAGGGACTCGGGCATGGTAAGCCCACATGTCTTTTAGATTGAATATGTAACTTGTACCATGAGCATGTAGATGATTTAGGTTTCCAAGCTCTTCTTTTCACCGAGCGTAATTGTTATCTTCTTAGAAAAAGATATATAACTTGCACATGATCATTGTTATTTCCCACATGAAGAATTGATAAGAATCTAAATTGTTAGAAAGCGTATAATTATGTATATTATAATTTTCTAGCTATTATTCATTATAAATAATATCGTATTCTAATAATAATATTTTTTTCCCTCATAATAATAATAATACCTATGAATTATTTCTATATTAACTAGTGTACCTACAACACACAAAATTAGTATTATATATTAGAGAAGAATGTACCATTCATGCCCTTATATATGTTTCATATATTCTAAAAAAACAAGATAAAAGGAAAATATATAAGAAAACAATGTATTTGTCAATGCCTTTTCACTAAAACATCTTAGTAGACTGATGTAAATGCGAATCTGGATTGGAAAAGAAGGAAAGGACTCAACGACCTTCATTTAATTATCTTACTAAAGTTAAGAAAAATACAGGAGAAAACTCAACTTTGGAGCACTAGAAAGAGAATGCAAGAAAGAAATAATAATAAAAAAAACTCAATTAATTACCAAAGGTGAAAAAATAGCCTATTTAGCTATTTATAATCCTATTTATAAAGTTAGTCTTCTTTCTGCCACCAACTCCCTTCGAATATGATTTATAAAGTTAAAACAACCTGAAAATTCTCAAATGATAAACCTACACTAGCTAAGATTCTAGCTTCTAGAAGAAAAGAAAAGAAAATGTGCCAACACTCCCTACTCGTCAAATAGCCAACTCGCCAAGTGACATTTGTGATTTTGTTTTTGAGATGTAACTCTCTATACATCATCCTTTGTAGCCTGAAAAGAATCGGCCCTTGAATTTCTCACATGCTCATCTTCATATTTCTAACCAAAGGAATCGTAGAAATTCGCATACGACCAACAATTGTGGACCTTAAGCATTTGGGTTGATCTTCTCCATCGCTCGCAAAGGTCCTATCTTTTGAGCTAAGAGCTTGTTGTACTCCCAAGTTGGATACCAATTGAGCCTGATCACCCACTTAGAACTCCACTGCTAGGCACTTGGCGTCTGCTACTAGTTTATACTTGATGTTTGTCTACATTAAACACTTTCATGTATGCACATGAATGTGATGGAGGCTGTTACTAAATCTTCTACCATACAGTGCAAGCGAGTTAGATCACGAACCAGTGTTAAGTACAACGTCAAATGGGTAACAAAGCCACAGATGATGAGGAACAATAGTAACATTGTACTTCGGTTGATGAAATTGTAATAGGTGAATTTCATTAGATATAACTACAATCCCAACTCTTCATATGCTTAGCTTTACACAATATAATAAGTGTGTGGGTGCTAAATAGTTCTAAAGTCTAGTGAAGTATTCACCATCCGTCAAAGATTCCTCTTGCAGTGGTTCACGAAATGAATATCCCTATCAAAAACATTATTGGAGAGTAAGCCATTAAGTCGGTATACCTCTCAAAAGTGAAATTGTCACATTCACTTCGTTTGCAACCGTCTTACATGATAACAAATACGCCATCTTTGAAAACCAGACAAAAACTATGAGTATAGAATTAGCTCCTTGTTGTGTCCGAGTTACCAGAGTGTGAAGTCCATGCTGATATGCGCCCAAGGTTGGCTAGAAACTTGTAGAGGCAGACAAAGTTTCACCATAGTTGCAGATCTCCCTTAGAAACCTGGCAAACTCGACATATGTTCACTAACCTGTTAACCTCATTCTTCACATTAGGCCAATATTACGTACTCCCCACTAGTTTTGACGCCTTGTCTTGGCCCATACGCCCCTCATTGTGTTTCTCCTGGATGATCATGCATCCTAGGCTAGTAGCCAGTATGCCTAACTAAGTCCCATTAAAGAGGAACCCCTTATCAAATAGGCCGGTGCAACTCCATGCATTAATCTTCTTAAAGGTAGGATTGTCATGGTATTATTCTACAAACACCTCAAATCTAACTATTATAGTCCGACTAGTGGCCAAGATCATCAATTTCGGCTAAAGGCGTGTTCCGCATCGTTCTGTGCTCCGGACTTGTGTTTGAGGACAAAGTGAAATAGTTGTATGTAACCTGCTCACTTTGCATACCTCTCAGAAAACTTATCTTGATTATACATCAGTGACATTGTCCTAGTATAGAATAAACTCCCTGTAGATAAGATAGAACTTCCAATGCCGCAAATGCTCGGTCCATGACATAAAACCTTATGTCTTATTTCGAGTACCTCTGCTTACTCCCGTTGAGCTTCTCGCTGAAGCAAGTAATCAGTCTTGCCTCCTAGATAGGAACCGTGCTTTTCTTAATCTTTTAACCATCAATGTGCAAGTCAAGTGTCTGCTAGAAGTCGGGCAAAGCAAATATTTAAGTTGTGGTCAATTCTATTTTATCATTTCAAAGGCATATGACACCTTTAAGGTCCATATGAGACTCCCAAACTTCATATAGTCTTTAATTCGCACCATAATTGTGCTAAAGTGTGGAATGGATCTCTTGTAGAAGGAGGATAGGCCATTAAACTACTTACGATCATCAACGTACTCGGTTATGGCCAATCCCTGATGGCATCTACCTTACTCTCATAAGCTTCTACGCCATCCTTGGATACAACAAAGTAAAGGAACATTACTTGGCCAATCATGAAGGCAAGTATCTTTGAGGTGTGAACTAGGTGTTGTTACATTAAGGTACCAACTGATACTCTTGTTGGGAATGACTAACTTATTTATTAATTAATCTAACTCCGGTTCCAATTGTTGGGTTCACTTTTCTCAACTGTGGTCACAACAAAGGGCACTTATGAGAGCACTCAGCGTACGAGACTCTTCTCGCTACCAAAGCCCCCAGTCGAAGAGTCATGCTTTGTGACATCTTACGCGCAAGAGTTCCTGAAAATAGGATTATCTCTATATATCCCTTTACTCTAATACCACTTAGTTGGGAGGCATTTCAAAAATCTTCCCTTATTTGATTAAATTAACGCAGCGGAAGGGACTAAAATTCTCAATTTTAAACCTAGGTTAATTTAAAATTCTTAATTTTAAATATATAGATTTAAATTCCTAATTTAAATCTACAGGCTTCTACTCCAATACATTCATAACAACAATATGAGCTTAAACAAGCATAATAAGAAAAACTGTAAACAAATAGAAAAGCGAAAACTAAAAGAGAAGGAAAGAAGAACATACTCGAAATTGCTCCAATATAAGAAAACTAAAAATAATAATTCCAAGAAAACCGAGAAAATCAAGACCCAGCGGCCTTCTATGCAATGACCTCAAACTACCCGGAGAGTGGACTTTGAAAAATATTAAACTTGAGGAAAGAAAATTTTCAAAAGAAATTTCTCTCTCACTAGGTCTCCGAAAGTCAACATTTTCAGAAACCTTTATTTTTTATTTCATAGAACTGATACTAAATATTTGGAATAAGTACCTTTATTTATAGTAGTGTGCCAAAGCGAAAACAAGCCAATTTTTTGATGTGGGTGTGTTTTGCATCCGAGGAATAAACTTACCAGAATATTCTTATCCGGATACAAGATTAATGCAGTCATAACTGGTGGGGTTAATGCAGTCATAAAGTCTTGTTAGTTACAGACTTTTAGATTCTGGCCAATAAGTTCATTGCTCTCTCCATCTGCCTATAAAAGGGATCTAGAAGGTCATTCTTGACCCAAAAAAAAAAAAATATCTCTTCCCCTCTCCTACTATCTTGTCTTTGTTCTTTTGCTGGGAATTGTTCAAGGCTATCCGATATTGTAGCCCACGGGTGCTGCAGTCGCCACATTGACCTTGGGAGTCAATTGTCAAAAGGCCTATGTGCGTCGATGTTGGGCATATTTGGCTTTAAAGTAGCGGTATTTCCACGAAGCAGTAATCTCTTTCCACTTCTCACATTTTGCTGTTTGTCCTAGATTTGTCCAAGTTAACCTCGCATTGTCCTTGTTTTTCCAAGAACCCCATCCCACTATTTCACAACGTTAGAAAAATAAACCAAGCAACGTTTGGCCTTTGTTACCTTGTTCCCCTTCTTTAGCTAAGGAAGCTTTATATGGGCTTGGATGTTTAGATAAAGATGTGTGCCAGAAGACCTTATGCATGCATAGTTATGTAGATTGTCCTTAGGAAGTTTAATTGCTCTAATGTTGACCCCACTCTCCCCTAGAGTAGGAGCCTAACTATTTCCTTGCCAAAAAAAAAAAAAACAAAAAGAAAAGAAAAAAAGTGGTTCACCTACAACCATCTATAAACCGTGCTCCCACATACCGAAATCACCCAGCTGATGTTAAAAAAGAAAAAAAAAAATTGTCAAGTAGATTACAACAAATTATTGTGTTAGGAAAATATGCTCAGACATAGATGTGAACAATTCAACACACCATTGACACACATAACTGAGAAATTTCTATTCCACAAACCAAGCTTATCATACTAAAATACCAGTTTAGAGCTAACCTAGGTACTGTCACAATCCCTTAACATGTCATGGACCTATTACCATGACCAACCTTTAATTTCCCATAAGTATAAACGTGAAAATTCCAACTAAAGATAAGTGACTACTACCAGCCCCTCTATACTTAATATCATCATACAAAATACTAAGTTAAGCATATAAGGACCATCGATTAAGCATTACAATTGGCCATCATGTAACAGCGTCTGAAGAGCTTTCCTAATGTTGGCCCTGTATAATTATTAGTCATCCTTGTTGGTAAAATAATGAAAAGGGGTAATAAGAAAAAGACTTTGAGACATACAAGATTAATTCAAGATAGCAAATTAAACACAGAACCGACTAACTTAGGTTCCTTGAGCAAAGACACCTTGAATTGAGCACACACGACCTTAAGCCAAGGTACATGTGAACTTAACAATATGACCTCGAGCAACGACAATTGAGAACCAAATGGAAAGAGAATAAGAAAAGAAAGATTAAACTAAGGAACTCCTTGCCTTGTTGTTACCACTTTCATAAGTTGTTTATGCCCCACAATAGTACAAACGGCATCAACTAGTACTCTGACTCCTAGGGTTAACATAGTGCCCACCAGTAAAGTGTACTCTCGAGCTATATAAGTAAAGTTTGGGACCAATTAACAATAGGTGGAGTAAGTCACTAGACTTATATATTGATCTCTTCACTTTTACAGCTCTAATATACAATTCTTACTAGATTCACATGTATTTTTCTATTTTAAATGGGTGTTCAGGTATAACTGCCAAATAATATGATATAACAAAAGTTTTAATGATGTAATGCATATAATACACATATTATAACACATATCCGTATTTTTGCATTTAATAAATATTGGATCATTGAAAATAGTCAATACCTACACTTAAATTTGATATCCATATTCCATATTTTGTCAAATTTGTCACTTTAATTCTCAAATTATTGATTGTGTCCTACCGTTACTAAGTGTTATGCTTCTCTTACTGCCATCTAACTATCATTATCCTTTATTTTTATATGTTAATGAATTACTGACCAAAATTTTAATGTATGTAGCTGAATAAATACATGTACAAATTCGATTTGGTTTATTTTCGATACCCTATTTTACTGACACATCTCTCAAGTGATGGAGCAGAGTACCCTTCAAAATGCTTAGTAATGAGGGAATCAAATGACCTCAAGAAGATTGAAAGAAGAGAAAAGATCAAAAATCAAAATCCCAGAGCTGGAGTAATGGAAGGAGCGGGTGGTTGAACAATTAACAGTTAAAGTCTCGAGCTCGAGCTCAAGCCTAGAGTATCGGCCAAGAAAAGCGTTTCCTATATTTCCTATTTAGTCGAAACGACTATTAACGTGGCCATTAGAAAAAGTTAGCACCACATAGCACCTAGACAAGACAATCGACCTTACGTAGTGGGCAGAGCGCACACACACGAGTGGCTCTCAAGGCTTGTAGGTCCATAAAACTTTATGAAGTGAAAGGAGAATAGAATATAGAAAATGACTTTATGACCTTCAAATTTTCTACGTGAAATAAGTAAACTTAAACAAAATTGAAACGCCCTCAATTCCCTACAAACCCTTGTCACCCACCTTCAATATAATTTGTTTGTAGTTCCACTTTGCACTGATCAACAGAAAATTTGAGGATATTAGAGGGGAAATCCTACCTCATTCATAAATGTGTAAATAATAAATAAAAAACTTATTATTAATGTGATTCGTTACTTTAAATATAATTATCTAGTATTACTATTCTCATATTGTACCCTCCTATATACGGAGAAGGGTCTAAGACTTACAATCGAGCTATTCATAAACTTTAAGGACCGGAGCACCCGGGTTAGGGGTCATTCCTTTAATGAATGAACAATTATCTTTTTTTTTTTTTTTTAACGCAAAAGTTCATTCGTACATTTTTTTTTTTTTGGCATTGGATCAATCCACTCCTTGTTGATAATAAAGGTAAATATATATCACAAGCCATAAAAACCGTCAAAGCAGGGTATATATTGAGCGTACCATTGACAGCAACTACAACCGACAAGATCACGTTGGTGTTGTCTTGTAGGCTTTGCCACAATTAAGATATGTTTAGCCGTCTATTTGCACCAAGTGACAGCTTTGAAATTTTGATTATGATGTTAATGTCCATGATAATAGGTATACAATGCATTTGATTTGTTAATTATTTCAACGTTTTACGAAATATGCAGATACATTTAAATTTGATCATATAGATATCAATGTTTGGCAATATATAAAATATGGCCTAGCTATTCTCTACCTCAGTGACTTGCAATATGACATAATCACCTTAACAATTAGCATTGCGTTCTCTTTATTTATTTTTTTGGATGACTTTTTAAAATAAAACATATTGATATTTTTATTCCAAAAAATAGCATGCGAAAATTTGAAATTATCAAAATAGCACATGAAATTGAAAATTACTAAAATAGCATGCCCAAAAAAAAATGTGGCAACTTGTCACTTAAACAAGAGCATTTGTGTCATTTCATTTTTTTTAAAATTTTAAAAAAAGAAAAATTTTTTTAACGGCTGCAACTTTTCAGAAAAATATAAAAAAAATTGTTACCTAAATTTTTTGTATTGTGCTACATAAATATGATTATTCAATATGTCAAAATTCTACAGATTTTAAAATTTATTGTAAAAAAAATATATTTAATGTTATTATTGTTGTTACATATCTAAGTTTATATATTATACAAAAACTTTAGGCAACATTTTTTAAAATTTTGACAAAAGGTTGTTCTAGCTGTTAAAAAAAAATAAAAAATTTTCTTTTTTTTTTTTATTTTGAAAAAAGAGAAATGACAAAAATGCCCTACTAAAGCGGCAAGTTACCGTGTGGCATGTTAACTAGGCGTGCTGTTTTGGTAATTTTTAATTTTCGCGTACTATTTTGGTAATTTTGATATCGTGTGCTATTTTGGGAATAAAAATGTCAAAATGTGATATTTTAGAAAATCACCCTTTTTTTACTATATTGTATCATTTTTTTTCAATTTCTTTTAACGAATTGAAAAGAAATGTGGTCGGATTTTTGTGGATCGTAGCCAAAAGGCCACTCTGCTAATTGCAATACCCCATCGTGTATTTAAATAGTGCATCATGTCAATGCAAGGTGTTACATGATAAAACTACATCTATTAGCACCATTTCTAGCTCCTCACGTTCGTCGTTGTTTGCACTGGAGCATGTGAAAAATGCCACAGCTCAAATTCCTCAACAAGAGAGAGTATATATAAGGATTTTCAAGATCAAATATAATATGCTTACCACATTTGATAGTTCGTTTAAACCTTGGGTTTCAGTTGTGTTAAACTCATTTTCAACACGTCTAAAACCCTACTTTAAATGAGACGTGCTCATGTTAGGAGCTTTCCCCATTTAATGTGAGGCTAGTTATGTAAGCCATATTGAATTGCATATTGCTATGACCACACAAACTTGTTGCATTTGATATCAGTATGAGATTATCTGAATTATGGTTGGTCAAACTAATATCGTAGACGTTTGAACGGTTATAAACATATCTGTAGGTGTCTAGGTTTTTAGGGGTACTTTGTTTCATTGTGATTCTCTTTTTGTTTTTGCGGGCTTTCTCGGGCTCCACTGTAGTGGCTGCCGGTTTGAAAATTATCTCTATAATTATTTTAAAAAAAAAAAATTCAATTATAAGTGCATATTATTAGTATTCATATAGTTAAAGGTTAAGTAGGTAGTGCCGATAGTGTGACTCACACAACTGAATCAACACGTTGCATATTATACATTCATTAACTAGGTTGTATTTAGTTCAAGGATTTGTATTCGGTTTAATAAAATAAAAATATTTTACATCCATAAATTAATATTTATTTGAGTACGGGACACACATAATATAACTAGGACTTTGTTTTTGGCGTTGGGTGCTTTTGTGCACTAGTGTTACTTATTTTTGTTTTTGTATTTTTTTTAATTTTTAATGAAGGTAAGGACAGGGGGAGGGGGAGGGAGATAATACCCCTAAATCACCTCATAAAGAGGCCCACTTTGAGCTTAGTGGGAATCGAACCTGAGCCACCCTTGTTTTTGTATGAGTCTTTACTTTTTTCTTTTGGTCCTTTCTTCTTTGGGGTGCGTCCTCTACTATATTGCGAGTTTACTCTCTAATTATTTATTGAAATATGAGTGTTCTAATAGATTAATATTCAATGAGGAATCATATTCATGTCAACTTTTACTGCAACAGGCGACCAACAAGACTTATCTGCCATTGCATATGTGATTTCATTGTACAGCGGGGCATCCCTCTATATAAATTTGTTCCATGCAAAATAATAAGCCTACCAAAACAAACAAGCAAACTAGAAGATGGCAATCATGGTGCCATGCACGCGTTTCTTACTGATTTTCTTGCTCTTATTGAGTCTCATCTCGGCCACAACCATAGGTAATCATTCAAGTTTGCTTATAGTATTCTCACTTATATGAGTGTGAATGAGCGACACTGAGTTCAAAACTCACCTAACTTCAGGCTTAACTTGTCAAGGTTTTGCCTGACTTGTATCTGCCTCAAAGCGTACTGAGTTTGAAGATAGTCAACTTGTAGCTCGACTCAACTTTGCGCAACTTGGCTTTGCTCGCCAAGGCATGCTAAGCCTAGAGACCTCGAACTCTGTTTGGTGAGTTTTATGTGAAGCTTTTCTAGTTTAAGCTCACCTAGAGTCAAGTTGTAGTCTCATTTAGACTTAAACTCTCCCTGTTAAAACACGAACACAACTAATTACACACTTAAGAACATAATTTAGCTTGTGATTAGCTCCATTCTATCGCGAGCCATTGAACTAGGGCATTACGAAGCTCTGCATGGCTACATGAACTAAACAAGCCAACTTGAATGTGAGATTCAGCTCATCAAGCTCTAAACAATTCAAGCATTTTCACTCATTAATAATATCCTTAATCTTTTTTATAAATGCTATTGTAGATGGTGGAATTTCATCAATGAATGGTAAAGCAGTACTTGAACATGGAGATGCATACAAAGATATCAATTGTGGCATGCAGGGAGATGATAAAGAGGTAGTCGTCATGGACTATACTCCAGCAAGAAGGAAGCCTCCTATTCATAATTGAATGTTCAAAGTTAAATCCGTATGCATTTAAATTACGCGTTCATTTGATATCATTTTTCATCATCTCTTTTTACCTTTCGAGAATTAAAAATAGGTTTATAAATATTTTTGCATCCTCTTTTAAACAATTTGAATAAAAACCAAGAAAATGCACAATAAAATTATTTTAAGAAGTTAAATTTTAATTTTTAAAATTAAGAGTTAAAAAAGGAGATGATACTAAATGGACCTTAAAGAGATCAAAAAGAGCCATTATTGCAAGTTGGCGATGCCTAATAGAATGGATGCTGGATGCATATGTTATATTTTTGTTACAAAATGTTGTATGTAAACCTAATATTTAATGATATGAAAAGATTATAAAGCTGAAGCAAATAACATGATACGGTATTTGTATATACACTCATATTTTTTGGTTACAAATATTAGGTGTATAGTAAGGGCATTGCTCAATTCTCTTTATGGCATAGAGGGTAAAGATTATCTTTTGTCTACACTGAAATAAACGAGCCGGCTTCATGATTTCGTAACATACCTCATGTAGTTTTAAAAGTGTTTTAAAGTTGTGTACTCACAAGCGTACGAGTTCATCGTAGCTAGGTCAGGTATACTGGTGTCATAACCTCAAGGAATTAGAATAAAGTTAAAGTCAGTCATCTTAGAACAATTTGTAGAAATACACAAATTTGTTAGGGAAATAATAAAACAGGTATATAAATCAGCCACAGGCTTCAAGGCACGTAGCAAACCGTTTTTTTTAAGACATATTTTGTTATAGTCCAAGTATAATCTTGGCTATGACCTAGGTGAGATAGAAATTAGATGAGAAGAGAAGTGAAAGAAGAGGAGAAGATAAAGAATATCTTAAAGAGATGTGTATTTCATTCAATGAATATCAATCTTACAAGAACATCATTATTTATACTCTTTACAAGACATAAGCCTTAAATAATGAATCTAGACAATATAAACATAAGCACCGACTCAATTCAGGGGCCAAAATGGACCAAACTAACTGCTAAAACCAACTCAACTAACTTTCCCGCTAAAACATTTGAATCACCACCTTCGGGCTATGACATTACCCTCCCCTTGAACTCATTCTTGTCTCAAGAATGAAAGGAAAGGAAACTGGGATTTCAAGAACCACCGGTTCTCCCAAGATGCATTCTCCTTGCCTAAATTAGCCCATTGAATTAGGACTTGATCCACATCCACGCCTTGCTGCTGCACAACCCTTCTACCCAGGATAGCTACTTGTTCCTGCAGAACCACACCTTGAGCTGAAGCTAACAACGGCTCTGTTGCATAAACTGACCCTTTAGCCACATGTTTCTTGAGCAGAGAAATATGGAACACATGATGCACTAGACTATCCGGAGGAAGCTCAAGCTTATAAGCCACTCTACCAATCTTTTCCAAGACCTTGTAAGGTCCAAAGTATCGGGCACACAACTTAACATTCTTACACATTGCAACTGAATTCTGCCTGTAGGGCTATAACTTCAAGTACACCAAATCGCCAACTGTAAAACTTCTATCAACTCTCCCCTTGTCGGCATAATACTTCATTTGAGCTTGTGCAACTTGGAGATTATCTTTAAGCTGCTGAAATAGTTGCTTTCTCTGATGCAGAAGTTCATTGATAGAATCCACATGAGAAGTCAGTCCTTGACACACCATAGGAGATGGAGGATCATACCCATATAGGGCTTTAAATGGAGAATTACCCAAGGAAGCATGAGAATGAGTATTGTACCAATACTCTGTAAGTGTCAACCACCTATTCCAACCCTTAGGATGCAAAAAAGTCATTCCCTGCAAATACTTTTCTATACACTTATTTACCCTTTCTGTTTGCCCATCTGATTGGGGATGATAAGAGGAGCTTAAGGACAAGGTGGTTCCCAGTAATGAGAACAATTCACTCCAGAAATTACTAGTAAACAACCTGTCCCGATCAGAAACAATCGACTGAGGAAGTCCATGCAACTTATAAACATGATCCAAGAAGAGCCTTGCTAACTTCTCTGCTGAAATGGGATGGCAGAGAGTAATGAAATGCCCAAACTTGGTGAATCGATCCACAATCACCCAAATTATCTCCTTACTCTCGGATTTGAGCAATCCTTCAATGAAATCCATGCTGATATGGGTTCAAGCCCCTTCTGGCACAGCTAAAGGTTGTGACATTCCCTTGTAAGGCGTATGCTCTACCTTGATTTGTTGGAAAACCTCACACTGCAAGACATGCTCTTGCACTTCCCTCTTCATACCAGGCCAATAGAAGTACTGCTTGACCCTAGAGTAAGTACCATCCCTACCTAAATGTCCTTTCCAAGGGGAATCATGAGAAGTTTCCAAGATTTGCCTTCTAAGTGCTATGCTAGTGCCAATGTAAATCTTTCCTTTAACTCGCACAATGCCCTGCTTAACAGTCACCTCTTTATCTTTCTCTGCATTCTCAGGCTGAATATAAGTGGGAATAACATACTTCTGAGCATATTCATCATTCTCATATGACTTAATAACTTTGGTCATCCACAAAGGAACCACTAAAGTCACGGCAGCATAGGTAGCTTCCCCTTTATCCTCCTCTTTGCCTCCTGGATAGAGCATCTACCACTGGATTTTCTGCCCCCTTCCAATACTCAATAGAGTAATCCAATCCAAGCATCTTCATTAGCCCTTTCCTCTGTACTCCGGTAGAGATTCGTTGCTCAAGCAGATACTTAAGATTTTGATGACCAATTTTAATCACAAAATTGTGCCCTTCCAAGTAATGCCTCCACTTTTGCACTACTAGAAGAATTGCCTGTATTCCTTTTCATAAATTGATAGCTTCTGGTTCTTGGGACCCAAAGTGTTATGATCCAAGCTAGATGTGGTTAGGGGTTTCGGTTGCTGCTGAGAGGTTGCTGCAATGGTACTGATTGAATGTTAATTAGTTAGCTTAAAGATTGATGTAATAAGCTTAGTCTGCTGCGTGTTGTTGCTGCATTTCAGTACTTTAGTTCTTTCCCTGCATTCTTAAGCTTCGGTTGTAATAACTGCAATAGCTTGCTGCAGTGTTGTTGGCTTTGGAGTCAAATAAGCTTAGTGGTTGTTAGTTAGATATTTTAGTATGCTTTAGATATTTTCTTTAGTGAGTCAGTTAGTAGTTTGTCTAGGTTCATGTTCTAGCTTGCCTATAAGTAGTATGATCGATTGTAATACTCAACATTCAATCCTAATATCAAACATTCTTAATTTGAGATGAACATTCTCTCCCTCACCTAACTCTCTCTACTTTCTCATCTATATTTCTCTACTTCTCATCTTAATTCACTTCTTTTCTGATCTTAAGTCTCATCTATCTCAATTTACTTAGCTTATGCTCGGTGATTCAATCGCAAGCATAACACAAAGCTTGGCTGAGATAGGCCAACGGCCTTTCATTTTGTGAAAGAGTTGTTCTAATTCCACTGCTGCTTGCATTAATTTCCAATACAAAGGGGAGATTAAAATTTGGCATCACCGGGACTAGGGCTGAAGCCATGGACTTCTTAAGTTGATTGAAAGCTTCCCTCATTGAATCACTCCATTGAAAAGAGTCCTTTTTCAGCAAATCTGTCAAGGGTTAAGCTATCAATCCATATCCAGCAATGAACCTTCGATAATAACCAGTTAAACCCAAGAGTCCTCTCAATTATTTAACTAATTTTGGATCAGGCCAATCTTCCATAGCCTTGATCTTGTTTGGATCTGTTGTAACTCCCTTACCAGTAACAATATGACCCAAATACTCCACTTGATTCTCGGCAAAAGTACACTTGGTTAACTTGGCAATACGTTTGTGCTGCCTCATGACTTGAAAGACCTTCTCCAAATGAGTCTAATGCTCCTACAGTGTGTGGCTATAAACCAAAATATTGTCAAAGAAACTAGCACAAACTTTCTCAAGTAAGGCTTTGATACGTGTGATTTTTATATATTTTATTTCCCATTTCTTTCATATATTTGGCCTCCACATGTGTGTTCGGTTATTATTTAGGTACATTTTCATGTGAAACACATCAAAGCAGATGAAAAAAGAATTTTGGCAAAATCAAACATTATCAAGGTATTTTTGAAGATTGATTGGAGAAACCCAACCACTTGTGCAAAAGAAAGACCCATTGGATCATAATTCGGTAAATCGAGTACATCCCATAGCACTTCGGTGCTTAATCAAGAAAAGGGGGCTCAAAGAACCGATCGATTAGTAGCTCCTGGTTAGGGAACCTCAGATCAATCGGCCAAAAGTACGGATCGATCGGGAGCTTTGCGTGAGCTCACCAATCGATCGACGCTTTTAGCCAATCGATCGGATGGCCAATCGATTGGGCATTATTCCCTATCGATCGTGAGGGTACCGTACGGAACCCTAACTACTCCTGCGCCTATAAATAGAGACGGGGAAGTCAGTCTTTGAGACACTTTTTCTCGCCGCACATCCTCCCCTTTCTCTCAAACCCGAAGCCGCTGCGAGATCTACAGGTTCTCAAAAGCTAAAGCGCAAGTGGCTAGAATACTGGGAGAATTCAGGCTTGGATTAGCATCGACACGAAGATGGAGGAAGTTTATTCTTTTGTTTATTTTACGCACAGTATCTTCTTCTCTTTAAATTTAAGGATGTGTAAAACTCCCATGGAAGAGTAAAATTTCTTAGTTTAGGGATGAAGGGCGGGTAGCCGCCCGTAACCCAGATTTATATTATACTTCGGACTATTGGTTTAGTTATGTTATATTCGCACCCCTATGGGGAGTTCTTCATGATTGTTGGATATTTTTGTATGTGTGCTTGTAGCTATGACTAGGTCTCCAACTTTGCAGCGATTAGTCTTGTGCTTGTAGCCTAGACCATAACATAATAGGAATTCACGCGTGGTCAGGGTTGAGGTTGTACCCAAACCTGAACCCAATCTTTTATATAAGTTCATATTGAATTAGAAGTAACAAAGGAATTAAGTAGTGCTAATAAGATAACCTATGCTACATCTGGGGTGCTAAGATAGGTTATGCCCTTAGACTAGTTCATTACCCTAAGCCCTAATTTATATATTAACACAGGCTTAGAGCTTGTAGCCTAAGTCCTTCAAATCATCGTCCTAAGTAGAATATAATGACGGGGTACATGTTAAGCTACCCTAAATTCACTCATTAAACTAATCTCAATTGAATTGTCACATTCATTTTATATTCAGTTTCATTAATCTAGTTAATAATTTATTCAAACAAAAAAAAAAAAAACCAAAAATTCAAACCGCTCCTTAATCAGTAAGTCCTACTTAACACGATTCTCTGTGGATACGACCCGTATAACCTACAAAGCTACGACGACCTCGTACGCTTGCGAGTAGACGGTTTTAAAACACACTTTAAAATCACATCAAGTTTTTGGAGCCGTTGTTGGGGAATCGGTTTGCAAATTGGAATTTAAGATTAACGGACTTTGTTTTGTTTGCTCTTTGTTTATTGCTTCGAGTTATTTTTCATAGTTTTTTTTCTTTTGCTTGAGTCATTAGTCGAGGTCAGCGTGGATCCATCCCAACTTCGATATTGCATGCACGGTAGACATTCGCTCGATCCTAAATTGTTACCTTATATCTCCAAAATTGAGCGGGCTTTGTCTACCGTGAGGCGATTAGAAGCGAGAGAGAGTACACAACGAACCATGGCTAATAACGAACCACGTACGATTGGGGATCACTTCATTCCCCAAACATATGTTGCGCCCGCCGGAGTTGCGTTACCTGCTGTGGGTAACGCCAACTTTGAACTTAAACCTGGGATTATCAACATACTTCCCGCATTTTATGGGAAGCCAACTGAGAGCCCATACGAGCACCTTAACACATTCCTCGAAATATGTGAAACCTGTCATTATCAAGGTGTCTCGAATGATGCGATTAGACTACGTCTTTTTCCATTCTCATTAAAAGACGTGGCTAAGAGGTGGTTTCAGTCCCTACCCAAGGGTGAAATCATCACTTGGAATGACCTTCAACAGCGCTTCCTGGTCAAGTTTTTCCCTAAAGCCAGAACGATGGCTATTAGGTGCGCTATAAATAGTTTTGAACAAAAAGACAAGGAGTAGTTTCACGAGTGTTGGGATAGGTTCAAGGAACTTCTTAGAAGCTGTCGCCACCATCGTCACCCAAGTGGGCTCTTGTCCAAAACTTCTATGATGGTTTTAGTGCGTCAAACAAGCAAATGGCAAATGCTTCATGCAGGGGAGCATTTAACCAGCAAGGCGAGGACGAGGCCTGGACGCTTTTCGAGTGCCTCAATAAATATTCCCTCGACCAAGCCTCTTCTGCGAGGGTGGTTAGCGGAAACACGCATGGTGTCTACGAGGTAGCACTCGAAGATGATGTCAATTTAAGACTAGATGCACTTAGTAGAAAGATGGATAAGATTATGAGTTTAAATGCAAATCCCACTAATGTGCATCCAGTTAATGCAGCCGAATCATCATCTGAGGGTATTACTCCATGCAGTATTTGTTCCGGAGAGGATCATTCTATTTTTGAGTGTTTATATGCGTCATAGTTTCCCAAGTATGTGCAGGACCAGGCTTATGCAGCGCAGGAGTACTCGAGCAACAATAATCCGTACTCGCATACCTATTATCTAGAGTGGTGCAACAATCCCAATTTCTTTTGGAAGTAGAACACAAATCAGAACCCAACCATGAGACAACTAGCACCAGGATTTGCAAGTAAGGCACACCCTCCTGGTTTCCACGGAGGGAAAAGGTATGGCTCTTCTTCTCGCCCCCTATTTCCTAATGCTAATCCACCACCCCAACCTCCGAGCTACACTTCTCAGTTTGAGGAGCGTATGCTCCGCTCTATGGAGGAAAACCAACAGTTGGTCCACTCTCATTCACAGTCGATTTTTAAGTTAGAGAACCAACTAGGACAGTTAGCTCAGGCCATGAACAGAAGAGAGGAAGGGTGGATACCCTTCCAACCTCTCGCTAATCCCACGGGAGCAACTAATACTAACCTTAGCCAGGTCACTCATGAGCAGGCTAAGGTTGTCTTAGCCTCGGGTGAGGATGATTTGAGAGAAGTAGAGATAGAAGTTGAGCGGGAGGATGGGACTCCAAACCCCATTGCTGATAAGGATGGAGTGCCCATGCCCTCACTGGGCTCATCTCCCGAACCAATTGTTCCTTTTCTTACGGCCCTGTTAGGACCGAAAGGGAAGGACGACCTGAAGAGAGATGAGTTACTGAACTTGTTTAAGGACGTCAAGATTAACCTGCCATTGATTGACGCCATTAAACACGTCCCCATGTATGCTAAATTTCTTAAGGACCTATGTGCTAAAAAGAAGAGAGCGCAAGCTCATGTCCCTAAGAAGGTCCGACTCACTGAAAAAGTGAGCAGCATCTTAACGTCAGGCATCCCACCTAAGTGAAGAGATCCAGGAGCTTTCACAGTCTCGTACGTCATAGGAGAGAGCTATACGAGTCAGGCTCTTTTGGATTTAGGGGCAAGCGTGAACCTCATCCTATACTCAATTTTTTAGGAATTGGAGATGGGAGATCTCAAACCAACTAGTGTTGCCCTATAGTTGGCGGATAGATCAGAGCGTTTACCTTGAGGTATGTTGGAAGATGTTCTTG
Source organism: Simmondsia chinensis (assembly GCA_018398585.1). Taxonomy (NCBI): domain Eukaryota; kingdom Viridiplantae; phylum Streptophyta; class Magnoliopsida; order Caryophyllales; family Simmondsiaceae; genus Simmondsia; species Simmondsia chinensis. Next base: position 28,402,672 of record JAGTTD010000002.1, on the reverse strand, counting down.
TCAAAGTTGATAAGTTTATCTTCCTCGTCGATTTTATTGTGTAAGACATGGATCCTACCCCTCATAAGAGGAACCACACCCCTGTCATTTTAGGACGACCGTTCTTGGCAACGGCCGATGCCATCATTCATTGTCGAACTGGGGTGTTAGAAGTGTCATTTGGGAATCTTAAGGTTAAACTGAATGTGTCAAGTGCTGCTAAGTTCCCTATTAATGAGGATGACCTTGATTGCTTCGTGGTTGATGCTATTGATCCTTTGGTTGAGTCAGTGTCTTCTAACTTAATCAAGGAAGACGAACCATCTGACTCGCTCACTTTTGCTGATTTTGATATGAGTACTGATGCTGATAATTTGCTTGACATGAAGGAGCTAATGATAATTGAGGCTAGGGGTCCGATGTTTGAACCCCTAACTAGCCTACTTAGTGAACCTGCTAAACCATCTATTGAGTGTCCACCGGTGTTGGAGCTCAAACCTCTCCCAACCACCTTGAAATATGCATTTTTAGGACAAAATGACACCTTTTCTGTGATCATTGTGTCTAACCTAACTGAGAGTCAGGAATCTTGGTTGTTAGTTGTCCTACAAAGCTACAAACGAGCCATAGGGTGCTCGGTTGCTAATCTGAAAGGAATTAACCCCTCTATGTGCATGCATGGAATACATTTAGAGGACAACGTTAAGCCTTCTAGGAAAATGCAAAGGAGGCTTAACCCTAATATGAGGGAGGTAGTTAAGAAAGAGGTCATGAAGTTGCTAGATGCGGGTATTATATACCCCATCTCTAATTCCCTCTGGGTCAGTCCGGTTCAGGTAGTTCCTAAGAAGTCAGGAATCAGGGTCGTTGCGAATGCCCAAGGTGAATTGGTCCCTACGCGAGCCACTACAGGGTGGACAGTGTGCATCGATTATCGTAAGTTGAACTCTGTAACGCGTAAGGACCATTTCTCCTTACCCTTTTTGGACCAGATACTAGATAAAGGAGCAGGTCAAGCGTACTATTGTTTCTTGGATGGCTACTCAAGGCATATGCAAGTCACGTTCACCCTGAAGACCAAGAGAAAACAACGTTTACTTGCCCCTTTGGTACGTTTGCATACCGAAGGATGCCCTTTCGGTCTGTTCAACGCACCTGCTACATTCCAGCGGTGTATGATGTCCATTTTTTGGACATGTTGGACGACTACCTAGAAGTGTTTATGGATGATTTTTCTGTGTTTGGATCATCTTTTGATGAATGCTTATCTCACTTAGATCTTATTTTGCAGCACTGCAAGGAGTATAATTTGGTACTCAGTTGGGAGAAGAGACATTTTATGGTTTAGCAGGGCATAGTGTTAGGACATGTAGTATCCAAAGAAGGTATTACTATAGACAAGGCCAAGGTCAACTTAATTGCGATCCTCCCTCCACCTACCTCGGTGGAGGAAGTTCGATCCTTCCTTGACCACGCTGGGTTCTACAGGCATTTCATCGCCAACTTTAGTAAAATTACTAAACCATTGTCAAATTTGCTTGCTAATGATATACCTTTCGTTGTTGATAATGACTGTTTAGCAGCCTTTTCTGAGTTGAAAACTTTATTGTCTACAGCCCCCATTATTCAACCTCTGGACTACTCGTTACCTTTTGAGATTATTTGTGACGCCTCTAATTATGCCGTAGGAGCTGTGCTTGTTCAACAGAAGGATCGTAAACCTGTCGTTGTTTAGTATGCTAGTAAATCGTTGGATGAAGCCCAAAAGAATTATACCACCACTAAAAAGGAATTACTAGCTATAGTTTTCGCACTTTACAAGTTTCGATCTTATGTCTTGGGCTCAATAGTAGTCTTCTTTTCTGACCATGCTGCCATTCGTTTTCTTCTTATTAAGAAGGAAATGAAACCTAGGTTAATTCGCTGGGTTTTATTACTTCAGGAATTTAACTTAGAAATCTGAGATAGGAAAGGCTCAGATAATGTCATGACCGATCACCTTTCATGGATTAGTTTCCCATCTGACGCCACAACTGGTCCCATTGATGACTGTTTTCCTGACGAACAATTACTTTCTATTGCAGGAAGTCTACCCCCATGGTATGCCCACATCGTTAACTATTTGGCGATGGGGAAGCTGCCTACCATTGGCCGAAACAAGAGCGGGACCGCTTCCTTTCTCAAGCAAGGCATTTTTTCTGGGGTGATCCGGATTTGTTTAAGGTATGTTCTGATCAGGTAGTACGTCGTTGTGTCCCGAAAAATGAGCATGAGAGTGTATTGCTATTTTTTCATAGTTTAGCCTGTGGAGGACACTTTGGGGGACGACGTACAGAGGTGAAAGTCCTTCAAAGTGGCTTCTTTTGGCCGACTCATTTCCGGGACGCTCATGATTTTTGTAGGGCGTGCGATTGCTGTCAATGCACAGGTGCCCTCACAAAATGTGATGAGATGCCTCAGCATCCCATTTTAGTTTGCGAAATTTTTAACGTTTAGGGCATTGATTTCATGGGGATATTCCCTAATTCACATGGTTGTGTTTATATTCTGGTAGCTGTTGATTATATTTCGAAATGGGTCGAGGCCATTGCAACTAGGACGAACGACCACAAGGTGGTTATTGAGTTTGTTAAAGATAATATTTTCTCACGTTTCGGTGTTCCTAGGGAGATAATTAGTGATGGGGGGGCACACTTCACTTATCGTTCGGTTGAGTCACTTCTTACAAAGTACTCCATCACTCACAAATTAGCTGCCCCATATCACCCTCAAACTAGTGGCCAAGTTGAAGTCTCGAACTGGGAAATAAAGTCTATCCTTGAGAAGACCGTTGGACCGGACCGCAAAGATTGGTCTTTAAGGCTGAACGACGCTCTTTGGGCTTATCATACAGCCTTCAAGACTCCAATAGGCATGCCTCCCTATCGCTTAGTTTTCCGGAAGGCATGCCATTTTCCAGTAGAGCTTGAGCACCATGCATACCGGGCCACTAAGCAATTTAATCATGACATGCACAGTATCGGGTCGCACCGATGACTTCAACTCAGTGAGTTGGATGAGATGCGATACGAGGCATATGAAAACGCCAAACTATACAAAGAAAGAACCAAAGCTTTTCCTGACAAAAGAATTACGCGCAAAAGTTTTGAAGTTGGTCAAAAGGTTTGGCTTTACAACTCCAAGCTTCAGTTCTTTCCCAGGAAACTACGTTCACGATGAGATGGACCTTACAAAGTGGTCCACGTATACCCTTCTGGGGCAATTAAAATTCGAGACATCAATGATGGTCGCCTTCTTACAGTCAATGGCCATCGTCTTAAACACGCTATTGGGTTAGGGGATCTACCACACGAGTTTGAATAAATTCATCTTAGGGACCCTACGCCGGGATCAGCCTATCGTAGAAGAAAATACTGCATCTGGCTGAAGACGTTAAACTTAGCACTTTTGGGAGGCAACCCAATTTATTTCATGTTTCGTAGTTTATATTTTATTATTATTATTTTATTATTACTTTTTAATTTTTATTATTTAATTTTTTATGGAAAGTCTTCAAAACCAAAGATTTTTAGTACAGGGCGTACCACAGCCTCCCCGATCGATCGGGTTCCAATCCGATCGATCGGGAGCGCTACGGCTTGGGGCTTTTCACCTTTTAACCTCGATGGATCGGGGAGCCCTCTGTACGAATCTCGCTTCTAAAACCTCCCCCCCCCCCCCCCCCCCCAATCTCCGGCCACCATCTCCGGCATCCACCTTCGACGATTGCCGTTCTGACCACCAAGGCCGACCCTAGCACCGGTTTCTGTACCCTCTATTGCAAGGTATGTGTTCCCCCTTTCTTTTATCTTTTACTTTACTTTGTTTCTACTTCAAGAGAGCATATTTAGGCCGTTCTTTGGTTGTTATCCTACTTTATTGAAGTGGCTTAGTCCTAATTTATGTCTTAGTTGTGAATAAAGTTGAATTTCTTGATATTGTGCCATGTTTACACCTTTGTTCATGAACCATGTTTATATAGGTTGTCAGTGATTGAATTTTGCCTTTTGATACTTGTGGTTGCTGGATTTATGGGTTTGAGATGTGTTTTTTTGGTTTCGATCTAGGGTTTTCGTCATTTTTTTTTAACTGTGGGTTGAGATTGGGGTGTTGTTCTTGTTGATTTTCCTCTTTTTTAGGTTTCTTTCTTTCCCTTATCTTTGGGTTCATCTACTCTTGTTCTTATTTCTAGATTATGCCCCTATATCTAGGAAGACGATGTTTGGTGAGGATGTTAAAGATGAGGGGGAGGGTGCTTATCTTTTGCCAACATAGGGATCTTACCGACCTTCTTGGTAGAAAGCTGGAGGAGGACCCTATTTTTCTTCTTTAGTAAGGGAATTTTATTCCTCCTATGCTCTCCATCAAGAAGGGGGTCGGACCTACAGTGACGTCACTGTTCGTGACAAGACCATCCGATTTGATGCCACGGACGACACCGAGGCTATAGGTTATCCCTTATATGTTGACGAGTCTGTTTGGCACCCTCCTGTTAACCCACCAAAGGCCGTGGACATTATCACTGAGTTATGTGGCGGCCAATGTGCGAGAGATTGTCCATCCACCACGTTCCGCTCCGCCCTTCCTTTGCATATGTGGCTCCTGGACACCATTATTAAGGCCAATCTATGGCCTACCAGTCATGCCTAGGAGTGTATCGGCCCTATTCTATATCTTCTTTGGAAGTTCTACCGGGGTGTATGGGTGGATGTGGTGGCCACGTACTTACGGAGTTTTACTACTGTCCACCACAGGCTTCAGCACTTCTCTGCTGACAGCGGTGCTCTGTACTTTCCTCGTTTAATCACGAGGCTTGTACGACATGCTTAGGTGCGTATATTGATCGCTTCTGACCGAGCTTCACACCGCTCCGCCACTTTGATGCCACCCAGCATCGTCGGACCTTCCTTTCCCTTCCCCCGGCCGACGCGCGCAGGGAGGAGTCGGACATGGAGGATGACCCGGCCTGGCCGCTACTCCTGCCCGAGCATCACGCTGCTAGGGATGCCCACCCACGCCACCTGCTTCTGCTGATCCCGGCAACATCCCGCCATACGTTACAGATATTATGCACCATCTGGATCATATTCAGTTTTTGGTCACCGAACTCTATCGACTGCAAACGGGTGGCTCTCCTCTGCCTTATCCCCCTCCCTGAGTTATTTGTGTTACTCCTGTACTAAACATTTGTTCTGTATATCTTTCTTTTCATTTTATTAATAAATTGTTTTAGTCCACAGTCTTCTCTTTTTTCTTTTTTTTTTGTAGCTTGCTTTTGTCTATCTTCGACTTCTGAGATTCACTCGACATATGTGGCTGTCCATTCATGATCTTAGGTTGTCTCTCTCCTTTCCTTTCCTCTATTTTAATTATGGTGCATTGAGAACAATGCAAGGTTTGGGTTTGGGGATGGCAGATAAGAGTCAACTTTGTTTGTCCTTTAAGCTTAATTTGGCATAAATTAGCTACATTTTTTTTTGAAGGCATAAATGAGTATAAGGTTGTTTGTGGCCATTATTATAGCCCAATTCTGTGATGTACTTTGATGATTAGAATGATTATGAGACGAGATTATTGCTGGATTAGACTTTTGAATCCATATTTTTGTCTTTTAACTAGTTAGTAAGATTATTACTTTTCACCCTTAATCTTATGGCATACCCTACTATTTGGGTCTAAATAATGGTAATAATTTTAGGAATAGGAATCCACTATTCTACTTCTAGCAATGTTAAAATCAATTGTACATTTCTTAATATTAGGTAACCCCTTAAAAAAAAAAAGAAAAAAAAAGGTGACTGGTTGGTTCTTGAAGCCCCTGTGTCTCGAGCAAGTAAGCCCATAGGGGTATCTTAAAACCTAGTAACTTGAGCCAATTGGATCGAGAGTTGCCGGTCAAAAGCTCGCTATATAGGCCACAGGGAAAGCTTAAGAAGAATCAACTTTGTAGCTACTAAAATAAGCACTAATACCCATAAAAAAAAAAAAAAAAAGATATGTGCTAACGGATTAGATTGTGGATCCTTAAGACTCGAGCCATTAGGTCTGTAGGGGTCTCTTAAAACCTAGTACCTTGAACCAACTGGATCGGGAGCTGCCGGCCGAAAACACGTTACATGGGTCTAAGAGAGGCACACCTAACCGAGGTAAAAAAAAAAAAAAGGAGAGAAAAAAAGGGAAGAGGTCACTATTGATTAGTAGTGAAGGGTTATGATAACTTGTTCCTTTACTTATTACCTTTATTTCTTCTTTAAGTCAGAGAGTTTTAAAGTAAGACGAAGGGGAGAGAATTTCTAAGATCACTCACTAGTAAAAAGACCTTAATAACGGAGACTTAAGTCAGAACTAGTGCAATAATAATGTCACCTAAGGATTCGCGACTCTCAAGTATGGTCGAACAATAATTTTCACAAGTGACCTTTGCGGTTAAATGCCTGACTCAACTTTTCTGCCAGTAGCTAGTTTAAATAGAATCTTGCTTGAGGACAAGCAATGTGTGGGTTTGGGAATGTTGATACGCGTGATTTTTACATATTTTATTTCCCATTTCTGTCATATATTCGGCCTCTACATGTGTGCTCGATTGTTATTTAGGTACATTTTAATGTGAAACACATCAAAGCGGATGAAAGAAGAATTCTGGCAAAATCAAGCATTATTGAGGCATTTTTGAAGACTGATTGGAGAAACCCAACCACTTGTGCAAAAGAAAGACCCATTGGATCACAATTCGGTGAACCGAGTACATCCCATAGCGCTTCGGTGCTTAATCGAGAAAATGGGGCTCGAAGAACCGATCGATCAGCAGCTCCCGGATAGGGAACCTAACCGAGAGCCTGCCAATCAATCGGCCAAAAGCACCGATCAATCGGGAGCTTTGCGTGAGCTCATCAATCGTTCAGATGGCCGATTGATTGGGCATTATTCCCGATCAGTCAGGAGGGTTCCGTACAGAACCCTAACTACTCCTGTGCCTACAAATAGAGAAGGGGAAGTCGGCCTTTGAGATACTTTTTCTCGCCGCACATCCTCCCCTTTCTCTCAAACCCGAAGCCGCTATGAGATCTACAGGTTCTCAAAAGCTGAAGCGCAAGTGGTTGGAATACTGGGAGAATTCATGCTTGGATTAGCATCGACACGAAGATTGAGGAAGTTAATTCTTTTGTTAGTTTACGCACAATATCTTCTTTTCTTTAAATTTAAGGATGTGTAAAACTCCCATGGAAGAGTAAACTTTCTTAGTTTAGGGATGAAGGGCAGGTAGCCGCCCGTATCCTAGATTTATATTATACTTCTGACGATTGGTTTAGTTATGTTATATTCGCACCCCTGCAGGGAGTTCTTCATTGTTGTTGGATATTTTTGTATGTGTGCTTGTCGCCATGACTAGGTCTCCAACTTTGCAGCCATTAGTATTGTGCTTGTAGCCTAGACCATAACATAACAGGAATTCAAGCGTGGTAAGGGTTGAGGTTGTACCCAACCCTGAACCCATGTCTCATATAAGTTAATATTGAATTAGGAGTAACAAAGGAATTAAGTAGTGCTAATGAGATAACCTATGCTACATCTAGGGTGCTAAGATAGGTTATGCCTTTAGACTAGTTCATTACCCTAAGCCCTAATTTATATATTAACACAAGCTTAGAGCTTGTAGCCTAAGTCCTTCAAATCATCATCCTAAGTAGAATATAATGACGGGATACGTGTTAAGCTATCCTAAATTCACTCCCTAAACTAATCTCAATTGAATTGTCACATTCGTTTTATATTCAGTTTCATTAATTTAGGTAATAATTTATTCAAAGAAAAAAAAATCAAAAATCAAAACGCTCGTTAATCAGTAAGTCCTACTTAACGCGATTCTCTGTGGATACTACCCGTATATCCAACAAAGCTATGACGACCTCGTACACTTGCGAGTAGACGGTTTTAAAACACACTTTAAAATCACATCAGGCTTGAATACTGCATTCATCAAAGCTTAGAATATAATAGGAGACTTGGACAGACCAAAGGGCATCACAACAAACTCATAGTGACCGTGGTGAGTTCTAAAAGCTGTCTTAGGAATGTCCTGCTCTTGAACTCGAATCTGGTAGTACCCTTGCCTCATGTCCAACTTGGAGTAGTACCAAGAATCATAAAGTTCATCTAAAAGATCCTCAATGATAGGTATAGGAACTTATCCTTAACTATCATTGCATTGAGTTGCCGGTAATCAATGCACATTCTGGGGGATCCATCCTTCTTCTTTACCAAGATCGCAGGAGAGGCAAATGGTCTATGACTGTGTCTTATGAACTTGGTTTGAAGTAGCTCCTCCACCTGTTTTTCTATCTCATTCTTCTGAGAGTGAGGATACTTATATGGTTGTAAGTTTACCGGATTGGATCCTTCTTTCAAAGGAGTAGCATGATCAAAACTCCTTCTATGAGGTAACACTACAAGCTGCTCAAGTATGTCACTGTATTCTTGCAGCAGAGAGTGTAGAACAGAATCAAAATCATCTTGTGGCACCTCAGCAATAGCTTTGATAGAGTAAAGTTGTCCCACCCACTGATAAGCCCCTTTCTTCAACAACTTTTGTAGGCCTTTACCTTCCATCAATTGAAGTTGTCCCTGCTCAACAATGCCCTTCAATTGGATCTGTTCTCCATTCCTTTCAAAAGACACAGCAAGCTGTGCAAAATCAAAGAGAATTGGGCTGAAAGTTCTCATCCAATCGACCCCCAATAACATGTCACAGCCGCCCAATCTCAACACTCTAAATTCATATTCAAACTTATGCCCTTGCATCTTCCAGCTGAGCCCCTTACACTTTGTATGAGTTAAGATGGAATTGCCATCAGCTACGATGACAGACAAAGGATTGGTCTTAATCAACTATTTGCCCACAGCTCTAACCACATGAGGATCCATGTAGCTGTGTACTACCACTATTAATGAGTATCAATAATTCCCTTTGTCCCACTCTTGCTTTGATCCTGATGGTATTGTGAGTACCATTTCCAGTTAAGGGCTTCATTGAGATCTCTACACCATTTTCCTTTTCAGACTCTCCTTCCTTCCCCTCCATAGCCTCAATATCAACACCTGTTTCCTCATCCTCAGCAGCCTCAACACCAGAAGCTACCATAAGGAGCTTGGGATCACACTTGTGCCCAAAGAAACATCTCTGATTGCACTTATAGCATAGCTTCAGAGGCTTTCTCTCTTCATTACTGCTCCCTCTATTGGAAATTTGAAAAGGCCTTGATGAGGAATTAACAGTTCCAACGACCTTTCCTTTAGAAGAATCAGTAGAATTCATCACGGTACTCTCCACCTTTCTAGCCTTAGAATAAGCTTGGGACAGTGTTTCTGGTTCGAAAGCCTTCACCTTGTGCATGATCTTGGGCTTGAGTCCACTCACAAAATTAGAGACATAATACGCCTCAGGAGCATCTGGATAAACACTGAGCATTCTAGCTCTCAGTCCTTCAAAGTGTGTCATATAGTCCCTCGCTGATGAAACCTGAGTTACTTTGTTGAAATTATCCCCCACCTCACGCACATTTTCATCACCATATCAATCACACAATTCATTTGCAAATTCAGTCCAAGATATTACAGGATTGCTCCTCATCAAACTGTAATACCAAACCTCCAGCCCACCACGCAAGTAAACTGCAGCTAGTTTAACTTTCTCATGCTCTTCAATATTGTAAAAAATAAAGTATCTTTCACATTTTCTCACCCAAGATTGAGGCAATGTACCATCAAAAGGCTCCAAATCTACCCAAGGCTGTCTGAAATTGTTGCTCCTCAAGCTAGAAGTGCCTACACTACTATCAGCAGGTGTTGGTCTCGGATCTGGAGGCCTAATTTGCTGGCTAGCTGGCTGGAGTATGCCTGTACCAAGCGGTTGTTGCTGTCTCTCAATGTTCTGCTGGAAATTAGACATCTGTTGCGATAATTGCTGAGAAATGTGTTGAGACTAAGTCTTGAACTACTGCTCCATGTCCTGACGCATAGTATTCATCATGTTCTGCACCATAGCCATCATCTAATTGAAGCGATCATTCTGATTGACTCCACCATCAGCACTAGTAACTGCTGCAGCATATGTAGGAGGATTTCCAGGTACATTAGCAGCTGCATTTTGAGCAACATTGGCACGAGTTGTAGGTCCACTAGCCATATGATAGGATCGCCTGTGTCTAGCCAGATTTCAGCTTCAACCTTAAAATTTAGCACGATCAAGACTAAGACTCTTGCAATTCGATCAAATTAAACTCAATTTAAATTCAATCAATCAAGAATGCAAGGCTCTGACACCAAATGTTATAGTCCAAGTATAATCTTAGCAACAACCTAGGTGAGATAGAAGTTGGATGATGAGAAGATAGAAAATATCTCAAAGAGATGTGTATTTCATTCAATAAATATCAATCTTACAAGAACATCATTATTTATACTCTTTCCAAGTCATAAGCTTCAAACAGTGAATCTAGACAATACAAACATAAGCACCAACTCAATTTAGCCGCCAAAATGGACCAAACTAACCGCTGAAACCAACTCAACTAACTTTCCCGCTAAAACATTTGAATCACCACCTTCGGGCTATGAGATATTTCTTGGATACCAAAATAATCTAATGGATTTAATGAAACCCACCAACAAAGTGAGAGTAAGAGCGTAGAGATAGGAAAATGACCGAGATTTTTTATGAGAGAAAGAGATAATGGTTTCGACATAGTATCTTGCAAATGACAAAAAGGGGGCCTTTTATATAACACAATGTGTCTCTTGTGAAAAGATACATCCATAAAGAGATCAAACTCATGTTGATAAACAAAAAAGACATGTTTAATTATTGAAACATATGTTAGAAACCAAGGGACACATCACTCCGAAATAAATAAGTAAATGCCAAAAAATCAGAAATTGGGGCGCCAAAAGAACGGCAATAATTGCTCTGGATGTCGAGACACTATCGACACATAAACCCAAAGTATGGGTTCTGTAAGTCTGTGTGTTGACACACACAATCTTTGTGTCGATACACAACTCCCTGAAAGCGTTTCTACATATTTAGGCCAAATTATATAACACATTCGAAGTACTTCATTTTGAAAACACATCAACAAGTAATTATAGAGCAGTTCCAAATTCGGTTTTGTTGAAGGAATGGGTTTGTCAATAAATTAAAAGAATTAAAAGATAAATTAAAGTTTCCAATCCATCAAAGTTAGTTTAGGGTATGAATTTAGGTTAGCCTAACTCAAATCACCTCATTATATTTTATCACAATAATGACTTTAAAGGTTTAGGCTACAAGCTCTTAACCTAGATTAACATTAACCTAGGGCTTAGGGTAATGAATTAGTCTAAGGGCATAACCCATTTTATCACTCTATGTGTAGTACGTATTATCTCAATAGCACTACTAAATTTCTTTATCACACCTAATTTTCATGTTAAACCTGATTCATACTTAAATTAAGGCTTTAGGGTAACAAACTAGTCTAAGCACATAACCTATCTGATCACTCTACGTGTAGCATAGATTATCTTAATAACACTAATAAATTCCTTTGTCGCTCCTAATTAAGTAATAATTCGTATAAAAAATTGTTTTCAGGATTGAATACAACCTCAACCCTGACTACTCATGAAGAACATGTTATACTACAGTCTAAACTACAAGCACAAGACCACACGTGAATAAAAGTGGAAATTAAAGTATGGCTACAAGCACAAAATATGAAAATTAATCTCAATATATAAAACACCCCACAGGGGTGCAGATGTAGTATAACAAAAGTCATTATCGAAAAAGAAACATAAACCTAGGATCATGATGGTTGCCTGTTCTCCACCTGTAAACTATTAGTTTACTCCTCCATGAGAGTTTTAAAAATCACTAATTCAAAAGGGAAAAGGGAAAGAAAACTCAGGGATTGATAAACCCCCTTAATCGGTGTTGACTTGACTCTTGCTTCGATTCCCCGGTACTTCGACCACTTGCGCTTCGACCTTGGTGAGAATCGGGTCTCTCTTGGTGGCTCGAGGAGGGAGGAGAAACGAATGGAGAGCAAAAAGTAGGAAAAATTAGGTCTCCTCCTCCCTTTATATAGAGGCGGCGGGCCCTAGAGGCTTGCGCGTCTTTTTTGGCAGCGCATATAATTAACTTAAAATGAGCATAACTTTTGATTCGTAAGGATATACGGGCCAAATTACATATCAAATCGAAGCTCTCGAAGAGATCTACATGATCCTAGTAGTATCATTAGTGGTATTGGATATTATTTGGTTATGAAGGCTTTTTTTAACCTTTTGCTAATTTGAAGCTTGACTGATTGCCAAAATTCTTAGCCGATTGATTCGCTTACCCAAGGAAAGACTTTACTCAACCAAATCGTGACCCGATGGATACTTCTTTCTGCACGTGGCCGGATTTCTCAACGTAATCTCGAAATACACCTAAATTATGCTTTATTTCTCAACCTTTCAACCCTTGTTTGCTCTAATGCACTCCAAGCCTATATATACCTAGATTACAATAAAACATACATGTAAAAGCTGAATATGCCATAGGAATGAGATATAAAAATTTTAAAATTAAGGCAGATCAATATCCCCAAACTCAAACCTTGCTTGTCCTTAAGAAAGATTCAACTCAAACTAGCTAAAGATTAAAGAGTTTAATCAAGCATGTAATAGCAAGAATTACTTTTGAAAAATATTTCTGAATATATCTAAAGGTCAACCTAAAAATGGAGAATCTTTATGTAACGTTGTTATTACAATGGTTCCAACTAAATTTTTCTTAATTCAAATCTTTTTACTTGTGAGTGAGCTTAAAAATTCTCTTCCCATTTTCTTATTCTAGACCTTCCATATCTAAGACGAGTAGAGAAAATAATTAAAGGAAGAAAATATCCTAACAAATTATCCCTAATCAATAAAGAATCTCAAGTCTTCTCTTTTCTATCTTGTTTTCTTCTTTTTCTTTTTTCTTTTTTAAAGTAACTCATGGCCAGGTGTGTCTTCTTAGGGCCCATGTAGTGAGTTTTCGGCTAGTGATTCCCGATCTAGTTAGCTCAAGGCATCGAGTGAAGAGCACTCATAGGACCTAATGGCTCAAGTCAAAAGAATTCACAACCTAAGCTATTACTCGCACAAACCTTGGAAGAATATTGCGCTCACATTAGGCCTCGGTACTTATTAAAGTGACTTAAAAAAGTTGATAATTTTTAAGCTTTCCACGTGACACGTGCAGTGAGCTTGCGATCGGCATCTCCCAATTGAGTTAGCTTAAGGTACTAGGTTTTAAAACACCCCTATAGGCTTACTTGCTTGAGATACAAGGGCTACAATAGCCAACAAGTCATGGGTACTTTCCCGATTAAACAGGCATTGGTACCTCTTTCTTTTTAGAATAAAATCAACTAAAAAAAAAAAATAAACTTTTGATTTCAACATTGTTACGAGTAGAATGCTTGATTGAAAGTCATAAAATTATTCCCACTATCACAACTTAAAACATAGAGTTTATCATTAGATTAAGGGTGAAATGCAGTAATCTCTCCATCTAGTTAAAAGACAAAAATAACAAATTCAATAGTTAGATCCATGAATAATCTCATCATATAAATATTCTGATAGTTTTAGCATATCTCTAATTTGAACTTCAATATAAGTCACAATAATTTTATGCCAATCCATGCAAAACTTAACTAATTGAAACAAAATTGTGCTAAAAGGACACACAACAGTTAAAACTATACATGTCATCTCCAAACCGAAACCTTGCATTGTTTTCAATGCAAATCATACAAAAGTAAATACAAGCAAGGAAAGGAACAAGATGACCTAAGGCATATTTGGCATGGAGTTAACATATTCAGCTATGCGTGGTGGGCAAATCCAAAAAGAAAAGACAAAAATAGCAACCTACAGAATAAGACATATAAGACAAACTGGCCAAGTAAACTTGTTAAAAGCGCTAGGAAAAATTCATTCTTCAAGTGCTTGGTACAGTAGAGAAACAAAGTAATTCAGGAGGCAAGAGAAGCAAAGAGTCCTCAAAATAAAGGGAGGTCGATCCAAAAAAAAAAAAAAAAAGAACTAAACTCTGAAACTAAAGAAAACAGGCTAGGTTGCGTCCCAGGAGCGCTAAGTTAAACATCTTTAGCCAGATGCCGCATAGAACTATTAGTCGACCTAAATTCGAGGCGACATCCTCAAAATGAATCATGTTAAACGTTTGAACAAGGTCCCTTGACCTAATAGCATTCCTACCACGCTGGGGCAAAATTATTTATTAAATAAACAAATAAATAAATAAATAAAAGAAAAAAGTTTGACTTAAAAATTTTTGTTTGACTTCCTAAAAAAATGAAGTAAAATAAAAGTAAAAGATTGACTTTAAACAAGTAAAAGATTTACATCCTCAAATTATTTTATTATTTATTAATAAACAAATAGTAATAAAAATATAAAATAAAAAAATAAAATAAAATAAACAAGCTAGTTGAAAATAAAATAAAATAAATTAAAAATCACTCAAGAATAAAAGATTGGCTTAGGAAAAAAAACAAAACAAAAAAAATGTCGACCATCACTGATTCAATCTTTGACTGTCGATTCCCTGACAATGGCGCCAAAACCTTGATGTAGTTTTAAAAGTGTTTTAAAACCATGTACTTGCAAGCATACGAGTTCATCGTAGCTAGGTTGGGTATACAGGAGTCGTATTCTCAAAGAATCAGTATAAAGTTAAAGTCAGTGATGATAGAGCAGTTCAAAATTTGGTTTTGTTGAAAGAATGAGTTTATAAATAAATTAAATGAATTAAAAGATAAATTAAAGTTATCAATCACTAAAAGTTAGTTTGGGTTGTGAATTTAGGTTAGCCTTTTTTGGATCTCTTCATTATATTTTATTGACTTTAAAGGTTTAAGCTACATGCTCTAAACCTAGATTAACATTAAACTAGGGCTTACGGTGATGAATTAATCTAAGGACATAACCCATCTTATTACTCTAGTTGTAACATGGATTATGTCAGTACCACTACTAAATTTCTCTGTCACACCTAATTTCATGTTAAACCTGATTAATGCTTAAATTAAGGCTTAGGATAATTAACTAGTCTCAGGACATAACCCATCTTATTACTCTAGCTGTAGCATGGATTATTTTAATAGCACTAAAAAATCCCTTTGTCGCTCCTGATTAAGTATTAATTTGTATAAAAAAATTGTGTTCAGGATTAGGTACAACCTCAACCCTGACTACTCGTGAAGAAAATGTTATACTATAATCTAGGCTACAAGCACAAGATAGCATGCGAATAAAAATGGAAATCAAAGTATGGCTTCAAGCTCATCGTATGAAAACCAATTTCAAAATATAAAACTCCCCACAAGGGTGTGGAAGTAGTATAACAAAAGCCATTATCGAATATAAAACATAAATCGATGATGCAAATGGCTGCCCGTCCTTCACCCTTAAATTATGAGTTTACTCCTCCATTGGAGTTTTATAAATCACTAATTCAAAAGGGAAAAGGGAAAGAAAACTCAGGGATTGATAAACTCCCTTAATCGGTGTTGACTTGACTCTTGCTTCGATTCCCCCGTACTCCGACCACTTGCACTCCGACCTTTGCGAGAATCGGGTCTCTTTTAGCAACTCGAGGAGGGAGGAGAAGTGAATGGAGAGCAAAAAGCAGGAAACATTAGGTCTCCTCTTCCCTCTATACAGAGGCGGCGTACATTGAGGGCACGCGCATTTTTGTTTAGCAGCATGCTTAGTTAATTTAAAATGCGCTTAACTTTTGAGCCGTAAGGACTTACAAGCCGAATTATATATCAAATAGAAGCTCTCGAAGAGATCTACATGGTACTAGTGGTATTATCTGTGGGATTGGATATTATTGGGTCGTGAAGGCTCTTCTTTTAAATTTTTACTCATTTTAAGCTTGATCGATTGCCAAAATCTTGGCCGATCGATCCTTGCACCCAATGGAAGACTTTTCTGCACTGAATCTTGACCTGATGGGTTCTTCCATATGGTGAGATTTTGCAACGTAGTCTCCAAATATGTCTAAATTATGCTTGATTTCTCCACGATTCAACTCTTGTTTGCTTCAATACACTCCAAGCCAAATTGTGTCTAGATTGCAATAAAACATACATGTAATAAGGTATAAAATATAGAAAAATAAGGCACATCAATACCATATAAGAGATTGTTAGAAGAAAGCTCTTCTAGTTCAAAAAGCTAGAAATTATATGGGTTAGGTTCTTGTTTAAAGTCAACGGGTGCTCACTTGATTCGGGCCAACCTATTTAGAATGACCATTGTTTACAAAGCATGGAGGTTGTTCCCTGAAAATTTTGTTCATAAGATTACCATGAATAAGAACATTTGTAATCACATCCCATTGTCCAACGTATACCACTTGTTCACAATAGCCAATGCAAGAACAAAACAAATAAGAATAGGTTTAATAAGAGAATTAAAGGTTCTACTGAAATCAATGCCTTTTGGTTGGTTGTAGCCTTTTGTGACTTGCTCCGAGTTCTAACAAGAAAAATGGACGAAAGGGAAGAAAAGAGGGAAAAATAAGTGGGTATAGATCTTAAGACAAAGCTGTTAGCAATGGTGATTGCCTTTCAATATTTTATTAATTTCCATTATCACATTATAGAAAATTAAAAGACAAGTTGCGCATAGAGAATATAACACAGCTGTGCCTTAGTATGCAGGACGGGTTGTTAGGCGAGTTGAGCTTGATGAGCTGGGAGGCGCACAGGTAGGGTTTGATCCGAGCATTGGAGTTTAACTTCAAGAAGAAAAGATTGATGTAGATTTTATTATTTATCTCTTCATTTACTTGTTTTAGTTTTAATCTTTTATTTTGGATGAGAAAACTCATCTACTTAAGGCAAAGGATGATTAGAGATTTATTTATTCAATTGCTTCGATTTTATATTGTTTATGTTTTTGTTTCTTATTCTCGATTATGAAAATTAAGAATAGACATTTTTTCCTTTATTTCTAATTCTTTTAGCAATAAAAATTTAAACGAAGGCAGCTGAATTCTTTTATCCTAATTTTCATCTTTTGGTGCTGCAACAGTTAGTATTAGAGCTCATAATGTCTCCCATGGGCAACAAAGGTATGCTGCCGTTGAAGACATTTACGAGAAAGACCATCAATGTCAAATTGATAAGAGATTAGAGGAGATGAAGGAGAGATTCCGGTGAATCAAGCTGAGTTTGGAACAATTGGATGCAACACCCAACCAAACCGCCACAGCTCAGCCTCAACAATGAATGAACGTAGGACGTGAGGACGAAACCAATGAAAGCTTCAACAATCCGTTTGATATGGTTGGAAACAATTGACAGAATATCAGGAGAGATCGACCAAATTCCGATGTGTCCAATTGCTCGGATGATAGAAGGTGGGAATCCGAGCTTCGGATTGAGAATCCTGAGTTCATGAACAGAAGCCAGCCTGAGGATTTCTGAGGTTAGTTGGCTGTGGTAGAAGAGTTGCCCAAATTTAAGAGGTCCCAAGGCACAAGTAGGTGGTAGCTACTTGATTACGGGGTAAAGTCGTTGCCTAGTGACAAAGTATACCTGGCTTAATCAAGGTAAATTGAAGATCGAGACGTGGGAGAAAGTGAAGAATCACATGCAAAGAACCTTCTTTCCCCCTAGAGGTGGCCACAGGCCAGTTCAGGCTGGGCCGGGCCTGGGCCCGGGCCTGAGGGATTTTCCTTGATGAATAATATAATATATAAATACAGTACAACACCATCATAAATAATGGTAAATATAGCTAATAAAACAAAATGTGCCGTAAATTATTAACAAATAGAACTACACCTTTTAAAATTACAAATATATTATATAAAAACATATACTGTAGAAAAATAGAATTACAACGTGCCTTGGGGCTTTTTTGATAATAAAAAATGAAAGAATTACTCAATTTAAGCTGGCAGGGGTTGGTAAGTCGGGACTTAACGTATCCGTAGTACAGTTATCTTCATCCTCGCTTGATGAACCTAACTTCATTTGGTCTTGCTCCTTATGCATTGCGTGCAGCCAATCCTTCAAGCACACTGACATTTGCAAGCTGGACGAAGAAAGCTTCGCTCTTTTTGTTCTAAGCAGCCTGCCACCTGCACTAAAAGCACATTCTGATGCTACCGAAGACACAGGACACACTAGTATATCCTGTGCAATGGCAGAAAGTAGGGGATATTGGGTTTGGTTGGAACACCACCATTGCAAAATGTCAAAGCGCGGACTCACTCGTGTCGAGAAGAACTGAAGCATCGGCGACTGCAAGTAATAATCTAACTCGTCACATGGAGTGAGATTTTGTTTGGGCTTGAATCGGCCCAAAATCTTCCACGCATGTGACTTTTTTTTGAAAGTACTACTACATGCGGAGGAACCACAAAATGTGGAAGAAACTTGAGGATTATCAACCAATAATCTTCGAGAATAAGTGAAAAATAATTCATGTAAATCTCGATAGACTTTCGCAATAAAAGCTTCGTTATCAAATGTTGGATTTAACTTTTCGTAAAAAAAAAAATTAGAAAACAATTGCAAGCTCGTAAGTTTACAACGGGGATCCAAAATGGTGGCAAAACAATAAGTAAGAGGTAGTTCAAAATAATATTTAACAAATTTTACTTTCATTGAGGCAACCAGGGCCTCCATCAAGGGGTTGGATTGGTTATCTGCCATCCAAGCAGCAATATCTACCAATCTAGATATTGCTTGTGGCATGATAGGATAATAACAATCAGAAAAAAAAAAAAAAGTCGTAGCGTCTCTAAACATACTAAAAAATTTACATACTTCGCTAATTATATTCCAATCTACTACTTCTAAATTAAAAGACCTAAGATCTGAACAATTATCCTGTACAAATTCGATTAATATATCTTTATATGGTAATATTTTTTCCAACATATCTAGTATTGACGACCACCAAGTTTGTGTATCTAATTTAAGTTGTGTATGGTGTATACCATGCATGTCACAAAGGTTTTTAAATCTTTTCCTCCTAGTTCCGGATGATTTGATCGCTATAGTAACTTCTCTTCAACACTCAAGAGAAGCTTGTATGAGGTCCAAACCATCTGTTACCATTAAATGCATAATATGGCATATGCAACGTAAATGAAAACATTTCCCATCTAACATGGATCTCAAGTGCCTAATCAATTGTTTTACGGATGCGTTGTTGCTTGTAGAGTTTTCAAAAGTAATGCTAAAAACTCTACGGTCTATACCCCACTCGCGACATGCCTGCATAATGGCACCCTTGATTATCTCAATAGTGTGGGGATAATCTAAATGGCAAAAATGAATTATTCTTTTTTACATAATGAAGGAAGAATCGATTCAGTGTGCCGTTATGCACAAGAAAGGCACACCGGGTTTCGACCTCCATGTGTCGGACGTGAACGAGAACATGCATGTGTTCGTCCTAAAAATGTCTGCAAACTCGTTTTTCATTCAAAAAAATTCTTTAAATGCGTCCTACTTGAAAGTGTTCCGAGGAACCTTTACGGCGGTGGAGTTTAAAGCATTTTGGCAATAGTGGACAAATCTAGCCTCTTCGCCGGTATTAAATGGCTTTTCAGCCCCAATGACATATTTTACTAATTCCTGCCAATTGTTTTCTTGTGAAAACCTACAGTTAGCAAGTGCAACGATCATTTGTTGTACTAAATGTTGTTAGGATCTATTTGGGTTTGGTTCAGGGTGGCATCTCTCTAGGTGTCTTTTTAAGGTGCCTGCCACACCAACGTGAATGACTAAAAGTTTTAGGGGGATCACATAATTTACAATAGGCTTTATTAACTATCCGATCTAGTGTGAAGTGCTTCCACACCTCACTGGTATTACGCCTACTACTAGTGGTGTCATCATGGGTTTCAGTCCCGGTGCCGGTGGGTGTGGGTTCGTTTTAAAATTGTGAAATTTGGGCATCCCTCAATTCAGGTAAATCCTAGTCGTGGTAGCACTGTTCTTGCTCCTCCCAATTTAAAGAGTCTGTATAGGGAGAAGACAAACCGGGTTTGAAAAATGTTTGTTCCTGGGTATTAAGTTTGGCAACTCTACCCATCCTAGGAAATTTAGGCGTTTATGAAAAGCTTGAACTAGATTTACCTGCTCCAGATGAAGGAAAGTTGTGTGCCATGGTAGTATTATTGATTATTAATTAAAAAATGCAACTAAGAATGCAAGTTCAGTAAATAAAAATGACAAACAAACAAAATTTCTTTCGATACTAAATTTTACCCAATCGAAAACCGAAATTTGAACTTGTACGAGATTCTACGAGCAGAACAAGTTGCAACTTTGAACTTTAGAAATTTAAAGCAAGAGAACTTTCGATTAGTAGAGAAGAGAGAATTATATAGAGAGATTGTTGTGGTGAAATGAGAAATTTGGATGAGTATTTATAGAAAAAAATTATATATATTTTTTAATATTGTAGGGGGGGAGCTCCCCCCCCCCCCCCCCCCCCCCCCTTCTAGCCGTTGGGGGGTTTAAACTAGCTATTGGGGCCCCCCAAGGCCTGGCCCGCCCCAGTGGAAGGTGGGCTGGGCCTGTCCGGCACACTGGCCACCTCTATTTCCCCATAATCATACTAGGATTATGTACCAATGCCTTTGAACTTGCATCATGATTCTTAGTTAGTGGATGACTACATGGCATAGTTCTATGCCATAGTTGCGATGATTGACTTGGCAAAATCTAAGGAGCAGTTGGCAGATAGGTATGTTGGTGGGTTGAAGGACTCAATCCAAAAGGTGTTAAACATGTTTGACATCTTTTCTGTCTCAAAAGCCAGATACATGGCTTTGAATATTGAGAAGCAATGACAACGACCTCGGATTGGCAGTACTTTTAACACCCATTAGGTACGGCTACCAACCAACTCGGGAGTACAGGGTAAGTCAAGCAACCAAGACTTGGCGGTAGCCCAAGACCCTGTTATTTCAAGTGTGAAGCGATGGCTAAGTGTGCCACTAAATGTCGGAAGGGTGATAGATTTGGTAAGGGGTTGTACATTGAGGGACTTCAAACTAAAGATGGCGAGTTAGTTATGGAGGCGGCTTAAGACAAGGTGCCATGTAGCAAATAAGAAGTTACGGATGACAAGGACCACCTACTAGTGGTCAGGTGAGTTTGCTTCGTCCCTAAATACGTAAAAGGAGATGGTTGGCTAAGAAATAACATCTTCCCGATGACATGTACTATTGGCGGGAAACTATGTTGCCTAGTCATTGATTCTGAAAGTTGTGAGAACATTATCTATGAGGAAGCAGTCTGGAAGAGAACTTTGGATTAGTAGAGAAGAGAGAATTAGTTGGAGAGATTGTTGTGGCAAAATGAGAAATTTGATGAGTGTTCATAGAAAAAATAAATTCTATATATATATATAGATATATATTGTGGGGGGAGCCCCCAGTGGCCACCTCTATTTCCCCATAACCACACTAGGATTATATACCAACGCCTTCAAACTTGCATCATGATTCTCAGTTAGTGGATGACTACATGGCAAAGTTCTATGCCATAGCTGCAATGATTGACTTGGCAAAATCAAAGGAGCAGTCAGCGAATAGGTACGCTGGTGGGCTGAAGGACTCAATCAAGAAGGTGTTAAACATGTTTGACATCTTTTCTATCTTAGAAGCCAAATATAGGGCTTTGAATATTGAGAAGCAACGACAACGACCACAGATTGGCAGTACTTATAACACCCGGAATAGTGGGCATCATTAGGTACGACTACCAACCAACTCGGGAGTACAGGGTAAGTCAAGCAACCAAGACTTGGCGGTTGCGCAAGACTCTATTATTTCAAGTGTGAAGTGATGGCTCAGTGTGCCACTAAATGTCGGAAGGGTGATAGATTCGGTAAGGGCTTGTACATTGAGGGACTTCAAACTAAAGATGGCGAGTTAGTTGTGGAAGAGGCTCAGAACAAGTTGGTGCCATGTACCAAAGAAGAAGTTGCGGATGACAAGGACCACCTACTAGTGGTAAGGTGAGTTTGCTTCATGGCTAAAGACATAAAAGGAGATGGTTGGATCAGAAATAACATCCTCCCGACGACATGTACTATTGGCAGGAAACTATGTTACCTAGTTATTGATTATGAAAGTTGTGAGAACATTATCTATGAGGAAGCAGTCTAGAAGCTAGGGTTAAAGACCAAGGAGCATCATAACTATTACAAGTTGTCATGGCTAAAGAAAGGAAACCAAGTAACTGTATCTAAACATTGCCTCGTTAACTTTTCAATTGGAGCAAAGTATCAGAATGGGGTGTGGTGTGATGTGATTGCCATGGATGCATGCCACGCGCTACTTGGACACCCATGGCAATTCAACAGAGGCGCCATCCATGATGGAAGGGAGAACACTTATAGTTTTGTGTTTAAGGGCACAATTATTATCTAATTACCAAGGAAAAATGAAGCGCGACATTCATTGATAACTTAGAACTTGAAACTCCAAACCAGGGCCATGTTTGCCAAGGAGGTTGGTAAAAATAAGTGCTATCTGTGTTGATCGGCAAGGAGTGCCAGGCAGAACAAGGAGGGGTACCGAGTGAAGTAAAGGACTTATTGAAGGAGTTTGCTAATGTTTTTTCTAGGAGAGTTACCAAGTACATAACCGCCATTGAGGGACATTTAACATTTGACTAATCTAATGCTAGGAGTCGCCTTATCGAATAAGCCCCATTAGAGCAATGGGAGCTTAGGTGTCAAGTGGAAGAGTTAATCTCTAGGGGCTTCATTCAGTAGAGTTTGAGTCCATGTGCGGCTCCAGCCTCTATTGACACCAAAGAAAGATTGCAGTTTGTAGATGTGCATCAATAGCAGAGCCATTAATAAGATCACGGTATGTTACTGATTTCCAATTCCGAGATTGGATGACTTACTTGATCAGCTATAGAACTTGGAAGTGTTTAGCAAATTGGACCTACCTTTTATCAGGGAATTCGTGGTAGTCTACTCCAACAACATCTTAATTTACATTACAAACCAAGATGTGCACTTGGAACACCGTAGGGAGGTCTTGACAACCCTAAGACAGAAACACTAGTTTGCCGCCTTGAAGAATGTGCCTTCATGAAAGACCAGGTGATATTCCTTGTGTTTGTAATATAAAAGAATGGGATTGCAGTGGATGAAGGGAAGATAGAGGAAATTTGGAATTGGCCACAACTAAAGTCAATAACTAAGGTAAGTAGTTTCCATGGTTTAGCGTCATTTTACCAAAGGTTTGTGCCATGTTTCAACTCTATCATGGTGCGGATTATGAATTACATGAAAGGGATTAGCTTAAGTTGGACACTAGAGGTATCTAACACCTTCGAAGAGGTGAAGCGAAGGTTGACTACAGCTCTGATATTAGCCTTACCAGATTTCCAGACGACATTTAAGTTGTTGGGTGGGAAATTTTGATTTCATAAACTAAACTACATACAATTATTGTATCAAGCGCTACGGAATCATAATTTAAAATTCTCAATTTTAAAATATATACAAATTTACAACTCTAATTAAACATAAAAGTGCATAGCACAGATGACATGCGCATGAAAAATAATTAAATACGAATCCAAGAGTATAAATCAAGAAATCTCGTAACTTGTTGTAGACCGCAAGTATAATAGATGCTCCAACAAAACCTATGAAATCAAGTAATTCTTAAAATGCTTTTAAGAATAAATTGGGAAGATGCTTTCTCCTTTTTAATTCTCTAATTAAAATTGATGAAAGCCGGCCGAAATTGTTATTATACCCTAATGAGCCAAGCTATTGCTTATATAGGTAGCCAAAAACTGACTCATTAATTCATGAAATAAAAATAAAAAATAAAAATAGAATCCTTGATAAGTCAAAATACCAAGACAATCATCCAAAACACATAAGAAATACTGCACGGCCATTCCGCCTCACGGGGTTCCCCGTGGCATCCTGTGATTCTTGCACGCTAAGAGGGAGCCTAGCACATGACATGTGTCGAGTGTTGGTTGGCCCACCGGGGGCAACATGGATTGGCCCCCTGCGCTAGTTAGCACACAACACTTGTCACACGTTGATTGGCTCGTGCAATTTTTTTTATTTTTGCTTTTTCATATTTTTCCTATACGAATTCATCTCTTGAATTTTTGGGTTTAATAAAAATAACTTATTCAACTCTTGAGTAAATAATTCATTTCATTAATTCTCTTGATTTCATTAGGTGCTTAATTTAGAGGCTTATGCAGGGAGCTTAGAGACAATTTATTCCTAGCTCCAAATGGGTCAAATATGATTATCATCTCGTAATAACAATTGATTACCATTTAGTAAAACTTAATTTACTAAATAAGGTTTACTGCACTCTAAAAATAAATATATTTACTCGTTAAATTCTCAATAACAATATACTCTCTGTTAACCCCTCTATTAAATGTCCATGAGAAAAATAACTTAAAGTACTATTGTCATTCGTTCTCACTTTTCCTTCTTAGTTCCCAACTTGCCCTTCTCAAATAATTTACTAATACAAAAAAACACTTTTGTACTCATTTCAAATGTCAAATATATGGACTGCTCTGGCCAAAGTCTCTGTTATCAATTTGAATACTTGCAAATCAACTATGGAGAAATCACACATGGTAGATTCCTTGAAAAATAACCGTTCCCGCCACACTTCATGCAATTGCCCAACGAATGTAAGATCTATGTTTACACCCTTATTTTAACAAGGCTAGGATGACACTGGTTTTGAGTAAAGTGCCATTTGATTATCACGTGAGGTTCTCCTCAAAGGGAGTTAGGCTTTTGGTTACTACAGTAACGGCATCTCGAGCCCAGCTCTTGGAAAACATTATTACCCTTGACAAGGGTATCAGCCACTGGAGGCTCGAGATGGCTGAAAGGTGAATAAACTCAAACTCGAGGGGTTGCTAAGAAAGCTACAAAAATGGTAGTTTCCAAGCTCGAGGAAGTTACTTGCAGTGCAATTTTAGTTGCTTGAGCCTTAAGCTTAATTCTAGGGAACATGGAGCTTCTAGAGGGAACCTCTACTAAAATTCCGGATGTGGGCATCAAGGATTTCCCTCCAAAACTCAAGACACTTTGGTGAAGAATAAGCGCGCGAAGTAGAAGAGCTCATTGGCCATACGTGGAAGAAGTCATCTTGAAGATAGGAGCAGGAATTATTTTCTTTTTCTATAAACAAAGGACTCTTTGTCAGTCCAAAGGAGTACACATACATTTAAGACAAAACTTCTTCTAGTTTTTTACAGCACACTTGTGCCTTTTCTCTTATGAAGAGCGTTACTTAGCTAGGCATAGCATAACGTAGATCTTTGTTGTTACCTCCATAGTATTACAGTTCTCAGGCTTCTTGTACGACTTTCTAGTTTTAATCTGTTCCCATAAATTGACAAGTTGTGATTTGAGGCATTAGTTTAAGGCTTTGATAGCCAAGGCTTTGTCCCTCGATTGCATTGGTCTTAACACTACTATCACTACTTGATAAGTCAAGTAAACTCAGGTTCTCGCCATTGATTAGGGCATTAATGGCCAAGGCTTGTCCCTTGATTGCTTTGGTCCTAATCCAATTACCTGAATGCGGTTTTCTCTACCTTGATCTTGTCAGACCTAAACTTATTCAAATTATTATAAGTCAAGGGTGCCATGCTTGAAAACCTGATTGACTCGAGCTTGTAAGTGGACTGCTGACCTCTTGGGTTTGTCTCCACCCAAGTTCCTAACTTCTAAGTGTATGAGTAAAGATGTTTGTGGGCCTTGCTCCATCATTATAACAACCACTTGAGTTAAGCCCATATCCTTTAATTTTCTTTCCTAAAAATACATAAAATCCACAAAACATACTTAACAAAGTCTTCTTAATTGAAGCATAAGCAGAACTCATGATATAGCCAAAGTCATATGCATGACCTTTTCTCTTAAAATGGTGAGTGGTTGAGGTCAATGACATGCGGTTCGTAATTAAGCTCACTCCTTAGTCGCGGTGAGTCCCTTTTGCATGTTTGTTTTATTTTCACATTTATGGTGACCACACACACATCACTTGAAACAAAATAGAGCAAACACGCCTTTTAGCGACCACAGTGGCTTGACACTAGACTTCATCGTCTTTAGCCCATCGTGGATTACCATGATGTAATTGCCGGCGATTTGCCGATGGTCAACACCAGGAGGTCTAGTGCCCTCGAGCACGAGGAACAGGAAGGCTTAGCCCTTACTAGGTCCCTGCTTGAGCATCATCTAGATCAAAGTCCCATATCTCAAAGGGATGTAATGGGTCATAGCCACGGCAGCAAAAGTGGTGGTGATGATGACATCCTAGAAGATGAACATATTGGGCTCGATTTCCATTCTCGCAAGAGTTTTATGGTTATTCTCAAGCATCATTTAGAGATTGTGGACCAAATGTTTGAACCAACAATGAGAGAAGCCTTCGAGAGACAACATGCTGAAACAGAGCTATTTTGATCTTAGATCTTAACCTAGGTAATTAGGGTATGGAATGAGAAAGAAGATATTTCTATTTCATTGAATGAGTTTGATAATCCAGGATCAAGCTATTTATCCCTTCACTTACAAGAGGTGGCAAAGCAAAAAAAATATCTAACACTAACTAACCTTCCCGCCAAATACAATTATATGGCTATAACAGGAAATGAACTAATACTAATGAATAGAATTCACAATAATACTTCCCTTTTAAAAGATTCTTGTCTCAAGAATCAAAAACAAGAAATTGAGTCTTAATGAACTTTAAATCTTTTTGCGAAGATTGAACCATTGAATCAATGCTTGCTAAATCTTGTTGCCATTATGCTGAACATTATAAGAATTCAAGATAGTTAAAGGCTCCTGGAGGATACCATTTGAGGAAGCTATTAGAGGTCCAACTGAACATTCTGTGTCATCAGCAACATGCTTCTTTAACAGGGACACATGAAATACAGGGTGAACAGAGGCATCCGGAGGCAAGCCCAATCGATAAGCTACTGAGCCCAATTTTTATAAGATCTTGTAAGGACCAAAATAGTGAGCACATAGCTTAACATTCTTCCGAACTACCACTAAAGACTACCAATAAGGCTTTCATTTTAAGCAAACCAAGTCTCTAATTAAAAAGATTGATCAGATCTTTTTCTATCAGCAAAAACCTTCACTCTGGACTGAGCTAAATGCAAAGGGCCCTTTAGCTGTTGTACTAACTGTTTCCTTTGTTGCAAGAGCTTATTCACTTCCATCATAGTAGAGGCATTGTTTTGGGACACGATAGGGAAAGGAGAATCATAACCACATAGAGCTTTAAAAGGAGTGGTGCCCAAAGAAGAATGAGCATATGTATTGTACCAGAACTCAGCTAAAGATAGCCGTTTGCACCATTGCTTAGGATTATGAAACGTCATCCTACACAAGTATTGTTCGACACATTAATTCAATCTTTCAGTCTGACCATCTGTTTGAGGATGATAAGAAGAACTCAAAGCAAGAGAAGATCCCAAAAGCTTGAACAATTCCCGCAAGAAATTACTTGTGAACGATGTGTCCCAATCAAAAATGATGGTTTGAGGGAGATCATGAAGTTTATAAATGTTATCCAAGAACAACTTTGCAAGTCTTTCTACACAAATGGGATGATTGAGTCCAATAAAGTGACCATACTTTGTAAAACGATCCATCACTACCCAAATGATCTTAGATCATAACCTAGGGAATTAGGGTGTGGGATGAGAAAGAAGATAGAGTTGAGATGAGAAGAAGATATTTCTATTTCATTGAATGAGTCTTACAATTCAAGATCAAGCTATTTATCCCTTCACTTACAAGAGGCAGCAAAACAAACAAAATATCTAATTAACACTAACCAACCTTCCCACCAAATACAAGTATATGGCTATAATAAGAAATGAACTAATACTAATGAATACAATTCACAACAAGAGTGCAATCTTGCAGCTCAACATGAAAACTCTACTGTAATAAGAGCCGTGATTAATGATGTTAGAACCTCTATGAACAAAAGGCTACATAAAGAAACTAATATAGTCATGGTAGAAATGAACTCGACCTTGTCCTCTACTTCTACCTTATAGCTAAGGATGTTCTAGGCAGACAGTGGTTGAAGTCAAGCCTGTTCTGTTAGACAAGCTTAGACTCGCAAGGGCTTGGTCCAAGCCGTTAGGTAGATATCAGGCAAGTAAGGCCTGCATCCCATCCATCAGTGTTAGCTGGTTAACCCCGTGAGAACCCTTCGAGCTCACGGTTACCAGGCACCTAGGTTGACTATACAATCCCTGACAGAATGGGAAACCAGACTGTGGCTAACTCATGTGTCATACGATTGGAGTCCAATCATAAGAGCAAAAGTATGCCTCACGGAGTTGCATGCCTTTCCAATTAGAGTTTTTCTTTGACCACAAGGGACCTCAATCTTACTGTGCCATTAATATCTGTCCTTGAGGCGGGTAGGTACAACCGTTCTCAACCTCCTTGACCTCAAGGCCCACTCAAGGCCTAGATATAGGAGTGCAAGGTTAAGTCCCTATTATAAGGAACCACGCTTCTCATCCTGACCTCTCCATGCTTACCATATTGGGGGAAACTTAATAGCCCATGTTTCTAGATCAAGCCTTGAGGGTTGATCAGATAAGGATGAACCAACAACCTGTTAGTACCGGTGTGTCTCCAGGTGTGCGATGTAACCCTGGTCCTGCTCGAACATACTTCATGTTCAACCATGTGCATGACCAATATGATCAAGGGGTTTATCTAGGGTTTAGGAGGCAACAACCGTTCCCACACCCAACTGTTGTGGGTGCTCAGGGGTATCCTGTAAATCGCCCTCGAGATCCCTATCCACTTGGGAGGACAATGGCAGGCGCATAATCATGTGCCTGACCTTCCCCTACAAGATCAATTGGCCACCCTCATTGATCACATGTATGGGCAAGGTCTCACAAGGGTCAATAGGCTCTTGTATAATAAACCTTACACTGATTACATTGATAGGGATTACCCTTTTCTTCGAGGATAAAAATCCTTGAGTTAACCCGCTTCTTAGGGGAAGGGACTATTTCTACTCTCAAGCACCTGGCAAGATTCAATTGCCAGTGTAGGGAAGTAGTAGATAACTAATATCTCAAATTAAGGTTGATCCCCAGTTCGTTGATTGGGACCGCTTTCTAGTGGTATATCAGCCTCCCACCCAATTCTATTTACGGTTACAATAACATGGCTAGATAATACCAGTTCCAATTCCCTAGAATGTAGTTAGGAACTTCCATGTTAGACTTGGCTCAAATACGACAAAAGTCGGGCGAATCAGTGGAAGAGTATATTAATTGGTTCAAGCCAGCTCGATTAAAATGCACTGTAGGTCTTCTTGAGCTTCAATATGCCAAGCTAGCTCTAAACGGCTTGGACATTGAATTTAGGAAAAATATTTAAAGGGTCTAACTTTACAATGCTTCTTTAGCTGGCAAAATGTGCTGCTAGATACATGGCAGTCTTACAACAAGAAACCCTTGAGAAAAATAGCATGTATGGGACCTACATGCATGACTTAATTGTGGTGGAACATGATCCTCCATATGAAATTGACATAGCTGAGTACGTGTAGAGTCCTCTCATGTTTTGTAATCCTTTGATCAAGAAGGATATTAAAGTGAGGAAGTCTTACATGTCCCAAGACTTGAGAAAGTATTCATTTGACCTCTTTAGAGCTGATGTAATATTCAATTGGCTTCAGACAAATAATAAACTTAAGATTAGGGGTAAACACAGAAAACTAGATCCTAAGTCAAATAAATGGAAGGTATACTATAAGTAGCACGATTCATTAACTCATTCAACGAAGAAATGCGTGATCTTTAGAAACATAGTTCAAGATGTCATTGAGGCTGAAGAGTGAGCTAAAGGCCCTCCATACTAGGCATTTCAGTCACACTTCGGCTAGAGTGGTGGCGGCAAGGGACTCCTAGACTGCAGCCCGTAGGCTTTAGATGATGATCCTGAGAGTATGGACCTTAGTGCCGAGGAGCGTCATTTGTCTCGAGAGTATTCGAGGTTATGTCGGGATGAGGGGGCTTTCTACCATCAGAAGTCTCACATCCAGTGGCTTTCTTTAGGGGATAAGGGTACTCGGTTAGTCCATAAGTCTGTCGCCCATTAGCAGGATACGAACCGGATTCATTCTATTGTATGTCCTAACGGCAAGAGGACTTATGATGAGAGGGAGATTTTAGAGAACAAGGTCTCTTATTTTCAGGGGTTGTTGACTAAGCCAACTAGGCCACTTCGTGAGGATATCTTGGGGATGTTTTGGACTCGTCTTTCTAAGGTTCAGGCTGGGCCGCTGACTCATGTGATTTCTGATACCAAGGTAAGAGATCTTCTATTCTCTACTGGTGATGACAAGGTGCCGGGTCCTGATGGCTATACTTCCCTCTTCTTTAAGAGGGCCTGGGATGTGGTGGGTCATGATGTGGTTCGAAGCGCATGCTTGGTGCTCTAAACACTGCCCTTATCAGCTTAATCCTGAAGGTAGAGAATCCCTCCAACTTCGCTGACTATCGCCCAATCTCCTGTTGCAATGTGATCTATAAGGGCATCACTAAGATCATTACAAATAGGCTGAAAGGGGTGCTCCCTTTCCTGATTGATGATTCATAGTCTACTTTCGTGCCTGGAAGGAGGATATCAGACCGCATGTTGTTAGCTCAGGAGCTTATGTGCAACTATCACCTTCAGTAAGGGGCGCCTCAGTGCGCTCTGAAGGTCAATATTCGCAAGGCGGTTGACACGGTGCTGTCGGACTTCATCATCTCTGCTATGCACTGTATGGTATACCTGAGGTTATGATTAGATGGTTGCGGGGGTGTCTTTCCATAGCCAAATATTTAGTCGCCGTTAATGGCAAGCTTCAGGGGTTTTTTGACACGAGCAGGGGCATCCGACAGGGGGATCCTCTCTCTCCCTATCTATTCGTTATTGCCATGGGGGGTTTATGGGGTCTGCTTCGTAGTGCCACCACTGACCTGCGATTTCGATTCCATCTCTGTGATCTCACTTAACTTACTCATCTCTATTTTGCTGACAACTTGATGATCTTTAGTGAGGCAAATGACGGCAATGTCAATTATTCATGAGGCGTTAGATCAATTTGCTGAGCTTTCGGGGTGGTCCTCGAATGCGGCAAATAGCACCGTCATCGTAGCTGGGGTTGATCCTAAATTTTAGCAATCTATCTTAGACATTCTGGGATTCATATTGGGGCAGTGTTCGGTCAGATATCCCTAGCTTCCGCTTATATTATCAAGGCTTTGGTTCATCCACTACAAGCCTCTCTTGGACTACATCTGATCTGGCATCCAGCTCTAGACTTCACGCGCTCTTTCTTATGCTGAGATATTACAGCTTATCAGATTGGTTCTCTTCTTTATTTCCTTGGTCGTAGAGGAGCATCCTTGGTGTTCGGCCGTTGTGTGACAGGGCTTTTAGGAATATCTTTGGCGACTACCAGGATACTACGCTCTGGGTGGATTATTGGCTACCTTGTGGGTGGCTAGCGAGGAGGTTCCATGCACCGCCTCCTGCAATCCCCTAGTCATCTTTGGGGTTCTCGTGTGTTAGATGTTATTGAGGGTGATAAGTGGAGGTTTCCTCAGGATAGGGTTAACCTACTGCCTATTTGGACGTCTGTTGATATCAGGTCCCAACTTTATGTTGCAGATTGTGTCAGGTGGATGGGTGACCGCTCAGGGGTATTCACCACCCAATCGGCTTGGGAGATGCTCTGATGTAGGATGGAGGAGGACTCCATCCACCATTTCCTCCAGTTCCAATCGCACATTCTGAGGCATTTCTTCATTCTGTGGCTTGCCTCTTGTGAGCGACTTTGGACCCATGATAGATTGCAGAGACATCGAGTGCCAGGAGTCCAGTCTTCATGTGTGCTATGTGGTTCAGATAATGAATCGCATGGCCATCTCTTCTTCGCCTGCAACTTCTCTATTATTGTTTGGTCTAGGGTGTCATCATGCACCTCCTTGACCTGGGCTGCGCTTCCGTGGCGTGAGCTTGTACTCAGCTCCGTGGTTGTGGGGTGGATCGTACCCTCGCACGCCTTTGTTTTTCTGTGACGGTCTACATCTTCTGGTATGAGCGTAACAAGGATCCAGCATTCACAATCCAGACCTTCTTCTACTATCTTAAAGGAGATCATAAGATTTGTGCGCAGCTGTCTTATTGCTGCTCCGTGGTGCTCATCGTCACACTCAGCTTCTACCAAAGTGGAGGATTGAGCATTAGTTTGCTGGCTTTTAGCTTTGCTTCTCTATTTTGTTGGTCATGTTGACCGTTGATGCTTCGCATTGTTTTGATTCATTTATTTTTTGATTCACTGATGTAGGCCTTTATAGCCATGGTTTGGATTATGCCCCTCGTAGAATTGTACATATGTTCTTTTCATATATGGTATTTATCACTTACTTACTAAAAAAGAAATGCCATTAAGGTTAGAGAATTGATCTTATAGGGAAAAGGACAAATGGGTGTCCATAAAGACCCTTTCTCTAGTCCTCTTCATGTCAACGTTGTTGAAATCATTGACAAAAACAAGCCTTGTTGTGTCTAGGCTAATCTTTTTTTCTTTGTACAGAAGAAAAATGGTTCTTAGTGACAATTAGAAGGCTCGGGTGGCTAACCATCATTTTGAACGGTTGGACATCAAAGGAATACTAGAATTCCCAAGACTGATGCATACTTTTGATGACGGGTTATGCCGTTGCCAGATCAATGAACTTCATCCTACTAGCAGGTGCACTGTTTTCAAGAATTTGCCGATCAAGCTCTGCAATAACTCGCCATTACACTGACAGTGGCAGAGGAATTAGCTATGAAGATCAATGGTGGTCAGGTGTCACCCCAAAGTCTAACTAGTCAGGATAAAATATCTCACGACTTGGAAAAGATGTCATATGCGGCATGTGAGCAATGCTGTGGGAGAATACAAGCTGCAATGAGGGAACTCAAGTTGCTTCCTCAGTACATTTCCCCCACCAATCCTCTATTAGGATTAAAAATGCTATTTGCGAAACCTTGAATAAGTAATTTGGTCGAGGATTCTCCCTCGAAGACTCAAATTCTCATGAGGATAGGGCATCCTCAAAGAAACCTGAAGTACACCTTATTGGACTTAAATACCAGCCAGAAACCATGACAGTCAAGTTATCAGCCATCAGGCATTAGGTTTGGTAATATATGGAGGAGGAATCACCTCAATCAAGAGGCAGCTAGTCCCTCCAACTTAACTCAAACTCAGAAAAGAAGACAGCTACGCAAGAGGGCAGCTCAACAAAGAATCATGCTTGGCTCCTGCCTAACTAGGCTTTCTCAAGAAGAAACCAGAGTCCGCAAGGACAAAAAGGCCAAGCATGCGGATCCAGAGGATCCGATGATTTGGACCAAGCCTTCAACTACTAGTAAGGGGCCAAATCATAAGAAACTCGAAAGATGGGCTAGTCTCTCGTCTCTGGAAGGGAAAGAATCTTGATGGGATCACCTTACCAAGGACCCCCTGGTTCAACAATCAGCTGAGGTTGAGGAGGAGTACTCTCCTCTCAACTTTGACTTAGTGGAACAATTGGATTGCATCAACCCAACATGGTCTAACATTGAAAGTGACTTCCATAAAGAAGACTTCCCCTAGCCTATGGAGGAGTCTCGGACTTCAAAGGTTGATCATAGCAAACAGCCTCAAGATTCGGACATGCTAATTAATAGTGTTTCGCAACAACAAAGAGAGGATATACCCATGGTCAATAGCCCTGAGAAGGAGGCAGACCAAGGGATCCAAATTCAATTAGAAATGTTGCCTTAAAAGATAGAGGTCAGAGCTGTGCTACTCCTTTCCTTGGAATTCATGGCAGCCGATACCTAAGAAGGTCTCGAGGATGATGTGATAGCATCAAATGAGGATCCTCAAGTCGAGCTTGTGGTTGAAGTAGCTGCAGCTAAAGACAACAGGCCATTCATGTCTTGCTCCAACTATGTTGGGGTAAAATTCTACTAAGATGACGTGGGACCCCTAAACGTCAATAGGGCCACTTCACAATCAACCTACTAACTAAAGTTGAGGTTGGCCAAGTGGATTCGAGTCTGAAGATTCTGACTTCTGGGGATATATGAGGGCCCTTCTTGATGAAGAGGACTCCCAAGGCACTCTAGAATCTCAATGCAGATGCACCAAGACCACCCAGTGTTGACCCAAGAAGCCATTTCCTCAGCATTAGCAAGTTCGTGGCCTGGTGCACTGAAGATCAACTTTGGGCTAAGCAACCATTTCATGGTTTTTAAGTCCATGTAGTGCACGAAAAGGAACTGGAGCTCTCTTATCTAAGAGCAGCACTAGCCTAAATGGAGGAT
Organism: Simmondsia chinensis; assembly: GCA_018398585.1. Classification (NCBI taxonomy): domain Eukaryota; kingdom Viridiplantae; phylum Streptophyta; class Magnoliopsida; order Caryophyllales; family Simmondsiaceae; genus Simmondsia; species Simmondsia chinensis. The sequence goes on along the minus strand of JAGTTD010000002.1, from coordinate 28,368,133 downwards.
TTAAGCAATGAATTCCAAGACCACCTCTTTGAGGTTAGTTTGGGCTCAACAAAGGACCTAAGACCTACCTATCTGAGTGCTCTGCTCTCTGAAGAGTAGAAAGAGCAGTACTTGACTGTGCTGTACGAATTCAAGGATTACTTTGCTTGGGATCATCATGAGATGCCTGGCCTAGACAGAAAAGTGATGGGGCATAGGGTTCCTATCAAGTCAGGCTCGAAGCCTATCATTCAGGTCTAGAGAAGGATGTCTCAAGAAGTCATAGAGTTGGTCAAGGAAGAAATTGAAAGACTTCTGAAGGCCAAATTTATCAGAATTGCCAAGTATATTGAGTGGCTGGCTAATGTAATCCCTATCATTAAAAAGAAGAGCAAAATCATGGTTTTTTATTGATTTTAAAGATCTAAATGTAGCCACCCCAAAGAACAAATTCCTTATGCCTATTGCTGATGTACTCATTGACTCAGCCCCGACGCATGAGGTTTTATCCTTCATGGATGGTTATTATGGGTACTATCAAGTCATGATCGCCATAGAGGATACCTCTAAGATACCATTCAGATGTCATGGGTTAATAGAGACATTTGAGTGAGCAGGTATGCCCTTTGGTCCGAAGAATGCCAACGCCACCTACTAAAGAGCCATGAACATGATGTTTGATGACCTCATTGGCAAGACTGTGGAAGTCTATATAGATGATATCGTGGTTCAATCGAAATCCCAAGTTAATCACTTGAAGACTTGACGAGTGTGTTCCTTAGAATGAGGGCTCACAACCTTAACATGAATCTATTGAAATGCACTTTTGGCGTGGGAGCTAGAAACTTTCTGGTCTTTTTATACACTAGAGGGGTATCAAGGTGGATGTTAATAAGACCAAGGCTGTCTAAATGGCCAAACCACCTTCAAGCAAAAGGGAGCTTCAATGCTTCTTGTGGCAGGTTAACTTCTTAAAACATTTTGTCTCGAATATCGCAGGAAAAACCAAGGTCTTCTCTTTGCTGCTGAAGCTCAAGTTAGAGAAGGACTTCAAGTGGAAGGAGCTGCATTAAACAGCATTCGAGGCCATCAAGGATTACTTGATCAGGCCACCAGTGCTAATTCCACCGAAGCAGGGCAACCCTTTGAAGATCTATGTCTCTGCTTCAAAAGAATCTATTGGTTGTTTGCTTTTACAGGACAATGAGCAAGGTTTAAAACAGGTTGTGTTCTCCCTTAGCCGTTGCCTAAATGAATGTGAAATAAAGTATTCCTCAGTTGAAAAACTAGGTCTATCCTTGTTCTACGGATCAATAAAATTAAGACATTATTTCTTGGCATTTACTACATATGTGGTAGATAGACCATTTTTTAGAGGAAGGTTAAACAAGTGGAGTGTGGCTCTACATCAATTTGAGTTGGTATATGTGTTGCAAAAGTCAATAAAGGGGCAAGCCCTAGTGGACTTTTTAGCTGGCCATCCAAATATCCAAACTGGCCTAGGTCATGACCCAACACACCTTCTAGTAGTAGAATTAGCTCCTTAAAAACTATTCTTTGACAGATTAAGGACCAGTTCTAGTGCTGAAGTCAGATTTATGATAGAATCCCCTATGGGAATCATCACTAACTTGGTTGTCACCTTCATGGGCAGATGCTCCAATAACATGGCTGAGTATGAGGCTTTATTAATTGGCCTTCAAACTTTTCCAGGAATGCAAGTCCTCAATTTCCTAATCAAGGGGCATTCACAATTGGTAATTTTCCCAGTAAATAGGGATTTCCATTGTCTAAGTGATACCTCAAATCAATATCTATCAATTGTACACAAGCTGTTGAGTAAATTCAATGAGGTATAGTTCAAGCACATCCCCAGGGAACAAAATAAGGTAGCCAATGACTTGGCTCAGCTGGCATTTGAGTATAAATTACCTGGAGCTTGGTGTAAAGAGACTATGGTCATTAAGACTATGGTTTTGGATCATGAGATCAAGTATACTGAGCCCCTCAAAAATGTACCAAATGACTGTTTGGAGTACTATGAGACACATCAAACTATCCTAAGTCAATAAGAGGACTGTAGGAAGCCTTTGATGGATTACCTCAATAACCCTCAAAATTAGATTAAGAATAGAAAAGTGAAAGTGAGAGCTCACAAATTCCACATAGATGGCTAGTCTAGAGAATTATACAAAAGGGACACTAGTGGAGTGCTTCTCAAGTGCCTTGACTTGGATAAAGAAATGCTAGTAAAGGTAGGAGCCTATGAGGGTATCTGTGGGTACCATCTAGCTTGTAATAAAACGCACTGGCTCATTAGGTGTTATGGCTACTATTTTCCATTCATGATGGACGATTGTATTAAATAGGCTAAAGGCATGGGCATGTACCCAAAGTCCCTGTAGTTGAGATGCATGCCAGTGTTAAATATTGGCCATTTAGAGGCTGTGCAATAGATATCATAGGAGAAATTAACCCTCCATTAAGCAAACAACACTCTTATATCCTTGTGGCCACTAATTACTTCACCAAATGGGTGAAGGCTAAACCATATAGGAATATCAATCAGCATGATGTGATTGATTTTATTAAGAAATATATCCTGTGTAGGTTTGGCATTCCAGAGACTATCACAATGGACCAAGCTAAAAACTTCAATGGAGCTGAGGTCAAGGAGTTTACCAAGAGTTCCAATATAGAAATATTGAACTCAACACCTCATTATGCTCAAGCTAATGCCCAGACGGAATCAACTAATAAGATTCCAAAAGGCAACATTGAGAAGATGATTGAGGACAATCCCATAAGGCGGCATGAATTACGACTAGATGTCCCTTGGGCTTATAGAACCTCTAAAATAGATGCCACTGGGATGAATCCTTTTCATTTAACATATGGCCATGATGTAGTACTGCCTATGTAGGTAACAGTTCAATCTATTGGATTAGCTTATCAAGGGAAATTCTCTAAACTTGAAGAAGAGCAGTCCATGATGGATGAACTCACCAATCTAGACCAAGTGAGGCTTGATGCTTTGCAAAAGTGGGAAACTCAAAAGAAAAGAGTTGCAAAAGCCTACATCAAAAGGGTCAAACCTAGGTCTTTTGACTTAGGGGATTTGTTCTGGAAGGTGATCTTGTCCATTGACCCAAAAAACTGTGTCTTTGGTAAGTGGTCCCCAAATTGGGAAGGCATATTTAGAGTCATTAAAGTATTTGGGGGAAATGCTTATTTACCTCAAGGCTTAGATAGAAAACTCATCCAAGGGCCATCAATAGAAGATTCTTAAGGAAATATGTGCCATCCATCTAGGATTCTAACAAGGAAATCCTTAAGTTTAGATTTCTAGAGTTATGGGCTCAGTTTTAATATCAATGCTTGGAGGATAAATATCAAGATTCCTAGCTTCAATAAAATAAACAACAAAGAAATCATCAAACTGAGAAAAGTATTGGATGAATGCAATGTGTATTTCATTAAGGTTGGGAGATTGCATGGCCTACTAATATTACAAGTGAGCAGCTAGTGAAAGCCAAAGTCCTTTTACAAAGACAAAATGAAAAAATCCTAGTCCTAATCTTCACTAAGAACTCCTCAATTGATGATAGCTGGTTGGTGGCATCATCTAGCTCGAGATCTAAGGAAAGAGCTTCCTCTTGAGCAGCTTGACTCTTCTTCTGAGCTTCAACAAGGGCCTGTTCAATGCCACCTACCACTGAGCCTTGAGAGGTGTGTTATTCTCTCAAGGAAAGTAGCTTCTCTTTAAGGTGTTGTATTCTTTCTTCCAAGCTGTGAATCTCATTCTCCAAGCCCCCTAATTCCTTGGACTTGTTGGTCAAGAGTTGTTTTGTTGTTTCGAGCTCTTCAAGCAAGGGCTACATGTCTCCTAGGCCAACTGAACACCCTAAGGCCCTAATGGCATCTTGGCGCTGCCGTTTTCTCTTATGGAGGGCTAGAACTTCTTGAATCTTTAGGAGTATGCCCTCAAGGACTCCGAGCTCCTTGGTAATGGTAGGGGCCACCCTTTGATCTTCTTGCAAAGCTCAGGAGGGACATGGCTTCTTCAAAAATAGCTCCCTTCGCCATTGTCAGAGCAGGGAAGTGTATGATCTCCCTGAGCCTTTGAAGCATGGGAGACTCCTGGTCTAGCTGTTGAAAGGCTAGTCTTTAGCTTGCCCCCAATTTTTCTTGTTGAGAAACCACTTCCTCTAGTCTTGATGTGGGGGCAGCCCTAGGAGGAGTAATATGGAAAGGGATCAAATGAATTAGTCAAGGCTTTGCCTTTGGGAAGACAACCACAGTTCAAAAAGAAGTTCCTTTACATCTGAGGCCTCAATCTGGGGTACGAAAGGTGCTAATGCTGGAAGGGTTTTCAGTGGCGTTGCTTGTGAGGTTCCCACCGCTGGAGTTTCTGCAGCCAATATAGTTGTTGTTGGCGTAATGCCTTCCCCAAGAGAAGTTCCTGTGTATTGACACTTGCATGTTAGGACCAAAACATGGTTGAAAACATCAAGGGATAGAAAAATCAGATAAAGGTCTACCTTCACAGATCTCTTCAACAGAAAGTAAACCTCCAGGGAAAAGGAAAGGATCCTGGACAAGGCCTTAATATAAGGTAACTAAGGAAGAGACTTCTCCAAAAAGTGACTGGCAATTGGCTCCATAGCTGAAATAGCCATATCTCCCTCTTCTCCATCACTTGAGCTTATTGATTCAGTGGTTTGAGGAGGCTTTGAAACAATCTTTGGAGATGGAGAATATTGAATCTCAATGATATAGGGAGTTGATCCTCCCTATGGCTGGTGAAGGCCATATCAGAAGATTGCTTTAATAAAGTAAATGAAAATACCAACCTCAGCTATAGAGATCCTAGTTCTTCTTTTCATTCTCACTAATTGTGAGATGGGTTTTTCCTCTTCTTCTTCTTCTACTAAAGGAAGGGCTGGAGGAGCATCATCCTTCTTTCTCTTTCTAAAGTTGTCAACTCTAGAGGTTAGTGAGGAAGCACCTGGGGTTGATTCCTCAAGAAGCATTTGAGTAAAGCTTCTTGTCCTGGCACCTCTAGGAGTCACCTGGACAGTTGCTTTAGAAATAAAAATACTAGGGCCAGGCCTTATGACAACCACTAGTAAATTGAAGCATACTTCAAGAGTGGTGAAACTACCTGATTGTGTCTTTTGTGGAGTAAACATGGGAATTGATGGTTGACCTCTCCTGATGCTTGGACCTGCAGGCTCAAGCAAAGACATAAAATACTGCTTGGCACCTCTGGCCTCCAAGGAAGACCAATAGACTTAGTACCAAGCTGAAAAAGGTGTTGTGGCTAAGAGGGTATACCTACAAGCCACTAGATACTCATAAAGAGACCTGGTCTCTTGATTCAGAGCACGAAGCTCTAAGAGCTAGCCAAGTGAAAGAGAGGCTCTCTTGGCCCACTAAAGGTTCATGGTCCTGAGGTTAGGGAAAGGTTTGTCTTGAACCGTACCAAATTGTCTAGCAAACAACCTAGGCCTATCGGTTTCTATACCATGATGAGTCTGGTGATAAAAGAACAAAACTTGGGGCACAAGATTGCTTGCCGGGTTTGGGAGTTGATGTCTGCTGAGACATTATCATGGAGGTCTGGTTCCCTTAACCATTTAGGACCAAGATTCCTCCTCTTGAAAGGAGTCCATTGGGGTTCCTGCCTCTCTCGAGGGGAAAATAAAGTCTCAAGACATTGGTCAAATGACCATCCTAAAGGGAGCTGAACTTCACAGCGAGAAAAATGCTCAACAAAACAAGAAACCGCCTCTCATGTGGAAGCATAGGGCCCCTAGGGTGTAACTCTGAAAAATAGGCTTGGTCCTATAATTGGACCAGCCATAAGGGACCACCTATATGAGCACCATAGTTTTTGGCTATAATGTCCCTGAGATGGCCATATACTTAAGGCAAAAATAACGGACCCAAAGATAAAGGGCCACTATTGAAAGCAAGATTAATGGCCATGGCCTTAAGGAACTTGAGAACTCAGTTATAAGAGTTGGCAAAGAAAAACTTATTTAACCAAAACAAGTAGAAGCATACCTCCTCTTCTCTGGAACCTTGCTCAAAGTCATGAGCTTTTGCTACAAATTTTTTAACAAAAGACTCATAACTTCCAGGCAAGTCAGTAATGGAGAAGGAAGTGGCAAAGACTTCGGCCTTTGAGGAAACGAAAGAATCAAGGGGCTACTCTTCTCCCCCGAGCGTAAGACCTATTAGGGCCGCTATGTCCTCCAAAGTGATGCCTAAGAACCCCTCTAGGAGGAAAAAAGTGTTGTAATAGGTATTCCATAGCAGGTTAGTGCTGTTATAATGGGAAAATCGTACATAAGGGTAATGTTTGAGAGCTTGATGGCTTCGTAGATGCAAAATTGCTTCCATTTTTTGCCATAAGTCACCATCACCCTGTATACCCATTTGGCGAGAAAGGTCCATTCTTTGAAAGGGGCCACTTCACTATAGATTTGTTTGCCTCCCCAAGAATAGCTTGGAGATGCTACATGAAGAAGGGAAGACTCGTCAGTGTTAAGGAATAGTCCATCCAAACTTAGTACGTTGTGGGATAGGGCAAAGATTAGTCCTAGGGCACAAAAAGGCAATGAAGAATCTACTTCAGATAGCCAGGAAAGGTCCTCCGCGACAGTGTTGAGATTAACTGAATTTTTAAGCACATTAGAGATAACTGAGTGATCAGATTGAAGAAACCCCGTCAATTGTTCTATAGGACTGTTCGCCTGAGGAGGTGTAACAGTCACGGCATATGAGAGTTCTGCGATTGTCAGATTGAAGGGAAGTAGAAGATTGAAGAGTGGATTAAGTTAAGGAATTCAATGATTTAAGAATGAAGACAGGAGATTGTAAGTGCGCCCGATGACAACGAAGAGAGAATAGAGCAGAAAGTGAAGAGTTCAAACCCTAACCATCATAGTTATAGAAACTTGAGAAGGAAGACCAAACGATATAGTGTTCTCTCGTTTTTCTTCTAGCCATTGAGGGTCAAATCTGGCAGGTGTTTTCACCCATTGTAAATTTAAATTTACTAACAGCTAAAAAGGGAGCATTTGTTTATACCCTAATTTTAACAGGGCTGGGACAACGCCGTTTTGGAGTAATATGCTGCGTGGTCATCATGTGAGGTTATCCTCGAGTGGAGCTAGGCCTTTGGGTACTGCAATAACGATGTCTCAAGCCCAATTACTATAAAACATTATTACCCTTGACAAGGGGTATCAGCCACTCGAGGTTCGAGATGGCTGAAGAGTGAAATAAGCTTGAGCTCAACAGGCTGCAATGAAAGTTGCAAGAATGGTAGTTTCCAAGCTCGAGGAAGTTACTTAGAGTGAAATTTTAGTTGTTTGGGCCTTAATCTTAATTAAGAGGAACATGAAGCTTCTAAAGGGGACTTTTACTGAAATTCCAGACATAAGCGTCAAGAATTTCCCTCCAAAACTCAAGACACGTTGGTGAAGAATAAGAGCGCGAAGAAGAAGAGCTCAATGGCTAGAAGTGCATGAAGTTGTCGTGAAGATAGGAGCAGCTGTTATTTTCTTTTTCTATAAACAAAGTACTCTGCATCAGTCCAAAGGAGCACACATACATTCAAGACAAAACTTCTTCCAGTTTTTTACAGCACACTTGTGCTTTTTCTTTTAAGAGTAGCGTAACTTAGCTAGGCGTAGCACAACATAGATTTTTGTTGTACAGACCTCCATACTAATATAGTTCACGGGCTTTAGTTATGACTTTCCTATTCTAATTTGTTCCCACGAATCGAAAAGTTGAGATTTGGGGCTTTAGTTCGAGGTTTTGACGGCCAAGGCTTTGTCCCTTGATTGCGTTGGTTAACACTACTATCAATGCTTGATAAATCAGGTGAACTTAGATTCATGCCTTGATTAGGGCTTTAACGGCCAAGGCTTATCTCTCGATTTCATTGGTCTTAATCCAATTACCTAAATACAGTTTGCTGCACTTTAATCTTGTCAAACCTAAACTCATTCGAGTTATTATAAGTCAAGGGTGCCAGCCTTGAAAACCTGATTGACCGGGGCTTGTAAGATAACTGCTGAGCTCTTGGGTTCGTCTCCACCCCAGTTCCTAACATTTAAGTGTACGAGGAAAGGTGGTTGTAGGCCCTCTCTATCACTATAATTGCCACTTGAGTTATTTTCTACCATAAAAATACGTTAAAATCCATGAAAAAATACTTTAAAAAGTCTTCTTCATTAAAGCGTAAGCAGAACTCACGGTATAACCGAAGTCAGATATACCAACATACCACAACCTTTTCTCTGAAAATGATAATTGGTTGAGATCAAAGACGTGCGATTTAAAATTAGGCTCACTCCCCAGTCGCGGTGAGACCCTTTTGCATGTTTGTTTTGTTTTCACATTTATGGCGGCCACTCACACATCACTTGAAACAAAATAAAGCAAACAATCCCAATTAGACATAATAACTGATAAACCCAAATTAGTATACAATTATTCACATCATTTAAGTTCATTTCCAACTAGTTTACATCAATTTTTTTTTTGCTTTTGCTCGCTTTTGCTCTTTTTCGCTCCTATTGTTAGTTCCTTATAAAAACACTCATTTTACGCTAAACCTTGCTATATTTTATCATCAACATCCACAAGTGAATGCAATATACATCAAACAAAAGCAAAAATTGGGCTAAATACATCAAAAGTACCCTGGTTTTAGTAGGGAATCACCAGATACTTGTACAATTTGCTAAAATTCGCATTTTTGGCAGAAATATGGACAAATCAAGAGCAAGGATGAATTAAACAATTGACTAACATGTTCAAGTTGATGAAAACACTGATTTTGGGTAGCAAAAGCTGATGAAAACTGAAAAAGAATAGGTTAAAGTTCAACTTGCAAGCAATGGGCGGCAAGGTGGTTCAATTAGAATGAAGCTCATGTAATTTTTTATTTTTTAAACTTCCAACCTTATTTACTATAAATAAATAGGTTTGTGAAGTGTTTTTTTATAATTCCAATTCAATAAAAAAAAAACACAAAAGAAAGTAGAAGAAGTTGGATAGAAACCGAGAGGAAGACGGAAGGAAGGAAAGTTTTGTTTGTAATTTTGCATTTTTAAGTTCTTTCTATCCTTTTCCTCTTTAAAGTTCATGAATTTTATCTTAATTTTGATTTATATTATGTATATCGTGAAGTAATTTTGTTTTTCCAAGGCTACGATGCAGCGTAAGTTGTAATATACGCTCTTTTCTAGTTCAACGTATTCAAAGTTTGTTTATTGCATTGTTTGAGTGTTTATCATTGGTTTTCATGAGTTTTGAATGCTTGATTGCCATTCAAAGCCTATAATGATTCATAACGAGTCCGAGAGAACATTCATAATGATAGCTAAAGTGATAAACACCACAAATTGAGTGAATGCTAGAGATAGATTGATGTGATTTGTGTGGTCTTAAGTGAAAACTATGGATCTTCAAAACTCTTTCCTTATTTAAATTCATGCAAGAGATTGATGATTTGATATGTAAAAGATCATGCTAAGTGTTGCTCGAGAAAGGATATTTAGTAAACCAGGGTTTTCGACCATCAACATGTAATAACAACTTGAATATTGAGAAAAGAAAGACGTATTGATGCAACTAGGTGAAATCGGATGCCTTGGATCTTATTAATAATTAAACTCATCTAAAATCAGAAACCTTTTCATAAAAATTAGTAAACATTTAGTTCATTTTCATTTTGTTTTGTTTCATATCAAAAACCTCAAATTTCAGTCTTTCAAATATGGCTGAAACTACTAATTTCGGTACTCACTCAATAATCAATCCTCGTGGGACGACACTCTACTCATTCTATATTACTTAATATGACTTAGTGCACTTGCTAAGCTAACACCAAGTAAGCAATAACCTCATTCTTTTAGTGCATCAAAGCAATTAACATTCCATACACGAGTTCAAACTACTTCTTGGATTAAAAGTCATTATATAAACAAAATATATGAGTTGCCCACATCTGAGAGTAGAACAGAAATGAGATAATCACGTGGTTCTATTCAATGTAATAATCTTATTGTTATACACAAGCATAACATTCTGGATTACTATCCACATAATCAAGACACGTTAGCTAAATGCCATGTTATAGTCTTAGCAAACAAGTAGCCCAAACTCATCACTGATTACAAACTATTTATTAAATAAAATTCTTATCTGTTATTCTCTGATAAAAATGTTCACATAAATTGGGTTCCCTAGGACACCAGCTCTAACACAATGTGCATACCAACGCCTCTAAAGTTGGCGTTAGAGCAATGCTGAGTCAAGAAGGATGTCCAATTGCTTACTTCAGTAAGAAGCTTAATGGAAGTAACTTGAATTATTCAACTTATGATGTTGCTTTCTATGCAGTAGTGAGAGCTTTGAGGCATTATAAGTCATATCTCACCAATAAGGAGTTTGTTTTATGCTCGGATAATGTCGTGCTGAAGTACATCAACAGTCAACACGAGCTTTCTAACTGGCATGCAAAGTGGGCGAGTTACATCCAACTCTTTCACTTTGTGATCAAGTACAAGTCTAGAGCATTAAATAAGGTTGCGATGCCTTGAGTAGGAGTGCATTCATATTGACCGATAGCCATGTTTCAGTACTCGATTTTTACAAGTTGACAGAACAGTATAAGGATGATTCCGCCTTTGGGGAGATTTTGCAAGACGCTTAATACGGGACAGTACTGGGTTACTCCATCCATAAAGGATTTCTCTTCAAGGCAAATCTGTTGTGCATTCTAACCCCTAGCTTGTGACGTAAAATTATTCAAAAGAAGCACAATGAGGGGCACATGAGTTGAGTCAAAATGCTCAAGCTAGAGCTATTTATTACTAGCTCACAATTAGGAAAGACATTGAGCAGTTTGTCCAGCGGTGCCAAATTTACCAGGTTACAAAGGGCAGAATGACCATTACATGTTTGTACTTACCGCTAACAATTTTTAGTCAACCTTGGGCAGATATCAGCATGGATTTTGTATTAGAGTTGCCCAAAGCGTAGAAGGGTATAGATACAATCTTCGTTGTTGTGGATCGATTATCCAAGATGGCGTACTTCATGGGGTGCAAGAAAGTCGCCAACGCAGTGTATGTCACGCAGTTGTATTTTTAAGAAGTGTACAAGCTCTATGGGTTACTGGCTCACATTGTCTCGGATAGGGATGTGCATTTTGTGAACCACTTTTAGAAGACGTTATGGAAGATGGCGTACACCTCCCTCACCTTCAGCACTATTCATCACCCACAAGCGGATGGGCAGATCGAAGTGACAAATAGGCGGATGGGCAAAACATTAAGGGAGGGAATCAAAAGCTGTATCAAGTTGGGTTCACTTACAATAGCTCGATAAATCAAAGCATAGATTTTCCGCCACACAAGATGGTCTATGTCTTTGCTCCTCGTTCTTTGATATACCTTGCTGTACTTCTAGATCTTACTCATCCTCATTGCAAGGCGTAGGACTTCATCTCCAACATTTAGGAGAAACATGCATATACAAGGGCACAGTTACTGGAAGCTAGCACAAAGTACAAGATGGCAAGCTCAAGGCCCAAATGACAACCTTAGAGGGGATGAATTAGATTCTTTCACGATAAAATAAAATTTTAAAAGTTTAAGGGCCAAAAATTAAATTAAAGGATAAACAAATGAATACAAAATATAAAATGAAAAGGAAAGAAGAAAATGATACACTACGATTTTTATAGTGGTTCAATTCCAACCTAGAAACTGGTCCACTCCTCAAGTAACTACTCTTTGTCACTTGAGCCTTTCACTAAGCTTGATGATCCTTTTCTAAAAACATAGGCTCAGGATCCAACCTTTACAACCGGTCTTTTTGCACGTAGGCTCAAGATCCAATCTTTTACAATTGACCCTTTTGTAACAACAGGCTTAGAATCCAACCTTTACAATAAAAAGAACTAAAGCAATGAAATTTTCACTCTATTCAAGAGTGAATTGACAATAAATCAAACTTAGCCAAAGAAAATAATAGGCCAATTAAGCTCAAACAATCAACAATATAGAGAACTACTGATGCTCAAGGAAACTTTAAGAAAAACTCGAAATTAAAACGTTAAAGCATAATAAGAGAACATGAGCTTTTAATCAAGAATGCTTAGAGAGAATTGGATGACGTAAACCAAAATATTCAAGTCCTATTTATAGGAAAATAAGGGGCTTAGGGACGCTCGAATGGCACTTGAAAAATTAAGAAAGAAATCAAATTCAAAAGTAGCCATTCGGAGCTGTTGCAGGGCTTTATGTTGACACACAGAGATTGTGTGCTTGACAAATAAGCCTATGTGTCCACACACACCAGCCTGATTTGGCTTTTGTATGCCTATGTGTCGACACGTCCCTTTTCTGTGTCAACACTCAGCATTCCCGGGTGGTTTTTGAGCATTTTGACTGTTAGCTTGATTTGATTACCATATTAGGCTTAACGTTTTGAATGAATAATTTTTGAATTAAGCTAAAATATCATTCGAATAAAATTTTCTTGATCTTGTTATTTTTGGGCATGACATCATAATGAATATCCTTATTAAAAAACTTAATGGGTCTAGATTTGAATCGAGTGTTTTCAAATAACAATTGGAAATCAAATTTCGAAAATATTACAAAAACTATTTTGTTAGAGCATCACATATCAATATTAAGATTTTGAATCAATGGATATATCTCAATCCTAAAAAAATAAAAACAAATGACTTGAAGCGCCTGGACTCGGATCTCATTCTCTTAATTTAGGATCAATCTTCTCTTCAACTTTGATCGTTTTCCTATTGATCCATTGTCTTGGAAATTTTGGTATCAATGTGATCTATCTTATTAGTCATTTTCAAACAAGATTAGAACAATAAATGCAATGGCTCACTAAATGATTGTTATCATCAAAATTTTAATGCAAATGGCCTATAGGTTCATAATCTCCCCCTTTTTGATGATGACAAACATTTGTTGTTTTCTCCTAAAATATGAAAGTTGAAGTATGATGCATCTCAGATTTACGCATCTTTTAATTGTTATTTTAATAATTTTGCACCTATTTAATTATACTTCACTCATTTTGACAATTTTTATGTTTAACAGGTTTGTAATTAAAGTTCCAAAAATTGTCAAATTTTGGTGCAAATAATACAAATTCGACGTGTAAACAATTAAATCAAGTCAATCGAGATTCGAGACCACAACATATAAGCTCGGCCCGCTCGGACCCAACCCGACCCGCACCGCTACAGTACCCCAAGCCCACCTCCTTCAACATCAACAGGCCCGTCACACCTGAGGCCCACAAACGCAGCGTCAACAGGCCCGTCTTCTCCAGCCCACGCATAGCCCATCTCCACCGGCCCATCATCCCAGACCTCTAGCCCCACCACCAACATTGACTTAGGGTTTCGTTAGCAGCAACGGCTTCGATTTAAAAGGGAGAGAAGTCCCTGTTTTTGGGCGGTTCGATTTTGGGCGTTCAATTTTAGGCATTTGATCTTGGGGTTCTCGGTTCCTTCTCTCTCTTTACAGACCTCTCTCTCCCTCTATTCTCTATTCTTCATTTCTTTATTTTATTTTTAATTTTCGTTAAATTGGAACGTGAGCGAAATTAGGGTGGAGATCAACATGAGTTTGTTCAACTTCTTTTTCACCAGGTCATCCTTGATGGAGAGCTAACTTGCTCTCTGGGGTTAGATGAAGTCTTAGCCTTTACTTTTGTTTACTTTTAATTCGGGTTAATTTGATTATTTGCATAAATTGCTTGGTTGAGATAAATACTTTGAAGTATTATATTTTTATCGTTTATTCAATAGATATGATTATTGAGTTTGTAACCTTTTATGGTTGATGTTGAAATTTATAAATTAATTCTTTGTGCTTGTAGCCTTAGGATTAATTAATCAAGCAATAGTATTAACCGAATTGTCAATTAAAGCCTATCTTCCCTATACTTTAGTTAGATAGGGTTAATACGTAATAATTAACAATACATTAGGTAGAGCCTATCTTCCCTATGCTTTAGTTAGATGGAGTCAATACGCGATACTAACAATATCTCCTTAGTAGGTTGAAGCTTGTAGCCTAAACCACTACTCATGTGACAATCAATAATCCCAATTTAAAGGTCAGCGTAGAAATAATTGGCTAATGATGGATTCGAAATCCTAGGTTCCAATTTAATATACTTTCCTATTAGAAGTAGATTATTGTAGTTCAATTGTCGTTTTCTTAGGTTAATTGACACAAAAACCTCTCAATTTCATTCAAATCAATTTAGGTCATAGAATAAATTCACGCACTCTTAGTCCCTGTGGTTCGATACCCTCTCGCCCTACCCTTCAATTTAGATGTGTTTAGTAGATAGGGTTAAATATTAAATTTTAATAGACGTAGAAAAATATATCAAGATTTTGGCGCCGTTGCCGGGGACTAGGTAATGTTCGTGATTTTATTTTTTATGATTTTCTTTGGTTTTTAATTGTTTTTAATTGTTATTGTCCCTCTCTTTAAAAAAAAAAAAAATTATTTTCTTTACTTTTCTTAAAAAGGTTACTTATTTATTTATTATTTATTTATTTATTTATTTTTAAAGTATTATTTATCTTTTGATTTTCGTGCATAGGTTGATTTTAGGATAGTTTATTATTTATTTTTCTTTTTAAGTGTTTGTTTTGTTTGTTTTGCTAGTTTTAGTTTTTAGTTCTATTTGCTTCTTATGATTGTTTATTTATGCACAGTAGCTTTTTGTCTTTTGACCTTATAAGATTCGACCCTGAAATTGAAAGGACTTTAAAAGACTTTAGAGCCCAACACGGAGCACAAACCGCTATGGCTGACGAACAACAACCACATCCACTTATGGAGTATTTTACTCCCACCACATACACCTCACCTTCGTGCATTAGATTGTCACCGGTAGCCCATCAGTTCGAGCTTAAGCCACATACCATACAAATGCTTCCTTCATTCCACGGCTTAGGCAATGAGAACCCGTACACACACTTGGACAGTTTCATGGAGGTTTATTCAACCTTCAGGATTCCTAACATTAGTGATGACGCCATCTTACTTCGTCTTTTTCCTTTCTCCTTGAAGGACAAGGCCAAGTATTGGTTAGGCACCTTACCTAGTGGGATGATTACTACTTGGACCCAAATGCAACAAGAATTTCTTAAGAAATTCTAACCCATTAGTAAGACTAACACTGCTCTGAGAGCCATTAACACCTTCGCCCAACTTCCTACAGAAGAGTTTCACGAGAATTGGGATAGGTTCAGGAAACTTTTACGAGCCTGTCCGCA
Organism: Simmondsia chinensis; assembly: GCA_018398585.1. NCBI lineage: Eukaryota > Viridiplantae > Streptophyta > Magnoliopsida > Caryophyllales > Simmondsiaceae > Simmondsia > Simmondsia chinensis. Next base: position 28,352,784 of record JAGTTD010000002.1, on the reverse strand, counting down.
TCATGCTATCCCTAAATGGTAACTAGTCCAAAACTTTTATTACAAGTTGAATGAAAAGGGTCAACAAACTGTTGATGCCTCGTGTGGTGGTCAGTTCCTTAGGAAGAATGAGGACGAGGCATGGGAACTTTTTGAACTTTTAAATGAGAATTCACAACAATCTGTCGCACATGCACGTCTAAATGCTTCTCGGTCAAATAGAGGAGTAAATGAAATAGCTCACACCTCCATCTTAGATAAGAAAGTAGACTCTCTTGCCTCTTCCGTAGAGCAGTTAACTTCCCTATTTAAGATGACATTGGCCCCCTCTACTGTACCTAATGTGTCTAATGATCAAAACAAGCATAGTGTCTGTTATTCATGCTCTAGTGTCTCTCATTTTACACAAGATTGCCCCTCTTCTTCACCGTATGTGGAGTGGTCGGAGGAACAATTCAATGCAGCCCAAGGATTCTCACGAAACGAACCATACTCTAACACGTACAATCTGGGCTGGAGAAACCATCTTAACTTCTCCTGGAGGCAAGGAGGAGAAGGAAATTTGTGCCACAACAATCTCACCCACGACCTCACTCACCTCGTATGACACGACCCGTCGGTTTCCAACCACATGGGTATACCTCTACCTACTCTCAACCTTCTAATTTGAGCTCCAATTTGAATTTGGAAGAGAAGGTCTTGAGTATGCTAAAAGGTTTGGAAGCTAATTCCTAACCCCTCCACTCCCATACACAATCGATCTCAAAACTAGAAACCCAAATAGGTCAACTAGCTAACACTTTGAGTAGGAGAGATGAGGGAAGACTCCCTAGCCAAACCGTAGAAAACCCTAGAAACTATGTGAGGCAAGACAACTATCCTCCCCATCAAGATCAAGCAAAGTCCATTACAGTGTTAAGAAGTGGGACGGAGGTTGACAATGGGGTGAGTGTTGAGAGTGAAGTACCCATAAGTGGTGAAGGAGAGGAGAACAGCAAGGAAAGAGAGAAGGCGACCGATGAGGTCCTGCACCTTTCTCCCACTCTTAAGACCTCTGATCTTCCTTCCTCATATGTACCTAGAGTACCCTTCCCCAAGGCTTTAGTTACACAACATCCAAATGGGAAGGATAAGAAGTGGGAAGACATTTTGGAGACATTTAACAAGTAAAGATTAACATTCCCCTTCTTGATGCGATTAAACAAATCCCGGCCTATGCGAAGTTCATTAAGGATCTACTGAATCAAAATAGGCGATCTAGAGCACATCTGCCTGAAAATGTGTTTTTAGCCGAGCAAGTGAGCTCTATTCTGAAGTGTGACACTCCAATTAAGTACAAAGACCCTGGTGTCCCCACTATCTCTTGTTCGCTTTGAGACTACCCAATTGATAAGGTCTTACTGGACTTAGGAGCGAGTGTCAATATTATTCCTTACTCAGTTTATGAGAAGTTAGGCCTAGGAGGGTTGCAACCCACCACAGTGACCTTGCCGTTAGCGGATAGACAAACTAGGATCCCCCGTGGTGAGCTGATTAACGTGCTAGTAAGAGTAGACAAAGCCATGTTTCCTACTGATTTTCTTGTGCTTGATATGGAACCTTCTAGTCATCCAAAAAACCATATCCTCATCATTCTAGGTCAGCCATTCTTAGCAACGGCCAATTCCACAATTAATTGTAGATCTGGGGTAATGGATATTAGTTTTGCAAATATGACTATTAGGTTAAACATTTTTAAGGCTTCTTTGTCACTCACTAGTGAGGATGAGTCAGAGTGTTTTTGTGTGGATATTGCTAAAGATTTGGTGGACCAAACACTCTCCTCTACCCTAGTTAGCGATCCTCTTGATGAAAATGCAAAACCTCTTGGAGAGATGCAATGAAGTTTGAACCCGGACATGAAAGAAGTCTTAGGTTGGGAGACGAATCACGATGCTATGGTTCAGGAGGAAATTATACTAGGCCATAGGTTGTCTAAGGAGGGTATTGAGGTTGATACAGCTACGATAGATTCGAATGTGAACTCGCCCCCTCCCTCAAATGTGAAGCAAGTTAGAGCCTCTCTAGGTCCTGCGAGTTTCTATAAGGGATTCCTTCAGGACCGTGGGAAGTTGACTAGTCTATTGACTAGTGTGCTATCTAAGGACATATCAATTGAGCTCGATGAGTCTTGGTTGGAAGCTGATCATAAGCTTTGATCTACACTTTTTGCTGCTCCCATTAGCCATCCACCGGACTACTCTCTCCCGTCTGAAATCATGTGTGACACTTCTGATTGTGCTGTCGATCTTGTTTTAGATGAGCTCAGTGAAGTTGCTTCTTTGGTTGATGCCATTACTTGATCTTCGCTGGACCCATTGCGCCCACCTGAAGGCGTAAAACTTAGCGCTCCTAGGAAGCAGCCTAGGTTTTGTTAATTCTTGTTTTAGTTTAGTTTTTGAACTAATTAGTTTCTTGGAGACTTGTTTTATCTCTTTTTAGGTTCTTGTCCTGTGTTGAAGGAGTCATATATACATGTTCGCGCCGCCTTGCCAGGTTGTATCGCTCCATCTCTCCTATCTCTTGTGCTTTAATGCTTTATGTTGTCGCATTGAGGACAATGCATGATTTAGGTGTGGGGGTGAGGCTCATTTGTATGTGCTCAATTTTTTTTTGGGTCAAATTTATAAAATTTGGAACATCTTTTGTGCATTTTGAGTGTGCATTATAACCATTTAGCCAAGTTTTCCTTGATTGAAGCGTATGTTATGATGACAGTGGGATTAGTTGTTTATTTCGTTCTCTTAATTCCATGAAATTAAATGATTCTACTTCATACTTGTTAATGAGTATTGTTAATCATTGTTGATATTAATGGGTTCTACTCATGCAGCTCACATATTTACTATGCACAGGACTTTCGTGTCATTGAAAATCTAAAAATTTGAGTAAACAATCCCATATATCTTGAGTTTTGCAAGCTTGCCCTATTGGCTTATCATAATCCTTGTCTCTTTGATGATATGTAAAGTACTTGTTGATCAATGTCAATTGCGTTGCTGAGGTACTCGTTATGAAAAAGTCCAAAAAAAAGGGGAAAAAAGGGGGAAAAAAGGGACAAGAAAGAAAGAGGAAACAAAAAAAATGAATGAAAAGAAAAAATAGAGAGAAAAAAAAAAAAAGGTTTCCTCCGAAAAGAAATAAAAGGGCAAAAGAAAAACTGAAAATTGATATACGTTCGTGATAAAGTTTCTTTTGTGCTATATCAAGGTCAAAATATTGTAAAATGGTCACTCATATGCCACTTCGAATTTCTCTATGTATGTGTTTAGGTGATTCAATGGTGTGGGTTCGCAAAACCTTTATATATTTGGTGGGAAGCGAAAATTTGAGGAGATTCTATGATATGAAATCCTATTCACTTTCACTTGTGTACTTAAATTGCATGAGTAGTTCCTATCAGTTGATACAGGGTTAATGAAATTCTATGACGAGTTTTGAAGTTTAATCATCTGAATTCATGGAATTGAAGAATGCTCTAGATGATTTAATCTTGTCTTGAGTTATAATATAGGTCTTAATCTCAAAAAACTGGGTGAAGGTTGGGATGGTTGGGGTAGTTGGTCACTTAAGTCGTTATGTCTATTCCATGCTTTGCTCGAGGACTAACAAAGATTAGGTGTGAGGGTGTTGATGCATCACAGATTTACGCATCTTTTAATTGTTATTTTAATTATTTTACACCTATTTAATTATAGTTCTACACTCATTTTAGCAATTTTTATGTTTAACAGGTTTGAAATAAAAGTTTCAGAAATTGTCAAATTTTGGGGCAAACAAGACAAATTCGACGCGTAAACAATTAAATCAAGACAATCGAGATTCGGGACAACAACGTATAAGCTCGGCCCGCTCTGATCCGACCCACACCACTACAGTACCCCAAGCCCATCTCCTTCATCATCAACAAGCCTGTCACACCTGAGGCCCACAAACGCAGCGTCAACAGGCCCATCTTCTCCAGCCCACACACAGCCCATCTTCACCGGCTCATCGTCCCAGACCTCCGGCCCACCACTAGCACCGACTTAGGGTTTCGTTAGCAGCAGCGGCTTCAATTTAAAAGGGAGAGAAGTCCCTATTTTTGGGGGTTCGATTTTGGGCGTTCGATTTCGGGTGTTTGATTTTGGGGTTCTCGGTTCCTTCTCTCTCTTCGTATACCTCTCTCTCCCTCTATTCTTTGTTCTTTATTTCTTTATTTTATTTTTAATTTTCTTTAAATTGGAACGAGAGCGAAATTAGCGCGGAGATCAACATGAGTTTGTTCAACTTCTTCTTCACGGGTCATCCTTGATGGAGAGCTAACTTGCTCTCTGGGGTTAAATGAAGTCTTAGCCTTTACTTTTGTTTACTTTTAATTCGAGTTAATTTGATTGTTTGCATGAATTGCTTGGTTGAGATAAATACTTTGAAGTATTATATTTTTATCGTTTATTCAATTGATATGATTATTGAGTTTGTAACCTTTTATCATTGACGTTGATATTTATAAATTAATTCTTTGTGCTTGTAGCCTTAGGATTAATTAATCTAGCAATAGTATTAACCGAATTGTTAATTAAAGCCTATCTTCCCTATACTTTAGTTAGATAAGGTCAATACGTAATAATTAACAATACGTTAGGTAGAGCATATCTTCCCTATGCTTTAGTTAGATAGGGTCAATCCACGTTACTAACAACATCTCCTTAGTAGGTTGAAGCTTGTAGCCTAAACCACTACCCATGTGACAATCAATTATCTCAATTTAAAGGTTAGCGCAAAAATAATTGGCTAATGATGGATTCGAAACCCTAGGTTCCAATTTAATACACTTTCCGATTAGAAGTAGATTATTGTAGTTCAATTGTCATTTTCTTAGATTAATTAACACAAAAACCTCTCAATTTTATTCAAATCAATTTAGGTCATAGAATAAATTAACGCACTCTTAGTCCATGTGGTTCGACACCCTCTCGCCCTACACTTCAATTTCGATGTGTTTAGTAGATAGGGTTAAATATTAAATTTTGTTATACATAGAAAAACACATCAAAGTATTGAATTCACCATAAAAGTGTTAGCCAATCAAAAAATACAAATACCCAATTTATATCAAGTCATTGAGCAATATATAGCATGTTAAAATTCAAACTCAATTGTCTCCCCTTTTTTGATGCATGCTAGAAAAGAAGTAATTAAGAGCTTATTATGAACATCATATTTACCAGTACTCAATTAAACACAAACGTCACAACATGGTTAGAGTTGGATTTTCAATGACCTACCCCAATGAACACTTTTACCACATGAATCAATTAAACATCAATTTTTCTCCCCCTTTGTCATCAACAAAAAAAAATTAACAATAAATCAATTCAATGTACTGTGTTTTATATCTCTCTCCCCTTCATGATATAGAGCAAGCATTTTGATAAGGAATGGTTTGCACAATGCTAAGACAGCATAATATATGCATGAACAACACCAAGTTCTCTCCACCTTTATCATCAACAAAAAGCAATAAGTGAGGGAAATAATATTGACATTTTCTCCTCCTATTAATAGACAATACTGAAGGATGTAAAGATTTATACATTAAATGTTAAAATGTATATGTAGGCTTTACAAATGTTGCTCGATATGTTAAAGGATTGTTTCACCTCTTTTGTCACTTATGTTTTCGTAAGTCTCAATGAGGTAAACATGATTAATATTTCACAAAGCTCGAGTTTTAAACTTTGGAGAAATTTGTATTTCTTGTAACACATTTGAACTTTAATCAATAGGAAGAATTTATGAGCAAGAATTTGAGAGAACATTCACGTTAAATGGACATTGAAGATACTTTGTTCAAAACAGGTTTACAAGCACTAATATCCATTGGATTGGAAAAGAATACTTGGATAATTGAGCACCATCATGTTGAATCTTTGAGACTCATCTTCAATATCACCATGCAGATGAAATTAATGCATACAAGTAATCATATTTCACTATGCCAATCATTCTTTTAATGTCACCAAATAGTTCCACATAGAGGCTCGTAAAAATGTCTACTTATTGATTGTTTGTGGGGACAGATTTACGATGACATATCCTTTAAGCACATGATCACAAATGAAATGATGTCTACCTCTATATTGTACTAGTAATATGAATGTCTTAATCATCAAATTCATTTATTAATCACAATATTAGAGCACAATGACTTCCACAAGCAATATATTTGACCTTAACGGTAGATGAGGCAACTTTTTTTTTTTTGTAAACCATGACCCTCGAGTATGACTAAGAAATTAACAAGTTCCACTAGTCTATTTCTGGTCCACTTTTGAACCGGCATAACTACCATCACTATATCTCGCTAAATCAAAGAAATCATACTTAAGATAAAACAAGTGTATGTACTATCTAGGTATCAAAATATTTTTTTTCACGCACACAAATGTGATTCTTTTGGACATGCATGAAATCAACCACATAAGCACACAACTATCGAGTCTAGCCATTGTAAGGTAAAGAAGGGATCCCCTCATACCTCTATTTAGCTTTTTTGATCCACCTTTTTACCTTTTTCATCCATGTCTAACTTTAGTGTTGTGCTCATAGGAGTTACAATCGCCTTGAAATTTTTCATGCTAAACTTTTTAAGCATTTTCTTGATGTACTTTGCTTAGTTTATGAAAATTCTTTCTTTGCTTTGCATTTTTAGTCTAAGGAAGCAGATGATTGATTTCTCTCTTCATGCTCATTTTGAATTCCCTACTCATAAGATTTTCAAATTCTTCACAAATAGATGAGTTAGTAGCACTAAACACTATGTCATCAATATACACTTGATCAATGAGAATATCATTTCTAGAGTACTTGATATAAAATGTGGTGTCAACCTTTCCTCTTAAAATCCCTTTTGCATGAAAATCAACTCATTCTCTCATACCAAGCTCTAGGAGCTTGTTTAAATCCATAAAGAGAGTTTTTGAGTTTAAAAACATGATTAGGAAATTTGTTATCCTCAAAACCGGGTAGCTGTTCAATATAAACTTCTTCTTCAATAACACCACTCAAAAATGCAGTTTTTACATCCATTTCAAAAGGTTTAAAATTTTCAAATGAAGCAAAGGCACATAAGAGTCTAATAGCTTCTAATCTAGCAACAGATACAAAGGTCTCTTCATAGCCCATACCTTCCTCTTGGTTACAGCTTTTAACTACTAACCTTTCCTTGTTTCTTACCACAATGGGAGGGATCACTGACACTTCAAGAATATCCAATCACATGTAGTATCACTCTCTCTTTTCAAGAATATCCAATCGCATGTAGTACCACTGTCTCTTTGGATTTTACATTTTCGACATTTCCTTTCGGTTCATCCGTTGGAGCTTCGAGTTCACCCTTTTCTTCCTCCTCGGATGAGGGTGTGATATTTGTTAATTTGATCACTGCATCATCATCATCACAAGGAATTCTAGAGGATAATATATTAGTTTCATCAAATACCGCATGCACATATTCTTCTATAACTTTTGTCTTTTTATTATAAACCCTATACGCTTTGCTAATAAAAGAGTTCTCTAATAAAAATACCTTCATCCAATCATGGACCAAATTTATCAAGGTTGTTTTACCATTATTGTGAATGACGCATTCACACCCAAAAGATTTGAAGTATGTAATATTTGGTTTTCTATCTTTTTAAAGTTCGTAGGGTGTTTTCTTCAAAATAGGCCTTATTAAAGCTCAATTTTAAATATAGCAAGCGGTGTTAACAACTTCGACCCAAAATAATTTTGGCAAATTATTTGCACAAAGCATGGTTCTTGCCATTTCTTCAAGAGTTCTATTTTTTCTTACAACTACTCCAAAATGGAGGAATTCTGGGAGCCGAAAAATTATAGTTGATTCCAAAGTAGCATAATATTTTTCAAAATCGTCACTTTCAAATTCCCTTGCATGGTCACTCCGAAATGATTTTCAAATCTTTTTCAAATTTTTTTTTTTTATTTTGCACTCATTTGCAGAAGTTTTTAAACATATCAAATGTTTCACTCTTATGAGAAAGAAAAAACCACCAAGTAAAATGGGAGCAATCATGAATGATTACAAGTCCATACAGCTTTCCACCAAGACTCAGATGTCAAGTAGGACCAGACACGTCTATATGTAAGAGTTCAAGATGCCTGGATATTAAAGCTACCTTCTTGGTTGGAATGAGGATCTTGTTTGTTTGCCATATTGACATGCATCACATATATGATCTTTTTCAATTTTAGCTTTGGTAATCCTATAACAAGATCATTGAAAATTTTTAAATCAAGTCCATACTAATATTTTCAAATCTTCTATGCCAAATTCAAGGATCATTTTAATCCAAGACAGTAAAACCATTTTAATGAATCTACACAATCAAAATCAATCACATAGACATGTTCACATTGCAGACCAATGAGCAAAATTTCATTTATTTTAGCATGTTTAACTATCCATCTAGATGACCCAAAGTTCACATAATAGCATTTTTCACATAATTGACTAATGCTTAGAAGATTATGCTTAAGACCTTCAACAAGTAAGATATATTCAATGCAAGGAGAAAAGTTCCAAGCAAGGTTACCAATACTGATAATTTTTCCTTTCTTGCTGTTGGCGAAAGTGATGTTTCCTTTTCTTGGCATGATTGAAGTGAACTTGGATTTGTCTTCGGTCATATATCTTGAGAGACCACTATCCAAGTGCGACTTTTGGTTTTTTCTTCCAATATTTTTACATACCTACCACAATTCAAATGCTTTTAGTTACACAAATTTTCTTGGATTCTTTATTGTTAACCTTGACATTTGGTGGTTGAAATCCTTCTAGGACTTAAACCATTTTTTCCTTTTTCCAATTTCTTTCAAAAGGACATTGGTAGACAATATAACCATTGTCACCAGAATAGTAACATCTTATGAAGTTTGTCGGGGGTGAGGAGGCTTCGACGAAAATTACATTCAAAATTTTCTTTTGGATATTTCTATTATAACCAATTCCTTCTTTGTTGTAAACAAGTTTTAGAGATGATAGTATTTTCTTAAGTGTTTCTTGCCCCTTTGAAAATTTTATTTCAGATTTTCGAAAGTTCTTCCACTCTTTCTTTCAGTGACTCATTTTCTTCCGATACTGATTCATCTCCATTGGATTTTCCGTTTTCATTTTCATATGAGTGAAGCTTTTCTTTTATGGATTGTTTTTAACTAGTTAGTTTTATGATTTCATCATTCAAAGCCTCGCTCCTCTTTTTTAAGGATTCATTTTCAAGTTCAAGTAATAAATCTTGTTTTGACTCTTTTTCTAGACTCGTTTTTGTAGGGAATAACTAACCTAGTTATTAATTAATCTATCTCTGATGCCAATTGTTGGGTTTACAGTTCTTAATTGTGGTCACAACAAAGAGCACCTATCAGAGCACTACGCGTAGGAGACTCTTCTCGCCACCTAAGCCCCCGGTGGGAGAGTCACGCTTCATGACACCTCACTTGCGAGAGTTCCCGAGAATCGGGTAATCTCTATAGATCAATTGTTGGGATGGATTTCAAAAATTCTCCCTAATTTAATTAAGTTATCATAGCGGAAGGGTTTTAAATTCTTAATTTTAAACCTAAGAATGATTTAAAATTCCTAATTTTAAATCTACAAATTTAAATTTTTAATTTAAATCTATAGACCTCCACCCCAATATATTTATAACAATAGCATGAATTTAGACAAGTATAATAACAAATATTGTAGATAAATAGAAAAGCAAAAAACTAAAAAGAATGAAATAAGAACATACCTGGAATAGCTACAACAAAAAATACTAGAAAAAATAATAACCACTAGCGACATACCAAGAAAATCAAGAACTAGCCATCTTCTACACAATGACCTTGAACTGCCCAGAGAATGGGCTTCAAAAAATATTAAACTAGGAAAGAAAATTTTCAATGGAAATTTTTCTCCTCAATTAGGGTCCCTGAAAGTCAATACTTCCTAGAACCCTTAATTTAGAACTGATACCAAACATTTGGAATAGGTACCTCTGTTTATAGCAGGCTACTAGAGCGAAAAAAATCTCAATTTTTCAATGCGGGATACACTAACTTTAAAAAAAATGCAACGTATTGTGTAAAAGCCACTAAAAAACCACGTTTCATCGTAGTTAAATTGCTTCCTCTGTCCTATCACCCGTGATGTTGCGAAAAAACATGAATTTTGTTGGAAAAATAAACTCTGATGCCGACTATTAGGTTCACAGTTCTCAACTATAGTCACAACAATAGGCACCTATTAGAGCACTTAGAGTAGGAGACTCTTCTCTCTACCTAAGCTCCCGGTAGGAGAGTCACGCTTCGTGACACCTCACGTGCGACAGTTCCCGGGAATAGGTTTATCTCTATAAATCCTTTGCCCTAATACCGGTTGTTTGGATGAATTTCAAAAATTCTCCCCAAAGTTTATAAAGTTTACGCAACCGAACGGGTTTAGAATTCATAATTCTAAACCTAGGGTCGATTTAAAATTTCTAATTTTAGATCTATAAGCCTTTTGCTCTAATACATTCATAACAATATTTAAATTTAAATAGACATAATAACGAATACTATAAATAAATAGAAAAGCGAAAAAGAATAAGGAAAGAAGAACATACCTGAAATTGCTCCAATAATAAAGAAAACCAAGAAAATAGAGACCTCGCGATCTTCTATGCAATGACCACGAACTGCCAGGAGGGTGGGCTCCAAAAATTATTAAACTAAGGAAAGAAAATTTTCAACGGAAATTTTTCTCTCCAATTAGGTCTCCAAAACTATTTTCAGAAACCCTAAAACTTGTTTCAAAAGTGAATACCAAACTTCGGAATAAGCACCTCTATTTATAGGAGTATACCGGAGCGAAAATTCCAATTTTATTCGATATGGGATTGCCCAGTTTAAATCAAAACACAGCGTACCATATATAATATAATGCAAAATAACACGTTTCGTAGTCTATTCAAAAACACGCTTATTTTAATTAAAAGTGCGGGCCACGTGTCGCGCTCCTATTCGCCCGTATAAGTTGACACGGATGCCCACCGGGATGAACCAGGGCGCGACACATGTCGCACGCTGGTTCTTTCGATCTGGTTCATGCAGATCGCGAACTGTTTAAATGCGATTTTTTTTTCCCCAAATGTAAAAATTCATCTTATGAATTTTAATTTTCCAAATTATTTTATTTTATAATTTTTAATTTTATTCATCTCATGAATAACGTTTGGCAAAATTAACTTTAACCATCTCTTGGATAAATAATTCATCTCATGAATTCTTTAATATTTTTTCGATGGCAACAAATAAAAAGGCTTGCGCAGGGACTTCAGGGACAATTAAAATCCAACTCCAAATGGGTCAAATTAATCATCTCATGAAATAATTTAATTACCATTTAATGAGACTTAATTCTACTAAATAAATCTCATTGCACTCCAAACTTAAATTATTTATTCAATATCTCCCTAATAGACTGTATTGATGACAACAACCCCTCTACTAGATGTCCATAACGAAGGATAAATATAACCACTACCATTATCCTTCTCACACCTTCTCCATTAGTTACCGACTCGCTCTTCACTGAATAATTTATTTATACTTGAACATATTCACAGTATAAATTCCAAAAGCCAAACACTTAGAATACTTTGGCAAAAGTTTCTGAAAAATTCAAATATTTGCGAATCAACTAAGGGGACATATGTTTCTCATAAGAAACTGTAGATTCCCTATTGAATACATGATCCTTGTCACACTTCACGCCGCTACGCAGTGTACGTTGATTTCTACCATTCGTTTAGACCTTACTTATAGTACACCAAAGTAACTAACGCTCCATGCACAAGTCCAGAATACGCTCAGGATTTAGAGTCATCGTTCAAACAGTACAACATGAATTACTCATCTCCGATAATTGTCTAGAAATAAGTAATCCACATGGTCCAACTCAGTGTGTCAACCTTATTAAACACACTAACCTAACACTTTTGGATCACCATCCACATGACCAAGACAAGTCATCTAAAGTGTCACGTTATAGTCTTAACATACAAGTGGTCCAAACTTGTCTTTGACTACGAGTCTTTCAAACAACAATCCATACCATTTGTTCCAAATCTATCTGTGGCTTAGTCTCATAAACCACTTAGAACAAACATGTAAATTGCAGTCTGAGGACTACACCCATCTCATAGATGTCTCCCAAAAGAAAATGACATGCAGTATAAATACTCACTTACACAAATTTAACCAAGAAACGACTGAGACTTTAATTTATTTATAAATTAAAGTAATATATCCAGAATAAATCTGAATTTCAGGACACTGTTCCTAACAGGTGATTGGTCCCTGCCCGAAGGCAGGGATCCTTCCAAGTGAGCCCCAGCGCGCACATATGCGCGGATCAATTCCTGTGCGTTTATATTTTTGCAATTTTTTTCCTCTATGTTTCCCACATGTAAAAATTCATCTTATGAATTTTAATTTTCACAAAATTATTTTATTTTATAATTTTTAATTTTTTTCATCTCTTGAATAATATTTGGCAAATTTAAATTTAGTCATCTTTTGAATAAATAATTCATCTCATGATTTTTTTAATATTTTTTCAATGGCAATAAATACAGAGGCTTGCATAGGGATCTTAGAGACAATTTAAATCTAGCTCCAAATGGGTTAGATTAACCATCTAATCATATAATTTAATTACCATTCAATGAGACTTAATTCTACTAAATAAATCTCACTGCGCTCCAGACGTAAATCATTTATTGGATATCTCTCTAATACAAAATATTGATGACAACAACCCCTTCACTAGCTATCCATGACGAAGAATAAGTTTAACTACTACCATTATCCTTCTCATAGCTTCTCTATTAGTTACCGACTCGCCCTTCACTGAATAATTCATTTATATCTGAACATATTAATAGCATAAATTCCAAATGTCAAACACTTGGAATACTTTGGCCAAAGATTCCGAAATATTCAAATATTTACGAATCAACCAAGGAGACATTTGTACCTCATAATAGATTATAGATTCCATATTGAATACCTGATCCTTGTAACATTTCACGCCGTTACCCAGTGTAAGTGGGAATTCAGTCATATGTTTAGACCTTATTTATGCACAAGTCTAGAATATTCTTAGGATTTAGAGTCGTCACCTAAACAGTACAACATGAATCACTCATCTTCGATTGTCGTCTAGAAACAAGCAACTCACATGGTCCAACTTAGTGTTCCAATCTTATTAAACACACCTGCATAACACTTTTGGATCACCATCCACATGACCATGACAAGTCATCCAAAGTGTCATGTTATAGTCTTAGCATACAAGTGGTCCAAACTTATCTTTGACTACGAGTCTTTCAAACAACAATACATACCATTTGTTCCAAGTCTATTTGTGGGTTAATCTCATAAACCACTTAGAACAAACATTTAAATTGTAGTCTAAGGACTACACCCATCTCATGGATATTACCAAAAAGAAAATCACATGCAGTATAAATGCTCGCTTACACAAATTTAACAAGGAAATGACTGGAACTTCAATTTTATTCTTTAATAAAATAATATTAACAAAATAATCTGGATTTTAGGACATTATTTCTAACAATCTTCCACTTGTCCTAAATCCAATTTATGACAAGCTTTATACCAATCTCTTTTTTCTATGATCCAAAAGTCTACCAGGTCAATTATTCTATCTTAACCAACATGCCCACTATGCAGCTTCTGAAGCTACAATGTATTTAGTCTCTATGTTGAAGCCAGTAATACAATACTGCTTGACATTCCTACCACTAATGGCTCCTACTCCAAGGGTAAAGACATGCCCAAATGTCAAACATCTGGCATCTCTATCTGATTGGAAGTATGGATTCGTATTACCAACTGGAATTAGCTCACCAAATCTTTGCAACTGATAACACCCTACATCATTCAAATGAGTAGTATATCGTCAACAAATAATACTATGAAAGTCACTACTTTCTCTTAACCTTGTTTGTACATGCTTGATTCGTCAACCAATTGCTTAAAACCATAAGACTTAATTGCTTTATTGAATCCTATATTCCATGACCATGATGCTTACTTCAGTCCATATACGGACTTTTTCAGTTTGCATACCATATGTGCCTGATTTTTGCCAATGAAACTATCTAGTTGCACCATATAGATGTCTTCTTCAAGATGACCTTTCAAAAAGACCATTTTGACTTGCATTTTCTAGATCCCATAATAAGCTGCAATGAATACGAGTATTCTTATGGACTTTAACGTGGCTACTGGTGAGAAAGTCTCATCATAATGAGTTCCTTCCTTTTGGATAAAACCCTTAGCAACCAGTCTTGCCATGAAGGTCTCTAACTTCCCATCCACTCCTCTCGCCCTCTTATAGACCCATTCACATCTAATGGACTTAATTCCAACAGGTGCCTCTATAAGATTCCAGACCTGATTAAAATACATTAATCCTAACACATATTTTATTGATAAGACGTACTGGTTAGCATCCTCATCTTTAACTTCCTCATTGTAGCTGAGAGGATCATATTCAATGTCACGGTCAACTATTAATGCTCCTGCCATGAACATGTTAGGTGCCCTGACAATCCTCCCACTACACCTAGGTTCATGTGTACTTAAAACATTCTCAAGCTTAACAGTAGGTGCATCTAATGCATCCACTGTATGCCGAGTTGTGTCTAGCTGTTCAGAATTAGCGTCATTTTCTTTTATCACATCTAACACTACTTTGTTTTTGCTTTTGCTTTTGTAGTCTACTACAAAATCCTCCTTCAAAAATTTTGCATACTTACAAAAACCCTTTTGATCATAGAGACTGTTGAAAAGTTCACCCTTGTTCCTTAACAATGCCTTATTCCTTCTTTTTGCAACACTATTCTACCACAGTGTACAAACGGAGTCGAAAGCTGAGATCTTATCCCATTTGCAATTAGGAAATCTAGAAACTCACCCAAAAGATATTCACCACCTCAATCTGATCGAAGTGACTAACTTGTTTACCTAATTGCTTTTCAACTTCAACTTTGTACTCTTTAAGCTTTTCAAAAGAGTCTGACTAATGTCTCATTAGGTAAACGTATCTATACCTTAAGTAATCACCAGTAAATTTGATGAACTACTCATACCGACCTCTTGCCTGAACATTCATTGTTCCACATACATATGTGTGACCCAGCTCAAGCAAGTCACCAATCCTGTTGCCTTTACTTTTAAAGATAGACGTGGTCATCATTCCTTTTATAAAGGATTAGTAGACTGGTAATGACTTAAAGTCCAAAGCCTCTGTCAGTCCATCTTTGACCAGTCTTTGGATCCTATTCGAATTAGTGTGACTAGATGTTGGTGCCATGCGTAGGCATTATCCCTTTCAGGGTGTTTTCTTTCAAGAGATTAAACAAGTGAGCTTGTGTTAGATACATTTAAACAAATACCAGATTTTTTTTATCAGGAAATAACATGAATAAACCATTTATACATGTACCTTTGCAAATAAACAATTTATTTCTTGTAATGACATGTTCAAAAATAGAATTAACTGAATAACCATTATCCATTAAAATAAGATACAAAAATCAATTTCTACGCAGTGAAGGTACAAATAAGCAATCTTTTAAAATTAAAATTCTACCAGTAAATACTAAGCTAACATCTCCTACTTCTAAAACCGCTACTCTTATACAGTCCCTGACCATCAGGTACAGCTCCCCATCATGCGGCCTCTTGGCTAGCCTGAGCCCCTGTAACATATTACAGGCATCGTCTGTTGATTCTGAGTCCACACACCAGGAACCTGGTGGACTCTCAATAACATTACAGGCATTGTCTGTTGAACCTGAGTCCACACACCAGAAACCTGGTGGACTCTCAACTGCACATAACTCCACTATGTGAGATATCAACATATCTTCACCAGATGGCTTAGTAGTCTTTGTAAGAAGAGAAGATAAGTACTTAGTGTAGTTTTTCTTCTAGTGGCCAGTCTTCACACAAAAGAAACACTTTTCTTTTGCTGGCTTCTCTATAGACTTGGTTGCTACGCTAGCAACCTTGCCCTTCCCTTTCTGTTTAGTAGGTCCCTTGTGAGTAATAACTAAGTCCAACTTGTTTTTCCAAGCAAAGTAATTTGTTCCATTGAGTACATTATATATTACAAATAAGTGAAGTTCACCAGCCCTATCCATTTCAAAATATTATAAATGCAAACATTTGTGTAACTGTCTAACAAGAGTCATGTATAATACAGTGATATCTATTCTTTTATTTTAGCAAAAATAATTAGTCAGGTATCCACAAAACTATACTATCAGGCATGCCACGATGACCCAAACACACTACTCCTTACTCCCATGCAGCAGGGTCGCACGAAGCTAGCTTTGGTGAGAACTATTCTCAATTAACATGTTTTCTTGTAACTCTTACTAAACATGATTAACTCACTACTTTCCCTTAGTCTCTAACATAACATAACAGAGCTTCTCAGGGAGGCTAATGCATCACACTAGTCAAGTATAAACCATTACTTAAACCTCCATGCAAATACACGTAATACTCCACAGCATCGTGGTCACATCACTTCTTTGCTCTTTGGCTTATCCCAATAAAAGTCTAACCCTGTAATCTGCAAATCGACATCCTCCGCAGGGATGTCTATCAATCTACTATACTGCCACACCTGTAATGGAGACCGTGAGATTTCAACAATTAGACCTCACTCACTTGATTTTTATAAACTAGTGGTTTTTATTTAACTTGCATTTACAACTTAGATTATCCCATAATTTGCTTTACAATCCCATTCTAAAAATTAACAAAGAAAATTAATTTATTTATTTTTCCTTTTATTTAAAACACTATCATTTTGTAAAATAGATTATCTCATAATCTACCTTAAAATCTCGTTCTAAAATTAATCAATAAAAATCAATTAATTAATTTTTATTAAAAATAGCACCAACTTATAATTTAGATTATCTCATAATCTTATGTTATAATTTCATTCTAAAATTAAATTAATTAATATAAATCAATTTTTATTTAAAACAATACCGTAACTTAGATTATTTCATAATCTATTTTATAATCTTAATCTAAAATTAATTAATTAATAATAATTAATTTTAGTTAAAATAGTTTCGTCTTAAATTTTAGATTATCTAATAATCTATTTTTAGAATCTCATTCTAAAATTATATTAATTAGTAAAAATTAATTTCTTATTATTATGTAAACAGGTAATGACGTCTACATGTCCCAAAAAAAATTTTATTTTTAAATTCGCTGATGTCAGCGCCACATCACCGCTGATATGGTCAGAATTTTTTTAAAATTAAAATATTTAATATTTAATTTAAAAATAATTGAGTCTAATCTTATTAGATCAATTTTATCCGATTTAGTAAAAATAATTGAATCTAATCTCATTAGATAAACTTTATTTGATTTCGTAAAAACTAATTAAATCTGATCTCATTAGATCAATTTTATCCAATTTCAAAAATCATAATTATATATGCACCATCTCATCATGCGTATAATGTGAATGTAATTTTATGAACTGACAAATCCGAATTGACAAATAATTTATTAATGATTTAAAATTTTAAATCGTTACCTTAAAAGATCTAATTAACTATTAATTAATTAATGATTTTAACTATTCAAATCGTTACTTTACATAATCTTAATTAACTATTAATTCACTAATGATTTAAACAATTTAAATCATTATTTTAAACAATCATCTGAATTAACTATTAATTCATTATCAATTTAAATAATTTAAACCGATACGTAGATTATTATCAATGTCAAATTAAACTAACTTTTCTTCTTAGTAAATCTCTATTTTATTAAATCGCAAATCTATTTATTTCAATCTTATTATACCTATTCATGTACATTATGAATGTAATCAGAGGCCGGCTCTGATACCAATTGTTGGGAATAACTATTCTAATTATTAATTAATCTAACTCTTATGCCAGGTGTTGGGTTCACAATCATCAATTGTGGTCACAACAAAGTGCACCTCACGCATGAGGGTTCTCGAAAATATGGTTATTTTTATAGATCCCTTTGCTCTAATACCAATTGTTATGATAGATTTCAAAAACCCTCCGTAATTTAATTAAGTTAACATAGCGGAAGGGTTTAAAATTCTTAAATTTAAACCTAAGATTGATTTAAAATTCCTAATTTTAAATATACAAAATTAAATTCTTAATTTAAATCTACATGTCTCCCCTCTAATACATTCATAATAATCACATGAACATAAATAGGTATAATAACAAATACCGTAAGTAAATACAAAAGTGAAAAACTAAAAAGAAGGAAAGAAGAAGGTACTTGGAATTGCTCCAACAAAGAATACCAAAAAAAAATAATAATCACTAGCAAAATACCAAGAAAATCGAGACCCAGCGATCTTCTATGCAATGACCTCAAACTGCCCATAGAGTGGGTTCTGAAAAATATTAAACTAGAAAAGAAAAAATTTCAACAATAATTTTTCTCCCCAATTAGGGTCTCTGAAAGTTAATACTTCCTAGAACCCTTAATTTAGAACTGACCAAAACTTTAGAATAGATACCTTTATTTATAGTAAGCTACCGGAGCAAAAAAATCTCAATTTTTCGATGTGGGATGTGCTGACTTTAAAAAAAAATGCAACGCATTGTGTAAAAGCCACCAAAAATGCCGCGTTTCGTCACAGTTAAATCCCTTGCTCTGTCCTGTCACTACATGCCACGTGGCCCGCGATGATTATTCCACGCCCGAAGGGGCGGATCCTCCCCAGTGAGTCGCGCACTGGTTGGTTAATCCGCGAATATGCGGATTGACCCCTATGCTTTTATATTTTTGCGATTTTTTTTCTCTTTGATTTTCACATGCAAAAATTCATTTTAGGAATTTTAATTTTCACAAAATTATTTTATTTTATAATTTTCAATTTTTATTCATCTCGTGAATAATGTTTGCAAATTTAAATTTACTCATCTCATGATTTCTTTAATATTTTTTCAATGGCAATAAATACAGAGGCTTGCGCAGGGACCTCAGGGATAATTTAAATCTAGCTCCAAATGGGTTAAATTAACCATCTCATGATATAATTTAATCACTATTTAATGAGACTTAATTCCACTAAATAAATCTCACTGCACTGTGGACTTAAACCATTTATTCGATATCTCCCTAATAGACTGTATTGATGACAACAACCCCTCTATTAGATGTCCATGACAAAGAATAAGTATAACTACTACCATTATTCTTCTCACAGCTTCTATATTAGTTACCTGCTCACCCTTCACTAAATAATTCATTTATACTTGACCATATTCATAGTATAAATTTCAAATGTCAAACACTTGGAATACTTTGGCCAAAGATTTTGAAATATTCAAATATTTGCGAATCAACTAAGGGGACATTTGTACCTCATAAGAGACTGTAGATTTCATATTGAATACCTGATCCTTGTCACCCTTCATGTCACTACCTAATGCATGTGGGAATTCAGTCATACATTTAGACCTTACTTATAGTACACAAAAGTAACTAATACTCTATGCACAAGTTTAGAATACTCTCACGATTTAGAGTCATCACCTAAACTGTATAACATGAATCAGGCATCTCCAATAGTCATCTAGAAACATGCAACTCACATGATCTAACCCAGTGTGCTAATCTTATTAAACACGCCAACATAACACTTTTGGATCACCATCCACATGTCCAAGACAAATCATCTAAAGTGTCATGTTATAGTCTTAGTATATAAGTGGTCCAAACTTATCTTTGACTACGAGTCTTTCAAACAACAATCCATACCATTTGTTCCAAGCCTATCTGTGGGTTAATCATATAAACCACTTTGAACAAACATGTAAATTATAGTCTAAAGGCTATACCCATCTCATGGATGTTACCAAATAGAAAATCACATGTAGTATAAATGCTCGATTACACAAATTTAACAAGGAAACGACTGAAACTTCAATTTATTATGTAATAAAATAATATTAATAGAATAAATCTGGATTTTAGGGTACTATTCCTAATAGTCTTTTTATAAAAGTATTATGTCATTTTTTTAATTTTTTATATCTCTCATACAATTCATGAAGCCAGCGAAAAGTTCATCATAGGATAGATCAGTTACCTCATCTTCTTCAATGCTCCAATCATTAATGGCCGTGAGACTAAAGTTGGCCACTTCGTTATCTTCCTAAGTTGCAAATGCTTTCTTCCATTCTTCCTTTTTATCCTTTTTTGAATTTGTTGAAGGACTTTTTATTTTTAGGCTTGGGACAATCCCTTTTGTGATGTTCAATTTCTCCACACTCATCGCAAGTTGGTTCATCTTTTGAGGAATATGAACCTTTTTTAAAATTTTCCATAAACTTTTTTTCTTTTCAAGGTGTTTGTAAAATCTTTTATCCAACACAACCCTTCATCATCACTTTCGTCATATAGAGATGATTTAAATACTATTTCTTTACTTTTCCTTTTTTTTTTTCTTCTTCCTTAAATTCTTTCATGTCCATCTCATGGGTCATGAGATTGCTAATTAGTTGATCAAGTTTGTACGTGGTGAGGTTATGCGCTTCTCGAATAGTGGTAACTTTGCCTTGCCATGAAATAGGAAGACATCTAAGAATTTAACTAACTTGCTCCTCATTTGAATATGTATTTCCAAGAGACTGGATTTTATTAATAATGTCATAAAATCTAGTGTACATTTCTTTTATGGACTCCTCCGATTTCATGTTAAAACGCTCGTATGACTTTACCAACATGTTGAATTTTGACATCTTTACTTGATCCGTGCCTTCATAAGTGACTTCTAGCTTATCCCAAATTTCTTTTGCCAATTGACAATCTGAAACATGATTAAAGATATTTGGGGCAATAGCACACAATAATTGATAATGAGCTTTTGTATTTTCCTTAAGTTTTTCTTTATCATCTTGCATAAGCTGATTTTTGTTTTTCTTAACAACTTTCTCTCCTTCGTTCTTGAAGGCACATAGTCGCCATTTTTTGTTATAAGGCGTAAATCAAAATCAGTTGATGTGGTATACAGTCTCATTTTAAGTTTCCAATAGGGAAAATTTTCCCCATAAAAAAGATGAGGCTTGTTAGTCGATTGACCCTAAGGTTGCAATCTGGATCACTCTAAGGTTGTTATACCAAAAATAAAGAGTACTAGCTCTGATATCAATTGAAGACCGAAATATCAACCTAAGAGGGGCAGTGAATTAGGTTCTTACATGATAAAACAAAAATTTAAAACTTTAAGAACCAAAAGTTGAATTGAAGGTAAACAATGAATATGAAATATAAAAACTAGAGGCAATAAGAAAACGATACACAAGGATTTTTATAGTGGTTCACTTCTAACCGGAAGCTAGTCCACTCCTCAAGTTACTACTCTTTGTCACTTGAGCCTTTCACTATGCTTGACGATCCTTTTTAAAAACCTAAGCTTAGGATCTAACCTTTATGACCAGGTTTTTTATGTGTAGGGTCAAGATCCAACCTTTTATAGTTAACCTTTTTGTAATAGTAGGCTCAGGATCTAACCTTTACAATTAAAAGAATTAAAGCAATGAAAATTTCAATCTTAGCCAAAGCAAATGATATGCCAATTAAGCTCAAACAATTAACAATAAAGAGAACTAGTGATGCTCAAGAAAACTTTAAGAAAAACTCGAAATTAAAACGCCAAAGCACAATAAGAGAACAAGAGGATTTAATCAAGAAGGCTTAGAAAGAATTGGACGATGTAAACCAAATCATTCAAATCCTATTTATAGGCAAATGATGGGCTTAGGGACGTTTGAATGGTATTCAAAAGATCAAGAGAGAAACCAAATTTAAAAGTTTCCATTCAAAGCCATTGCAAGGTTGTGCGTCAACGTATAGCCTCTATGTGATGACACATAGTAGCCTGCTTTGGCTTCTATATGCCTCCGTGTCGACCCATCCCTTTTGTGTGTCGTCATTAAGCATGCTCGGGTGGTTTTTAAACATTTTGACCATTAGTTTGACTTGATTTTTATATTTGGCTTAAATGTTTGAATGAATTATTTTCTAATCAAGCTAAAATATAACCTAAATTAAATTTTCTTGATCTTGTTATTTTTAGGCATGATTTCATAATGCCAATGGATTTGAATTGAGTGTTTTCAAATAATAATTGGAGATCAACTTACAAAAATATTTTAATAACATTTTTGTTAAAGTATCACATATCAACATTAAGATTTTGACTCAATGGATATATCATAATCCTAAGTCCTAAAGAATAAAAGCAAATGACTTGAAGCGCCTGGACTCGGATCTCGTTCTCTTGATTTAGGATCAATCTTCTCTTCAACTTTGATCATTTTCCTCTTAATGCAATGTCTTGGAAATTTTGGTATCAACGTAATCTATCTTGATTTTTCATAGCTTCTTATTCGTCATTTTCAAACAAGATTAGAACAACTAAATACCAGGATTCACTAAATGATTCTTATCATGAAAATTACAATGTAAACAGCCTATAGCGCCAACACAAGTTACAAGCGATGCCAAGTAGTTCCTCTCTAAGTTAGCGATTAGGTATGGGCTATACTTACTAGAGAGCAGTTTCCACCATGGGAGCACTACAAGTTGACAGCACGGAAGATTGGGCCTTTGCGTATTTTTGAGAAGGTCAACGACAATGCATACCACCTGCATCTACCAAGTGATATGAGGACTTAAGACATCTTCAATTTCAAGCACCTCATCCCTTACTTTGGCGAGAATGATCCATTCGATCCTGTGGAGAATTTAAGGGAGACTTCTCTCCAAGCCGAGGAGGATGATGCAGCCGCGCCTTAGCATACATGACGGGTTGTGAGGCGAGTTGGGAGATGCACCGATAGGGTTTGATCTGGGCATTGGAGTTTAACTTCAGGAAGGAAAGCTTAATGTAAATTAGTAGATTTTTTATTTATCTGTTTTAATCTTAATCTTTTATTTTATAGGAGAAAGCTCCATTAGGTTTTATTCATTCAATTACTTAGATTTTATATTTTTTAATGTAGTTCTTTCTTATCCTCGGGCTGTGAGAATTAAGAATAGACTTTTTCCCTTTTCTTCTAATTGTTTTCGCAATTGAAAATTAAAGGAAGGCTATTGAACCCTTTCGTCCCAATTTTCTTCTTTTTGGTGCAGCATTAGAGTATATGTTAGCTAAGCGAGGTCTAAGTTTAGGCACTGTTTATTTGGGGGGAATTCATGAAATTAGTTTTCCCCATTTTCATTGTTTGGCATGTGTTTTATGAAGGAAAAGCTTTAATGGGAGAAAATGACTTTCCTTTCAAAAAGGGGAAGTCATCATTCTACGCGATTAAAAAAATTTTAGAGGTATTCATCAACCCGAATATGGATCAGACCAAAACGAACTTGGTGGTTTCATATATCACTAGAATTAATAATGTGGGACAAGAACTCAAAGAAGAATGATTAATCGGCTTCAAATCCTGAAGTGAGTTATGTGGTTCCATTTGATGTTCATTCCTTACCGATATTATATAATTTGAAACATCTTTACTAATTCACGCTATGGTAAATATCATAATTAGGAAAAAAAATTTACACCAAACCAAGCACCAAAAAAACTAATTATAAATTATACATTTTTTAGAAAACACTTTCTTTTGATATATGCTTTTTAGGAAAATTATCACTCAAGTAATCTAATGTTTCACCCTTTATCGCTTAAGTACCCTCACATTCCAATGCATACAATGGGGTACTTGAGGTTTAAACAGCTTATCACTTATGCAGCCTGAAGTTCTAAAATTTTATCAATCAAGTGCCTTTTTATTGAAATTCGATAGATTTTCGATAGAAAAATGCTAAAATAGAACATAATTCCCACAATATATCCTATTGCCATTAGGATCTGTTGGTTTTTGCTATAAGATGCTGACATGATATATGATCTTGGCCATAATTAGGTAGTTTATATAAATATACGATGAACTTTTAATCATAACTTTCTGAAAACGTTGACATGGCTAGTAGATATTATTGTAATTATGTTATATTAGCATTTTTATACAAAGTTAATCCTATTCTTACAAACAACTCATCAGATTTTGATATAAGACATCTAATTAATAAAATATTCAACTTCAGGGTATCTCATCGTATATAGTAAAATGCCAAGATAGGTTATAAACGTTTAAACCTCAGGGTATATTAGTAATAATTTCACAACTAGACGAAGTATAAATAATATCAAATATATTGTATTGCTAGTTATATTGTCCAGATACAAGGCTTAATATGATTGGTAGAAGATGACTCCTTTTAAACAAACAAGGAATATCGTAAGGTGAGAACATGTTTCCTGTTTAAACAAACAATGAAAAACGTCACTAGGAATTGCATTTTCCATGGAATACCTTTTCCAAAGAAAAACGTTTCTATACGAAGAATACTTCCCTCAAAACAAGCGGAGCATTCCTGAAGTGGGCTTTTCTTTTGTTTTTTTGGGTAGTTAAGTGATTTGGGGGTCGGAAATTGAATCTTATTTCAGAGTCTTAAATTTTTCAACAGTATAATAAGGAGGTATTACTGAAACCTAGTGGTTAATCCTATGAAACTATTTTTAGGCTTTCGGACTAAAATGCCTAGGTTCAAATTTCAGTATTATCGCACAAATGAAAGTCCAAATTTCATGCCCTTTCCTATATTTCAGTAAAATATATGGAAAAGAGGTTTAAAAAAAAAAGGAGACAAAACACTTTGAACTAATACAAAAGAGTTTGATCATATTCACTTCCACACAAAGATGAGACTAGAAGAGTAGCCATTGGTGCTTTGCTCTCTTCTTATTCCTTCACGTGGGCAACATAGTATGAATCATATGGACAAGTAATTCTATAACCCAACATAAAATGACCCAAATCTAAGTGAATCCAAATCCAAGTAAACCAAAACCTAAAACCAACATGTTGTGGTATGACGTTCTTTTGTAAGGAGAGATGAACTCAAGCTTTGCTTTTTTCCTTTTTAGTTGTAATTTTTTGGTCATTTCCATGAAAGAGGTTTTTTTATTTATAGTGTCTACTTCTCCTTTTAGTAGTACGGGAGGGGGTTATTTGTCATGACCATGAAGGATTTTATGCATTTTAGTTGATTTTAGCTATGTAATTCTCAATTGGATTCAAATTGTAGCTCTGGTGAGAAAGGCGGGTAATGGTAGTTAGCAGCTAAGTATTGTTTTGGCGAGAAATGCTTCTATTTGGATTTAAGCTTATTTTTCATCCTTTAGGCTCCATTTTTTCATGGGGAAAACCACATTCTAGGAAGTGGTTTTCCCCTTTTCCGTTGTTTAGCGCAAGATTAGTGATAGAAAAGGTTTCCCAAAGGAAAACATTTTCCTTCGAATGGGGGAAAATGACTTCCCTTTAAAAAGAGGGGAAATCATCATTCTAAGTGATCTAGAAACATGATTCTGACAATATATAAGTATTCTCATTAGATTTTTCCTAAAAACTGCTAACACAGCATAACATTTCGGCCATATTTAGGTGGGTTTTATATCAATATACGATGAACTTTTTATCGTAATTTGCTAAAAACATTGATATGACTTGTAAATATTATTGTAATTATATATTATATTAGCACATTTATATTTGGTCAGATTCTTACAAAAATTCATCAAATTTTGATGTATGGTACCCGAGTGATAAAATATTCAACTTCAGAGTACGTCATTGTATACATTCAAATGTTATGATATATAATAAATGCTCAAACTTCAGGGTATCTTAGTAATAATTATACAATCACACAGAGTCTAAATAATTTCATATATATTATATTGCTAATTATATTGTCCTATAACTAGGTATAAGATGATTTCTTTAAAACAAGCAAAGAATATCGAAATGTGAAAACATGTGTTCTGTTGAAACAAACAATGGAAAACCTCAATAGGAATAGCATTTTTCATGGAAAACCTTTTCCAAAGGAAAATGTTTTCCATGGGAAAAGTACTTCCGTTGAAACAAACGGAGCCTTAGTGTTAGCCGCCTATTTTCTTTCTTATAAATAAGCAAATATTTTGTAATTGGGACTCATTCAAATGAAATTGATCTAATTCTCTCTCTCAACCCTAATTTCCCTCTAATGTTCATCTCTTTCTCATCTCATACTCTTATATCTCAAGTTTATGATTCAAGTTTGATCTTAAATTATAACAATTGGTATCAGAGCTTATGTTTGCTGCCGATTGATTAGAGCTGGCTAGACGCAAGATGATAGTACCAATGGCTGGTGGAGTAACTACTTGAGTAAATGCTGCTGCAAATGTGACTTATGTTGTAGCTGTGGGTGCAAATGTTGGAGCTAGTGTGGAGGTCAATTGATTTGAGCAATGGAGACTTAAATGGAGGAAATGTTTGCAAGGATGCAGCAATTGCAAGATCAGAAGCTAGCTAAGAAGTTAGATCAGCATTCTCAACACATTGAATCAAAGCTCAATGGATTGCAGTAGCAGATCACTCGGCAGAATCAACCTCCTAGAGCAGGAGTGTTATCTGCTGCTAGTAAGCATGATCATCCTCCGGATACTCTGCAACCCCAATCATCTGGATCTAGTGAGAATGGAACTACTGGTGGAAGGACTCAAGGATTCAGACAGCCGCGTGTGGAGATTGATACATTTGATGGAAAGCAACCTCAGTCATGGATCACGAGACGCGAAAGGTACTTCTACTCTATCATATTGATGAAACTGAGAAGGTGGAGTTAGCTGCGGTATATCTCCAAGGAGATCAGGAAGTCTAGTATTATAGTATAGTTCATAGCCATCCATGCTTAACATGGACTGAGTTTGTGAATGAACTCTGTGAGAGGTATGAAGAAGAGGATTTTGGTGAGGTGATTGATCATTTCAATAAACTGGCTCAAACTTCATATGTGAAGGAATATATGACTTGTTTTGAGAATTTGAGAGCTAGGATGTTGAAAATTAATTCTGGAGCTAGTGAGTCTTATTACATATCTAGCTTTATAAGTGGTCCCAAACCAAGGATTAAAAACTTGGTTACGGCATTGAATCCTGGAACCTTGACTTAGGCCTTTTCCAAGGCTAAATTGATGGAAGCCACGGTCCTGGCTGGTTTTGATGGACCTAAGATCAAGGCTCCACAATCATCATCTCAGCAGCAGGCTACTCCTGTTAGTGGTTCAAGGACGTTGAGTTTGGAAGAAAAAAGGAATCAAAGGCTGTGTTTTAAATGCAATCAAAAGTACTTCTTTGGACACAAATGTAATCCTAAGTTTCTAATGACAGTCACTAAAGCAGATGCCCGTGAGGACACTGAGGTTCAGGAGGTAGAAGAGATCTTTGAGGAGCAGGAAGAGGACGATCAAGGGGAATCTGAGAATGATGAAATGGAGATATATGTCAGAGCCCTCACTGGAAATCGTTCTTATAACACGATAAGAATCAAAGGAGAGGTGGGACACAAGCATATGTTGATCTTGATTGACAGTGGCAGTACGCATAGCTTTGTGGATCCTAAGGTTGTGAAGTAGGTTGGGCATGAAATGATCAAGACCAGCCCCTTAGCTGTCACAGTGGCTTATGGGAATTCCATGATCACACATATGAAATGTCAAGGGTTCTGTTCGAGGATGCAAGGACATCAATTTGAGTATGACTTTGGAGTACTTAAGTTGGGAGGTTGTGATATGGTCCTTAGAGTTGACTTGATCAAAACCATTATCCTCTTAATCTTTGATTTTGCTCAGCTATCTGTGTCTTTTGAAAGGGGAGAACAGAGTGTGGTTTTGCAAGGAATTATAGAGAAGGGACAATTACAGATGATGAAAGGGAAAAGCCTTGAGAAGATGGTCAGAAAAGGGAAGTATCAGTGGATTGGTCAGTTGGTTTCCATCACTGCAAGTTATGATGCAACTCAGGAGAATTCAGACCCTTCCATTGGACAATTGCTGCATGAGTATTAGGATGTTTTTTCACAACCATCTTCCTTGCCTCCTAAGAGGGCTCTGGATCATGCTATCCCTCTTAAGGTTAATTCCAATCTCGTGAATTTAAGATCTTATAAGTACCCTCACTCACAAAATAGTGAGATTGAAAAACAAATTGAAGAGTTATTAAAGACAAACTTCATTCGACACAGTCATAGTCCCTTTGCTTCTCCAGTTATTCTTGTTAAGAAGAAGGATGGTTCATCTCGAATGTGTGTGGATTACAGGAATCTTAACTCTCTCACCATCAAGGATAATTTTCCAATTCCTGTTATAGATTATCTGCTTGATGAGCTAAATTGTTGCCAGTACTATTCCAAGTTAGACTTGAGGCAAGGATATCAATAGATTCGAGTGTTGGATGAGGACATTCACAAGACTGCCTTCAGGACACATCACAGACATCATGAATTTGTGGTTATGCCTTTTGGCTTAACCAATGCTCCAGCTACCTTTCAGGCATTGATGAACCCTATGTTTAAACCTCACCTGAGGAAGTTTATGTTGGTGTTTTTTGATAACATACTGGTTTATAGTCCTTCCATAGAAGCACATGTCAAGCATCTGAGACAAGTCTTTCAGATTATGCACAAGAATAAGTTGTATGCTAAGCTTGCCAAGTGTTCATTTGCTCAGACTCAAGTGGAATACTTGGGACACATAGTTTCCAAAGAAGGTGTTGCAATATATCCAAGCAAGATACCAGTGATGAAAGAGTGGCCTGCTCCTCAAAACCTCAAGCCATTGAGAGGATTTCTTAGATTGATTGGATACTATAGTAAGTTCATTGCTGGATATGGAGTGTTGGTCAAACCCTTAACTGATCTCTTGAAGAAGGATGCATTCCTGTGATCTGACGTTGCTCAAGAAGTGTTTGAAAGCCTCAAGCTAGCTATTTGCTCTACACCAGTCTAATTATGCCTGATTTTGGGAAGCCTTTTGTATTGGAAACTAATTCCAGCAGCATGGGAGTTGGGGCAGTTCTTTCTCAGCGGGAGAAACCAGTGGCCTTCTTCAGTCAGGGCCTTAGTCCAAGAAATCAGCAGCTCTCAATTTATGAAAAATAGTATTTGGCCATCCTGTTAGTGCAATAGTGAAGGCACTACCTTAAGGGACATCATTTTGTTATCAGAACTGATCACCAAAGTTTAAAATATCTGCTGAAGTAGAAGATCACCACTGGAGTGCAAAGAAAGGGACTTATGATGATGTTGGGATTTAGTTATTCTATTGAGTATCACAGTGGAAGAGAGAACCTTGTTGCTGATGCCCTTTCTCGAAGGTTAGAAGCAAGTGAATCTGGCTCATGCTCTGCTATTCCTATGTCTTGCCAGATTAGATGGAGGAAGTGTACAAGTCTTATGAAGGGGATAAGTTTGCTACTGATTGTGTCACAGCCTATAGTGTTAGTAATTCATCCATGGCAGAAGCTGAAATCACTATCTTGAATGGAATTGTGAGGATTAAAGGCAAGGTGTATGTTGGAGCTTCCACTAATTTGAGAAGACAGATAATCCAGGCCTTTCACTTTTTTGCTTGGGGTAGACGCTCCGGTATAGATGGCACCTACAAGAGGCTGAAGCCGTACTTTTGTTGGGTTGGGGCTAAGAAGGGGGTTGAAGAATATGTTCAGGAAGGATTAAGTCTAATCATGTCCAGTACCCAGGTCTACTGTAACCATTGCTCATTCCTAATAGAGCCTTGCAGCACATAAGTATGGATTTTGTGGAAGAATTGCCAAAGGCTGAGGACAAGGAGGTGATATGGGTTATTTTGGATCGGTTTACAAAGTTCAGCCACTTCATTACTTTGAGTCGTCCAATTTCTGTAGAGAAATTGGCCAAGATATTCCTTGATCACATCTACAAATTTCATGAATTACCTCAATCCATTATGTCTGATCGGGATAGGATATTCACAAGTCAATTTTGGCTAGAGTTGTTCTCGTTGATGGGCTCTACTCTTGCTCTCAGTTCATCATACCATACTCAGTCAGATGGACAAACTGAGAGGGTGAACCAATGTGTGGAGCAGTATATAAGGAGCATGACATTCACCTATCCTAAGCACTGGTCTCGTCGATTATCTTTGGTGGAGTTTTAGGATAACACTCACTTTCATTCTGCCATAGGGACCACTCCCTTTAAGACCTTATATGGGTACGACCCTCCTTCACCAATGGTGTTGCAAGGTGTAACTTCTCTTGTGGCCAAGGTTAATGATCTTCTATCACAAAGGGCAATCTTCCACTAGTTCAGTCAAGAATGAAGCATTATGCTAATAAGAAGCGTTCTAACAGATCCTTTGCCGTTGGTGACTTGGTGTATCTCAAGCTTCAACCTTACATGCAAACTTCTGTTGCAATGCGCAAAAATGTGAAGTTGGGGGCTCGTTTCTTTGGTCCATACAAGGTGTTAGAGAAATTTGAAAATGTGGCTTATAGGTTGGAGCTTCCCCCTAATTCTTTTGTTCATCTTGTATTTCACGTTTCTCTTTTGAAAAGACACATGGGAGAAGGGAAAGATTGTTCAAGTAAGCCTTCGGAAGAAATAAGTAATGGAACATTGATACAAGCTCCTACAGCAGTTCTGAGATCTCGTTTGGTGCGGCAGCAAGGCAAGACATTGAAGGAAGTTTTGATTCAGTGGGTCAATTTGGATCCTACACAAGCTAGCTGGGAGAATTTGAAGTTCATGCGCAGCCAATTCCCTTCTTCTTCATTCTCGGGGAAAGAATGATTTTGAGGAGTGGGTATTGTCATGACCGTGAAGGATTTTATGGATTTTTAGTTGATTTTAGCTGTGTAATTCTCAATTGGATTCAAATTGTAGTTCTGGAGGGAAAGGCGGGTAATGGTAGTTAGCAGATAAGTATTGTTTTGGCAGGAAATGGTTGTATTTGGATTTAAGCTTGTTTTTCATCCTTTAGTGTTGGCCATCTATTTTCTTTAGTATAAATAAGAAAATATCTTGTAATTGGGAATCATTCAAATGAAATTGATTTAATTCTCTCTCTCAACCCTAATTTCTCTCAAATTCTCATCTCTTCACTTTGAGGCACTGGGTGGTGGTGGTGGTTGTTGTTGTTGTTGTCGCCTCATCTCTTCACTTCTTTCTCATCCCATACTTTAATATCTTAAGTTTATGATTCAAGTTTGATCTTGAATATAACATTATTTATAGCATATTTTCCATGCAGAGGCATGTGAGGTCATTGGCACCCCATCTTACTTTGTGACCGCTTGATACTCGCCACTAAAAGTAGGCGAGTAGCTTGCTAATCTTCTTGTGACCTACTCAGTTTTTCTAAGTCCCTATTGTCTCCTTCTAGTAGTAATTTCATCTTTCTCTTACTGGCTCTGACCATACCCGAGTCTCCAAGACTTGTCATGGTCGTGCCCAGTGTTTTCCTAGATAGTTTTACGAATAGTTAGCACCGCGTTCCATGAGCAAACTTGTTTGGTAATGGAGTAGTGCCTTAGTCGATATAAATAGTTTGGGTTTCTTTGTTGCATCATGCTTCCTTATCCTACTTGCTTGGTTTATGAGAAAAAATATAGCAATGGCTTCCTCAGCGAATGATGTGATGTTTGAGATATTCTCTTAGTTAGCTGCAAAGTGTTTGTTAAGGTTTTCCTTAGTTTCTCATCCACAAATATTGGCTCTTAAGTCACTAGTAAGTCATGCAGATGGCTTTCTTAACCAACCTAGGTGTTCTCGGGATCGTAACCTTAAAGTTTGTGCTTCATCACTGATCCATGATTATCCATCTTGAATATTTAGAATTCCTTTAGGATAACAGAAGAAGAATAGGGTGACAAAGTTTCTATGAAGTATGACCCTAATTTATTTAGTTAGCTTTAACTGAGTCAATTTATTTATCCTAGTCCTTGTTACACTAGTTACTAGAAGTAATTTAAATTTTGATTTGGAGTATGTTTTCATATACTAAAGTATATTTCCATACGACATAAATAAACTAGGGTTTCATCCAATTTTATTTTTACCTCTTGTGCTCCTATTATAGCTCTAGGGTTATTTTTGTCTTTTGCTATCTCTCTAGCCCTCTATACATAAAGACTTATTGTACCACTTCATGCATTCATTGTTTTATCGATGTCAATTGAAGTTTTCATAAAATAATGATTGTTCTCTTCAATATAATATGGAACCCTCCCTTAGCCTACCAAGGTGGTGACACTGGCTTTGCCATAGTTTGCTAAACTCGCCACAATCGGTTCCTATCATTTTTCCCCCGTACTTTCCTGCATCAGTTGGTTTTAGAGCCAACTAGTGTACATCTCTATCCATTGTTATTCATGATCACCTCGTCATCATCATCCCTTTCACCATTAAAAAAAAAAAAAAAGTTTTAGCATTGCTTTATCCAAGCAAAAAAAAAAAAAAAATCACCAAAATTCCCTAAAATTAACTAGTCTTCCTACAACCCCGCACTACAAACCCACCATCGCTACTGCTGCGACCCCCGCAACATCGCTACCTTGGAGTTCAAATTGGCGTCATTCTCGACTTCCTCTTTACGAGCCGAACACAGTCACACCGAAATCAGTGTCACAGACCCCACCGTCCACTACACACACCGCCCAAAGCCGAAAAACCATACTTTCATATATATTTTTTTTCCACATCTAACAATTTTGGAGAATGAAAACCACCGCCATTGTCTTCCTTGGGCAAAGTAGGACCCAGCCACAATAGCCACGGCCCCCCCCCCCCCCCCCCCCCCCCCCCCCCCCCCCCCGCGGCGGCTATTCACATAGGAAAAACTTGCCATGCACCATCAGTAACCGAATAGCAGTTAAACCCTTAGATCTACTGGCATCCATCGTAATTTCAGGAACATAACCACCAAAATCAGAGTCCATAGCCTCTAACCTATAGAAAACCCAAAAAAAATTGACGATCCATATTGGAGCCAACCACACGCACTGATGACTACAATTGTCCATTGTTTTCACTCATTTTTGTGTGAACACCATGTCACCTTTTTGCCACTTCAGAAATCCACATTACCAAACCCTATTTTTCCCATTTTGACATGCCAATTCAAATTTTACCCACTATTTTCCTTAATTTTACTTTGATTAGTCAATTTTAGAGTACCAACATACGTCTAAGGCATCGTAATACCGCTTAATTAAGAGATCTTGTTGACATTGAATTAGCAAATTTGCATCGCCAAGTTGAAAGTGTTATAATAACAGGTGAATGCTAAAAAAGTAAAACAACGTTCAAGGTGGAGTTATAAATTTTGAAACTAAAAGTTCACGTGATGAGAGTTACGGACCTAATCCGCTCCACACCAATGACTCATCACATGAAGAAGAAGCGCCTTGACGAATGTCACCATCAAACTCTTCCCAACAAATCCTCTAGTTGAAATATCAAAGTGGCCATCCTTGAAATTGAACGATGTTGATGACTTCATTGATTGGCTAGAGTTTTTTAGCTCAAGGATATTCCATATGAACGTCGTGTCCAACTTGTTACCATCAAACTAAAGAAATATACATCCATTTGGTGAGAGAATCTCAAGAGACAATGAGAAAGAGGAGGTAGTAAGAGCAAATCTTGGAGTAAAATGCCTCAAGAATTAACCCGAAAACTTCTTCCCTAGGATTATTTCAAGTCTACTTTTATTAAGTTCCCTAACTTGAAGCAAAAATCAATGTCTGTTGAAGAATATATATACCATGGAGTTCAAGTAATTCATGATGACATGTGATGTTAAAGAGCCCAAAGAACAGACTATTGCACGCTATTTAGGAGGATTGAACTCTGGTATTGAAGACAACATGCAACTATAACACTATTGGTCCCTTAACGATGTCATTCGCCTCCCACTTAAAGCGGAGAAACGAAGATCCAAGAAAGGTGTCACAACTTCATCAAAAATTGAGAAGAGCTTTTTCGGTCGAAGACCATAATAATCAAAGAACTTTTTTGTTAAAGACAACCTTATCTGCACATTCCAAAGCTGGCAAGGGAAAAGAAGTTAGTTCGAGTTGTCCAACCACTCAAAGGAAGGGATTCAAATGTCATGGAGTAAGACATATTGCCTCTGAGTGATGTAGCTACTGAGTTCTCACTCTTATCAAAGAAGGTGAGACTGAAGAGATGAAGAAGAAGAGACATTGCCCCAATTCAATGAAGAAAAAGAGACCACCCATGCAGACCATATCTAAATCCCTTATGGTATGTCAAGTACTCAACATTGATGTAGTAAGTTAGGAAGAGAGTTGGCTTCATCATAACATCTTCCAAATAAGATGCACTGAAATGAACATGTTATTCCTAACCGCCCTGCTTACCGAATGAATCCTCAAGAGCATGAAGAACTTCAATGCCAAGAGAAGGAACTCATGGCTAAGGGATTAGCGAAAGAAAGTTGTAGCCGTTTTATTATGCCTGCACGTCTAATCACCAAGAAAGATGGCTCATGGCGAATCTACATCGATAGCTGAGCAGTGCATATGATAACAATCAAATATCGCTTCCCGATACCACGCCTCAAGATCTATTAGATCAATTGCATGGATCCACCATTTTCTCAAAGACTGACCTCCGCAATGGTCATCATCAGATTAGAATGCGACCTAGAGATGAATGAAAGACTGTTTGCAAGACTCGCAATGGATTACATGAGTGGATTGCTATTCCTTTTGGCCTCTCCAAGAACCAAGTATTTTCACGTGTCTCATGAATCAAATCTTTCGACCTTTCAATGGAAAATTCGTTGTTATTTACTTGGAAGATATTCTGGTGTACAGCAAAATAAGAAGGAATGCACTGAACATCTTTGCCACATCTTTAAAGTGCTTATGAGTGAAACTTTATACCAAACTCAAAAAGTTTGATTTCTTAACTGAGAAAGTTACTTTCCTTTGTTACATCACCTCAAGTCGAGGCATTGAGATGGACCAAAGCAAAGTTGAATATATTGTGAAGTGGCCCACGCC
The DNA here is from genome assembly GCA_018398585.1 of Simmondsia chinensis. Classification (NCBI taxonomy): domain Eukaryota; kingdom Viridiplantae; phylum Streptophyta; class Magnoliopsida; order Caryophyllales; family Simmondsiaceae; genus Simmondsia; species Simmondsia chinensis. Next base: position 28,317,644 of record JAGTTD010000002.1, on the reverse strand, counting down.
CCAAACACTACATGAACATGGGTTAGCCGCTTTCTATAGGCATTTTATTCAAAATTTTAGCTCAATTGTTGACCTAAGGACTCAGTGTATGAAAGGAGAACACCATAATTGGAATGAAAAAGCGTAAAGGAGTTTTGAAGAACTAATTTCTTAGCCAAGAAGGTTGTCCTATTGCCTTCTTTAGTGAGAAGTTGAATGACGATAAGCAGAAGTATTTTGCATATGACAAGGAGTTCCGTGTTATTATTCGAGCACTGGATAACTAGAGTCATTACCTAATACCTAACGCGTTCATCCCAAAATCCAAATTTAATCTATTAATATTGTTTTATTAAAGAATAAAATTGAAGTTCCAGTCGTTTCCTTGTTAAATTTGTTAAAGCGAGCATTTATACTATAGGTGATTTTCTTTTAATCATCGTCCATGAGATGGATAGAGTCCTCAGATTACATTTTACATGTTTGTTCTAAGTGGATAATGAGATTAAGCCACAAATAGACTTCGAACAAATGATATGAAATGTTATTTGAATAACTCATGGTCGATGATGAGCTTGGGCTACTTGTCTGTTAAGACCATGACTTAACACTTTAGATGACTTGTCTTGGTCATGTGGATGGTGATCCAAAAGTGTTAGGTTAGTGTGTTTAATAAGATTAACACACTAAGTTGGACCATGTGAGTTGCTTGTTTTTAGACTACTATTGGAAATGAGTGATTCATATTGTACTGTTTGAACGATGACTCTAAATCCTAAAAGCATTGTGGACTTGTGCATGGAGCATTAGTTACTTTGGTGTACTGTAAGTAGGGTCTAAATGTATGACTGAATGCCCAAGTACACTAGGTAGAGGCATGAAGTGCGACAACAATCAGGTATTTAATATGGAATCTGTAATCTCTTATGAGGTATAGATGTCCCCTTAGTTGATTCACAAGTATTTGTATAGTTTGAAAACTTTGGCCAAAGTATTCCAGATGTTTGATATTTGGAATTTGTAATATAAACATGTTCAAGTATAAATGAATTATTCAGTGAAGGGTGACTTGGTAACTAATGGAGAAGTTGTAAGAAGGATAATGGTAATGTTTATATTTATTCTTTGTCATGAACATCTAGGTAGAGGGGTTGTTGTTATCAGTACAGTCTTTTTGGGAAATATTGAGTAAATGATTTAAGTCTAGAGTGCAATGAGATTTATTTAGTGGAATTAAGTCTCATTAAATGGTAATTAATTTTTATCATGAGATGGTAATTAATTTAACCTATTTAGAGCTAGATTTATATTGTCCCTGAGATCCCTGCGCAAGCTTCTGTATTTATTACCATCGGAAAAATATTAAAGAATTCATGAGATGAATTATTTATCCATGAGATGGGTAAATTAGTTTTGCCAAAATTTATTCATGGGATGAATAAAAGGTGAAAATTATAAAAAAAAAAAAAATTTTTAAACAATTAAAATTCATAAGATGAATTTTTACATGTGGAAAACAAAGGAAAACAAAAAAATATGTACAAAATCACATATAACGGTGGCAATTCGCTTACATTGCTAGTAGCCAATCAGTGCATGACAACCCAGAGGACGGATCCGCTCCTTCGGGCATGGATAAATCTACCACGTGGCACGCGTTTTGAGACTGGAAAAAGGATGCGGTTTGTTCAGCGCAAAACGCATCGTTTTAATTATTTTATAAATGAAACGCTGGGTTTTGTTTTAAGTTATGCACGTCCCACATGGAAAAATCAGAATTTTTCTCTCTAGTATATTACTATAAATAAAAGTACCTATTTCAAGCTTTGCCATTCAATTTAGAAATAAAAATTAAAAGTTTTTGAAAGCGTTGACTTTCGGAGACCTTGTGGGAGAGAAACATTTATTTGGAAAATTTTCTTTCCTCAAAGTTTAACATTTTTAGGAGTTCACTCTTCCGGCGTTTCGAGGTCATTGTGTAGAAGGTCGGTCGATCTCGGTTTCTTGGCTTTTTGAGGAGATATTGTTATTCTTCTGATATTCTTAATTTGGAGCAATACGGGTATGTTCTTCTTTCCTTGTCTTTTAAGTTTTCCTTTTTTTTTTTTTTTTTTTTTTTTGCTTGTCTATTTATTTATTGCAGCCACAAGCGGGCCCAGCCTCCTCAAGACAACCCCGACCATCACCTCCTTAAGACCAAACTGTAGCTGGCGGATCGGCCCAAATTCTCCTCCTATCTCTTTATTCTATGCCCCTCATCATCGTTCCTATTGACTTGTGCTGGATTTGTTATATACAGGGTTGTATTTTAATTACTACTGCTTGGTATCATTATTTGTTTGGTATCATTATTTGATCTGCTCCATTCCTCCTTACTACTTAGAACTACTTTGATTTTAATTGCTACTTATTGCGGCCTATTGTTGTGCTTTTAAGTCCTCTTGTTGTATGTTAGCTTATATTCAGTGTTCCTCATTGTTTTGATATTACTTGTGCTGTTGCTACTACATCCTTGTATTTGGTGTTTCTGTGAGTGGCTAATCGTGACTGATGACAGACAGTTTATGAACATTATTAGAAATGGAGATCAGAACCTGAGGCCATCTTCAAAGGGGTTGGGGAAGAGGGGGAACAGGCGACTAGGTGAGGGGAGCCTGCGATTTGGGACTTTAAATGTTGGAACATTAACGAAGAAGAGTTTTGAGTGGCCCAAATGATGATGAAGAGAAAAATCAACATCTTGTGCTTTCAAAAGACTAAGTGGGTTGGTACAAAAGCAAGGGATGTGTTAGGATACAAATTATGGTATGCGGGCCAAGTTAGGGGGAGGAATGGAGTTGGTATTATTGTGGATAGCCTCTTAAAGGGCAAAGTAGTGGGGTTGACTAGAACTAGCGATACGATCATTAGCATCATGCTAGTTTTAGATGGGGAGATATTGAACGTTATAAGTGCAACCGCATCACAGATTGGGTAGACGGAGCAAGAGAAGGCTAGATTCTGGAAGGACTTAGACTCAGTAATGCAAGGCATACACCAGAGCGAACAGGTGGGGATTGGTGGTGACTATGGAAGCGAACACAAACGGCTATGCATCCCACCATGGTCGCTTTGGTTTTGGAACAAGGAACGATGAGGCTAAGGCTTTGTTAGACTTTGTCATCGCTTATGAGTTAACGGTTGCCAACACCTTCTTCAGAAACGGGAAGAGCAGATCATCACGTACCAGAACGGTGGAGCAAACACCCAGATTGACTACATACTAGCAAGGAACAGGAATCAAAAAGATTGTAGAGATTGCAAGGTTATCCTTGGGGAAGAACTCTCAACACAGCATAGGGTATTGTGTACTGATGTCAAGGCCAAGAGAAAGGGCGAGAAAACCACGAAACCATCACAGCCATGCACTAGTTGGAGGAATCTGAAGGGGGACAAGTTTCAAGTCTTTAAGGAAAGAGCGATGGTTGTGCTGGGAGAGGATTGTGAGGGAGAGCCAAACCATAGATGGAACCAAGTAGCCCCAAAGATCAAAGATGTGACACGCAAAATTTTGGGTGTATCAAAGGGTGGGGCACCAAACAACAGAGAGACCTGGTGGTGGTGCAAGAAAAGATTCAGGCAAAACGAGAATGCTTCGAGGAATGGGACCGAAGTGGGGTCGAGGATAAGAGGCAACAGTATAAACAAGCCAAGAAGGAAGCTAAGATAGCAGTAAGAGATGCGCAGGCTCAAGCCTACGAGGGTTTCTACAAAAAGTTAGATACCGATGAGGGAGCTAAGGCCCTCTATAGAATTGCAAAAGTGAGGGCGAGAAGGACTAGAGACCTTGACCAAGTAAGGTGCATAAAGGGAGCAAATGGTTAAGTGCTTATGGATGAGCAACAAATTAAGACTAGATGGAAATCCTACTTCTAGGATCTGTTCAATGAACAGGGACTTAGAGATGGAGCCCAAGGAGAACTACAAGCACCTGAGGAACACCACACCTACTATTACTGCACGAGGATTAGACCCGAGGAAGTTAGGGAAGCCTTGAAAAAGATGGGTAGGGGCAAAGCAGTAGGCCCAGACGGAATACCCATTGAAGCATGGAAAAGCACTGGGGAAATGGGTATCATATGATTGACCAAATTATTCAACAAAATTCTGCAAGGGAAGAAGATGCCAGACGACTGGCGGAAGAGTACATTAATTCCTGTCTATAAGAACGAAGGAGACATCCAGAGTTATGTCAACTACAGAGGAATCAAACTAATGAGCCACACTCTAAAGCTTTGGGAGTGGGTCATAGAAAGAAGGCTATGACAAAAAACTGGGGTATCAGAGAATCAATTTGGATTTATGCCTCGCAGGTCGACAATAGAAGCCATCCACCTCCCAAGGAGGTCAATAGAGTACTACAGAGATAGACAAAAGGACCTCCACAGAGTTTTCATTGACCTAGAGAAGGCATATGATAGAGTGCCGAGAGAGGTCCTATGGAGGGTCTTGGAGAGGAAAGGCATCCCCCAACCCTATATACGAGCCATTAAAGACATGTACGAAGACGCACAAACCAATGTAGGTAAAATGGAAGGGAAGACAGACGCTTTCCTCATTACGGTTGGGGTACACCAAGGATCAACCTTGAGCCCCTTTCTGTTCATTTTGATTATGGACGAGCTCACTGGGCACATCCAAGGGGACGTGCCTTGGTGCATGCTTTTTGCGGACGACATAGCCCTGGTGGGAGAGACCAGGGAGGAGGTGAATGAGAAGCTGGAACTCTAGAGATTGGCCTTAGAATCAAAAGGGCTAAGAATTGGTAGATCTAAAAGCGAGTATATGGAACTCAAGTTCTGTGTATCTACCATGCCAAGTACAGATGATGTCAAGATTGGATCAGAGTGCATACCGCAAAAAGCGTGCTTTAAATACTTGAGTTCCATGGTGTAACAAGACGGCGAAGTGCACGCAAATGTTAACAACGGGATTAAAGTGGGTTGGCATAAATGGGGGATGGCCTCGGCGGTACTCTATGATAGGAAGTTCCCACTCAAGTTAAAGGGGAAATATTATAAGACGGTAGTGAGACCAACTATGTCTTACGGGACAAAGTGCTGGTCAGTTAAGCAACATCACACACAAAAGATGAAGGTAGCAGAAATGAGGATGTTGAAATGGATGTGTGGACACACAAGGAAGGATAGGATTAGGAATGAAGTCATAAGAAGTAAATTAGGTGTGGCCCCAATTGAGGATAAGTTGCAGGAGCAATGTTTGAGGTGGTTTGGGCATGTTAGAAGGAGACCAAGCACTGCACCTGTCAGGAGATGCGAACAACTCCATATTACAGATGGGAAGAGACGAAGAGGCCGACCAACGAAGAGTTGGATGGAAGCAATTCGACAAGAACTTGCCTATCTCAACCTTAGTGAAGAAATGGCTTTAGATAGAACCCAGTGGAAGATTAGTATAGGGGTAACAGATATAGCGGCGTAAGAACATGGAGCACTTCTAGGCTAGTAATAGCGCCACCAAGCGTTTTGCATGCCTGTCTGTTTTGCGCATTTCTGCCTTGCTTCTTGTTGCTTACATGATTCATATGTTTGTATGTTTTCGTTAGGTAGGCTCCCTTCCATAGATGCTTGGTGCTTTCGTGCTTTGCTCTTGTTTAGATGCTTCCATGCTTGTCATGCTCTTCGTGCTTTTTATGCCCTTGCTTTTTAAGATGGGGGCCCTCGGAAACAGCCTTTTATTAGGGTATCCCCCTGATGGGGTAAGGCTGCGTACATCCTACCCCTCCCAGACCCTGCTCATGCAGGAGCCCTTATGGCACTAGACCTGTTATTGTTGTTGCTTTTCTATTTATTTACAGCTTCTCTTATTATGCCTGATATAAGTTCATGTTATTGTTATGAATGTATTAGAGTAGAGGCATGTAGATTTAAATTAGGAATTTAAATATGTAAAATTAAAAATTTTAAATCAACCCTAGGTTTAAAATTAAGAATTTTAAACCCTTTCGATGCACTAGTTTAATAAACTAAGGGAAAATTTTGAAATTTGTCCTAACAATTGGTATCAGAGCAAAGGGATCTATAGAGATAACCCTATTCCTGGGAACTCTCGTGCGTGAGGTATCATGATGCATGACTCTCCGTTTGGAGGCTTAGGTAGCAAGAAGAGTCTCCTCCACTGAGTGCTCTGATAGGTGCACTTTGTTGTGACCACAATTGGAGAACTGTGAACCCAACAATTGCCATCAAAGTTAGGTTAATTAAAAACTAGGTTAGTTATTCCCAATAATTGGTATCAAAGCCAGCCTCTGATTACATTTATAATATACATGAATATGTATAATAAAATCGAAATAACTAAATTTGCGATTTAATAAAATAGAGATTTTATTAAGAAGAAACGATTTTTTAAAGTAACGATTTAAATTGTTTAAATCGTTAATGAATTAATAGTTAATTAGATTGTATAAAGTAGCGATCTAAATTATTTAAATCATTAATGATTTAATATTTAATTAAGATTGCATAAAGCAACGATTTGAATTGTTTCAATCGTTAATTAATTAATAGCTAATTAGATCATTTAAGGTACTGATTTAAATTGTTTAAATCGCTAATGAATTATTAGTTAATTCGGATTTGTCAGTTCATGGAATTACATTCATATTATACTCATGATGAGATTGTGCACATTTAATCATGATATTTGAAATCGGATAAAATTGATCTAATGAGATTAGATTCAATTAATTTTTACGAAATCGGATAAAGTTGATCTAATGAGATTAGATTCAATTACTTTTACGAAATTGGATAAATTTGATCTAATGAGATTAGATTCAATTATTTTAACAAAATTGGATAAAGTTGATCTTATGAGATTAGATTCAACTATTTTTCTGACATCGAATAAAGTTGATCTAATGAGATTAGATTCAATTATTTTTACGAAATTGGATAAAGTTGATCTAATGAGATTAGATTCAATTAATTTTTAATTTAGTATTTTAATTTTTTTAAATAATAAAATAAAATTATTTTTTCTGATGCTGACATCAGCTCATGTCAGCACTTGTTGACGTCAGCGCAGATGTGGCACAGACGTTAGCAAATTAAAAAAAATTTTAAGGATGTGTAGACGTCAATAATGGTTTATATAATAATTAAAAATTAATTTTTATTAATTAATTTAAATGTTGGAATTAGATTCTTAATAAATTATGAGATAATCTAAGATGTAAGACGGTATTATTTTAAATAAAAATTAATTAATTAATTTTGTTAGTTAATTTTTAGAATGAGATTCTAAAGGGGGTTATAGGATAATCAAAGTTGTAAATGTAAGTTAATTAAAAAGCACTAGTTTATAAAAATCAAGTGGGAGTGAGGTTTAATTGTTGAAACCTCACGGTCTCCATTACTGGTCTGGTAGTATGGTAGATCAATAGACCTCCATGCGGAGGATGTCGATTTGCAAATTAAAGGGTTAGACTTCTATTGTGATAAGCCAAAGTGCAAAGAAGTGATGCAATCACGCTATCGTGGAGTATTACGTGTATTTGTATTGAGGTTTAGGTAATGGTATATACTCGACCAACGTGATGCATTAGCCTTCCTGAGGAGCTCTATTGTGTTATAGTAGAGACTAAGGTAAAGTGGTGAATTAATCATGTTTAGTAAGAGTTACGAGAAAACATGTTAATTGAGAAAAGTTCTGACCCAAACTAGCTTCGTGCGACCTCGCTGCTAGGGAGTAAGGAGTGGTGTGTTTGGGTCATCACGGCATGCATGATAGTACAGTTTTATGGACACCTGACTAATTGTGTTTGCTAAAATAAAAGAATAGATATCACTGCATTATGTATGACTCTTGTTAGACAGTTACACAAATGTTTGTATAGTATTTTGAAATGGATAGGGCTGGTGAACTTTACTTGTTTCTAATGCTTGTCTGGAAAAACAAGATAGACTGAGTTATTACTCACAAAGGACTTATTGGAAAGGAAGGAAATGGCAAGGTTGCTAGTGTAGCAACCAAGTCCATAAAGAAGTCAACAAAAGAAAAGTGTTTCTTTTACGAGAAGAATGGTCACTTGAAGAAGAACTGCACTAAGTACTTAGCTCATCTTCCAGCAAAGACTGCAAAGCCATTTAGTGAAGATATGTTGATATTGCACTTAGTTGAGTGATGCACAGTTGAGAGTGCACCAAGTTCCTAGTGTGTGGACTCGGGTTCAACTAACCATGCATGTAACATGTTACAAGGGCTTAAGCTAACCAGGAGGCTGCAAGATGGGGAGCTGCATTTGTTGGTTGGAGACGGTGTAAAAGCAGTGGTCTTAGGAGAAGGAGATGTTAGCTTAGTATTTAGTGATAGAGTTTTGTTTTAAAGGATTGTTTATTTGTACTTGCATTGCACAGGAATTTGATTTCTGTGTAGGATAATTGTTGTTCAATCAATTTGTTTGTGAACCTGTTATTACAAGAAATAAATTGTTTATTATCAAAAGTACATATGTAAATGGTTTCTTTATGTTATTTCTTGATCAAAACACTGGTATTTATTTAAATGAATCTAACACAAGCTCACTTGTTCAATCTTCTAAAAGAAAAACACCATGAAAGGGATAATGCCTACACTTGGCACCAACGTTAAGGTCACATTAATTCGAAAGGATTCAAAGACTAGTGAAGGATGGACTAATAGAGGCTTTGGACTTGAGGCCATTACCAGTCGGCGAATCCTACATAGAAGGAAAGATGACCAAGTTTGTCTTTAAGAGTAAAGGCAACAGGGTTGGTTACTTGCTTGAGCTGGTTTGCACATATGTATGTGGACCAATGAATGTTCAAGTAAGAGGTGGGTATGAGTAATCATCACATTCACTGATGATTACTCAAGATATGGGTATGTTTACCTAATGAGACATAAGTCGGACTCTTTTGAAGAGTTCAAAGAGTACAAAGCTGAAGTTGAAAAGCAATTAGGTAAACAAGTTAGGTCACTTTGATCAAATCGAGGTGGTGAATATCTTTCGGGTGAGTTTCTAGATTTCCTAATTGCAAATGAGATAAGATCTCAACTTTCTGCTCAGGGTACACTGTAGTAGAATAGTGTTGCAAAAAGAAGGAATAGGGCATTGTTAGAGATGGTAAGATCCATGATGAGTCGTGCTACTTCACCAATCTCTTTTTGGGGTTATCCCAAAGGAACCAGGGTGGTCTTTTCTACAGTCATTCGGATCAAAAGGTTTTTGTAAACGTAAATGCGAAATTTTTAAAAGAGGATTTTGTAATAGACTACAAAAGCAAAAACAGAGTAGTGTTAGAGGAGTTAAAATAAAATGATGCTAATTCTGAACAGCTAGATAGAACTCGGGATACAGTGGATGCATTAGATGCACCTATTGTTAGGGTTGAGAATATTTTAGGTACACGAGAGCCTAGGTGTAGTGGAAAGATTGTCAGGGCACCTGGCAGGTTCATGGCGGGAGCCTTAATGGTTGACCATGACATTGAATCTGATCCTCTCAGCTACAGTAAGGCAATTAAAGACCAGGATGCTGACCAATGGGTCTTAGCAATGAAATATGAGATAGGATTTATGTATTCTAATTAGGTCTGGGATCTTATAGAGGCGCCTGTTGGCATTAAGCTCATTAGTTATAAATGGGTCTAGAAGAGGAAAAGAGAAGTGGATTGGAAGGTCAAGGCCTTTAAGGCAAGGCTGGTTGCTAAGGGTTTTACCCAAAAGGAAGGAATTCATTATGATGAGACCTTTTCACTAGTAGCTAAGCTAAAGTCAATAAGGGTACTCCTATCTATTGCAGCTCATTATGAGATCTACAAAAGTTTTTTTTTACTAAAAAAAAGATTCCTCCACCGGAAAAAAGTGGTCCGTCCAAATGGAAATTAAAACGGCCCTTTTGAATGGTCATTTTGAAGAAGACATCGATATGGTACAACCAGATAGTTTCATCAGCAAAAATTAGGAGCACATGGTATGCAAACTGAAGAACTCCATATATGGACTGAAGCAAGCATTACGCTCATCGAATATTAGATTCATTGAAGCATCATAGTCTTATGGTTTTAGCAATTGGTTGACAAACCATGCGTGTACAAACGACATTAAGAGAAAGTAGTGACTTTCTAAGTATTGTATGTCGACGATATACTACTCATTGGCAATGATGTAGGGTGTTATTAACTGTAAAAATTTGGAGAGCTAGATCTAGTTGGGTATACGGATTCAGACTTCCAGTCAAATAGAGATGCCAGATGCTCGACGCATGGGCATGTCTTTACCCTTAGAGTAGGAGCTATTAGTAGGAGGAATGTCAAGCAGTATTATGTTCCTAACTTTACCATAGAGGCTGAATACATTGTAGCTTCAGAAGCTGCATAGAGGGCACGTTGGTTCAGATTGAATAATTGACCTAGTTGACCTTTGGATCATACACAAAAGAGATAGGTATAAAGCTTGTCATAAATTGGATTTAGGACAAGTGGGAGATTGTTAGGAACAATATCCTAAAATCTAGATTTTAATGTTAATATTATTTTATTAAAGAATAAAATTGAAGTTCCCGTCTTATTAAATTTGTATAAGCTAGCATTTATATTGTGTGAATTTCTTTTAAGTATCGTCCATAGATGGACAGAGTCCTCAGATTACATTTTACATGTTTGTTCTAAGTGAATAATAGATTAAGCCACAAATAGACTTGGAACAAATGGTATGGAATGTTATTTAAATAACTCGTGGTCGATGATGAGCTTGGGCTACTTGTTTGTTAAGACCATGACTTAATGCTTTAGATGACTTGTCTTAGTCATGTGGATGGTGATCTAAAAGTGTTAGGTTGGTGCGTTTAATAAGATTGACACACTGAGTTGGACCCTGTGAGTTGCTTGTTTCTAGGCTACTACCGGAGATGAGTGATTCATGTTGTACTGTTTGAACGACGACTCTAAATCCTGAGAGTATTTTGGACTTGTGCATGGAGCGTTGGTTACGTTGGTGTAGTATAAGTAAGGTCTAAACGTATGACTGAATTCTCACGTACACTGGGTAGCGACCTGAAGTGTGATAAGGATTAGGTATTCAATATGGAATCTACAATCTCTTATGAGGTATAGATGTTCCCTTAGTTGATTCGCAAGTATTTGAATATTCGAAAACTTTGGCCAAAGTGTTTCAAGTGTTTGACATTTGGAATTTATACTATGGACATGTTCAAGTATAAGTGAATTATTCAGTGAAGGGAAGTCGGTAACTAATGGAGAAGCTGTGAAAAGGATAATGGTAGCGGTTATATTTATTCTTTGTCATGGACATCTAGGTGGAGGGGTTGTTATCAATACATTTTGTTTGGAAAATATCGAATAAATGATTTGAGTGTAAAGTGTAGTGAGATTTATTTAGTGGAATTAAGTGTTATGAATGTGTGTTGGTAGTTAGTAGTTAGTGCCATTGGTCCATTTTGGCGACAATGGTGGAATAAGTTGGTTTTTGAATTGTCTTGTTACATTGTATCTTAGCTTAGTATAAATAGCTAAGATCTTGTATTGTTTCATTCATGAATAGAAAACTTGATTGATTCTTCTTCTCAACTCCTAATTCTCTCTAAGCTCTCATCTCTTTTCACTTCTCTATTATCTCAACTCTTTCTCTTCGCTTAGTTAAGGATCAAGTTGAACTAGATCCTTAATAATTGGTACCAGAGCTCTACAATTTAGTTTCATAGTTAAATTTATCCTGATTTCGAGCTGAACATTGCTAGTAGTGGAAATAAGCTGTTGATTACTTAATCAGGAAAGGTTATAGTGCAGATTGTTGCTGACACAACACGAGGTGCTATGATCTTGCACTAGACAATCAACATTCATCCAATCGGAGCTGTTCACACAGAATGCAGCTATTACTGTTGATCCTCGTATACGATCTTTAACAGCTAAGTGCAAAACCTAATTGTGAACACAATTTTTTGTGAATTTGTCCCTCATTGAGTGTTATTGCTGCAGGTTCAGGTCATTTCGCAATTCTGATCGAAATTGCTGAGGATTGTGTAGTGGATGCTGAAATCACACTCTCCTAAATCATTCACGAAGTTAGGAAGTTGAAATTCTGCATTCAGTACCTTCCATTACAGTGATTTATTCGTCCTAGAGTTGATTCTTGAACTTGAAGATTTAATCATGGTTACTACGAGGTCCGGAGCAGGAACTGTGAACAATACTACTAATAACTTTCCTTCTTATGCTGAGGCCGTGACTGGAACAGAACAAATGACTGAAGTAAGAGATAGACAGGACGAAAGAATGGATCATTTGAGCCAGAATTAGAGAATATGATGCCTATGTTTCAACAGAGCCAGCAGAACTTCAATCAGAAGTTTGATAGACAAATGTAGCAAATTGGAGGATTAGAGGAATAGATACAAAGGAAGCAACGACCTCCTGGTGTAGGAGTGCTTACTCCTGCTAGCCAGCTAGAATTGACACGTCATGCTGCTAATGTTGTTCACCTTTAGCTGTTGCAACTACACAACTAAACCATAGTGACAATACACCAACTGCAAGAGGATCCAGTTACAGACAACCTCGAATTGAGTTGGAAGTATTTGATGGAACCTTGCTTCAAGCTTGGATTAGAAAATGTGAGAGGTATTTCAGGTTCTACAACATCATGGAATCTGAGAAGGTGGAAATAGCTGCTAATTATTTTAAAGGAGAAATGGAGAGCCGGTATTACAATCTAACGCGAGTGAAACCACTCATTTCTTGGCCTGAATTTGAGAAGGAGTTATGTGATCATTATGGAGATGAAGACATAAGTGATGTTGTTGACAGTTTTAACAAGCTGGTGCAAACTACAACTGTTAAAGAATACATGTCAAGGTTTGAGGATTTGAGAGCCAGATTGTTGTCTGCCTTTCCTGAAACCTTTGAAGAATATTACATTTCAAGCTTCATAAGTGGATTGAAGCCAAAGTTGAAACATATGGTCAAAGCTTTTGAGCCTACTTCCTTGTCACAAGCTTATTCTAAGGCTCGAATGGTGGAAAGGACAGTCCTTGCTTCAAATGACACACCTAGATCCAGAGTTCAACTTGTTGGCAACCTTATTTCCAACCAACCTAATAGTGGGAGTAAACCCTTGAGCTAAGAAGAAAAGAGGTTCTAGAGGCTATGTTTTAAATGCAACCAAAAGTATTTCTTTGGCCACAAGTGTGATCCCAAGTACTTGAGGTCTACTCACGGATATGAAGTTGTGGATGAGGAACTGGTTGAAGAGAATCATGAGCCAAAAGAGATGCCGTACGAAGATGAAAGTGAGGATTTGGAAGGTAATGATATGGAGATATCTATTAAAGCTTTAACTGGTGGTGGTTCCCATAACACCATTAGAATTAAAGGTGAATCCAAGGGCCAAACAGTTCTGGTTTTGATTGATAGTGGAAGTACACATAGCTTCCTTGACCCTAAGATTATGAGGAAAGTAGGGCATGATATGGTCAAGACCAATCCATTAGCGGTGACAGTAGCTGATGGGAATGCAATCTTGACCCACACCAAGTGCAGTAGCTTCAAATGGAAAATGCAAGGGTTTGAATTTGAGTTTGATTTCAGGGTCCTAAGGTTGGGAGGGTGTCACATAGTTTTGGGAGTCAATTGGATGAAAACCATCAGCCCTTTGCTCTTTGATTATGGCTAATTAACTGTTTCTTTCAGTAAAGAGGGCAAGTTTGTTAAGTTGCAAGGGATCAGAGAACAAGCACAAATGCAAATGATTAGTGGGAAACAGTTGCAAGAAGTTTTCAAGAAGAAGGATTTCCATTGGGTGGGACAATTGTACTTCATTTCTGCCATCAGTCAGGGGCAAGACATGGAATGTAATCCATCAATTATCTCACTGCTGGAGCAATACAAAGATGTGTTCGATATGCCAGTTGCTTTGCCACCTCAAAGGGAGTATAATCATGTAATACCCTTAAAGCAAGGATCTGATCCAGTTAATCTATGGCCCTATAGGTATCCACATTCTCAGAAAAAGTGAGATTGAACGCCAAGTTGAGGAATTGTTAAGGACTAAATTCATTAGGCCCAACAATAATCCTTTTGCCTCGCCCGTCATTTTGGTTAAGAAGAAGGATGGTACATCGAGGATGTGCATTGACAATAGGCAGCTGAATTCAGTAACTGTGACAGATAAATTTCCCATTCCTATAATTGATGATTTGCTTGATGAGTTATATGGGGCTAGATTCTTCTCCAAATTGGATTTGCTTCAGGGATATTATCATATTAGAGTCCAGGATAAGGACATCTATAAGACTGCCTTTCGCACACATCAGGGACATTATGAATTCCTTGTGATGGCCTTTGGATTGTCCAATGCTCCGGCCACTTTCCAAGCTCTAATGAACTCAGTCTTCAAGCAGTACCTCAGACACTTTGTTTTGGTATTCTTTGATGACATTTTAGCTTACAGTTCCACCAAGGACTTACATTTGCAGCACCTTGACGCAATATTTCAACTCATGAGGCAGCACCGATTGTATGCAAAACTCTTTAAATATTCTTTTGGGCAGAGACAAGTTGAGTACCTGGGTCATATTATCTCAGAGGAAGGTGTGGCTACTGACCCCAGCAAGGTACAGGACATGAAGGAATGGCCAGTTCCAGGGTCTCTTAAACAACTGAGGGGATTCCTTAGCTTGATTGGTTACTATAGGAAATTCATAGCAGGGTATGGTATTATTGCTGGACCTTTGACAGATTTATTGAAGAAGGGAGCCTTTAATTGGAATGAGCAAGTAGGGGAAGACTTTGAGCAGCTTAAGGAGATCATGACAACTGCTCCTGTTCTTGTCTTACCTGATTTCACTCAACCTTTTGTGTTGGAAGCTGATGCAAGTGGCAAGGGAATTGGTGCAGACTTATCTCAAAATGGCAGACCTTTAGCTTACTTGAGTCAGCTTCTAAGCTCAAGCCATCAAGCATTGTTGACATATGAGAAGGAGTATTTGGCTGTGCTCTTAGCAGTTCAGAAATGGAGGCACTATCTTAAGGGTCATAAGTTCATCATTAGAACAGATCACCAAAGCTTAAGGTATCTTTTGGAACAAAGAATCACCACCAGGGTGCAGAGGAAAGGCCTCATGAAGATGTTGGGCTTACAGTATACCATTGAATATAGGCAAGGCAGGAAAAATGGGGCTTCCAATGCCCTGTCCAGAAGAATGAAAGATTCTGATGCAAGCGAGTGTTTAGTTATATCAGAAGTTGTGCCTTCTTGTATGGTTGAAGTCATAAAGTCTTATGATGGAGATGCAATTGCTCAAAAGTGGATTGAGGAACATATGGTTCAAGGTGGAGATGCAGCTCATTCTGAAGTGGTTGTATCCCAAGGCATAATCCGTGTGAATGGTAGGATTTACATAGGGACCGATACTGATTTGAGGAAACAAGTGATCTTAGCTGCCCATAGTTCAGCATGGGGAGGACATTCAGGAATAGAGGGCACTTATCAGAGGTTGCATCAGTATTTCCATTGTCCTCATTTGAAATACGAGATTCATGCCTTACTTCCTTCTTGTGAGGTATGTCAGTGTACAAAGAGTATACATCAGCCTTATCAGGGGTTATTGCAGCCTTTGCCAATACCAGATCGAGCTTGGCAGCACATCAGTATGCATTTCATTGAGGGCCTGCAAAGATCTGAAGGGAAGGAGATTATTGGGGTGGTGGTTGATCGGTTTAGCAAGTACAATCATTTTGTGGCTACCCAACGTCCAATTACAGCTGCAAAGTTAGCCAAGCTTTTCCTTGATCAGATTTACGGATTGCACGGTTTACTTCAGTCCATTGTTTCTGATAGGGATCGTTTGTTCACCAGCCATTTCTAGAAGGAGATGTTCTTCTTATTGGGCACAACCTTGGCCATGAGCTCTTCATATCACCCACAATCAGACGGCTAGACTGAGAGGGGTGAACCAGTGTGTTGAGCAGTACTTGAGAAGCATGACTTTTGTTCATCCCAAAGATTGGCATAGGTGGCTTTCACTTGCGGAATTTTGGTATAACACCCATTTTCATTCAGCTTTGGTTACCACTCCCTTCAAGGCACTCTATGGGTATGATCCTCCGGCACCAGTTCTGTTTCAAGGGAGTATTTCTCATGTCACTAAAGTTAACAACTAGTTAGATCAAAGGAGGCAGTTGGTTCAACAATTGAGGGATCATTTGCAAGTAGCCCAGGCACGGATGAAGTTCTATGCTGATAAGAAGAGAGTGGACAAGTCCTTTGCTGTTGGAGACCTTGTTCTTTTGAAATTGCAGCCTTACGGGCATAGCTGTCTGGCCATTCGTAAGGTTTCTTTGGCACTTACAAGATACTTGAGAAGATAGGCAAGGTTGCATATAAGCTGGAACTCCCTGATGATTGCACCGTTCATAAAGTTTTCCATGTGTCTTTATTGAAGAAGTTTGTCCAACTGATCAGGAAGCTGCAGTGACCCATCCTCAGGCTAACTTGCAAGGCATGTTGGTCTTACAACCTCAAGCTATCCTTCAGTCTCGCACTGGTGCACTGACAGGCAGCAGGAAGCAGCAGGTTTTTGTTCAATGGAGCAATTTGGATGCTTCTTCAACATCTTGGGAGGATTGGGCTTTCCTTTGTTCCCAATTCTCTTCTTTTCATTCTTGAGACAAGAATGTTTTAAGGGGGGAGAATTGTTATGAATGTGTGTTGGTAGTTAGTAGTTAGTGCCGTTGGTCCATTTTGGCAATGGTGGAATAAGTTGGTTTTTGAATTGTCTTGTTACATTGTATCTTAGCTTAGTATAAATAGCTAAGATCTTGCATTGTTTCATTCATGAATAGAAAACTTGATTGATTCTTCTTCTCAACTCCTAATTCTCTCTAATCTCTCATCTCTTTTCACTTCTCTATTCTCTCAACTCTTTCTCTTCACTTAGTTAAGGATCAAGTTGAACTAGATCCTTAACATTAAGTCTCATTAAATGATAATTAATTTTTATTGATCCTTAAAATTAAGTCTCATTAAATGATAATTAAATTTTATCATGATATGGTAATTAAATTAAATCATTTGGAGCTAGATTTAAATTATCCATGAGGTCTCTGCACAAGCCTATGTATTTATTGTCTTCGAAAAAATATTAAAAAATTCATGAGATGAATTATTTATCCATGAGATTGGTAAATTTAATTCTGCCAAACATTATTCATGAAATGAATAAAAGCTAAAAATTAAAACTCATTAGATGAATTTTTACATGTGGAAAGCAAAGCAAAAAAAAAAATAAAAAAAAAATTGCATATAATATTGGCAATTCGCGTACATTGCTGGCAGCCAATAAGTGTGTGACAAACTACCCAGAGGACGGATCTGCACCTTCAGGCGCGGACCAATAGGAGGCCGCTTTTGTTGGCGATCTACACCTTCGGGCGCCAACAAATCAAACGCTGCCACGTGGCACCCGTTTTGTGACTGGAAAAAGGATACGGTTTGTTCAGCGTAAAACGTGTCGTTTTAATTATTTTGTAAATGAAACACTGCATTTTGTTTCAAGTTATGTGTGTCCCACATCGAAAAATCAGAATATTTTGCTCCGGTATACTACTATAAATAGAGGTATCTATTTCAAGGTTTGACATTCAATTTAGAAATAAAAATTAAAGGTTTTTGAATGTGTTAATTTTAGGAGACCTAATGGGAGAGAAAAAATTATTTTAAAATTTTTCTTTCCTCAAAGTTTAATATTTTTCGGAGCCCACTCTCTGGACGTTTCGAGGTCATTGCCTAGAAGGCCGGTTGGTCTCGGTTTCTCGGCTTTCTGAGGAGATATTATTATTCTTTTGGTATTCTTAATTTGGAGCAAATCTGGGTATGCTCTTCTTTCCTTCTCTTTTAAAGTTTTTGCTATTCTATTTATTTACAGCTTCTCTTATAATGCCCGATACAAGTTCATGTTATTGTTATGAATATATTAGAGTAGAGGCATGTAGATTTAAATAAGGAATTTAAATTTGTAGATTTAAAATAAAAATTTTAAATCAATCATAGGTTTAAAATTAAGAATTTTAAACCCTTCCACTGCGCTAGTTTAATAAACTAAGAGAAAATTTTTGAAATTCGTCCCAACAACTGATATCAGAGCAAAGGGATCTATAGAGATAACCCTATTCC
Organism: Simmondsia chinensis; assembly: GCA_018398585.1. Lineage (NCBI taxonomy): Eukaryota > Viridiplantae > Streptophyta > Magnoliopsida > Caryophyllales > Simmondsiaceae > Simmondsia > Simmondsia chinensis. Next base: position 28,299,446 of record JAGTTD010000002.1, on the reverse strand, counting down.
CGGGCACTCTCGCGCGTGATGTGTCGCGAAGCGTGACTCTCTGACCGGGGGCTTAGGTAGCGAGAAGAGTCTCCTACGCTGAGTGCTCTGATAGGTGCACTTTGTTGTGACCACAATTGGAGAACTGTTAACCCAATAATTGGCATCAGAGTTAGGATAATTAATAACTAGGTTATTTATTCCCAACAAATTTATTCTCTGAACTAACCTAAATTGAATTGACATTTTTAGTTTATCGTTAGTTTTGTTAATTTAGTAAACAAATCATTCAAACCACACAAAAGCCGAATTTCAACCGCTCATTAACAACTAAATCCGACTTAACTCCGATTCCTTGTGGATACGACCTATATACCCGATTTAGCTGCGATGATCTCGTACCCCTATGAGTATACGATTTTAAACACTCTTTAAAATCACATCACTTGCCCTGACATTAATGTTTTTTTTCCCCGACAACATAAATTTCCTAAATGAATGCATTAAAATTACTTGAGTTTTGCTAATAACAGTCACCCCCTGCCTACAATCGTCAACACTTGCCAGAAACCCTATATTTTCTTTCCTCTTTTCAAAAATGAAAATAGTTTTACATACAATGAAAGCCAATGACCATGTATAATATATAACTTAAAATAATTATATTAATAAATAAAATAAAATAATTAATTTACAAATAAATAATTTATATTGTACATATTAAATAAATTATATTTATCATTTAAACACATCATTATTCTTCTGTAATTAATTTATATACTTAATTTAAGTAAGTAGTTACATATATAACACGATTGTTCATGTAATTTTTAATAGTAAGAATGCTAATTTTGTTCTACGGTTAAATCTACATAATTTAGGTTATAAATTAGAGTTATTTATATTTTAGTACCCTGACGTTTTGGAAATAATAAAAAGGACTATAACCTTTTTGAATTAATAAAAAGGTCTTAAACTTTTGTCATATTAATAAAAAAGCCTCTCTCCAGCATGATGGCATCATTTTCCATCGATAGAGCTGACATAGTAACTTGTTTTTTTATTAATATTACATTCAAATGACAAACCTTTTTTTTTTGGTAAGTCAGTGTGAAACTATCATATATGAAAGAATATATGTACAAGTCTACGAGGGGCATACCCCAACCCAAGCCAAGTTACCCCAAGGCCTTCATCAAAGAATCAATCCGAAGAGAGAAACTAAAACAATGAAATCAAAAGCCAACAAGGCCAAATAAAAAGAACAAAGCCAAAAAGCGAAAACAAAGCTAGCACTCAATCCCCCACTCCTGCAAGAGCTGTGAGTGATGATGGGCACCGCGAAGCGTGGGACCGGCAATGAGATGGTTGCGAACCAATCCTGTGATCTCCTTAGTGACAACTGCAGAAGGCCTGGACTGAGAGCGCTGGATCCTCAGGTTACGCTCGTACCAGATGATGATTCAAATGACAAACCATTTAATACTCTTATTCTTATGTTAATAGCACAAAATTTGAGATGTTATAATATGTAAAAACTATCTGTTTTTACTTAATTTATATAAAAATATGATTATTGAAGGGTATTTTGATCATTTTATTGTAGCATTAACAAAAAAGCAATGGCCACATCAGCTTTGTAGGTAGAAAATAAAGTTATCACATCGAAGAGTGAATTTTTTATTAATATGACAAAAACCCAAGAGCCTTTTTATTAATAAGACAAAAATTTATGGGCTTTTTTATTAATTCAAAAAGGTCATAGTTTTTTGTTATTTTTAAAAATGTCAGTATACTAAAATGTAAATAACCCACAAATTAACATAGTATATATAAAGACTAGATTGTCTTAGTAAACAAAGTATAATGGTCAATAACACAATAGCATTATAGTATGTAACAAAAGAAAAAGATGTATACATGTTTCGTCTGCACAATAACCACTTGGAACCTTTAGATCATTGTTATGCCATGGTATGTGCCCAAACAGTCTGAAAGATTTTTTTCAACAGTAGCAATTTTCTTTCATCAGAGGCTCAACAAAGAAAGCCTAATTCATGTCATTCTTAGCCATTATTAGTGCAATTTAGGAAGCTGAATACGAATTCGTACTCCAGAGCACAACATTAGATTGTGAGGGTATCGTAGATAATGTTAAATTGAGGATAATTACTCAGCTCAATGCACTCGTTGGTTGCGCTGGGATTTCCATCTATCACTATTTGGAGAATCCTCGAATATTTCTATCCATACTATTAGCTCAAATGCTCCTGTGTTCATACTCATCCAGGACGAACAAAGCTACCACCACCTGAGATTAGGGATGTCAATGGGTCGAGTTTGGGTTGGTTTTTCCTTCATTCAAATCCTACTCAGAAAAAACTCGATCTAACCCAAATCAAAAAAACCCATTTATTCCATAAAAATTCAATTAATCCAAATCTGTTGGGTGGAACAGATATCCGACCCATATCCATAACCCATTTAAAGTATCGGACAAATTATAATACTACAATTTAATATTAATATATATAACAATAATAACGCAACAGTAATACCTCAAAATCTAATATTTGAACAAATCGCTAGATGTTTTTCCTTTTTTTATTTAATATGTATAAATGCAATATTAGGCAGCAATTCCAATACCTCTTAACAAATAATCTTTATGCATAAATTTGTTACATCATGATCCTATAAAAAATATTATAGTACCAAAACAAATTTCAAAATGTTAGCACAATAAAAAGGATGATGGAATATAATTTGGCATGTTAAAGACTTAAAATTTAATCATTTTAAAATTTCCTGCATTAAACATAATTTCAGATCGGATTTGAATCTGGTTTGGGTTGGGTTGATGTCATCCAAGTCTAACCTCACTTGACCCAAAACCCATTTATCAACATTGAAATCCAAGTCCATTTAAAATCCATTTTTTGTATCCAAATCCATAATAATTGGATTGGGGTTAAATGGATAACCGATTGATTCGGGTGCAATTGCCATCCCTACCTGAGATGCACTAACTCATTGACTTCATTCCAGATCATCAGCACCATTTGTTTGGACACTTCTTTCTACTTTCTTGGTTTACTTGCCTAACTTTGATTTTGATGCGCATCTAGACTTGGGACTATAGATATGTACTTTTGTATTTTCTTTAACTTTTTGTTTCTTTTTTGAGAAAATTTATGTATTAAAGAGATTTCACTCTTCTTGAACATTTTTATAAAATAACAATTTAATATTATCGATACTTGTACGGTAATATTATATATATATATACACACACATTTTGCATAATGTCATAATAAAATATTTGAATTTCCCTTTTTTTTGTCATTTCCTATAATCTAAAATATTAATAACACTCTCTAAAAATTAATTGGATTGAAGTTAAGAGGCTTTTGATGATATTCCTTTAAAATTGCTTAAATGGAGGTTCATAGGCTTTTAAAGATGGGGTACTTTGTAATATAATATATATATATAAATATTCTTCATACACCGCAAGAGATAACACTGGTATATGTATATTAGAAAGTGGTAGCAAAAGCTTAAATTACTTTGATAATATTGGTTTCCCCGCCCCTCCGTTTTCCTTTTCTTGAAAATATTAACGAATTCCCTCTAGATTTTGATAGTACAGACTGGGTTAAGTTTTGGTGAGGTCTACGTGGACACAATCCGAATGAACATCATTTTTCTTGCCTCACTGTTTCTTTCATTTATGCCTTCCCTGCAGCTGAATCCACTTTGAGAGAGAGAGGGAGAGAGAGAGAGAGAGAGAGAGGGAATGAGCGGAGAAGAAGTGCCGAGAAAGGAGGGGAACGTGCTAAGAGGGCACGAGGGAGCAGTGTTAGCGGCACGCTTCAACAGTGACGGGAATTATTGCCTGAGCTGCGGCAAGGACCGCACTATTCGCCTCTGGAATCCCCACCGTGGTATTCACATCAAGTCCTACAAATCCCACGCCCGTGAAGTCCGCGACGTCCACGTCTCCCCGTACTCTCTCTCTCTCCTCCCTCTCAATTTTCCTTTTAAGCTAGTTGATATGCGATTACTCTCAATTTGAATCGTACTGTGCAATTGTCAATTTGTATTTAGAATTGAAATTTCTGTAATTGTGGTATTTTATGGAGCCAGCGGAAATTTTAGGTTTAGTTGTATTGATGGTGTTTTGACTGTTTGGCATAGTTTTAGGTTGCGTTTGATTCTTGAAAGATTCATAGGAAAGAAAGAGAAAAATAAAGTGTTTTCTTGTGTTTGGATTATGTGAAAATTGGTGGTAAGACAGAGAGCTGTTAGACCCTGATACCATCTATTTAAGATTACCTACATGAATTACTAAATCATAAATCGAAGTAGCTATAATAAACTAAAGGGATAGGGGAGAACACTAGAAATTACATGGTTTAGCCGAAGCCTACATCCACGGAGGGGAGCACAATAATTTCTTTATTTCCATTGGAGTTACATAAGACGTCTCAACTCTCAATCCTTTCAACTCAAACCCTGATGAGAACATACACAAATCCGTGTATATATAGAGCTTCCCACACTAAATCCTAGTGTGACATGGGCCCAAATAGGATTGGCCCAATCCTATAACTTATAAACCAAACCCCATACAACCAAGCTCCACATATACCCAACAATTCTCCCACTTGAAGTTTGGTTGGATTATTTACAATTATCAGACTGGACTACCTGAGAATTTTAAATTTAGATGTAACAATAATACAAGGACCCGACCCAATTAGGTTAATCAAACCCCGGTCAAACAACCCGTTGACCTAACATGAAAAACCCTAATTTTTAAATTCCAAACCAGCGCTGCCAATATCAGGCTTCGAAACCCTAGCCTTCACTCAAAATTGTCTGCCGCCGCACACCTGCATCGGCCACCGGCCCCTGGCCATTGCCAATCACACCGACACCTTCGACTCCCACTGAACGTCAATTCTCTTCGGCCGCCATCAATTTCGGAAACTCGCAGCACCACGGATTTTGAAATCGCTCAGGGTTTCTTTTCACCACACCTCAGGCGTCTCCGGCGCACGGACACCACGAACCACAGCGTCACTGTCACCATCGGGGAACCTCGACACCGGTTGCACCTCCGCTAGGCCCTGGTGCACCCACACCGGCCACCGTCGACTCAACATCTCGAATACCCTTGGTCCGTCGTTGCGCATGAATAAAGCACTCGCTGTCACAATCCTATTCGAACCACCTGCATTTGTTCAAAACCATGGGCAACACCACCGCTGCCACACTCCTCTTCTCACCGAACTGTTGTCGCTGCTTGGGCCACGAACTACCACGTGAACCACCTCCGACTTCGTCAGGCGCACTCTCAGCACGCGCCACATCCGGAAATCCCACTGGCTTTCAAACCCTCTTCTTCAACACTGATTTACACAGGGTCCACCAGATCTAACACTTAGGTACACCGATTTTTTCGCTCCTCCACTTGGATCAAAAACTACCACCACTAACGTTTAGCCACCACCTCTTCACCCAGGCACAATCCGTCACTCCAACTAGGGCACCACCGTAGTTTACACCATTGGTTTACCGATCAAACCCATGATCTACCCAAATCAACTGCCACCGTGCCTTTACCGTTGAGATCAGGTCACCACCAGAACCGCCGTCTGGAATTTTCACTGCTGACGTTAGCCGATCGTGTCTCATCTCCCACTGGCTTTTAAACCTTCGATTTAGATTTCACCCAAGGCTCTGAACCTGGCTCTGATACCAATTTGTTAGACCTTGATACCATCTATTTAAGATTACCCACAGGAATTACTGAATCATAATTCGAAGTAGCAATAATAAACAAATGGGATAGGGGAGAACACTGGAAACTACGTGGTTCAGCCGAAGCCTACATTCACGGAGGGGAGCACAATAATTTTTTTTGTTTCCATTGGAGTTACATGAGATGTCTCAACTTTCAATCCTCTCAACTCAGACCCTAATGAGAACATACACAAATCTGTGTATATATAGAGCTTCCCACACTAAACCCTAGTGTGACAAGGACCCAAATAGGATTGGCCCAATCGTATAACTTATAAACCAAAGCCAATACAACCAAGCCCCACATATACCCAACAAGAGCAAATGGGTAATCAGAAATCTCCACCTCGAGATACAAAGGCTAACTCGAGAAGGGGACCAAATAAAACTTAAACCAACATGGAGAGAAACTCCAACAAAAATTCCACAAACTGAACACTATAGACCTTGAATTACAGCAAGTTGACTTGAGACAAGATAATTAAACAACTCAAAGTAAAAGATTCAGAGTAGAAGGATTGAACCGAAGGAAGTTGCCGCGTTGTGGAGTTCAGCACTGTCTTAAGTCATTTATGCCCCTATTACGGTACAGATGGGATCATCAGGCACTTCGACTCCCAAGTTTAACATGGCACCTGACACAGGAGTGTACTTTCGGGTGATGGGTTGGAGTACACCTCAACTTGCTTAGTAACCAGAGTAAAAGAGAAGAACTTAGGAAGAAATAGAGAGAAGAAGAGAAGTATGCTTGCTTGTGTATCTGTGTGTTAAACAATGCCCCAAGGCACGATATTTATAGGCAAAATACTTAATGTTCAAGCAAATCCTAGTTCACCTGATAGACACACTTATCACCTATGTTCTTTTTCAAGCAAACATTCGGGTCAAAGGGCGTTTTAGCATGGGTGTCATGAAAGTGACCAAACTTCTTCAAAATTTTCTCCACATAATGGAATTGACTTAGAGTCAAACCCTCAGGTGATCTAATTATTTTAATGCCAAGAATCACATCATCCTTGCCTAGGTCTTTCATATAAAAGCATCAAGAAAGACTTAGTAGCATTCACAATATTCACACTCGTACCAAAAATAAGCATGTTGTTCACATGCAAGCAGATGATCACACAACCATTATCATCATGCTTAGAGTACACACATGCATCACCACTGTTCACAACAAAACCATACATGACCAAAGTGCTATAAAATTTTCGATGCCATTGTTTAGGAGCTTGTTTAAGTCTATACAAGGACTTTACAAGTTTGGAAACTTTATGCTCCATGCCTAGAACCTTAAACCCATTGGGTTGTTCTATATAAGTTTCCTTTTTAAGGTCACCATTCAAGACTGCAGTTTTAACGTCCATTTGATGTGCTACAAAGTTATGTACGAAGCTAGGACGGTGGGGAAGGATGCTAGAACAATCAAAGCTCTTACAATGGCTATCTTAGTCAAGGGTGAATAGGTATCAAAGAAGTGTATACCTTGTTTTTGAGAGTACACTTTGGCCGCTATCTGGCCTTAAGCTTATCGATGGACCCATCAGCCTTCAATTTCCTTTTAAACACCCATTTACACCCTATGGGTTTCTATCCCCTAAGAAGTTCCACCAACACATAAGTTTTGTTACTTATTATTGAGTCTAGCTCATTATTTACGACTTCTCTCCAAAGTGGAGCATCCATGGATCTCGTGGCCTCATCGTATGTCTTAGGATCTTCCTCTAACATGAATGCACAAACAACATGCTCATCAAAATTAGGGTGTTCAGACAGGAATGCAGTAATGAAGTCAAGTCCAAAGCTGGTCTCAATTCGAGCCCTCTTACTTCTTCTAAGTTCCTGAACCTCAAGTTCAGGAGGCGAATGACCAGATGAGGGGGTAGATGCATCAGACAAAGGAACAAGCAATGCAACATGCATAGATTCTCTCATGGGAAACGCATGCTCGAAAAACTCAGCATATCGAGACTCTATAATGTTGCTGAGCCCAGGGCTCGAGCCATTCAATATCATAAATCTATATGCAACAATGTTCATATCATAACCAACAAACATAACATCTACTGTTTGGGACATATCTTACTTCTTTTAAATTCTAGTATCCCAACTTTAGCTAGACACTTTGAGGTATTGTACGTTAGGTGCACAACCCTTCCATAATTCATAAGGTGTTTTGTTTAGCGTTTTATGTGGAACCCCATTAAGCACATGACATGCAAACAACAAGGCTTCCGCCCACATGCTCGAGGCTAGGCCTGAGCTAATCAATATAGTGTTCATCATTTCTTTAAAGGTTCTTTTATGCTCTTATGCATTATGCTCTACGTTTGTAGGTTGTTATGCTTTTGTGCTTCTCATGTTGGGGGTCCTCTGAAACAGCCTTCCTGTAGGGTAGAACTCTGAAGGGTAAGGTTGCGTACACCCCCCCCCCCCCCCCCCCCCCCGACCCTGCATATGCCGGAGCCCTCGAGGCACTGGGTCGGTTGTTGTTGATGTTATTCATTTCTTTAAAGGTTCTATTTCGTCTTTTAGTTTTACTGTTCTGTTGGGGTGTATAAGGGGTTGAAAGCTCATGAATTATGCCATATTCATCACAATGTTTCTTAAAAAAGGTGGTATCGTACTCACCTTCTCGATGAGGCCTATTTCCTTTGATTCTACGTTCTAATTGGTTTTCAACTTCTTCCTCATACTTGAGGAACATCTCCTCAGCCTCATCTTATGAACTCAAGAGCTCGAGTGGTCTTCAACGAAATTAATATAGTACCTCTTACCACCTCTACTTATGGTGTTCTTAAAATCACCCAAATCACTGTGCATGAGTATAAATTTTCTTAGACGAACTATGCATGGGTTCAAGTAGGCTAGATGTTCATTCCACTGATTTGTTAAAGGGTTTTTTAGGGTGTTTGGCCTTGACGCATATACCACATTTATCATGTGCGGTTAAACTACACTTGGGAATTAAATTCATTTGTCTAAGTTTCTTAACCAAATTATAATTCACATTTCCGAGCCTAGCATGCCACAAATCCAAGGATTCAACAATAGGGGTAGAAATGGATGCAATCTTATTTATGTCTATCTGAACATCGAGTACAGAGAGACCCCCATTGTAGAAACCCTTTCCAACAAAATTCGTGTTTTTGTTGATAACAAGCTTATTAGATTCGAAGGTTAGTTTAAAACAAGCTTTGCTAAGTGAAGCACCAAAAACAATATTTCTACGCAAATCAGGGACATGCAACACATTTTCCAAGGACAAGTATTTTCCATAATTAAGTTTTAGAAGGACCTTTCCCTTGCCAAGAATAGGGATTGAACTGGAATTATCCATGAACACAGACTTTTCCACATCGCCTTTATTATACTTCTAGAACAGTTTCTTATTGGTGCAGGTGTGCCTCGTAGCACTAGTATCTAAAACCAACTCGACCATGTTCCCAACCATATTTACCTCGAAGATCATTGCCACAAAGACATCTCCGCTCTTGGTGAGGTTGGCCCGAGGTTTGTTTCTTTGGGTTTTCCCAGTCTAAATCCTTTCTTCCAGTCTGTCGAGGTGTGGCCTATCTCGCCATAGGTCTAGCATGTTCCCTTCACTCGCTTGTGGCCACCTTCAGGGTTGTTATGGGGCTTCTTCCCACAAGACTGCTTCTGGTACGTGTTCGAGCTTGAGCCTTGGTTGGAACGTCCCTTGTTCCATGGTTTCTTGAACCTGCCATTCTTTCCTATACTCTTTGACTCACTAGGTTCGTAGACAAAGATAGTGCTCAACGGACCTCTCCTTTGCTTGTTTTTGATTATAGTCCTCTAGATTAATTTGGGAGACTAGCTATTGCAAAGTCATGTCCTTTTTATGTTTTAATTTGAGCCTTATAGTTATCCTAAGAAGGAGGCAGTTCTCAGTAAGACTGTTTGCTTGAAACTTTTTTTCACATTTTCATCCCTTCATTTAGGATGACGGCACACAAGTTTTCATACTTGTGAATTTGGTCTAGGATAGGTTTATCATCAATCATGGTGAAGGACAACCATTTGGCACAAACATACTTCTTGGCAGCAGTATCGTCCATTTGATATTTATTACATAGAGCCTCCCAGATTTCCTTAGCAGTTTTTATTTTACTATAAATTTGGTATAATAGGGTCGTCATATAATGCAGCAACATTCCCTTATAGGTTCGATTACCTTTCTCAAAGTTGCGGCTCGACCTAGGAGGAGCCTTGTAGTTCGAGAGGGTGTAATGGACATCAATTAGCCCAAGGAAAAACTCCATTTTATCAGACCATATCTTGTAGTTTTTGCTGTCTAAAGGTTCAGCCTTTCACATGTCAGCAATTATAAAACCAGCGTTGGCCATATTTTAATTACTCATTTTGTTAAACGACTTAGATTGCTTGTAAGGTAGAGAGCAAATGGGTAATCAAAAATCTCAACCTCGAGAGGCAAAGACTGACTGAAGAAGGGGGCCAAATAAAACTTAGACCGAATTGGAGAGGAACTCCAACAAGAAGTCCTCAAAATGAACCCTATAGACCTCGATATATAGCAAATGGGCTTGAGACAAGATAATTAAACAATTGAAAATGAAAGATTCAGAGTAGAAGGATTGAACCGAAGGAAGTTGCCGTGCTGTGGAGTTCACCATTGCCCTAAGTCGTTTATGCCCCTACTACGGTACAGATGAGATCATTAGGCACTTCAACTCCTAGGGTTAACACGGCACCCAGCACAGGAGTGTATGTAATGATTCAAGCTAGGGAGCTCGAATCAAACCCTAGGAGAGAGAGAGAGAGAGAGAAGAGAGAAAAGAGACTGAGAAGGAAGAGAAATTGTATTATCAATCAACAACTTTACAATACAATCAATCCTTTACTTATACTCTTAACTAAGTAAAGGCGGTAAAGCAAGGGAAACAATGCACTTGGACAAGTCTAGCAACCGACTTAACTACTAACTCCTTTTCAAACCAGTGAATGGCGCCAAAGATCTAAACACTACAAACGAGCTGCAAGGCTTAACAAGACAGGGAATTATTAAGATATTTACATGAGTAATCCCAATTAAGCCTCAATCATGACAATACCCCTCTCTAGAAACCATTGTTGACTCAAGAATGGAAGTCTGGAAATTGGCTCTGAAGGAACTTCTTGTCTTCCCAAGTTGCGTCTTCTATTCTGAGATTGGCCCATTGTACTAACGCTTGCTCTATTGGCTTGCCATTGAGCTGCTCCACATGGGTGTCCAGAACTGCTAAGGGTTCCTGCAAAATCAAACCATGAGAAGAAGCTGCTGGAGGTGAGGATGAGCTTGTTGTTCCCTCAGCAATGTGCTTCTTTAGCAGTGAAACATGGAACACAGGATGATTACGAGCTTCTGGAGGCAACTCCAACTTGTATGCTACACTTCCCAGCTTCTGCAACACTTGGTATGGACCAAAGGACCTGGCACACAGCTTGACATTCTTGCGTGTGGCAACTGATGATTGCCTATATGGTTGCAATTTCAAGTATACCATGTCTGCCACCTCAAAAGTCCTGTCACTTCTTTTCTTATCTGCAAAGAATTCATCCGAGACTGTGCTACTTGCAAGTTATCCTTGAGTTGCTGCATAAGTTGCTTCCTTTGATTGAACAAATCACTCACTTCTACCACACTCGAAGTTGCCCTTTGAGGAAGAATTGGAATAGAGAGCCTTGAATGGTGTTGTGCCCAATGAAGAATGAGTATTTGTGTTGTACCAATACTCTGCCAGAGTTGGCCATGATGCCAATGCTTAGGATGAAGGAAAGTCATACTGCGCAAGTATTGCTCCACACACTGATTTACTCTCTCAGTTTGTCCATCCGACTGTGGATGGTAGGATTAACTCGAAGCTAGAGTGGAGCCCAACAACAAGAACAACTAACGCTAGAAGTTACTGGTGAATAGCCTATCACGATCAGATAAAATGGTCTGAGGCAAGCCATGAAGCTTGTATATGTTGTCCGGGAACTGTCTTACTAACCTCTCAGCTGTAATGGGGTGATTGAGACCAATGAAATGACTAAACTTTGTGAATCGATCTACCACCACTCAAATAACCTCCTTCCCCTCAGATTTGGGCAGCCCTTCTATGAAGTCCATATGCTGATATGCAACCAAGCTCTATCCGGAATAGGTAGTGGTTGGAGAAGGCCTGGGTACTGATTGTGATCTGGCTTGGTTTGCTGGCAAACGCTGCATCTCTGAATCAATTCGATCACTGCTGTCTTGAGTCCTTGCCAATGAAAGTATTGTTTGAGACGCTGATAGGTTCCTTCAATACCAGAATGCCCCCTAAGTGCTGACTCATGAAATGCCAAGATGATCTCCTTCCTCAGATTGGAGTTTGTGCCAATGTAAACCTTCCCATTCTTCCTCACAGTACCATTCTCCACTATAATGCCAACCTCAAGGTATAATCCTAACCTGATGCTTGAGGCAATTATGCATCCTTGAGCAAACTTAACACCTTCATATGTCCTCTGCACTTCTTCCATCCAAGCAGGCACCACCGCAGAAATAGCAAGACACATTCCTGCCTGCATTTCTCCCTCATCTTGCCTTCTAGACAGAGCATCCGCAGCCAAATTCTCTTCACCTCTAAAGTATTCAATTGAGTAATCTAAACCAAGCATCTTCATGAGGCCTTTTCTCTGTACCCTGGTAGTAATGTGTTGCTCTAACAAATACTTGAGGCTTTGATGCTCCATCCTAATGATGAAATGATGACCTTCAAAATAATGTCTCCACTTGTGCACAACCATAAGACTTGCCATGTATTCCTTCTCGTATATAGATAAGCTCAAATGTCTGGGGCTAAGAGCTTGGCTCAGATAAGCAATAGGTATCCCTTTTTGTGACAAAACAGCTCCCACTTCTTTTCCACATGCATCAGTCTCAATGGTGAAGGGAATACTAAAATCAGGCATTGCCAAAACTAGCGCTGAACACGTATCTGATTTCAAACTTTCAAAAGCATCCTGGGCCTCCTGAGACCATTTAAAAGCATCTTTCTTGAGCAATGCTATCAATGGTTTTGCAATTGCTCCATATCCTGCCACAAACTTCCTATAATATCCTGTAAGACCAAGAAATCCCCTCAATTGCTTAATGATGGAAGGACTAGGCCACTGCTTCACTGCCTGTACCTTAGTACCCTCAGTAGATACACCCTCTTCAAAGATTACATGCCCCAAATACATCACCTGAGATTGTCCAAATGAGCACTTTGATAGTTTAGCATAGAGCTTGTGCTGCGTCATAAGCTGAAAGACTTGCTCCAAATGCCTCAAATGTGCTTTAGTGAATGGGCTGTATATGAGTATATTGTCAAAGAAAACTAAAATAAATCTCCTCAGGAATGGCTTAAAGACCGTGTTCATTAAAGCCTGGAATGTAGCTGGAGCATTAGACAGTCTAAAAGGCATTACAACAAATTCATTGTGTCCATGGTGTGTACGGAAAGCTGTCTTGTGAACATCTTGATCTTCAACTCTGATTTGGTAATACCCTTGCCTTAAATCCAACTTTGAGAAACACCTTGAACCATGTAACTCATCGAAGAGATCATCAATGACAGGAATAGGGAATTTATCCTTGATTGTTAAGGAGTTCAGCTGCCTGTAATCAATGCAAATTTTCGAGGATCCATCCTTCTTTACCAAAATGACCGGAGATGCATAAGGGCTGCGGCTGTGCCTGTGGAAATTTGTCTTCAACAACTCTTCAACCTGCCTCTCTATTTCATCCTTCTGAGCATGAGGGTACTTGTAGGGCCTTAGATTGACTGGAACTGAACGTGGTTGAAGTGGAATAGCATGATCCAGGAACCTTCTTGGTGGCAGAGAAGTGGGTGTTACAAATATATCACTGTATTCACTTATCAATTGAGTAATATCAGGACTCGAATTCACTTCTTCTGCAACATTCTCAGCTTGTAAAGAAAACAGCTGGCCTATCCACTTATAGGCTTCCTTCTTGAGCACCCCTTCAAGTTGTTTGCCACTCATCATCTGTATCTGCCCCCGCTTTACAACCCCTTGCAACTGAATCCTTGTTCCATCTTTTTCAAATGAAATAGACAATTGAGAGAAGTCAAACACCAGTGGACTAAAGGTTCTCATCCAATTCACTCCTAATACCATATCACAGCCTCCCAACTTCAAGATTCTAAAGTCATATTCGAATTAATGTCCCTGCATCTCCCAATTGAAATGTTTGCACTTAGTTTGAGTAAGCATTGAGTTTCCATCAGCAACTGTGACCGCGGATGGGCTGGTTTTAAGAACCTCATGGCCTACTGATCTCACAATCTTAGGGTCCACAAAGCTGTGTGTGCTGCCACTATCAATCAAAATCAACATAGATCTCTGTCCGGCCAATCCATTAATGCGAATTGTATTATGAACACCACTTCCAGTCAAAGCTTTAATTGAGATTTCCACCTCATCTTCATCAGAATTTACACCCTTATCTTCCACTTGACCTTCCAATTCTGCTGCATCCTCCTACTCAGCTGGAGTGTGCCCCAACTTGCTCAGTAGTAAAACATAAGAACTTAGGAAGGAACAGGGAGAAGAAGAAAAGTATGTTTTCATGTGTTTCTGTGTGTTGAACAATGCCCTAAGGCACGGTATTTATAGGCAAAATACTTGACATTCAAGCAAATCCCAGTTATGGGGCGTGGGCATGAAATTTGACCTCAATCAGGAAGGTGGGCGGATATGGAGGAGCAAAAAGTTTGGCCACAATGGTTTTGGAAAGAGTGGCGGTTACATTGTCGACCATTTGTTTCTTCAGAGTTCCTTTTCCAAGTAGTGCTGGTGGTTGGCAGTGAGGACTAGTTGGGGTAGCCACAATTGCCTAGGTTAGGGATTCTTTCGTGGATTCAGGATCTTGGCAGCAAAATTATAAAAGTATTCATATTAGAATAGCTACTATGCTGGATCAATTGCCTAGGTGCCTAGGATAGGGACTGGAGATAGTGGTTGGGTCAAGGTTAACTTTGATGGATCAAAAAGATTGAATCAATTGGCTTATGGCTTCATTATTCGTGAAGATCGTGGAAGAGTTCGCGATCATGAATTTGCGAGAATCGACGATGCCTCAATCCTCATAGCGGAGGCTTGGGCGACAAGAGATGGTATCAAGAAACGTTCAGAGATGGCGATAAGTAGGTTGAAGGAAACCACCTGACTGTTATTCGAGTTGTGCGTTGTGAGTCTCAATGCCCCTGGCAAATATGAACTATATTGGACGATATTTGGGATCTCTCTCAGCGATTTCAAGATTTTTGAGTCACTCATCATGTGCTTCACTAAGACAATGAGGTAGCAGACATGGTAGCTGATTTGGGCTTACAACAACATTTGAGGACATTTACGAGAAGGGTCCAGCACAATCTCCAACGGATTGTTCATTTTGAATCGCTAGGAATTTCTATCTTTTGTTAGATCCCCTAGTGTACTCCTTACTTTCTTAAAAGAAGCAATATTTTAAACACCAGATTAGAGATTGGAGATGACTAGATCGTCTGGTTTGTTTTTTTTTAACCAAATTATAGGATTATAAAGGCGCATATGAGTATTTTGATAATATGAAAATAGACAAAAAAAAAAAAAAAAGAGAGAGAGAGAGAGGTCAAAATGTATAACAAAAGGCTAATTCAAGGATCAACTACGAAACAAACAGTAACAGGTCAATTGGTATGACCAAATTTTGAACTTGGTTGAAGCTAGTATTTGAACGTTTTTAATATGTTCATTAATCTTAAGTTAAATCAAACTAAACCAAAAATCATCAATCAAAAGTCCAAACTTTAGATTGAGGATTGGATCAAATAACAACATTATGGCTAAGATTTTGGTTGACTACTGATTTGAACACTCCTACGTGCAACGCTAATTTTGTCTCCATAAGATTAGCTACAACTTGAAATTTGGTAGAGTTAGATTCCACAATCTCCTTTGTTATTTTATATATAGTTTAATTTCATCTCTTTTTCTTAAATTTTCTTTTTACATCCAAGCAAAGGAAAAAAAGATAAAATTCCTTCTATTTCTTCTTTTTATTTTCTTTACTTCATATTTCGTTCTTTTAACTTTTTTCTAGAACCAAACACAAGGGATTTTATTCCAACCGCGTGTTGAGTCGTTTCGCATTTTCTGTGAACTATGCATTTCTTCCTTATATGATCTAATATTGTTTGGTAAATCTGTGTTTTTTTTATTTACATTGTATCAATTGAATGTTGAGAGGAAACATTGATGTAATTACTAATCTTGTGATTGATTTATTCAGCTCTTTTGTATTATTTGATTTTGCTTGTACCTGGTCTTGTTCTCCGTAATTTCTTTTCACCACTGTGTTATTGATAACAAAGATAATGCAAGTAAGGCTCTTTATATTAAGCAGCTTTATTGGTTTTAGTAGACAAGCTTTACAGTTTTGGCCACCACTATTCACTTCATGCCCGTAGTACCATATATGTATATGAATCTGTGTTGTGCCCTTCATTCTTTTCTTTGTTTGTAGAGCTAGTACTAAATTACTAATGTTCGGCTTCAGAGACAATTCAAAGCTAATCTCTTGTGGTGGTGACCGTCAAATCTTCTACTGGGATGTATCAACTGGTCGTGTAATTCGCAAATTTCGTGGACATGATAGTGAGGTTTGTTTGCTTTATTGCTATAATTTATTTTATTTTGGTGATGCTTACATAACTGGTTCCAGTTAATCTTTTAAATTCAGATCATGATATGATTATGAAATAAATAGCTGACGTGTTTCATTTAGCGCAGAAATACTTGCAATTTTTGTTAATTTGCAGAGTGGTTGGGTTTTATAAAAGAGGATGGGAAGTTCGGGGCTATCTGCATGAGTCTAGCTGGATCTTCCTGCATGTTATAAGGCGTTAAGTCTATCTTGAGTTGTATGTGATGTGTTTCATTTAGCGCAGAAATACTTGCAATTTTTGTTAATTTGCAGAGTGATTGGGTTTTATAAAAGAGGATGGGAAGTTCTGGGCTATCTGCATGATTCTAGCTGGATCTTCCTGCATGTTATAAGGCGTTAAGTCTATCGATGTGATATAGCACAAATCCGGCTGCAATAAAACAGTTGACGAACAAAAATACTCAAAACCTGAACTGTCTTACAGAAGGAGAGAGGACTGGAGAACCATTTTGATATTAAGTGGACCCTAATCTCTGAAAGTAAACTTAAATGAAGATAACCAAAATATTCTATTAACTAGAATAAAGACATCTGTACAAGGCAATCAAACTCATGAACCATACTATGAAGCTGTGGGAGCAGGTGATGGAAAAGAGGCTCTGGCAATAAATAGGTATATCAGAGAATCAATTTGAAGCGATCCATCTCCTAAGACGAACTATAGAATACTATAGAGACAAACTTTGCTTCCGTAATGCTTGCCTTGTGCTACGTTTCGCTCTTATACTTTGATACCCTAATGCTTCCATGTCGTCATGCTTTCAGGTTGGGGATCCTCGGAAACAGCCTCCCTTCAGGATAGCACCCTAAAGGAGGCAGGCTGTGTACATCACCCCCCCCCCCCCCCCCCCTCCCTCCTTCTTTCGCAGGAGCCCTTGGGGCACTGAGACTGTTGTTATTGTTGTTGTATAGAGACAAACAAAAGGATCTACACATTGTGTTCCTTAATCTGGAAAAGGCGTATGATAGAGTGTCAAGAGAGGTCCTATGAAGGGTTTTAGAAAAGAAAGGCATTCTCATATCATATATTTTAGTCATTAGAGATATGTATGAAGATTCGTCGATCAATGTGCATCCAGTGGAAGGGGAGACTAATGTTTTTTCGATTAGAGTTGGGTTGCATTAAGGATCAGCCTTAAGGCCTTTCTTATTTGTTCTGATTATGGACAATCTCACTCAGCACATCCAGGGGGGGTATGTCTTGGTATATACTTTTTGCAGATGATATAGTCTTGATAGGCGAGTCTAAAAGGGGTAAATGAGAAGCTGAAATTTTGGAGAAGTGCATTAGAATTAAAAGTTTTTGGTTCAGTAGATCAAAACCTGAGCATATGAAATTTAAGTTTTGTACCACAACCAGACCAAGCGTAGAGGGCGTGAAGATTGGGACATAATGCATTTGGAAAAAAGAATGTTTCAGATATTTGTGCTCAAAAGTACAGCAAGGTGGCAGAGTTTGATGAGTATGTTAATAATCGGATTAAAACGGGATGAAATAAGTTGAATATGGCTTCAACGATACTATGCGATAAAAAGTTTCCTCCAAAGCTGAGGGGAAAATATTATAAGATGGTAATGAGACCGGCTATGTAATGTGGTGCTGAATTTTGGCTAGTTAAACGGAAAATCCTGGAAGTTGAAGGTGGCCGAGATGAGGATGTTACGATGGGTGTATGGACTTATTAGAATGGACATGATTAGAAATGACGTTATAAGAAACAAATGAGGAATGGCTCCAATTGAAGACAAGTTGAGGGAGCGATGTTTACAATGGATTGGGGATGTTAGGACGAGACCAACTATCATCCTTCTCAGGAAATCTGAACAATTATATAATGCATACTAGAAGAGAGGTAGAGGCAAACCGAAGAAAGTCGGATGGAAACGATTAGACATGACCTTACTTACTGAAGAGATGACCTTAGATAGAACTGAATGGCAGTTGAAATATGTGTGGTTCGCATAGCTGTTAGGAGAAAGGAGCACACTGATGCTAGTTTATAGTGCCCCTAGGCTTGCATGTCTCTTTTTTTGGCATGTATGTTATTGGTTTATTTGACTTGGATTTCACAAATACTGGTCTTTTGAGGTTGGGAGCTCTTTGGAAACAATCTCTCTACAAGGAAGCACCCTGAAGGAGTAAGGATACGTACATCGTACTGCCCCCCGACCCTGCCTTGGCGGGAACCTCTTTGAGGCATTGGGTTGTTTTTGTTGTAAAATAAAAACATGTACTAATCATAAATTTGATACAGTACAACTAATCATAATATGTTATCAAATTATAAATTTTTTCCTGTATCAAGTCCCCATTTGTTTGAAAAAAAATTGACCTTGAGTAATGAACAAGCGCATGATTAGGAAACATTGGCAAGCATCTTTCTGTATTTGGGGTTCTTTATGGATGTAATTAAAAAAAAAAAAAAAAAGAATTCCTTTGAGGGTGTAGCATTGACAAACCCTTCGGATATTATAAAATCAATATGTCAGGTTGGCAGGTTTACTTCATTAATATGCGGTATACTCACCATGCTTATAGATTGTTAACTTGACAGACTTTTATGTAGTTTTCCTCTTATTCTTGTGCTTTATGTTCACTCTTCCTCTTTTTCTCCTTCCACTATCTCGTCTTTCAATTCTTCTTTTTCTTTCTTTGCTAATGCTAACTTCCTTGAATGATAGTAATATTGGAGGAAAGTAGGATTTGGGATTTGGATTGCAAGATCACTAACGGCTACGAGGGCAGAAGTGGGATGAGTTGCATCATAAAAAGGTCTAAGAAACTCTCTGAGCTTGTCCCATGTAAGTACATACAAATTATCCAAAAAAATTGTAAGTACATACAACTTATCTTGAGTCCTGAAAAATAGTAGGTGTTACATATAGGATACATCTTGGATGTAATTGGTTGCAAAACAAATTCTCGTTGTTGGTAGAATGAGAAAAAATACCCTTGTTATATGGGTCAAGTTTATTGAATTGAAACCAATCCAACTCTTCAGCTATGTTTGACACATAAACTTGGAATTGGATTGTGGAATTGCAATTCCTATTGGAATTATGATGGAATTGGAATTCCATTGTTTAGTTCATCAAAGGAATTGGAGGTCGGAATTATAACTACATAATGATTCGAATCATCAATGGTTTTCGGTCAATTGAGTTGGAGTATTTCGAGTTTTAAATCAACTACGGTTAGATTTAGGTCGGAGTGGTTCACATTGTGTTCAAGTTATTATGGTTGGAGCGATTCAATTTGAGTTCGAATGATTCGATATTCAAGTCAAATTGGGTCGAGTATCGCATCGGATCTTGTGGTGTTCAAGTTACCTCAGATTTTTGGTTAATCGAGTTAGGTGTTTTCGGGATTCAAGCTAGTTATGATTGGGTTTAAGTTCATTTAGGTCATTTTGAACTCAAGTCCTCTTAGTTTTGGGACAAATAAGTTGTATCATTTCAAATTTCAAGTCATCTTAGGTTGAATTTGAGATGGGTGGGGTCATTCTGGGTATGAGTTGTATTAAGTTTTGGGTCAATTTTGGTTATGTCATTTCCACTTCAGCTCAGCTTGTTTAAATCAAATTCAAGTTTTGTAGTTTCATTTTCTGGATTTAAGTTATCTTGAGTTTCGAGTCAATCAGGTTAATTCACTTTGAACTTTGAGTTAAGGTGATTTCGGTCATTTCAAGTTCAAGTCCTTCGTGTGGGTGATTTCGAGGTTTAGGTCAAATATTAGGTTGTGTTTAGGTCTTTAAATTTTGAGTCATCCTTTAGTCAAGTTGGGTCATTTTGGATTCTAGGTCAATGCAGTTATGGAATTGCAATTCCTTACCCCATCCCAAGGAATTGGAAAATATGATTTTTAGTTAAAATCCAATTCCAAGGAATTGGGCAGTGGGATTGTAATTCCAATCCCAGCAGGTGAACCAAACAACATAATTGGAATTCTGGGCCTCCAATTCCATCCTTAGCCCCAATTCCAGCCTCCAATTCCATGCTCCAAACACAACCTTAACGTGAAAATCACGGACATAGGCTATGATCTCAAATGGCAGACATCTAGAATAAATGAAAATAAGCCTTTCTAGGACCAAAACCCTTTTTTTTATTTTTATTTTAAGGACAAAGTATGAGGTGTGCCTCATGCAATAAGGGGGACTCTAATAAGGAACCCCACTGAATTGCAATTAGGGAATGGCCAGAGAGGCATTTCTTCTTCACGCAATAGATGGAATTTAAGGAAGGCGCTCAAAGGCAGGTGTTGAAGGTTCGGAGGTTTTGGGGTTGGTGGTGGTCGCTTAGGGCGGGTTACAAGGACATGGCTAGGTTTCTGAATTCTTTCTTTTTGTGGCTAGGGTTGCAGTCGATGTCCTTGCGGCACTGGGCCTGTTGTTGTTGCGGTGGATGTCAATAATGAGAGATAGGGGCTTAATATGCTATGGCAGTGGTGGTAGAGATGAAATGACGATAGTAGTATCAATGCAGAAGCTATGTCACTATGTGGTTACAACTCTACAATAGTGGTGCAGAACTACCGTTTGATATCAAATTGACGTAGCACAACTCCAGCTTTAACAAAACACTCGATATACAAATAATACTCTAAATTGAACAGTCTAACAAAAGAGAGTTGGAATTAAATGTATAGTACAATTAACCCAAATCGTTGAAAACAGGCTTACAAACATAAAATTAACTTGAAATGATTATAGTTATTGAATGATGGACCATTTCATTTTGGTAAAAACGGCTAAAAAGCTCACTTAAACGGCTTATTTGCTGCGGTATCTAATGGGGATGGCATTTGGTACTTTCAAGATTCCCTTATTGCACATGCATCTGTTGCTTGCCACTAAACTCTATGGGTCTGTTTGATAATAGAGAATTTTCCAGTTTTTCAGGAAAATTTTTCTGGAAAACACAAATTTGGAAAACAGTTTTAAACTGTTTTCCAAATTTTCTTCACCAAATAGGCACCTTTTTTCCAATTATTCCCCATCCCCTTTCACATTTTTACACTGCTTACCCATTTTATAATACTTTTCTATATATCCCCATCTTCTCCTCTGACGTAAATGACTTTGTAGTACTTAAGGCTAGGTTCCCAATTTTAAAAGCGATAAATGATTTTCAAGGTAAAGAGCAAATAAGAGGATCATGCGAGTTGTTTAATTATAGGTGCTCATCTTTGCAGAATGTGATAGAGCGGGCTTTAGTGGTACTTAAAACTAGGTTCCTTTTTTTAAAGCGATACCGAACTATCCGCTAAGGTAGGGGTGTGAATGAACCAAACGTTCGATGAACTACTTGTGTTCGAAATCGATTAGAACTCATTCGTGTTCATTATGAGGGCCCGATAGCTTATCAAGCCGCGTTCGAGCAGGCTCGATAAGCTTAACAAGCCGAGTTCCAATAGGGGATGCTTGGTTCGTTAACATTCATGAACAGTTTGATAAGAGCTAGTTAAGGGGCTCGTTAAGGGCTCGTTAAAAAGCTCGTTAAGAGCTGATATTGGTTCAAAATTGGTTCAATAAGCGTCGGTAGCGAGCTTGACTTAATAGCGAGCTCTGCTCGGTTTAAGCTCGATTGGGCTTGATAATATCTCAACTCTGTTTGATAACAAGCTCGACGCAACTCGATAAGCCTAACGAGCCGAGTTGAGCCAAGTATTGAACACACTAAAATCTTATTGAATCAAGCTCGAACAAGGGGTTGGAAAAGATTGATAAGAGCTCGGCTCGAACTTGAGCTCGATAAGCCTTATCAAGCTCAAGTTCGAACAAGGGGGTTCTTGGCTCGGCTCCACCCCTATGTTAAGGCGATAAAAGTTGATTCCTATATCGTGTTGTACATTATTTGTGTATCATTCTCAATTTTCAGAAAATTGGAAAACAAGGATCACTTGAACGCATTTTATAGTTTTCTATATTGCAAAACTGGAAAAGGAAAATTAGAGAAGAAAAGGAAAAATGGAGATAAAAGGAAAACTAGAAATGGAAAAGGAAAACTATTTCTAGTATCAAACATGCCCTATAGTTTTGTAACTTGCAATGAGATGACCCACCATTTCATTCTCGTGAGAGGAGATAAAAGGACGTCAATTTCCTGATATCCACACCCCTTGAAACAACTAACGGACACAGCATACAAGGAATAGAACATTCCCTGATTTGGGACTCCACCTGCATGACAAATATTTTAAGCAGTCTTCAGGGAATCTAAGATTGCTGTGAAACTATTTGGTTGTTGCTTCCGTATCTGTGATTGCTTGTGAAAACTCATGAATGAATGCTGAATCTTTTATTGCAAACTATCTTCATGATGGTATTTTTCAATCTTCTAACTATTGCTTGAAACCAATGTGTACAGCTCATAACACAATATCTGCTTCTTAACATTTTAGAACAACTCTTGTCCAATTTTGAATTCTGAGAATGATCTTAATGTATTATGCCTCAGAACTTTTTTGTGGGATACTTTCAGACTTGTGTTTAGAGTTCTTACTGGATAGTTGCACAAGCTTTCGTTAGTATTTAACTATCACACTATGATAATTTTGGGAGCATTTGCTTGACAGAGACGTAATTTTTTATGGGGCATCTCTAGTCGACTGTTAAGCAAAAGTAAAAGATATACTGTTGCCGGACTGAAATTAGAAAAGAGCTAAGCTCACTAACTTCTCCTTAACTTAACTTGCAAGTACCTCACAGATAGACGAGTTATTTGAATAGAAATGAATTTTTCCCAGTGAGGCCTAGTTCTATTGGTAAAATATACTGCCAAGGTTGAGGTCCTACAACAAAGGGGTCCTAGTAGTAAAATACTACAAGATCAATGTTCAAGGATAGGAGGTTCTAGATTCAAAATCTTCTCTTCCCCAATTCTACTCACCGAGCAAAAGCAGTGAATTGCTGTTAAGTCTTCAGTATTTGTGACTCATGATTATCCCAAAAGTAGTACGAAAAGATGCAATTAGTCCCTAGCTCTCCAGATTTTGCCCCTGTTTACTAGTTCCCCAAAGAAAGAAGCATTTAAACAGAAGGAAATTGCTGCCTGATTTGGGATAGAGAAAATAGGAGGGAAGAGTTCATGGCTGGGAATTTGAAGGTCTTACTGTTTGTGACATTTTATGATCGCAAAAGTAGTCTGAAAGGATACATTTTAATTCTTTGTCGTTCCTTTTGCTAATAAAACGTTCTAGCATACAATTAAGACAGCTAAAACTTCGTCTACTTTATGTTTCCAGGTGAATGCTGTGAAATTCAATGAATACGCTTCTGTTGTAGTGTCAGCAGGGTATGATCAATCTGTGCGTGCATGGGATTGCAGGTCGCATAGTACTGAGCCAATTCAGGTTTTTTTTTTTTTTTTTTTTGCCCATTTTTTTGTTAATATTTGACCCGTGTATGTGTGTACACAATTTTTATATATGTTTGTGTCTGCGTGTTTGAAATTTATTATGAAAACTGCCTTTATTTGTCTTTTATTGAACCAGCTAGTATGTTCAGGTCGCATAGTACTGATCCAATTCAGGTTTTTTTTTGCCCATTTTTTTGTTTTAATATTTGACCAGTGTATGTGTGTACGCATTTTTATACATGTTTGTGCCTGCGTGTTTGAAATTTATTATGAAAACCGCCTTTATTTGTCTTTTATTGAACCAGCTAGTATGTTTTGTGATTGGCAGATTATTGACACATTTTCTGACAGTGTCATGTCGGTTTGTTTGACAAAGAGTGAAATTATTGCTGGAAGTGTTGATGGAACCATTCGAACATTTGACATTCGCATTGGTAGGTATGTAACATTTCCAGAGCCAAGTCTCCTAGACCTTTCTTCAAATTGACTTAGGACTGTATGAGAGTACTCAGAGGACTTCTCTATCATGTTTATTATTCTATTCAAATTGTGATATGATTATTCTATTCCAAAGCAGACATGTAATCAAGTATGTTTCTTGTCATAAATAGAGAAATATCTGATGACTTGGGCCATCCTGTCAGCTGTATCTCTGTGTCAAACGATGCTAACTGCATATTAGCTAGCTGCCTCGATTCCACCTTACGTCTTCTTGATAGGTTGGGTGTCTTCGTGTGACTTTCCGAGAAGTTTATTTGCGTAGTTCTTTCTTTACATGGCTTGTTGACTTATTATGCCTCTATCAGGTCCACTGGCGAGCTCTTGCAAGAATACAAGGGTCATGTTTGCAAGGTTAACGAACTTTATGATGCTTTCATTTTTGCAGATTAGCTAAGAATGATTGTAACGCCCCCAAATCATATGCCGAATAGCCTTAAGTCAAAAGGGCGCTACACGGCTGTACTATAATGAAGTCCCACACCATAGTACGAAGCCCGAAAACTTACAACCATAATTCTTCGAAATTTCATGGAGGTTCCCATAATATATAATAGATAATCCCAAATACATCGATACTAACAATTAAAAACTAGTAGTGCGGAAACTCAAGATTACAACATCTCAAATAGTCTATAATATCCTACTACACCACTTGTTAAATACTTAAACTACAAAAAATAAACTAATTCTCGAAATAGAGAACTGCTGCATCTTCCTTGTTCCTCTAAAATCTGCCACAGACTACTAATCTGGAAAGGAAAGGAATTGGGTGAGCAAACAACAAGCTCAGCAAGTACACCACACCCTACCCGGATCAGGCATATAATTTAAAATGTATAAAAGTTCAACCAAAACAAGTAAAACCAATTTATCTTCAGAAATCATGTTAAAGTAGCACAAATCACTGCTTTATAATTTAACTTGTTTTACAAGAGCTCTTTTGGTAAAACTCACAGACGAAACGGAAACTACGGCCAGTATTATTCCCGCCACAGGGTGACAATCGACGTTCACATTTCACATATTCGAACCGGTTCTAAGTCGATAGATCCGCTAGGATCAAACGTAGATCTACATGCCGGTAGTATTCCCGCGACAGGGTCACAGATCGACTTTCACATTTCACATTCTATCGTTGATAGACCCCGGAGGGTCAACGTAGTTATCTGTAAGCTCTTCCCATAAAACCTTTCAATTCAATTAACAAGTTCACAATAATTTCTTTCACATAATCACAAGCATAAACTCCTTCGAAAATTCACATATCAAATCAACATATAAGTTAATATAATTCAAATTATAAGAGTATAATTCACACAATCAAATAAACACATATGCCCAATCCTATTTTATCAAACCAATAAGCCGTTCAAAATATAATCTCATATATCAAATCATGGAAAGCAATCTTTATATTTCACAACAAGTAGGGGAAGTGGTATACTTACCTTCACTTTCTTGTAACCTAGAAATCCAACTCCTATTGTGAATTAGCTTCGAAATCTATCAAGAACGGAACTCGGAATTTGAGGATCGAAGAGGAAAACGAGAGAACGAGAGAGACGGAGAGAACCGAGAGCAGCAGCCGAGAGGGAGAGAGAGACGTGAGCGAGATAATGGGAGGGAGAGGCTGCGCGACTGGGGTTTATTGAGGGTTAAGGGTTTTACCGGGGGTTTGGGGGTTTTATACACCCCCTTTTCTTTTTTTTTCTTTTTCCTTTTCCTTTCCTTTTCTATTATTATTATTATTATTATTATTAATGTTATTATTACTATTATTATTATTATTACTAATACTAGTACTACTACTATTACATATATGCATACTCCAATTATTTTAGTATTATGAGAGAATACCTTCATGATAATTAGTCCATTAACTTAATTATATTTCAATACCTAGCCTAATTTAATTAGACTGGATATTTAATCCGCTTAATCCATTAATTTATTTAATCCAATCAGAATAGTAGTGGGTTCTAATTGTATTATAATATCTAGCCTAATTCAATTAGACCGGGTATTGCAATGATATTGGGTCGGACTCGAGTTGGATTTTCCTTCATTTGCATCTAACCCATTGGAATCCAATCTAAATCTAAACCCAACTTGATACAATAACCACCCAGTGCCTCAAAGAGGCTTCTGCCAAGGCAAGGTCTGGGGAGGGTAAGATATTCGCAGCCTAACTCCTAAAAGGTGCTACACTGTAGAGAGACTGTTTATGAAGGGTCTCCAACCCTGAAAGAATAGTATTTGTGAAATCCAAGTCAAATAAAGCAATAATAGACATGCACAAAAACAAAAAAAAAAAAAAAAAAAAGGCAAGCCTAGGGGCACTATGAACTACATTAGGTGCTCCTTTTCAATCGCCACTTAGATCTATCTAA
The DNA here is from genome assembly GCA_018398585.1 of Simmondsia chinensis. Lineage (NCBI taxonomy): Eukaryota > Viridiplantae > Streptophyta > Magnoliopsida > Caryophyllales > Simmondsiaceae > Simmondsia > Simmondsia chinensis. The sequence continues at coordinate 28,272,641 of JAGTTD010000002.1, read as the reverse complement.
GGCTATCTTTTTAGTAAGGTTTAGATGGGTAAGGTCATGTTTAATTATCTTCATTCAACTTTTCTTCAGCCTCTACCTATCTTGTAGTGTGTGTTATATAGTTCACATTTCGTAATAGGGGGCAATAGTCAGTTTCAGTCTAACATGCCCAAACTATTGCATCTTCTTACCTTGAAGAATTAGATTGAAAAATAGCTTGATTACTTGTCAGTGAAGAAGTTGGCTAAGTCGGTTAAGATGAGTTGAAGTCAAACACAATCTCTCTTCTCTCTCCTAAACACAACCTAGCCAACGGTCACAAAAGACCTCACACGCGCCACCAACTCACGGCGCGTGTGGGCGCGTGCTTGCCTCCTTGGTGCCGGCGTCATCGCCACGAACTCGACGTCGTCCTGCCGTTCCGATCGTACAACTTTCGCCGCAGTCCGTCAACGCCCGGGTGACCATCGCGAGATCATCACCACCTCCCTCCTCACCAACCAGGGTCGCCGCCGCCGCCTTGACACCACCGTGCCTCCACATACCGGTACGATTTCACCACCCCATAGCCACCACGAACCTACACCAGCACTCACCACCTCCAATTTCTAATTTCCACCACCAAATCCACCAACCACCAAAGCAACTCCGACCTCCACCACCCACCAACGCAACACGGACCTCCACCACCAACCACCAGCATCCATCTCCAGTACCAGCTTATCCAATTACTTCTTTAACCATCACAAATGCCGCACGCCGGTACAGGGGTATCCATCTTCGTTGATGGCTTACCTGAAAGAACGACGAATTTGTGGCTTAGGGCTGTCTTCCGCACATTCAGATCAATATATGACACATTTGTCCCTGTGAAAAGAAGGCTGAGAACTACAGAGTCGTATGGCTTTGTTCGGTTTCATGACTTGAATGAAGCTACAAGGGCTGTCAAGTCCATGAACGGGAGATGGGTTGCGAGTGTGAAACTCAGGGTACAATGGGCAACTCCAGTCAGAAGTGCAATTCCTACATCCACTTGAAGCCGACCACAGCTGAGCACGACCTAGCAGGACAAAACCACATATACGACCCAAGACCGGGGGAACGACTCAACTAACCGAAGTGGGGTACATGCTAGCACAGATCTTCCGAGGATTTCAGTGTCAAATTATAACAAGAGAGTTGAGGCATGGCTTAAGCGGTCAATTATTGCCCGGTCCATTGTTGAGGTCAGTCTTGATGACGTTCTTACATTTATTACCGATAATGACCTTTACGGACTTACACCTAAAGGCTTAAGCAACAATGCCTTTATTCTGGTTTGTGATTCGATTGATACTATGGATGCCTACCTTGGCCCCCGCAAGGAGATTCTCCAACGATTGTTCAGTGAAGTTTATAAATACTCCGGAGAGACGCTTGGGTCCCTTAATAGAAGGGTCTGGCTTGAGATACACGGACTGCCGGTCCAGTGTTGGTCTAATGAGTGCTCTGCCGATATCGCCAAACTCTGGGGGAGGTTCATTAGGGTGGATCCAAGAACATCCACTATGAGGTGCATTGACGTTGCTAGGATTCTGGTGGACACTTGCCACACAACATGTATCCACCAGATAGTCCAGGTTCACCACAGTGGGGGAACCCGTTTGATCTTCGTCAAAGAAGGAAGCTCTGCATTGTTACAGGACTACTCCCCAAGCGTTGTGTCCAGAACCGCATCTGCTAGATTGGCGAGGGAGCAGGCCTTTTCCACATCATTTCCCCCTCAAGGGAATGAGTGCACGATTGTGATAAGGCACTCATCACAGTTTCAACCTTCTCCGCATCTGATGCCTGAGCGCTTTGTTATTAGTGAGGAGTTTAGAACTCCTGCCCTGCTGTTGACAAATGAAGGGATGGAAGCTGCTTGGCAGCCGTCTGGTCATGTTTCCCTCCACCGCAACGGCCAAATCATTGGAAGATGGACCCCGCAGCCTCTGATCAAGCATGCCAGGCCGTGTGCTTCACAGCGGGTGGTGCATTCCCCTCTGCTACTGCCATGGGTTGTGAGTGGTGAAGATCCAGAGATTCAACATCATGCCCAGAAAACCGCGTCTGTTACCGATACTCGGGAAAGTAATAGTGATAATGAGTCTACAGCATCTGGGCCTGAGTTCCCTCCAGGATTTGAACCCATTGCAGAAATGGGTAACTCTAAAGCTGAGGATAGTATGTTGTCGTGTCAGCAAGATGCAGCTCCTTCCATGGGAGGGCCTAGCTCGGGCTGGAGAATAAAAGAAAAAGTGCGCTCAACAAGAAAACAGAGAAAAGCGATTAAGCGCAAGATGAAGAAGAGAGAGAAGCGAGAGCTGCAAGATTTCCTTAAGGATATGTCTCCTACAAGTAATGCTGGGAAGTCACCTAAGTCAGCGAAGAAGAAGAAGAAAAACCGAAATAGGGGTAATCGAATCCAGAAAATCACGGAAGAAGTTTATGATGAGAGGATCCTGACTGCGGAGCGAGTTATAGAGATGGGGCAAAGGATGGGCATCAACTTCGATGGCTTCAACCCGGTTGAGGTGGCAGACATCCTTGCTCATTGATTTGGCTTGTGTAGTTGGGCTTGTTTCTTGCGGTTGTTTCTGGTTGTTGCTGGGGTTTCCGTGTTTTGTTGGTTTTGCTCCGGCTCCTTTGTGGTTTTTGTGTTTTGTTTTGTTCGGCCGTTGGTCTATGTGCTTTCCAGGTTTGCCGTTTCGGTTGTTTGTCTGGGTCTTTGTCTTCTTTGGGTCCGCTTGCGTCGTTTGTTTTGGCTGTGTTGGTCTCCTGTCGGGTCTTTGCCTCTCCGTGTTCCTTTTGCTTCGTTTGAGGTCCTGTTTTTTCTTTTTCTTTTGTTGTTCTTGTTTTTTGGTCGTCTTTCGGCTAGCTTCAGGCCTCATTTTTTCGAGCTTGCCTGTCTTGTATCGGCACTCCGGTGTCACTTATCGAAAAAAAGCTTGATTACTTGTCAGTCCAAATCCACATTTGTCTTTGTTTAACAAATAGCAGAACTAATCCAAGAATATATTGGGTTTGGATTGGATGGATGGTGGGATTTAGCTCCATCGAAATTTAACTCGGCCCTTGATCCAGTTATTGATTTCCAAATCCAAATCCATATAATATACCCACTGTTTAGGTTTATATCTCTGATTAGAAAAAAAGGTTTATAACCATAGTACACCGATCGAGTCGGATGGATATTAAATGGATTCGATGAGATTTCCATCCTTAATCTTAGATCACTTTCTTTAGTTGATATTCTTAATTTCTTATGATTCTTGCAGCTTCTTCCTCCCCATGTTTTTCTGCAATGAGCCATTATTTAGATCATAGATTAAAACATCGAATCTTGTTAATTTTTTATTGAAAAAGTCTCCTTTTGTTAATTCTCATTAGTCTTACAAGCTGGACTGCTGCCTTACCAACACGGATGCTCATGTAGCTGGTGGGTCTGAGGATGGCTATGTTTTCTTCTGGGATTTAGTAGATGCATCTGTTGTCTCAAGCTTCCGCGCCCACGTGTCAGTGGTAATGTTATCTTGAATGTATCATTATTCATTTGTGGGATTTTGCATACTATGCAGTGATAATGTTTCTTCCGAAAGTTTTTCCTTATATATGTGTTCAAATTCTACTGGGATATACTTGATAATATGGTTGGCAGTCACTGCCACAACCTTTGCTTCTCGTGGTTAAGATATCTGTTTTGTATTGGCATGTCCTGTACTGTCTCTGATTTAGTTTTGGGTCATATAAACCCTAGTCTTTAGCCATTACAGTTTTCACCGTAAGAAAGTTCTCATATTGCACTGGGGTAAGGTAAATTACCCCTATCCTTACCCAAATTTTTTGAGGGGTTGCTGTCCTGTTACCCCCATTGCCATAGTTCTGTTTTACACTGAAATTGAGACATAAAGGCTCCATTTAGAATTAAAAAAATTCAGAGGAAAGAAAATATAATTAGGAAAAAAGTTAAAGGGAAAGAAAATGGGGGAAAATGACTTTTTTCCCTTGTTTGGAAGACAAGGAAAAACAAGGGGAAAAAAAAAAAAGTTTTAGTGTCAATTTTTTTCTTTTGTTTGGTTGGGATAAAATGAAATGGAAAAAAATAACTATTACCTAACCTTATAAGCTATATTTTCCTTGTATCGCTTGGGCCGTGTGAAACTTTTTGGTCAGCTGTCTTGATAATGTTCCATTGGAAAATTATGATTTTTAGTACTTTGAGTTTGATATTTTATTACCTAAGTACGTAAGATTTCAATATATACAATAAAGGACCTTGAGATTTAAAACTTTTTGAGAAAATTTAGTTTAGGTACCTTGAGGTTTTGTAATAAATTTTTAAGGTACCGTAGGGTTTTGAAATATTTTAACGGTATCTTGAACTTTGATAACCTTTTTCTAGGCACCCTCCTCATAACTCCGTTAGAGTTCCATTAATATATATTGACTTGGTACTTAAAGAGAAACCTAAAAAACAAAAAAAAGTTGCTCATATCTAAAATCTTGAAAATATTTTAAATATTAAAAAATATTGTAGATATTTGAAAAATTTGTAAATATTTAAAGAAGTATTAAATATTTTAAATGTTTTAAAAGATTTAAAATTTTTTTAAGAACTTCAAATATAAATTTTTAAAATCATTCTAAATGTAAATACCAAATATTTTAGGTATTTTTTTTTTTTAAATGCTTATTAGTATAAACTAACAGGACCCTAGTAGAGTTATATGTAGGGTAGCTCAAAGAAAAAGTTACCAAAGTCTAGGTGCGTTAAAAATATTTCAAAAATCTTAGGTATCTATAAAAACAATACCAAATGTAAGGGCACTTGAACCAAATTTTCTCAAAATTTTATTATTCAGGTACCCTGAAGTTTAAATATTATATCAATCAGGTATCTAAATGATAAATACTATATTCAGCTCATGCTTTGTATATATATACCAAACATACTTAAATGTGTCTAGTGAACTTACGTGACAAACGAAGTGGACCCTCTTAATGAAACATGAAGCTGAGTTGAGAGTCCAATGGATATGAGGTTGACATCATCTGGGCTAAGATTCATTTTCTTTCCAATTTCAAGAGGAAAATGGTTTTTCTCAAATTCTATTGTAAATTTTTTTAACTTTCCATTTAATTTTTTTTCCTTCAAATTTTCCTTACATTCCAAACACGAGAAAATTAGTTTCCTTCTTATTTTATTTCCGTTCGCAGCATTTTCCGGGTTCCAAATGGACCAAAGGGAGAAGCTAAAATTTTAAGGAACTTTGGAAAAGCTTACACCTATTTGATGATATAGCTTCCTTTATCCTTACCTCTTTATTCAATTGCTAAATAAGAGTAGTAATAGTACATTTACTTTTTTTTACTTTTACCCCTCTTTAACATATTTAAATGGAGGTAAGATAAGCTCCTTACCTTTCTCCTCTTATCCCCTGTCTACCCCCTACCCCGTCAGGATTGAGAGATATAGGGGTGCGGGGTTTGAACCTAGGACCATTAGCCTTGATAGTGTTCTACCACTAGACGGAGGTTTCATCGGCATTACTAGTATTGTCATGCGTCCACTGGATGGCCCTTGGGACACTCATCAATGTCATCCAATTAGGATTTCAAATTCGATCAAAAAAGTGGGCTTTTAAATCGGGCACTTCTAAATTCTTAAACTCCAATTTCAAACCATACATCAGGTTCTTTCCGACTCCAATATCCCTCGCCCCACCCTCAAAAGTTTTTGAGTGTGCCTGAAGAGCATTCATTTGTTCCTCACAATTAATGCTGGTTATAATCTTGTGATGTCCATTGTTATTTCTGTCAGTCTCAAATCTGACTAGATTTTAGCATGATCCCTGTTTCCATTTCAATGTGAGCATGTAGCTACTTCGATTTTCTTCTTGATTGCTTCAAAATTTTATTGTTTATCAAAGTTTATTATCTATTAGTAATATTGTTTAACCAAGTAATGCATTTATCTTCATCCTGTATATTATGAGATGAAATACTATTTTGGACCAGGGAGGTGCTGCTGCATGACAAGGACTTACTCTTTGTTGGCAGGTAACAAGCGTGAGCTACCATCCAAAGGACCACTGCATGATAACTGCCTCTGTGGATGGAACCATCCGTGTCTGGAAAATGTGAACATTTGAATGTTTCACATTGTTTGATATTCATAACTGTCGAAAGGGAAAGGTACGCTATGACCACATGCACATCACAGAAGGCACAATCAGTGGTTTCTGCAGCATTGCACGTTCCATGTCCCTCTTTTGGAAATTTTGCGCCTCCGAACTTCACTCACCCTGATGAGTATCACATTTCTTAACTATGACTTCTACATATGTACCAAATCCTGTAACATTCTTGACATCTTTGGCTGTTGGACTCGTAACCCTTTATAATGTAGAGTAATGTTTCTGAAGTCTACCTTGAGAATCCTCCACCGATTGCTTTTAGATAATGATTTGTGATCTGTGTACTTGGCAAGCGCCTAGGATGCATATAAGGTATCTGGACTAGTGCTTTATGAAGCAATAACTCTAGGGTTTGAATCTGTCATTTATTGCAAGTCATTCACCGGGGCCACCCATTAGGTGTGTGGCCCTAAGTTGCGTTGTGGCACATAGGAAAACTTCTGAGTGGGAGGTGCCTGCAATTTAGAGGCTAGTCGAGGTGTGCATAAGTTGGCTTGCAAAATTCATTTACCAGAAAATATGAGTAGTAAGTTCTGATTTTGTTGCACATATATTGCTAAAGTCATTTGTGGTGGTGGTGATAATATAATTGCTGCTACTTTCCGGAGTGTTATTTCTCGTTTGTTCACCACTTTTCTCAATCTTGACAAATTGCAATTAAATGGGACGTAGCTAATCTCAAGAAACAGACTCTCTTCAGGATGCCTATTAAAGTGACTAACCATTTTCAGGATGCCAGGATACCATGCTTGCAGGACGACAATATCCTTCAGGCCGGGGGTCCTCGGAAACAGCTTCTCTTCCACTCGGAAGGGGTAAGGCTGCGTACATACACCCTCCCCAGACCCTGCTTCTGCGGGAGCCCATGAGGCACTGGGATTGTTGTTGTTGTTGTTTGTTGTTGTAGCTAATCTCAAGAAAGGGAATATGTATATGCTTGCTTATCTCACTAATTTTCAGTCCTTGGCTGATAATTTGAGATTTGTCGAAGGCCCTATTACTGATGTGGATATGCTGCAATTTGCGATTGTCAGTTTGTTCGATAATAAAGATTTAAGCGCTGTTTGTACTGCTTTACTTCTGTGCCTTTTCCTAGCTTCTGTAGGGTCCTAGCAGGTACTTCAATCGTCCCTGCGTCAGGATCTGTCTCTTAACAACCTAGTGTATTAGTTGCATTACCCGGTCTGCCCAGTCCAGCTGCACGCGTTGCAGGCTCAACATTAGACTCACCATCGGCCTGCGCAACAACAATCATACCAACAACCCGTTTATGGTAATGGTAGTCATTGGTCAAGGTCGTGGTCCTGTTGTCTTCAGTAATGGCTGTGGTGGTCATTGTAATTGTTAAATACCAAAACGGTTGGGGTTCCAATTTTCAAGCTCTGTGGCCCAATGCTTGGATGTTTTATCCTCCTCAACGACCATCCTACTTTGGTGCACGTTCTATGGTGGTAACATGTTTCTTGATCCTCAATTTCATCCTGGAAATAATATTTATGCTGCCAATTATGGTTATTACCTAGGGTTTGAGTCCCCTTAGTTCATTCCTCAATCTTTCACTGCCTATTCTACTTCAATGCTTGACTCATTGTTTAATGGATAGAGGAGCATCTTCTTACATTACTAATATCCTAGGTATTTTCACATCTCTTACTTTCTTATTATGACTTTGATAAGATTCTTGTTGGCAATGGGGCTTCCTTGTCAATTGCTGGGGTTAGGTTTCAGTTTTCTTGAAAATCTTGTTTGTTGTTTCAGCTTAATTAACGCACTTTTTGTTCACGGTGTTTCCAAAACTTTACTCTTTGTTCATCAATTCTATCATGATAATTATAACTTGTTTGGTTTTTCCGTTATAAGGATCTTAAGATGAAGTCCATCCGATGTGTTAGTGGGCCGCTGTTTTCTATACTTGGGTCTTCCTTCAAACTTGCTTCCTACATGGCTTCCAAAGTCACGTCCTTCCTATGGCATTGACTTCTAGGACATCCAGGGGAATGGTCTTATCTTCTTTAGTCAAAATACAAATTCATTTCTTATCTTAGCTCTACATAAGATTCTAGGCTGTCATACTTGTTAATTAGGCAAGCACAGTTGTTTACCATTTCTAAAATCAGTTTTGAATACTTTCAAAGCTTTTAAATAATTCATCGTGGTATATGGACAAATCTTGTTTTTGAGTTTTTGTGGTTATAAGTATTATTTGCTGTTTTTCGATCATTATTTTCACTATGTGTGGATTTATCCCATGCGCACCAAATTTGAGGTGCTTGATTTATTTGTTTAATTTTACAATTTGATCATGAATTAGTTTGATATAAAGATCAAGCAATTTCAATATGATAATTTGAATGAATATATTAGTGGAGATTTTAATGCTCTTTTTACTACAAGAGCTATTCATAGTAGGATATCATGTCCTCATACTTCCCAACAAAATGGGGAAGGGGAAAGAATGCATCGATCGCACGACTAGTGACATGATGCGTGCCTTTCTATTTCAAGTTTGCATGTTGTTGGATATGTTTTTTTATTGTAGCGCACAAACTTAATCTTCTACCTTTCACTTTGATGAAGAAACAGATTCCTTATTAGCGTCTTTTTAAAAGCAACAATTATTCTAAAAATAACTCAATTATATGTTAATATTTCAAAAAGTAATCCAACCTTATTTTCTAACCAAAAATTAATCCAACTCTAAAATTTTTATTAAAAAAAAAAAAAACAAACTTTAAAATTAATCTAAAAATAATCCAATTTTAAAAATTTGATTTAAAAAATACTGAATCGTGGTGCATGGTATGATATTGTGCCATTTTTTTCTTCTATGTATTTTTGGTTTGGCTTTCTGTAGGGCTACAAATAAGCCAAGCCGGCTCGTGAGCTAGTTTGACTCGGCTCATTAAGGACTTGGCTTAGGTTTGTCTAAGCCCACTCAAGAGCCTGCTCGACTCGTTTAAGGGCGGCTCATTTAAATTAAGGAGCCAAATCAAATCGGGGTCGACTGGCTCGATTATTGGCTCGTATGTTTTGCGGAATTGAGTTACATGTATGTATTTTTTATTTCTAATTTTCAAACATGATTTATTTTATCACAATTTTCTGAAAATTCAAGTAACAATAATTATAAATGAGTACAACTCAGCAAAACTCAACGAGCCAGCGTGCCAATTAATCAAGTCTGAATGATACTAATACCGAGCTGATCTCATTTAATAAACGAATTGAGCCGACCACAGATATGCGGCTCGGTTAGATAAATAATACTGATACAAAACCGGTCTCATTTAGTTAATGAGTCGAGCCGAGCAAGCTATGGTTCGGCTCAGCTGGGCTCGGTTTATTTGCAGTCCTAATTCTTTGGTTGTATTCCTCTGCTGTTTTGCTTGTTCTGTGCCCCCGGATATTATTTTTTTGTGGGATTATACTCAATTGTTGAAAAAAACTTATTTTTCGCTTGGTTAGGTGGGAAAAGTAATCAAGCCAAATCAAAAATACATAGAAGAAAAATATATAGTCAGAGTGTCATACCACATGCCATGTTTAGCCACCAATTCAGTATTTTTTAAATTAATTTTAGTTTTTGGTTATTTTTTGGTAGAAAAGTTAGAGCTGGGTTATTTTTTTTTTATTAGAAAATAGAGTTGGATTATTTTTTAGTAGAAAAGTTAAGAGTTGTGTTATTTTTTGGTAGAAAAGTCAGAGTTGGATTATTTTTTAGTATATTGACATATAATTGGATTATTTTATGATTAATTGTTGTACATTTTTTAGGCACATGTTTGGAAAGCCCTTTGATAAGAAAGAAAGAGGAGGTTTTATGTTTAGGGTTGGAGATAGGGGTACTCATTATCAGTTAACCATACTGTTTAGTTTATTGATTTGGTAACCATTTAAGAAATTAGTGCAAATTCAATAACCATTACCGTCCATTTAAATTCGGTTAATCAGAATTTCGGTTTCGGTTAATTTGGTTCAGTTAATCGGTAACCACTTATAGGAAAAAAAATTTAAGCTTTTTTCATCGACTTTAATACAATTTTTTTCCTAGTTAGAATTACCATTTACTTGTTTAGAAACTCATCAATATACCCATCTTTTTTCAACATTGAGACTTGGGAGAGGCGCCTGACCACTGGGCTGTATTTGGACATATCCTTCTATAGTAGCATAAAAATATATAGTTCGGTTTTTTTGGTTAACTATTTAAGTCAAACCTGCGAACCGAAACCGCCCAAATTAAATGGATTTTTTATCAATTCGATAACCAAACCGGACTTTCTAAATCAATAACCGAAATTTTCAGTTCAGTTTTCTCGGTTTCGGTTCGTCTTTTTCGGTTTTGGTTTTTTAAGAACACCCCTAGTTGGAGATGTGGTTAAAAAAAGGAAATGTGATGAGAATGACAAAAATATCCTGAACCATAAAAAAACCAATTCAATCAGAATGAACACTAATTAACCTAAGGAAATTTATCACTGAGATACTTGAGATTTAAAAATTTATCACCTAAGTATTATGACATTTTTATAGATAAAATGACACACCTTAAAATTTAAAGATTTTATGATTAAAGTACTCCAGAATTTCAAAATTTTATTAATTAATGACTCTTTTGCAAAAAATTTAATGAATTTTTATGAGAAATTGCAAGATGCAACATAAATATGACAATATAGTGGTGTGCTCTTTTTTCAGTAAGTTATAGACGAGTGTTCTATCATAATATTATGATTTTTTTATGGTATGACAGCCAACCATTTTAAAATAAGCTCCAAGGAACCATCACTGCGTATTCCGGTCAAGTAATTTATGGGGGTCTCTATAAAAGATATACTCTTTTTTTGAAATTTTCTCTATAGTTATTAAAGTTTATTCAGTTTTGGATATGTTTTATTATACGTATTTGACTAATTTTTGGTGCTAATTTTATAAATATACAACAACAACAACAACAATCCCAGTGCCTCAAGGGCTCCCGCAAAAGCGGGGTTTGAGGGGTAGATGTACGCAGCCTTCCCCCTTCATGGTGTCAACCTGAAGAGAGGCTGTTTCCTAGGACCCCTAACCTGAGAGATATGTCTTCATCGCATCATAGTGACCTGTGAGCAATAAGGCATGAAAGCAAAAGAGTAAGCCATAGCATAAAAACCCCCTAGAGGAGACCACAAGGGAAAACCTTCCCTTCAAGGCAGCTAGTATAAACAAATAGGCCAAATAAGCAAATAAACAAATAAGCAAATAGGCCGATAGTAGACAGATAGGCATATAGGTAGATAGGCACAGCCTAATAAGCCTATACGCCTATGAACACATAAATAGCAGAATAAGTAGCAGTGTGAGGCCGCTACTTCTGCTACTTCTATGCTAGTCTTCCCTCGAGCTCTAGCTCTATTTAAGGCCATCTCCTTCTGTGGGTTTAGGTGGGTGAGGTCCTGCCGTACGACTGCAGTCGTCCCTCCTTTGGCCTGTTTCTTCCTCTTCTTCCTAGCGTGGTACGAAGCTGATCGCAATGCCTGACTGGAGTAGTGGATGGTCTCCTCATGGCATGCCTGAACCACTTCAAATACAACTTCTTCATTTTATATTCTATCTTCTATCTAGGCCACGCCCCACTATGCCACAAACCACATCCCTGATGGCCGCCCCTGGGACCGCAAGTCCATATGCCCAAGCTGTGGGATAGGCATACCGTAGAGTCGTGGCACTAGATCGAGCTTACGAGTGAACAGATGCTCCTACACCGCTACATCGGGTACGCCTATCCTAGTCCTCAACATAGCTCTGTCTAGAGCCATCTCATCATATAGGTTGAGATAGGTAAGATCCCGTCATATTGTCTTCATCCAACTCTTCTTTGGCCATCCTCTCCCTCTCTTCCCCTCTGCTATGTAGAGTTGTTCGCATCTCCTTACAGGTGCAGTGGTGGGTCTCCTTCTAAAATGCCCAAAACACCGCAGACGTTGCTCCCTCAACTTATCTTCTATTGGGGCGACACCCAGTTTACTTCTAATGACCTCATTTCGGATCCTGTCCCTCATTGTGTATCCACACATCCACCTTAGCATTCTCATCTCCACCACCCTCATCTTTTGAGTTTGGTGACACTTTACAGGTCGGCACTCTGCCTCGTAAGACATAGCTGGCCTCACTACCGTCTTATAGTATTTACCCTTTAATTTTAGTGGGAATTTCCTATCACACAGCATCGCCGCTGCCTTTCTCCATTTGTGCCAACCCACTTTAATCCTGTTGTTGACATCTGTGTCCACTTCGCCATCATTCTGCACCATGGAACCCAGATATTTAAAGCATGCTTTTTGAGGTATGTGCTTTGATCCAATCCGTACAACTTCTGCGCTTGGCGTGGTAGAGGTGCTGAACTTAAGTTCCATATATTATGTCTTAGATCTACTGAGCCTTAGACCTTTCGATTCTAGGGCCAACCTCCAAAGTTCTTGTTTTTCATTCACCTCCACTCTAGACTCTCCCACTAGGACTATGTCGTCTGCGAAAAGCATGCACCAAGGTACATTCCCTTGGACATGCCTAGTGAGCTCGTCCATCACCAAAATGAACAGAAAGGGACTCAAGGCTGATCCTTGGTGTACACTTATAGTAATGTTAATTTAATTATACATTTCTATTCTATAATTTTTAATAGTATATTAATATATTTCTCATATAATTATTATAATTTACCAATGATATTATTAATATGTGTATATATATATATATATATGCACACATAATATTTAAAATTAAATTTCTCCCTTCCTTTTCTAAAATTATAAATATGTACCTGGAAAACTTATTTCTATTATTTATTGATAAAACAAATGATGCATATAATAAAGGGGATAATATTTTTTACATAGGAAAATAGTAGTTAGAGATATTATCAGTTAGTTAGAGATATTATTAGTTTGTTAATGATTGTTAGCTATAAATACTTTTATTAATTGTGATATGAACAACAATGATCAAACAAATACTTTTCTCGTCTCTCTCTCTCTTTTCTCATCCCCTTCTTCTAATTCTCTTTCTTATCTCACTAACTCATAATCCTAACCCTAATCTAGGTTACAACCCCAATTGGTTGTAACAATTGGTATCAGAGCCAGGTTACGTGCTGCGGTTTTTTATCCATGGCCGACGGTATGCGAAGCAGTTCAGACCTGCGGTGGTTGGAAGCTCGGTTGGGTGATATCGAGAGTCGAATTGATGGCGATTTCACGCAATTGATGAATGCTTTCAAGTAGTACAATCCGATATTGCTTGGATCAAGCAGGAGCAATGTCAAATGATGGAGATTATGCGGGATTTGCAGCATCATCATCGACCTAGTGATGATGCTACCTTATTGATCAAAGTCACGGAGGTCTTTTTCCTATAACCGAAGATGCTCTTCATCCGGTATTCTCTTGTTTTAGTCACATTGCAAAACTTGAAGTAATCTCATCATCAATTCTTGAGGTTAAAGCACACATCACATTTTCTTCAAGACAAAATGCGATTTCTGCGTTTTTGTTCAATGGAAGAGCTATATATGACCATTGCTGTTACACGGATATTCAATTTCTCAATCTTGAGCCTCGAGTATATAATATGACACAACCTATTGAAGGGACACATGATGCCTCATCTGATTGTTATAAGCACAATATAGTTGATCAAGTGAATGAGTTGGATGAAGTGGTTGTTAAGTCAATGGAGGACCAAGATTCTGTTCAGCAGCTTAGTTTGCAATTAAAGGAGACTGAATTGGGATCTGGTGATGTTGGAGCTAGAAGTGAACAAGATACTGATGCTGCAACACATTTTAAACCATATCACGAATTGCTAATACAAGCTCCAGTGAATCATTTGAAGGCTGCAACAATAGTACCCGAACTTCACACTAAAAAAATTTCAATGTTGCAACAAATTGAGCGCGTTGATAACTTCCTCGATTTGAATGTTGAAGTACTCCTTCACAATGGCCATACAATATTGCATCTCATCAGCATCAGCTTTATCAACATGCATCAAATGACACCTGTGACAAGAAATGACATTCCAGGTTCTGTAAGGGTTGTTTCTGCGTTGGGATTCCGTATGAGCATATTAGTTGGTGGAAGATTGAATTCCAAACTTGTGTTTCACATCTTCATCTTTGATCCAGGTGGAAAAACATTGTTCGAAGTTTTCTCAAAGCCCCCATATTTCACTCGTTCTCATCATTGAGGACAAGGATGCTTTGTGGGGAGGATATTGATGCATGTAATAAAGGGGATAATATTCTTTGCATAGAAAAATAGTAGTTAGAGATATTATTAGTCAGTTAGAGATATTATTAGTTTGTTAATAATTGTTAGCTATAAATACTTGTATTAGTTGTGATATGAGCAGCAATGATCAAACAAATACTTTTCTCATCTATCTCTCTCTTTTCTCGTCCCCTTCTTCTAGTTCTCTTTCTCATCTCACTCTAACTCACAATCCTAACCCTAATCTAGGTTACAACCCCAATTGGTTGTAACAAAAAACATTTCTTCTTTTTAGATTTTGGAACATAATTGCTTTATTAATTCTTTAGTACATATAAGTTAATTGTATATATCTAAAAATATTTTTTCCTTTTTTCATCTGAAGTGGTTTCTACCTATATATAAAAAAATTCATAGATACACATATATTCAAAAATATAATTTACATTCTCCATTTATGCATATGTATTTACCAAAAAGAAAACTATTACAATTTTCTAAAATATAATATATACCCAAAAAAGGAAATTGCTTTACATATTTCACATGCTTCTATCGTAACTATCATTAACTATCATCCATCAGGTTGGAGGTCCTCGGAAACAGTCTCTCGTCAGTGTCTTACCCTGATGGTGTAAGGCTGCATACATCCTACCCCTCCCAAACCCTGCACAAGCAGGAGCCCTTGAGGCACTGGGACTGTTGTTGTTGTATACCCAAAAATAAGTTTATATTATTTCCATATATGATGCATATGCATATATATGCACCAAAAATATCACCAAAAAATTTTTCTATCCAAAATATAAGTATATAGACCCTAAAATAAATTTCTTTCTCTAATTTGTATACAAATGTCAAAATAAAAATTTTACAGTCTTACATTATGTACATACAAATACTAAAAATATATTTTCTTTTTGTATATGTAAATGTATAAAAAATTTTCCTTCTTTTTTGTATACATATACACGTGTTATTTTCTTTCTCTACTTAATAGTTTAATTAATTTTTTTTTTCTACATGTTGTTGCATAAATCTAAAAGGAAATTTCTTTTTTTCATCTAAAAATATTTTACTTTTCTTTCCATATATACAAATACATGCATATATATTTACCAAAAACATTAAAAAAAATATTATTACAAATTTCTAAAATATAATATAACCCTAAATAGGTTCATTTTTTTTTTCATGTATGTATGTATGTACACACACACAAAAGCATACATATACATAAATATATACAAAAAATATGAGTCGGTTCCGAAAATAATGCTTAAAAATAAAAAAATAAAAAAAATAATGCTGAAAAAAAATAATTCCAAATCTACTGTTGAACCGCGTTTATAAAATGCGGTTATAGTAAACCGTGTCAAAGAAACGCGTTTCAACTAAAACAAAACCGCGTGCCGTTTTTTACACTAAACCGCATCATAAAGACGGTGTTATACCTCAATAAAACCGCGTCTTTACCATGCGTTTTACCGTAAAGTAAACCGCGTTCTTGGGACGGGGTTTATGGGCGTTCCCCCTCCCGGTGTTCCCCTCTCCTCGGCTCTCACCGCCTCTCTGCCTCCTTCTCATTAACTCACCGCCGGTCACGTCATCCGCTGCCACCCTTCCTCTGATTTATATGCCGAAGATTTTTAAGTACCATTGTTGTAGCTATTTGACCACTACTGAATTAATAGCCTTTTGTTAATAACTTTTTCTGATTTCTTACCACCTCCACTTATGATTTTGGAGCTTCATTGAGAGGAACATGAAATCAATGTGACGATCATCACGAATTGCGGCATAATGGCGACTACAAGCGATGAAAACGGTGTACTGCGGATAAAATCGCGTTTTTGTAAATGCGGTTTATTTCATTGTGAACCACGTTTTGTGAATGCGGTTTATTCAAATATAAACCGTGTTTTGTAAACGTGGTTTTCTGTTATTTTAAACGCCTCACGTTGACGCGGTTTAATATAGCCGCATTTTGTAAACGCGGTTCAACAGTAGATTTGGAATTATTTTTTTTTCAGCATTATTTTTTTTTATTTTTTTTATTTTTCAGCGTTATTTTCGGAACCGACTCCAAAAATATCTCAAAATAAATTTCTAACCCTAAAATAATTTTCTCTCTAATTTGTATACAAACATCAAAATAAATTCTTTACTTTCTTACATATTTTAGTATAGTAGATTGAGGTTCTTGGTTAGGAGAGCTGAGTCTCAAGCTCTTTAGGAAAGGCGGTGGGACCAGCCCTTGGCTTGTCCTACGAAATAAGCAAATGGGTCAGAGCCCGTAGGGGACTCCTCTGATACAAGTAAAAGAGATATGTAATAGATATTAGTATGGTTGTTAGGATTAGTAAGGTTGTTAGAACTAATTAGTAATTAGTAGTAAAGTAGTTAGACTTAGTTAGTTACTATTACTATAAATAATGGTGTAATTGATCATGTGACGAACAATAAGAATCAAACAATCTTCTATGCTCTTTCTCTCTCTTCTTTTTCTCCTAACCCTAATCTCTTTCCCATCTCCTTGTAATCTCTTTCTTTCTCTCATCTAACTCCGCTTCTTCTTCAATTTACCCTAACCCTAACCCCTAATTCTTGAATGCAACCCTAATAGTTGCATCAGTTGGTATCAGATTTCAAGTTCGTGCTGCATTTTCTTGCTCAATCATGGTGGATGGCACATGAAGTGTTACTAATTTGTGCCGGATTGAGACTCGATTGGACGATACTGAGGCTCGTTTACATCATTCCATGGATGAGATGTTCTAAGCAATTAAATCGAATCTCACTTCAATTAAGCAAGGACAAGGCAAGATTATGAATCTTTTGCAAGAAAGTTTGCATCTAGTGAAGCTACACTTGCGATAAGGGTTACTTGTGTTCTCTATTCTGTAAATGAGGATATCATTTACCAAGTATTCTCTCCATTTGGCCCACTTGAAGAAATTAAAATAATCTCATCATCAATTTTGGAGGTTAAAGCTCAAGTCCGTTTTTCATCAAGAGCTAATGCAATTTCTGCATTTTCCTTATATGGAAGAGCTATATATGATGGTTGTTATTACATGGATATTCAAATTCTCAATCTTGCGGCTCAAGTATATAAGACGCAACAACCTATTGGAGATGTACATGTTGCCTCATCAAATTGCTATAAACAACATGTAGTTCATGAAGTGAACACACTTCAAGTCAAGAGTGATTTATGTACTAAACATGGTGGTAAATTTTCAACAAAGGAAGTTGAAAATAATGTTCTAGTCTCTTGTATTGAAGTTGTTCAGCCTAAACCTCCTAGTGAAGTTGTTGGTACCACATGGCTGGAGAAACATGACATGGCCACTATTGACAAGGATTCGAGCATTCAGAGGAGACTTGATGAGTTTGCCAACTTAGAAATAAATGAAATATTTGGAGTTTCTAGTAAAGATGAGAGGGTACAAGAGTTCAATTTGGGAAAAATGGAAGATACTCCTCAACTAGAGGCTTCTGTTGTTGTTTGCGACTCATTGATCAATAAAAGAGCTAAGTTCTCTGAGTTGGATCTACCATTTGAATTTGAAGGTGGGAATTGCTTTCCTAGAATCACCTATGTTGTGATAGAAAATGAGATTAGTGGAGTTGTTTGTCATCCACTTTGTGCGAATTTTGCGCTTACGGGTGATCCTTCATCAAAGGTTGCAATAGAATTTCATGAGGAGTTGTCTCAACTTCAACACTTTGTCAACCACATATTCATATTTGATCCTGGTGGTGGAGAAGCTTTTAAGGGGTTGATGCAGCAAATTGAAAAATAATCAAATATTGTGCTAGGGCACCATATTTTTTTACTTTAGATAGCATTATAACATTAGAAAATTTGTGAAATTTGGTGTATTTTTTTCCTTTTCTTTTCACCCTTGAGGACAAGGGTTCTTTTGGGGGGGGGGAGAGTTTTTTGTTTAATGATACAAGTAAAAGAGGTATATAATAGATATTAGTATGGTGGTTAGGATTATTAAGGTTGTTAGAACTAATTAGTAATTAGTAGTAAAGTAGTTAGACTTAGTTAGTTACTATTACTATAAATAACGTTCTAATTAATCATGTGAAGAATAACAAGAATCAAACAATCTTCTATGCTCTCTCTCTCTCTCTCTCTCTCTCTTCTTTTTCTTCTAACCGTAATCTCTCTCTCATCTCCTTCTAATCTCTTTCTTTCTCTCATCTAACTCTACTTCTGCTTCAATTTACCCTAACCCAAACCCTAATTCTTGGATGTAACCCTAATAGTTGCATCACCCTCCGATGCCTAAGTCAGGGTTTATCCCAAAAAAGGCGAGAATAAATAATAAATAAATAAATATAATGACACACTTAGCTCGAGTTGAGTAAAGAAGGTACAATGCCTTGTGTAACTCGGGGTAGAGATCCGGGTAAAAGAGAGAAAGAATATACCGTGTGGAGAGCGGGAGTCGGGCCGCTGGGGCGTCGTATGAGGTGACTTCGGAGGTGGTCTTTGGCTCAAGGCGGTGGCGTTGGTGTTGACACAAGCTTGGTCGGTTCTCGGCATCATGAGGCGTCTCGGCTTCAGCCCTCATGGGGCGTGTTCGAGTAGAGGTAGAGACGAGTTCAAGAGTCCTCTTTGGGGGAGAGAGAGAGCTTTGCTTGAGGAGAGCTTGCTTTTCTTGTGTGTGTGTCTCTTTATTTATAATGAAGAGAGGGGAGGAGCTAGTTAAGAGTGAAGACGGGAGAGAGAGACGGGGCGAGATGGGAGGGAGGAGAGAGAGAAACTTGAGATGGAGCGAGGAGTGAGGAGAGAGAAAGTGGTGAAGAGAGTGAGGGACCATGAGGGAGAGAGGGGGTGAGGAGAGAGAGTATGGGGTATTAATGAGAGGAGCGAGAATGTGATGGTGAGGAGAGAGAAAGTAAAGGAAGAGAGAGAGAGAGTGTGGGGTTATTGTCAGTCCGAGTCATGATGTCGGGTAGTCGTCATTACTGGCCGACTCTTAGGGGAGTGGGCATCTCGGGGCGAGATGCCCCTTCGGAGTCGAGGTGTATGCTTTGTCAAGGTGTTGTCGCGAGACTGTCCAGGGGCCGGAATGCACCCTGTCGGCTCGATGCATCTATGTCTTCACGGGTGCAGCTAGAGTTCCAGAAGTGTCCTCCGAGAGTGCATTTATGGGCGAGATGCACTGGCGTCAGGGTGGTCGCATTTCCTCCAATCGGGGGCCTTGTTCTACTTGGGTTCTTGGAGGTGCCTTGTCAGTGAGAGACTCTTTGTTCTTTTAAGTTGAAAGTAGAATTCCAAAGGTGGCTTCCGAGGGTGCATCTCGGTCCGAGATGCATCCCTGTCCGGACGTGTGTGCTTCCTTCTTCGTTTACTCGGATTCCGGGATGTGTCCTATCGGCGAGATGGGCTCTTTTCTTTCAGATATAAGGTAGAGTTCCGGAGGCGGCCTTCGAGGGGGATCTTGGCCCTAGATGCAGCCTCGTCCTCTGGGGGGGGGATCTCGGCCCTAGATGTGGCCTCATCCCTGGCGGCCACGTGTCACTTGTTCGGATGTTATTTTTGGAGTTATCAGCTAGTCCTCCCCCCCCCCCCCCCCAGTGTCACTTTGTCTTTGATGTATTTTGTATGTAAAGGAATGGTTGTACCCGGGATGTATTTCGTCATATATCAATGTAATGCCTATCCGCTTTTTTGCTCTTTTATGGTATCTTGCTTAATTTTTAACTAAGTATGGGTACTCGTCATACTTTGAGGAGGCTTATTGCTTCGCGGGTTGGTATCTCGTCTCATCCTTTGTGGGCATGCGACTTATGTTGCCCTTTCCGTGCCTCTGGCTTGCGTTGTCGCGTGTGAGTTCTCGACTTGTGTTACTCCGTGCGGGCTCTCATCTTGCATTGTTGTGGCATATAGGCCTTCCGCTTGCGTTGCGGCGTGCGGGCCCTCGACTTTTGTAGTAGCGATATACGGGCCTTCCACTTGTGTTGCAGCATGCATGCCCTTGGCTTGTGTAGTAGTGCCGTACGGGCCTTTTGCTTGCATAGTAGCTGTGTGCAGGCCTTCTGCTTGCGTAGTAGCGGCGTGCTGGCCTTTGGCTTGCGTTGCCACGCGTGTGGTTCTTCATCTTGCGTTCCTTGGCTTGCATTGGAGCGTGTGGTCCTTCGTCTTGCGTTGCCACATGTGAACCTTCGGGTTGCGCCATCATGTGAGGTCCTTGGCTTGCATTGGGGCATGTGGTCCTTCGCCTTGCATTGCGGCACGCAGACCTTCAAGCTGCACCGTTGCGTGAGGTCCTTGGCTTGCATTGGCACGTATGGTCCTTCGCCTTGTGTTGCGACATGTAGACCTTCAGGTTGTGCCATTGCATGAGGTCCTCAGCTTGCTTTGGAGCGTGTGGGTCTTCTCCTTGCGTCGCGGCACACGGACCTTCGAGTTGCGTCTGTGGGCGTGGCCCTTCGGCTCGTGTTGCTGCATGCATGACCCTTTGGTTGGCGTCGCGGCATGCAGTCCTTCACCTTGCGTTCCTTGCCTTGCATTGACGCTTGTGGTCCTTCGCCTTGCGCTGTAGGCATGTGGACCTTCGGGTTGCGCCATTGCATGAGGTTCTTGGCTTGCGTTGGTGCATGTGGTCCTTTGCCTTGCATTGCGGTGTGCGGACCTTCGGGTTGCATCAGCGCGAGTGGCCCTTCGGTTTGCATCGCTGCATGCGGTCCTTCGTTTTACCTTCCTTGGCTTTCGTTGGTGCGTTTGGTCCTTCGCCTTGCGTTGCGGCGTGCGGCCCTTTGGATTGCATTGCCGTGTGTGGGCCTTTGGTTCGGCGCCGGCTTGGGTGGACCTCAGCTTCGTGTTGACATATTTTTCCAGTCCCGTGGGGGCGCTTAACTTCATGCGTCAGCTTCTTGCGTGCCTTGGGTGGGCTTACGGCTTGCATGTCTTCTCCGCTTTGAGTGGGCTCCCGTTTGTGAGTACCGGTGCGATACCTGTCAAAATTAGGTTAGCTTGTCGTGGGTGGACCCGCGGACTTTACACCTATCATTGACGGATCCACAGATTTAAGCTCTGTTTGCCGCGGACGGATCCACGGACTTTAGCCTGCCGTAGACGGATCTTATGGACTTACGGTCTGTTGCTGTGGATGGATCCATGGGCATTTTTCCAGCCAGTATGCAGAGCCATCCGAACTTATGGGCTTATTACCAATGTATATATCCATTCGGACTTTAGCCTGCCGCGGACGGACCTACGGACTTATGGTCTGTGTGCCAAGGACTGGTCCTCAGGCTTTAAGGGGCCATGGGAAAGATTGACGAGGTGCATACGCTTGAAGTAGACTACCCTCATGGCTTAATGTGCCACAGAACAACGGGCTTAGATTTCCACGGGCTTAGAGTGCCAGGGACTTAGCCTGCCGCGGACCAACGGACTTACAGTGCTGGGGGCGTAGAGTGTCGGGGGCTTAGCCTGCTGCGGACGGACCAACGGACTTACAGTGCTGTGGGGTTAGGTGCCAGGGGTTTAGCCTGCCGTGGACGGACCAATGGACTTACAGTGTCGCGGGCTTAGAGTACCGGGTCCTTAGCTTGCCGCGGACGAACCAACGGACTTATAGTGCCGCGGGCTTAAAGTGCCGGGGGCTTAGCCTGCAGCGGATGGACCAACGAACTTACAGTGCCGCGGGCTTATAATGCCGGGGGCTTAGCCTGCCGCAGACGGACGAACGAACTTATAGTGCTAGGCGCTTAGAGTGCCGCGGGCGAGATCGGTGGGTTTGATTACCCAATGCGGACTGACCTCATGGCTTAAGCGCATAAACCCCTTTTGGAAAGACTTACGGTTTGAACAACTACAGTTTCAGTGGGCCGTGGGTGAGATCGACAAGGTGAACTAGTTGCGGCCGGCCCTCACGGCTTAAGTGTTCATGCCGGGGGTTTCAGAAGGTCCTTTGGCATAAACGTTTATGTTTGTTTTTGGCTTTTGATGTATTTTCCAACCATGATCGTTGATTTGATCACTTATATATATATACTTTGTACTTATGTTTTGTTATTGTTTCATCCGATTTTCTTGGGTTTGATTTTTTGGTCTCTTTTTCAATGTGCATTTTTGTATATTTTTAAGATGTATTTCCCTTGGAAAAAGTTTTTCTCAAAAGACAGAGCACTTTTCATTTGCCTCGGTCGGGTCTTTTTTTTTATACAAAGTACTTCCTTAAGTTCAAAATATTTCACGTGCGAGGGAGCAGGGTCCCGTCTAGTTGTCGTAGGCGATACACTTCTTCTCGGGTTGTCCGAGAGACTTTGTAAGGTTCTTCCCAATTAGCGGATAGCTGTTCGTGACAGTGTCCGGCCGACTCTATTCATCTCAGGACCAGCTCCCTGTCTTGGAAGGTTCTTCCTTTTGCTTTGGAGTTGAAGTACTTGGCCATTTTTTGCTTCTGAGCTATCATCCTGACTAGCGC
The DNA here is from genome assembly GCA_018398585.1 of Simmondsia chinensis. NCBI lineage: Eukaryota > Viridiplantae > Streptophyta > Magnoliopsida > Caryophyllales > Simmondsiaceae > Simmondsia > Simmondsia chinensis. The sequence continues at coordinate 28,249,736 of JAGTTD010000002.1, read as the reverse complement.
ACTTTCATGGGTCTCCTACACCTTGTCCAGCGACTGCCTCAGTGCTTCTCTGTTGCGTTCCGAGTCAAAGCTTTGGATCCGGAGACTGGGCTCTCCTATTTCCACTGGTAGCACTGCCTCCGTGCCGTATACCAAGTTGTACAGGTTTCCCCCGTGGCATTCCTTATCGTTGTCTGGTAAGCCCATAATATGCTAGGTAGCTCCTTCGCCCAATTTCCTTTTGCTTCCTCCAAGCGCTACTTCAGACCTATCAGTTTGTGTTTGTTTGCAGACTTCGTCTGTCCATTGCTCTGGGGATGTGCTACGGAGGCATAGTGTATCTTGATTCCCAAACTCTCGCAATGGTCGCGGAACCTCCGCGAGCTGAACTGGGTACCATTGTCTATGAGTAAGACTTGCGAGATTCTGTACCGAGTAACGATCCCTTTCCAAAGGAAGCGTTGGACTGCTTGGTCTGTGATCCGTGCGACGGGTTTGGCCTCTATCTACTTGCTGGAATAGTCTACAGTCACGATGACGTACTTCCGTTGTCCGGTTGCTATGAGGTATGGTCCGAAGATGTCGATCCCCCGTTTTGGACAAGGTCTAGAGCATCTTTCTTCATGGTGGGCCAATAGTACCTTCCCTTCTTACGCATGGCACGTCGCCTGCATTGGACAGGGCTTACGGCTTCAAGCGTAGGCATCTCTTTGGCCTCGGACGGGGCTTATGGCTTCAAGCATTGGCGTCTCTCCTACCTCGGACGGGGCTTATGGATTCAAGCATCGGCATCTCTCCTGCCTTGGACGGGGCTTACGGCTTCAAGTGTTGGCGTCTTTCCTGCCTCGGACGGGGCTTACAGCTTCAGGCATCGGCACCTCTCCTGCCTCGGATGGGGCTTATGGCTTCAAGTGTCAACGTTTCACCTGCCTCATGAGGGCTTACGGTGATATGTAATGGTACTTGGGATACCTGTGAGGTGAGGGGCCTAAAAGCCCCAACTGCGATCTTTACACTTAAACAAAAAGAAAATATGGTGAGTTCGAAAAGCTTCGCCCTTAGGGGTGACCCGAGTCTGCAATCCCTTTATTGGCCCGTGAATCGGGGCGAATGTGGTGGTAGCATTTATTACTTTTTCCCTTTCAATTTTATCACGTCAATCGCCACACCTCCCATCCGCAAACTCGCCATGGGGGCATATCACACATCCAAGTCTCCTTAATTATAGATTCAGACTCATGATGGGTGACCAAGGTCCCTTAGTCTAGTAATCCGTTTGCTGAGGGCCACTTCTAAGTTCTGCTGTGCTATATTGGTTCAAGTCCTTTATAACTCCCACGGACGAATTGGCGGGCAGACAAGCGTGTTTCTAAACGAATTTTTATTGTTCTTTAAGGGTGTTTTGGTTTTAGATAAGTCATGCCTAATAATTGTTTTACGGCAGATAAGTAGAATAGTGTTTTTTTAATATTTATTTTAAAAGAGTTCTCCGTCACCCCGAATAAGGGGGGTTGTTTGGCCTGGTCATAACTCGGGACATAACACTACTATATTTGAGACCCTTGATTCCGGGTAGCTGCCTCATGGTCTATAATGATGGGTAATTTGTCGTCGGCCGACTTTCGGACGAGGTGTGTGAATTAGGGCATGATCCCCTATGGGCTTGGGACCCGTGATTCCGGGTCGTCATTGTAGTATTTGGTCACGGCTTGGGCTGTATGCCATCGTAAATAGTTGTCGTCCCTGTATACAAGTCGGACTGAGATACATCTCGGGTCTCAGACGTCCTTTTCTTGCGTTCTTAGACGAGCGTCGTTTAATGATTGTTATCAAATGGTATTTGGTCGAGATAGATTTGTTGTTAACTAACTAGGGGATTTGACATATACCTACGTGCTTGTCAATATACGAGGTTAGGTAAGAGGGGAGAGGTTCAGGTTTTCCCCTTGTTCGGACAATCCCTTAGGAGTGGATATATCCGTAGTGAGTGGGCGGATGCTTCAATTAAGAAACTAGCGCGAGGTGGGGAGTCGAGCTCCTTAATTAGGGTGAATAAACCATGTTCGGTGATTCGCACCTAGTACTGCAGCGAGTGGTGGTTGTAATCAAAGTAGGTTCACAATGGCTCATAAAAATAAGTAACGATCAAGTAAAATCAATTTTGACCCAATTAATCGATAATAACTAGGGCTTTAACGCTTAAAACTGGTTGGTTCCAGCCAATCCACTCTATCAATTCCAGTTAATGCATCAAGGGCTGGTTAACAGAAGTTAACGTGCTCAATACTGGTGATATATGGTTAGGCTTGATCAAACACATCTTAGTGACTATGAGCGTGGCCAAACTTAATCAAATTTAGTCATACCTGACCGAGGCGAGACATGTTAAGTCGATTATCGAGCATTTTCAAGCGGAGTTTGTCGCTCTTGCTTCTCTTCATCTACGATGCAAGTGTCTATCTTAGGAAGACAAAGCACTCATGTAATTCATTAGATCATGTCAAATCAGAAATCATAGGTTATTAAACCACTCAGTTCAATGCAATCAACATAGGCATTTCTTGTCAGATGTTACCATGCTATTCATCTCATCCTAACCAGTATTGAAAAAGGCTAATGTAGTTTTTTTTCCTCCTTATAAAAGGACTTAACAATTTGCTAATTTTGATCACTGTTTATCCCAGTTCGTTTTTCCGTTAATGACATAAAATGTTGCTCATTTCTCGCCATTAGATGGTTCACAAACACAAGCTCGTCCTTTTAATGGGGAGGCTTGTCTCGAACCTCTCTTTTTTCCTTTTCTTTTATTGCTTTTTGTTTGTCAAATACAAGAATGGAAACTTGTAATGATCCGCCCTCTAGCAAGGCTTTGACCTATATTTGTTGGTTCTCAATAGTGGGCGTCTTCCCCATGCCGAATGGGGGCTGTGTATTTTGCCCAGACCCTTCTCGGGGCGCATTGTCCCATGGGTCCGTGATGCTCGATTTCGGGTGGTTGCCCCTTTTTCTGTTTGTGTTGGCAAGTAGCTATGCTTGGGATTTTCATAAAATCTCATTATAGATTGCATTTGGTCAAACCTAGCTAACTCACTCAAGCCCGGTGAAGCCAGTCAAGGTTGGTCAACGCTGGTCAATGCGGGTCAAACTTGGTCAAACCTAGTCAAACCTTGCAAAAATCGGTCTACTTTGGTGAAATTCGATTGAAACCAATTCAATTTGAACAAAATCAATTTAACATGACAACATTGTAGGAAATCGTTAAATTTTGGTTGGCTAATCCGAATATTTATCGCGAAATTCTATTTTATCTCCATTTTACCTCTTTAACTTTTAGCTTTATTTCATGCATGTTTTGTTGGTTTATACCCAGCTTAAAAAGGGGACTTAAGCAAAATATTTTGCTAATCAGGCAAGATAAAATAGCGAAAGGACAGTTATCAAAGATGCAAAAATATGCAGAGAAAAATCCGTATTTGATGGGAAGATTGACAGTGAAATATTGGGAGTGTAAAATTTTAACCTTTTAGTGTGTTAGGAATCCTTAAGATTTAGAAAGTTGTTAAAATTAGCAACATGTGTCAATTTTAACATCACTCGATGTATTTAGCTCCTATTTTCACTGTTTTAATTATGTCATTATAGCTTATGTGTCGCTTTTTATTTATTTATTTTTTGCACAAGTAAATTGGTAAAGTGTACCAGTTTCGAGTGATTTGCAGAAAAGCAAGGCATATGCGAGGTCCCACCGTCTTTCGTTTCCTTTCCAATGGATGGCGCCAATTGTTTTGGTATAGTAGATTGAGGTTCTTGGTTAGGAGAGCCAAGCCTCAAGCTCTTTGGGAAAAGCGATGGGACTGGCACCTGGCTTGTCCTACGGGAGATGAGCAAACGAGTCAGAAGGACCCACGGGCTGCACCCGTGGAGGACCCCTCCGATGCCTAAGTCAGGGTTTATCCTAGAAAAGGAGAGAATAAATAATAAATATATAAAAATAATGACATACTTAGCTCAAGTTGAGTAAAGAAGGTACGATACCTTGTGCAACTCCGAGTAGAGCTCCGGGTAAAAGAGAGAAAGAATATACCGTGTAGATAGGGAGAGTTGGGCCACCAGGGCGTCGCATGTAGTGACTTCAGAGGTGGTATTCGGATCAAGGCGGTGGTGTTGGTGTTGACATGAGCTTGGTCGGGTCCCGGCATCCTGAGGCATCTCGACTTTAGCCCTCACGGGGCATTTTTGAGGTAGAGCGAGAGAGGAGTTCGCGAGTGCTCTTTGAGGGAGAGAGAGAGAGCTTTACTTGAGGAGGGCTTGCTTTCCTTGTGTGTGTGTCTCTTTATTTATAATGAAGAGAGGGGAGGAGCCGGTTGAGAGTGAAGACGGGAGAGAGAGACGGGGCAAGATGGGAGGGAGGAGAGAGAGAGAGAACCATGAGATGGAGAGAGGGGTGAGGATAGAAAAATTGAGTGAGGACAGAGAAAGTGGTGAAGAGAGAGAGGGACCGTGAGAGAGGGTGAGGAGAGAGAGTGTGGGGTATTAATGAGCGGAGAGAGAATGTGATGGTGAGGAAAGAGAAAAGGTGGTGAGAGGAGAGAGAAAGCAAAGGAAGAAAGAGAGAGTGTGGGGTTGTTGTCGATCCGAGTTACGGTGTCGGGTAATCATCATTACCTGGCCGACTCTCGGGGGAGAGGGAATCTCGCCGGAGTCGAGGAGTATGCTTCGTCGAGGTGTTGTCGCGAGACTGTCCGCGAGCCAAAATGCTTCTTGTCAGCCTGATGCGTCTATGTCTTCACGGGTGCAGCTTGAGTTCCGGAAGTGTCCTCCGAGAGTGCATTTCGGGGCGAGATGCACTGGTGTCCTGGTGGCCGCGTTTCCTCCATTCTGGGGCCTTCTTCTGCTTGGGCTCCTGGAGGCGCCTTGTTGGCGAGAGGCGCTTCGTTCTTGTAAGTCGAAGGTGGAGTTTCGAGGGTGCATCTTGGTCCGAGATGCATCCCCGTCCGGACGTGCGTGCTTCCTTCTTCGTCTACTCGGATCCCAGGATGTGTCCTATTGGCGGGATGAGCTCCTTTCTTTCAAATCAAAGGTAGAGTTCCGGAGGCGGCCTCCGAAGGGATCTCGGCCCTAGATACGGCCTCGTCCTCCAAGGGGGTATCTCGGCCCTAGATGCGGCCTCGTCCTTGGCGGCCACGTGTCACTTGTTCGGATGTTATTTTTGGAGTTATCATTACAATATATACATACAAATAATAAAATTATATTTTCATTTTGCATATGTAAATATATATATAATTTTTTTTCTTTTTTTTTTTTTTTGTGTATACATGCACGCATGTTCTTTGCTTTCTCGACATAATAACTTAATTAGTTTTTTCTTTCTACGTAAATATTTAACCTTTCTTATCATATATACAAAATAAATTTATTTGTACGCATAGAACTGAAGACTTTTTCTGTTTTCTCGATATATGTGTATATATTTAGAAGAATATCCAAAAATAAGTTTTTACCCTTTTCTAAAATATAGTGTATAAACAAAACTAATTTTCATTTTTTCCCCAAACGTATGTATGTATATAACTGTGTATACAATGTTATTGTTTCCTTTTTTTGTATAGTTTGTGAAATCATAGATGAAACTTAAAAGGGAGGCGGACAACACGTTGAAAACTAGTCCCCTTTCATTTACTTCATTTTAGAGTATATTCTGTAGTATATTGTATTCTAGGAAAGAAAATTAGGGATATTATTCTTTACCCTTTTATTTGAATGTGTTTGGGGAGATCAATATTGTTCTTCATTTGCTCTCCTAAGCTCTATATATAGAGCATCCTTGTACCTCATTTACCATTCAATCAAAACATAGTTGGTTCTTCACACAGTATCAGTGACCCGTTAAGAGTAGGGATGGTAATGGGGCGGGGCGGGGCGGGTATGGGGGGCGCCTCCTCCATACTCTTACCCGCCACCCAAATTCTATACCCGTACCCGCCCCATTACCCGCCACGGGTGCGGGTACAAACCCATACCCATTACCCGCCCCATTACTCGCGGGTACCCAACGGGTACCCGTTACCCCCCCCCCCCCGTACCCGCTCCCCGCACCCGCTCCCCGCACCCACCTTGTTATCTATCCATTGTCCAACTTATTACACAAAAAATTCTTTTCTTTTTTCCTTCAATAATAACCATGACTTCATAATTATAAATTACCAGAGAAATTTATTTTATATAGAATAACACAACGGGGATATATGGGTATGAGGAAGAGCGGGGCGGATACATGCGGGTACAAGGGGGTCGGGGTGGGTACGAGGCGGGGCGGGTACAAGCCTATACCTGTACCCGCCCCATACCCGTGACGGGTATTAAAATGTGTACCCTACCCGTACCTGTTACCCGCATCATCTGTACCCATACCCGCCCCAAACGGGGCGGATACCCACGGGTAACGGGTTTTACCCGCCCCATTGCCATTCCTAGTTAAGAGACTCCCTTCCCTCTCCCTTCATTATTCCCTCCCCCCCCCCCCCCCCCCCCCCCCCCCCCCCCCCCCGCCCCCTTTCTCCTATTCAAGTTCTTCTTGTTCTCTGTTTGACTTCTTTTATTCAAAGTTCTTGCATTTTATTAGATTAATATGACAGCACCTAACTCTAATTCTACTTCCCCTTCCCCTTCACCGGTGCAGCATCGGTCACTGGCATTGCCAAAGGTGGCAGACTAAGGCTATCTCATTGCCGGCAGGTCTGCCAACCACCCAATTCCGGGCTTCTCCCTGGGTGTGACCGATTTTCCCAGTATCGACACCATATCCTCTAGTCTCTTCCTCAATGGACTAACAAATGCCGATATAGCCATCTCTGGTAGTACGTCAGCCCCTATGAGGCCACTAGTTTCTCAATTTCTTAGCTCGAACATCCCCTCTTCCCGTCCCCCCTTCCCATTACCGTCAAACACTTTCCTCATCAGATCTGCAATTTCCAGATAGTTTCACACCCCCTATCAGATCTGGTCCCACCGCAGTTCTTGTCGATGTGTCGCCTTTCCAGGCTACTCTTGTCGTACCCCTACCATGGCCACCAGCAACAGCCTGCTCACCTCGGTTACGCAGCCCATCCATAGCTGCGGTGATGTGGTCTCCAACATATGCCCCACCCTAATTTTTCTTATACTACAAATGCTCTCTACTTCTCCCTCTCTCTAGCATTTCAAACATAATAACAATAAAATTGAAAAATACAACAGATTATCCCGCTTGGAGAGAACAATTTTATATGTTATTAGTCGCACATCAATTAATGGGTTATATTGACGGTACCCACCCTTGCCCACCAAATTACATAACAAATTCAAATCAAACAACTACACCCAATCCTCATTACATCACTTGGACTAGAGCTGACCAAAGTCTTCGGTCATGTATTATTGTCTGACAACCCACCTCAAAAGCCATGTGGGATGCCCTTGTCAAGTGATTTTGAAACCACTCGATGGCTAAGGAATTTGACTTGAGGACTCAAATTGTTAATTTAAGAATAGATGGCAAAACTATGGAAAATTATCTATTTGAATTAAAATCCATAGCTGACGACCTAGTTGCCATAGATTCCCTCAAACAAAGAACTTGTTCACTATGCACTATCAGGACTCCTAATAGAATATGCCGCATTTGGCACTCTCACCCGGAACACCTACCCTACCCAAATTTCAAAATACTTAAAACTGCTCTCTTAAATGAGGAAAGAGCCCAAAGTCGGTGTCAAGGGCGATCTTCCTTTGATCCCCAACATGCTTTAGTTGCTTCAAGTGCAAGTACCCAAGTTTCTAACTCAGGCCGTGGTGGTCGCAGTCGAGGTGACAAAGGTTGCAACCATGGCCGCCGTGGGGGTCGAGGGGGCCGAGTTGGGGGACATAACAACCAAAAAAACACTAGTCACCACCATTCCAACCCAACCGCACCACAGCAAAGACCTCCGGGTAATCCCACTAGTAGAGGAATTCTTGGACCTGAACCCCAACACTGCCAAATCTACAACCAATTTGGCCATGCCGCTGTCTCCTGCCCTCATTGCTTCGACCAAGCTACCTTCTCGGATCCGTCCCACTCTCTTGCTGCCATGTCCATAAATGACTCACAGGATTACAGTTGGTTCCCCGACTATGGCGCCTCAAATCACATGACTCCTCACTCAGGTATGCTAGATTCTCTTCTTCCTTACTATGGTCATAAACAAGCTTTAGTTGGGGATGGGGCTTTGCTTCCTATTACGCATGTGGTTTCGTCTACAATTAAAGCGAAATCATGCCATCTTCAACTTTGAAATGTTACGTTAGTCCCAAAACTCACACATAACCTTCTCTCCATAAAGAAACTTTGTCAAGATAATGGTTGAACTGTCAATTTTGACCCCAATTTCTTTTCTGTTAAAGACAAGGCTATGGGGATTCCTCTGCTTCAAGTTTGCAGTAACAGACCACTTTATAGTTTTTCACCTCATTCTACTGGACTCATGGCTTGAACACTCACAGGAGACTTATGGCATCATCGATTAAGGCATCTAGATTGACCTATATTTGATGTTTTATGTACTCGCAAACTTATTTCCAGTTCATGTTTACTGATTTCTATCAGACTTGTGTTTTAGGCAAATCTAATCTCATTGATTTCCGTTTCAGCATGCTTTACATTTAATTCATTCTTATGTATGGCAATCTCCTATTTCATCAAACTCATATCACAAATATTATTTATTTTATTGATGAATTCCCCCACTTTACTTGGATTTACCCCATGAAACATAAATCTGAAGTGTTCGAAATTTTTGAAGTTTTCAAAACCCTAGTCAAAACTCAATTCTCTACAAAAATAAAAAATGTTCAAAGTGATGGTGGTCAAGAATTTGACCACCATCATATGAATAACTTATGTAGACAACATGGGATTCATTTTTGTCTTTCATGGTGGCGGAACGAACAACACTCTCTTGAAATGACATGAATGCGTCTCATACAATGTCGTTTACCTTTTCCTTTTGGGATGATGCCACATGTACTGCATGTTACATTATTAATCGTCTCCTCCAAAACTCATCCCCATTTGAAAAACTTTTCAAATGTTTTCTTGACTACTCAAGCTTTCACGTTTTCGGTTGTACATGTTATCCCAAAATCACCCCACGTGCCCCAAACAAATTAGCCTCTGGGGCCATCCCATGCATCTTCATAGGTTATGTAGCTCGCTACAAGCATTACCGATGTCTTGACCCCAAAACTGGAAAAATATACATAAACCGTCATGTAAGTTTTGACGAGTCTAGCTCCTCTTATCCCGAACTTGCCACCTTGCCAACATACATGTCCGGGGACCATCGCTACCATAGTTGACCTTCCCCACCCACTCCTACCAATCTCGGTATATCCCAAAGTGGTGGGCGCCCACCCATCTCGATCCCTATGCGGTATACAGATCGAACCGAAAACTTAACTTACCCAGATCCCCATACTGAACCAAACCTCCTCCCTACTCCCAGCACTGCGGCACCCAGTCAAACACCCCGGCCCATCCTAGAGGACCCTGAGCACTTCCACAGCACTGCACAACCACATACCCCTCTGGTCCTACCCGATAGCCCACTGTTTCCCAAACCAACCCCACCCCCCCCCCCCCCCCCCCCACCCCATTCGAGCCTCCTATCCCAATATCCATTACTCAAAAACCACCCATGACCCAGCCGTGCTCTGAGGTCTCCTTGGTCCCCAACAAACAACCCGCTTCTTCCCAAGCCACAAACATGGCTCCCATGCAAACTCGTCCAAAAGATGACATAAGAAAAGTCAAATACCCACGTTCACCCTTATCTATAATTGTAACACAAGAACCCACATGTCAGGCTGTTAAAAACCCCAAATGGCAAGAAGCCACAGTAGATGAATTTAACGCTTTTATTCTAAACAACAAATGTGAACTTGTACCCCCCAACTCAAACCAAAACATTGTGAGCAACACTTGGAAATATCGAGTAAACTAAGCGGATGGCTCTGTGGACCGTTTTATGGCTCGCCTTGTAGCCCAGGGCTTTCACCAACATGAAGGCATTGACTTCAAGGAAACCTTTAGCCCTGTTGTCAAACCCTCCACCATATGCTTTGTTCTTTCACTTGATATTACCAACAACTGGTGTATCAAACAATTAGATGTTAAAAATGCTTTGTTACATGGCCATCTTAAGGAAGAAGTGTACATGAGGCAACCTAAAGGGTTCATACACCCTAAATATCCCAACCATGTATGTCAATTAAGGAAAGCGCTATACGGTCTTAAACAGGCTCCCCAAGCATGGTTTCATCGCTTCAGCTATTTCCTCTATACCCTTGGTTTTATTTGTTTTTGTGCTGAACCCTCTCTCTTTCTATTTCGAAAATCAAATGACCTCATATGCCTCCTTCTCTATGTTGATGACATAATTCTAATAGGCTCAAATCCAAGCTCTCTCGACGCCCTTATTTGCACTCTCTCCATGCAATTTGCCATGAAAGACCTTGGCCCTCTTCACTACTTCCTTGGAATTGAAGCACATCGAACCATGAAAGGACTCTTCCTCTCACAACACAAGTATACTATCGGCCTTCTCACGAAACATCAAATGCACAATGCCAAACCTATCAAAACCCCTCTACCAACTTGAACCCACCTCTTCTTGACCGATGGGGATCTCCTCCCTGACCCAACTGAGTATCGAAGTGCTATTGGGGCACTCCAATATCTCAGCATGGCCAGTTCCGATATATGTTTTTTGGTTAACCTTATCTCCCAATTTATGCATGCCCCCAGGACAAGTCATTGGCAGATTGTCAAGTGCATTCTTCGGTACCTCAAAGGCACCCTCGACCATGGACTAACGATCCTACCAAGTTCCTGCACCTTTGTAGTAGTTTATGCTAATGCTGATCGGAGAGGATGTCTTGATACTTGCCCCTCAATGATGGGCTACGCTCTATTCCTTGGTGCCAACCTCATCTCATGGTGTGCCAAGAAGTAGATAACAGTCTCCAAGTCCTCCACTGAATCTAAATACCGTGCCATTTCCCAAGCCGCTGTTGAAGCTAATTGGGTCCTATACCTCAAAAGGGACTTATGTCTCCATCACTCAACTCCAATCACCATCTATTATGACAACATCTTTGCTTCCTACCTTACCGCCAACTCTGTCTCGAATGCTCACAGCAAGCATGTTGACGTTGACTTCCACTTTGTTCGTGAGAAGTTTTTCAAAGGTGACCTCCAAGTTCACTACTCTCCTACAACTCAGCAAATTGCTGACATCTTCACAGACAGACTCAGCAATGACCTCTTCCAATACCACAAGATCAATCTTCATGTGGCTCTGCCACCCTGAGATTGAGGGGGCCTATTAAAGTATATTCTATAGTATATTGTATTCTAGGAAGGACAATTAGGGATATGATTCTTTACCCATTTTACTGTTGATTTGCATGTGTTTAGGGAGGTCAATATTGTTCTTTATTTGCTCTCTCCTAAGCTCTATACATAGAGCATCCTTGTATCTCATTTACCTTTCAATCAAATCATAGTTTGTTCTTCACAATTGTAAACATGGTTATGAGGTTGGTGTCTTTTTCCCCCAATAATAGGGACATTGGTGTCTACTAGAATATGTGACAAACATGAAACTCGACTTTATATTTGTAGTACGGCTGGCAATCGCAGTAAATCAAGCATGGGGTACCCCGGCCAATTATGTGCAAAGTACAACTGCATATTGCAATAGTAGAAAGTGGTTCAATTATAATCCAAAGACAACGGTCCCCTGAAAAAAAAAAATTCAATACAAAGACATAAATTAAGAAAGTCTCATGGACCCACAAAATATCAAGTGACAACGAGTTATTGTTATTTGCAGATTGTGTAGGCAGTATACAAGTAATCGTAATATTTTTTGTTTTATGAAGTAGATTTAGGCAATATTGAAAACCACCATGTTTTATATATTTTTGTACATATAAATGCAGATTTTTTAATCCATATACCCCTTAACTTTACTACCCAACCTTTAGAAATGTGCACATGTTAGTATAGAAAATAGAAAATTTATGCTATCTAAAGCACTAGGTGAATCCGCAGTATTACTACAACCCTTAGACTATTGGTGTAAAACACCTACCACCAAATTGGGGTCGTGGGATCAAGTCCCTGTAACACATGCTTGCCTTCTTATTCTCAAATATTTCTCTCTCTTCGGTCCCCTCACTCTTGAGTTTGTAAAGAAAGACTACTTCGCTAATTTTTAATTTTATATGACTATATGTTACCCAATTTTTATTATATATTTTAGGGTTGCTTATGTCAAGAGTATTTTTATGTTTTCTACTATGCTAATATAATTACTTCTAATTATGTTAACTTAGCCATTGTACAATTTAGATTATATCAATTTAGGCTTGTACTATTTTTCTTTTCATCTATATATTTCGCTGACTTACCAAAAAAAAAAAAAAAAAGAATACAAACCCACTCGTTGGAGCAACCAAAAGTCAAGCATGACTCAATCGTCAAAAAATTTAATTGCGAATTTATCGACCACATTATTGTATGACTAAATTGCCACAATGTAAAATGTCAAGGACAAAACCAACATAATTTAAATTACAATTAATAATTTTATTGATATTGTGGATTAAGCATAAGGACATACAAAAATCTTATGTTATTTATATTTTTATTTTTAATATAAGTATGTACCTCGCTTCATTAAGAACCTGGATTTGCCATTGCTTATGGCTCTTTTATATACTAATGTCCATTAACGTGTCTTTCAATTTTCGCTTGTTTTGACAAAATCATCCCCTGCAAGCCTCTCTTGGATCGCACCTGGCTCGCATTCAGCTCTAGAATTCACAGGCTCTTTCTTATGCTGGGCATTTACAACTTATTAGTTTGGCGCTGTTTTCTATTCAGGTTTATTAGTCATCTATCTTCATTCTCCGAAGGCAATGATCAAGTAGATCAAGTCGACGCTTTTTTCCTTTCTGTGGAAGGGCGCTTCGATTGCCCCAGTTACCCTCATAGAGAGGGTGTTCTTGGGATTCGCCGCCTGACTAAGTGGAACAGGCTTCTATTAAGAAGCACATACGGGTTCTGCTCTCTAATCGTGGTCTTGGGATTCGCCGCCTAACAAAGTGGAACCGGGCTTCTATTATGAAGCACATATGGGTTCTGCTCTCCGATTGTGATTCTCTATGGCCTCAGTGGATTCATGCTAATCGACTCCAGGAAAAGAGCTTCTGAGAGATTGAGCTGACAAGGTCAACTCCTTGGTCATGGAGGAGCATGCATAGTGTTCAGTCCTTGTGTGATGAAGCTTTCAGACACATCATTGGCGATGGGCATGACATTGCACTTTGGGTTGACTACTAGCTACCTTGTGGGCATTTGATGGGTTGGCTCACGACCGTACTTTGACTTCTACTGATCATCTATGGGGCTCATGCATTTTTGACATTATTCAGGGTGATCAGTGGAGGTTTCAGCAGGAGAGGGTTAAGCTGCTACCTATTTGGGATTATGTTGACGTCAGACCTCATCAAGGTGTAGTTGTCCATATTAGGCGGATGGGTGACCATTCGGGATTATTCACCACTAGATCGGCATGGGAGATGATTTGTAGCAGGAGAGGGGAGGATTCGATCCATCATCTTCTTTGGCTACAGTTGCACGTTCCTAGGCACTCGTTCATTCTATGTCTTGCCTCTGGTGAGCGACTTTGGACTTGTGATAGATTGCTGAGACATCAGGCTCAGGGCGCCAAGTCTTCATGTGTGCTGTGTGGTTCAGATGATGATTTGCATAGCCATCTCTTCTTCACCTGTAGCTTCTTTGCTTCTGTTTGGTCTAGGGTGTCATCGTGCACATCATTTGCCTGACCTGTGCTTCCTTAGCGTGAGCTGGTTTCTTGGGCTGCTGCTCAGCTCTGTGGAGGTGGGGTGGATCATATTTTGGCCTACCTTTGCCTTAATGCGACAGTTTATATTCTCTAGTATAAGCATAACCTAAGGATTCAATGCTCTTAGTTCAGACCTTCTTCAACTGTTATTGAGGAGATCACAGGATTGATTCGTAGCCATCTCATTGCTTCTCCTATGCTTGGTGTTGCTCAGTGTCACTCTCACCTTCTACAGGAGTGGGGAGATTGAGCATTAGTTATGTTTGACTTCTAGCTTTGTTTTGCTTTTGCTTGTTGGTCATGTCAATCTTTGATGCTTCTTAGCTGTATTTGATTCATTTTTTTGATTCATTGATGTAGGTCTTTCTGGCCATGACTTGGGTATGTCCCTCGTAGACTTGCACATAAATATTTTCTTCATATATCATACTAACTTATCAAAAAAAGAAAATAGTGGTTAAACAAATTCTCATAATTCTCAAGGGATCACTTAGTTTTTGTACCACATTACAAGGTAAAGAAAACTAAAAATTAAATTGAAAAAGTGCAAATTGTTAGTTAAATGAACAACTACCAAAACACAATGTCCAAGACTCAAATGAGAGTTAGGTACCCTTTTGACCACCAATGTGGCTAAAATTAGGCAATTTGGTCATCCAAGCCCAACTTTGGAAGATGCAGTCATCCAACTCATAATAAAAGCCTAATTAAGAGTTAAGCGACCAAAATTTCCACAACCTTACTTGGGTGACCAAACTGTCAATTGTTTGCCACATTAGTGACCAAAAGGGGACTAAACACGTTCCTTTGATGGGAAAAATCTCCATTAATATTAGGGATTAAATAAGACAGTGTTTTTTCTTTCAAAGAAAAAAATAGAACTTGAAAACATTATCATTGAACAAAATATTCAATAAGTTGTGTTGACACTCCAATAAATTTAGAAGATTTTACACCATCCTCATATTTAGAAGCTATAAAACCAAGTCACACATCCACCCCCATATTAATTAAATTTACTAGGTTTTCCCCCTTGCGATACACAGGTGGTTTTTCTATTTTTAATAAATTTAGTCTAGATATTTTCACTGTTTCAAATTATAATTGATACCATTGTTTTAACTAATGTTCTTTGTCCATTTTATCATTTTTATATAATTTGTAAGTTTTTTCAACGACGCATTGGTTTGATTAGGTTATGTGATGAATGTAAATAGAGTGAATAAAACAAGATCCAGTCAAATTATCTACTCAAATTATATACATATACACATATACATCGGGAAATCAAAATTTATTATTGGGCATATATTATTACAAAATTGTAAAAAATTTATTTTTATATATTTTTGGAAAATATTGTTGCAATATAACTCCAGATTCCACATAGATTCAATCACAAATATAAATTGCAATCAACAATCTCAAGCAAAGACCGTTGTATTGATAATATCACTATAATTGTGAGCATTACATGTATAACAAGTAGATAGTATAGGAAAAAGGGGGAAGAGGATTAGAGAAGATTTGAGGGAGAAATAGAGAAGAAGATTAGATAGAAGAGGGAGGGAGAGAATCGGTTGGGAGAGAGAGAATACTCAAGCAAATTCAACAACATTTTCTCTCTCCTAGCCTTACCCTCTATTTATACTACTAGATAATTGGCTAAAAAATTACAATCAAGCATCTGTAATCCTACTTAATAACTTCCTGCCTCACATGACAAGTCATGTGTGCCGAGTCACAGACCGAGATACCAGTTGAGTCAAGAGCTGAGTCATCTGCCGAGTCATGAGTTGAGTCATGTCAATTTGTCGTTAGTATCGTTTGTATCAATACCTCTCCCCCCCCCCCCCCCCCCCCCCGGGTGAAATGACCCTTGTCCCCAAGGGCCAAAGCTAGGTAAACGGCGCTAAAGGTCCTAAAGAAATTCCTTTGTTGCATTGTCGAATTCTGACCAGTCCATTGAACGAGCACCTGTGTAGCAACAAGTCGGCGATACGTAGCCTCGACCCTGATAAGACTACCCACTAGGGCCATCCCAAGCATCTTCATAGGTTATGCAGTTCGCTACAAGGGTTACCGATGTCTTGACCACAAAACTGGAACTTCCTCTCACAACACAAGTATTCTATCGACCTTCTCACGAAACATCAAATGCACAATGCCAAACCTATCAAAACCCCTCTACTAGCTCGAACCCATCTCTCCTTGACCGATGGGGATCTCCTCCCTGACCCAATTGGGTATCAAAGTGCTATTAGGACACTCCAATATATCACCATGGCCCGTTCCGATATATGTTTTTTTGGTTAATCTTGTCTCCCAGTTTATGCATGCCCCCAGGATAGGTCATTGGTAGGTTGTCAAGCACATTTTTCGATACCTCAAAGGCACCCTCGACCATGGAATAATGATCCTACCAGGTACCTGCACCTTTGTAGTAGTCTCTGCTGATGCTGATTGGAGAGGATGTCTTGATACTCGCCACTCAATAATGGGCTACGCTCTATTCCTAGGTGCCAACCTCATTTCATGGTGTGCCAAGAACCAGATAACAATTTCCAAGTCCTCCGCTGAATCTGAATACCGTGCTATTTCCTAAGCCGTTGCTAAAGTAGATTGGGTCTTATACCTCATGAGGGACTTAGGTCTCCATCAATCAACTCCAATCACCATCTATTGTGTCAACATCTCTGCTTCCTTCCTCACTACCAACCCTATCTCGAATGATCGCACAAGCATGTTGACATTGACTGCCATTTTGTTCATGAGAAGTTTTTCCAAGGTGACCTCCAAGTTCGCTACTCTCGTACAACTCAGCAAATTGTTGACATCTTCACAACGGATTCAGCAATGACCTCTTCCAATACCACAAGATCAATCTTCATGTGGCTCTACCACCCTCAAATTGAGGGGCGTATTAAAGTATATTCTATAGTATATTGTATTCTAGGAAAGACAATTAGGGATATGATTCTTTACCCTTTTTACTCTTGATTTGCATGTGTTTAGGGAGGTCAATATTATTCTTTATTTGCTCTCTCCTTGGCTCCATACTTAGATTATCCTTGTATCACATTTACCATTAAATCAAAGCATAGTTGGTTCTTCACAATTGTAAACATGGTTATGAGGTTGGTAATTCCTCCTCACCCCCCCCCCCCCCCCCCCCCCCCCCCCCCCTTTCCAATAATAGGGACATTGGTGTGTACTAGTATATGTGATAAACATGAAACTCGACTATATATTTATAGTACAGTTGGCAATCGCAGTAAATCATGCATGGGGTACACCGCCCAATTATGTGCAAAGTACAACTGCACATCGCAGCAGTGGGAAGTGGTTCAATTAGAATCTAGCAACAACCATCCACTGAAAAAAAAATTCATTACAAGGACATAAATTAAGAAAGTCTCATGGACCCACGAAATATCAAGCGACAACGAATTATTGTATATTTGCAGATTGTGTAGGCAGTATACAAGCAATCGTAATATTTTTTGTACTATGAAGTAGATTAAGGCAATATTGAAAACCACCATGTTTTATATATTTTTGTACATATAAATGCTCATTTTTTTAATACATATACCCCTTAACTTTACCACCCAACCTTTAGAAATGTACATATGTTTGTATAGAAAATAGAAAATAGAAAATTTATGCTATCTAAAGCACTAGGTGAATTCACAGTATTAGTACAAGCCTTAGACTGTTGGTCCACCAAATTGGGGTTGTGGGATCAAGTTCCTGTAACACATGCTTGCCTTCTAATTCTCAAATATTTCTCTCTTTGGTTCCCTCACTCACTCTTGAGTTTGTAAAGAAAGACTATTTCCCTAATTTTTAATTTTATATGACTATATGTTATCCAATTTTTATTATATATTTTAGGGTTGCTTATGTCAAGAGTTTTTTTTGACATTTTCTACTATGCTAATAAAATTACTTCTAATTATGTTAACTTAGTCATTGTACAATTTAGATTATATCAATTTAGCCCCACAATGAAATTGAAGTTAGATTTGGTATTATTTTCATTGGCTTGTGATGTTAGATACATGTAACTTAATACAGACCCACTCGTTGGTGCAACCAAAATTCAAGCATGACTCAATCGTCAAAAGTTTTAATTGCTAATTTTAATGTCCATGAACGTGTCTTTCAAGTTTTGCTTGTTTTGATAAAATCATCCACTGCAAGCCTCTCTTGGATCGCATCCTGGCTCACATTCGGCTTTCGAATTCATAGGCTCTTTCTTATGCTAGGAATTTACAGCTAATTAGGTCGGTGTCATTTTTTATTCAGGTCTATTAGTCATATATCTTCATTCTTCCGAAGGCAATCTTCAAGAAGATCGAGTTGATGCTTTTTTCTTTTCTGTGGAAGAGCACTTCGATAGCCCCGGTTACCCTCGTAGAGAGGTTGGTCTTGGATTTGCCGCCTGACAAAGTGGAACCAGGCTTCTATTGTGACACACATATGGGTTCTGCTCTCTGATCGTGATTCTCTGTGGCCTCAGTGGATTCATGCCAATCGACTCCAGGAGAAGAGCTTCTGAGAGATTGAGCTGACAGTGTCAATTCCTTGATCGTGGAGGAGCATGCTTAGTGTTTGGTCCTTGTGTGATGGAGCATTTAGACCCATCGTTGGAGATAGGCATGACATTGCACTTTGGGCTAACTACTGGCTACCTTGTGGGCATTTGATAGGTTGGTTCACGACCACACTTTGACTTCTGCTAATCACGTATGGGGCTCACGCATTTTTGACATTATTGAGGGTGATCAGTGGTGGCTTCAACAGGAGAGGGTTGAGCTGCTATCTATTTGGGATTATGTTGACTTCAGACCTCATCAACGTGTAGTTGACCATATTAGGTGGATGGGTGACCAATTCAGGATTATTCACCACCAGATCAGCCTGGGAGATGATTTGTAGCAGGAGGGAGGAGGATTCCATCCATCATCTTCTTTGGTTATAGTTGCACATTCCTAAGCACTCATTCATTCTATGGCTTGCCTCCTGTGAGCAACTTTGGGCTCGTGACAGATTGCTGAGACAGTAGGTTCAGGGCACCTAGTCTTAGTGTGTGCTATGTGGTTCAGATGATGATTTGCATGGCCATCTCTTCTTCGCCGGTAGCGTCTTTGCTTCTGTTTGGTCTAGGGTGTCATCGTGCACATCATTTTCCTGACCCGTGCTTCCTTGGTGTGAGCTTGTTCTTGGGCTGCCACTCAGCTCTGTGGACGTGGGGTGGATCATGTTCCGGTCTGCCTTTGCCTCTCTGCAACAGTTTATATCCTCTAATATGAGTGTAAACTAAGGATTCAGCGCTCTCAGTCTAGACCTTCTTCAACTGTTATTGAGGAGATCATAGGATTGATTCAAACCTATCTCATTGCTGCTCCTACGCTTGGTGTTGCTCAGCGTCACTCTCAGCTTCTACAAGAATGGGGAGACTGAGCATTAGTTTTGTTTGACGTCTAGCTTTGTTTTGCTTTTGCTTTGTTGGTCATGTCAATCTTTGATGCTTCTTAGTTGTAGTTGATTCATTTTTTGATTCATTGATGTAGATCTTTTTGGCCATGACTTGGGGTATATCCGTCACAGACTTGTACATATATATTTTCTTCATATATGGTATATCACACTAACTTGTCAAAAAAAAAAAAGAAGAAAGAAAATAGTGGTTAAACAAATTCTCATAGTTCTTAAGGCATCACTTAGTTTTTTACCATATTACAAGGTCAAGAAAAACGTAAATTAAATTGAAAAGGTGCAAATTGTTAGTTAAATGAACAGCTACCAAAACACAATATCTAACACTCAAATGAGAGTTAGGTCTCCTTTTGATCACCAATCTGGCTAAAAGTAGGCAATTTGGTCATCCAAGCCCAACTTTGAAATATGTAGTCATCCAACTCATAATAAAAGCACAATTAAGAGTTAAGCGACCAAAATTTCCACGACCTTACTTGGGTGACCAAACTGTTAATTGTTTGCCACGTAGGTGATCAAAATGGGACTAAACACGTTCATTTGATAATAAAATCTCCATTAATATTAGGGATTAAATAAGACAGTGTTTTTTCTTTCAAAAATAAAAATAGAACTTGAAAACATTATCATTGAACAAAATATTCAATAAGTTGTGTTGACACTCAAATAAATTGAGAAGATTTTACACCATCCTCATATTTAGAAGCTATAAAACCAAGTCATACATCCATCCCCATGTTAATTAAATTTACTAGGTTTTTACCCTTGTGTTACACTGGTGGTTTTTCTATTTTTAATAAATTTAGTCCAGATAATTTAACTGTTTCAAATTAAAATTGATACCATTATTTTAACTAATGTTCTTTGTCCATTTTATCATTTTTATATGATTTGTAATTTTTCTCAACAACGCATTGGTTTGATTAGGTTATATGATGAATGTAAATAGAGATGAATAAAACAAGATCCATTCAAATTATCTACTCAAATTATATACATATACACATATATATGGGGGGAAAACAAAATTTATTATTGGGCATATATTAATACAAAATTGTGAAAATTTTATTTTTATGTATTTTTGGTAAATATTGATGTAATACAACTCCAAATTTCACATAGATTCAATCACAAATATAAATTACAATCAATAATCTCAAGCAAAGACCGTTGCATTGGTAATATCACTATAATTGCAAGCTTTACATGTATAATAAGTAGATAGTATACCGGGGGGGGGGGGGGGGGGGGGGGGGGGGGGGAGGATTAGAGAAGAAGATTGAGGGAGAAATAGAGAAGAAGATTAGGTAGAAGAGGGAGGGAGAGAATCGGTTGGGAGAGAGAGAATACTCAAGCAAATTCGTCAACGTTTTCTCTCTCCTAGCCTTAACCCCTATTTATACTATTAGACAATTGGCTTACAATTATAATCAAGCATCTATAATCGTACTTATTAACTTCCTGCCTCACATGACAAGTCATGTGTGTCGAGTCACGGACCGAGTTTCCAGTCAAGTCAAGAGCTGTCTCATCTGCAGAGTCACGAGTTGAGTCACACTGATTTGTCGTTAGTAGCATTTGTATGAATACCCCCCCCCCGGGTGAAATGACCCTTGTCCCCAAGGGTCAACTCTAGGAAAACAGCACTGAAGGTCCTAAAGAATTTCCTATGTTACATTGTCGGAGTCTGACCAGTCCATTGAACGAGCGCCTGAGTAGCAACAAGTCGGTGATAAGTAGTCTCAACCTCAATAAGACTGCCCTGAGCAGAATCATAGAATGACACTAAAATAAACTAACATAAATCGGTATCGTAGCCAACTACTAATGGTACCCAGTGGTGAAGTGGACCGAGCTGCCAAGTGTAGAGCTGACCCATAAATGGTCCGAACTGTTCATCCTCAATGATACGCCCCATAGTCAGGTCTGAATGCCATACTTTATGTAACTTGGCATGAAACTCAGAAGAAGTGGGGGATAGAACCATGATGATATAACTCATACCCGGATCTGAATGCCACACCTGTTATAACTTAGAGTGAAACTCAGATGAAGTGCGCGATAGAGCCATACGCAAAATATTAGCTGCCCAAAGACGAAAGAGGGCATAGACAATACTACTTTTTGTCCATTTCAATGGAATTCGATGATCGAACCCCAGACGGTACATCGGTAAGCTTGGAGACTCATCGAAAACTTTTGTGGAATCAGTTAACAAAACCTGGAGATCAGCGAAGTCTTCAATGTGCTATGCTTTGGTCATGTTGAAGCTGAACAGAGATGAGGCATGTGCTAAAGATAAGACAAGCGAGTTACGGGTATTGCCATTATCAACGAGAAGACTAAAAATTTGTTTGTCACATTGTCCCTGGACAGGCATAGTCTGACAATTAGTAACTCCTTCAAAAGCGTGAATCGGTATGTGAGAATCCTGGTCCGGATCAGGTTCTGGCTCAACGGCGTCGGTATGATCATCGACCTCCACCAAATAGAACTGAACTCGTTTACTCACAGGGCAATTGTGCCCCTGGAAAAACAATTTGATGGTAGTAAAAACACAAATTTTTGGCCCTATGTTCATCGATCTCCTCAGGAGTCACAATATGTTGATTCTGAAATGGGTTTTTTTGTTTTTTTTGGTTGATTTGGGGAGGGTTTGAGTTGTGGGATTGAGAGGTTGTAATGATGTTAGGCATGGTAGGCGGCATTTTGTCGGTGTTAATAGGACCATCATGAATTGCATTTCCATGTGTGAGAAGGAGGGGGTCCATTTTTGAGGGGTTTTGATTGTTAATTCGCCTCAAGTATTTGTAATTTTTTTTTCCCGGAGCTCAGGTAATATGATTGCGTCATGTAAAGTGGTAGGCTTAAACATTTCAACCCATCCTGATAGTTCCTCATGAAATCCACCCAAAAAGACACTGATCGTATGACTCGCAGATAATTCACAACGATTAATCAACAATTCAAATGCACTTAAGTGTTTGGCTAAAGGTCCAAATTACCTCAATTTCATCAATTCAGCTAATGGATCCTGAGGAAAGTCTAAAAATTGGGTAGGAAATTGGTAATTACCTTGCTGATGATCCACTAAAATAGTCGGTGATCCAAATCATTGATCACTCTGATGATACCTGCTAATTGAAGCTACTAGTGGTGCCAGTGACAACAATAGATCATGAACGAGGCCAGCTCTAGTCATATGTTTCATCTCCTTTATTGACCGATCGAGAGCTGAGCACTGACGATAGAGGGTTTCCACTAAATCTCTCTTTGATACCAATGATCTAGTGCCATCTTCCATGTTGTAGTCACCAGACTTCACCGATTGTTAAGAGCCGAGAAAAAAGTGTTATGATGAATGACTATTGATGAATAACTATTTAAGATATTTCATTGAATACGTTATGGGTGGAACTTGGATTGCACTTCAATAGTGCTTTTGTCTCTTTTACAAGCCTCCTCTGTACGAATTGAGCCGAGGAAAGAGTGCTCTGATACCAATTGATGCAATATAACTCCAAACTCCACACAGATTCAATCACAAATATAAATTGCAATCAACAATCTCAAGCAAAGACCCTTGTATTGATAATATCAATATAATTGTGAGCTTTACATGTGTAATAAGTAGATAGTATAGGAAAAGGGGAGAAGGGGGGGTGTTAGCGAAGAAGCTTGAGGGAGAAATAGAGAAGAAGATTAGGTTGAAGAGGGAGGGAGAGAATCGGTTGGGAGAGAGAGAATACTCAAGCAAATTTATCAACATTTTCTCTCTCCTAGCCTTAACCCCTTATTTATACTACTAGATAATTGACTAACTAATTGCAATCAAGCATCCGTAGTCCTACTTAAGAACTTCCTGCCTCACATGAAAAGTCTTGTGTGCCGAGTCACAGACCGAGTTACCAGTCGAGTCACAAGCTGAGTCATTTGCCGAGTCACGAGTTTAGTCATGTCGATTTGTCGTCAGCAGCATTTGTATCAAATGTATATAAATATGTGGAGAACGTAAAATATATTTTATGAGCCCATGTATGTGTATATAATTATTTTTGTATATATAGAAAGAAGAGAAAAATAATTTTGGATGTAAAAAAATAAATATTTTACATATATATAATTATATGTACCAACAAATTAATAAATCGTAAAAGAAAAAGAAATGATATTATCAATAGATACTATAAATTATTTTTCTAGTTATATATTTATATCTTTAAAATGGAAGGGAGAAATTTAATATTTGTTATTTTTGTTAAACATATAAATAGCTGAGAAAATTGTCCAAATATTTGTACATATCTCTATTTTTGTGAATATCTTGATAGGTATATGAAAAAAAGAAAAAAAAAAGAAAGAAAGCATACTTTTATATAGAAAAGTGGAAAAATATTTCACACATATATATAGTTAGAGTGATTTTTCAAAATAACATATTTTAACATTTTTATTTCTAAAAAAGCACACAAAAATTCAAAGTTACCAAAATAGCACGCGAGAATTGAAAATTACTAAAACAGCATGCCCAGTTAGCATAGCATTGCCACCTAAGTAAGGATATTTTGGTCATTTTTCTTTTTTCAAAATTACAAAAAAAAGAAAAGTTTTTTTAATACGGCTGCAATAAGTTTTCACCAAAATGTAAAAAAAATTTAATGTTAACTAAATTTTTAGTATTGTATTATACAGATACTATTATTCGATATGTCAAATTTTAAAAATTTATTGTAAGAAAAAAGTATATCTACTTTTATTATTGTTGTTATATATCTAAATTTATATGTTATATAAAAAATTTAGGCTACATTAATTTTTTTAAATATTTTGGTGAAAGGTTGTTCCAACCGTTAAAAAAAATCTTTTTTTTAAATTTTAAAAATAAAAAATGTCCAAATGCCCTTACTTATGTGGTACTGCCATGCTGACTAGGCATGTTGTTTTGGTAATTTTTAATTTTTGCATGCTATTTCGATAACTTTAAATTTTTAGTTTCTAATTTGGAAATAAAAATATCAAAATATGTTATTTTAAAAAAGTATCCTACATAGTTATATATAGAAAATTTTGATTAAAAATAAATATATAATAAAAATAGAAAAAACATGTGCGCGCGCCCACACACAAAGCCAGGGGATAATTTGACAGCGCCAATGCTGTCAGAATTTCAAAATTTTTATAGAACCAAATTGGAGGTTTTACCAACTACCATAGTTTAAATAAAATTTTATCGAAATAGTATGATTTCAAAAATATTTATCAAAATAGTATAGTTTATTGTAGCTTTCTCAACATACCCCATTTAAAACGGCATATGATAAGAGGAGTGAGAACATAAGCTGTTTGTAACGGCGTATAAAAAAAAAATTTAATGGGCTCAGTTACAAACGGAGTACGCCCATTAAAAAAAAAAATTTTAATGGAAGCACTGCTAATTTGTATTTAAAAAATTATTGCATTAAAACTATTTTGTATAAATCATTTAAAATTTAAATAATTTTTTTAAGAAAGTATATTAACTTCATTACAATATTGTATGTGTCATCTTTTTGATTGTCACTTCATTTATCACATACTCTTTTTGGTTATCATGTTATTTTTTACGTAATTGTCATGGTTACTTATAAATAGTTGATACCTCTTATGGTCCTTTTCTAAATATATTTTTCTTCTTGGTCGTTTTTACAAAGTAGGTTGCCCTTACTATGTATAATATCATTTTTGAAAACTTTCACCATTTATGTTTTCTTCTAAAAAGTAATGCATAACTTTCATGTATATAATATTAGTTCAACAAAAATTTAACGAGTATCCAAATAATGAAATAATCTGTATATATTATCGTTATTGTTCACTATATTAAATATAGTAAATTTAAAGCAACATACATTTCTCAGTGCCCCAATGCCTCCCGCCTACACAGAGTCTAGAGGGGTGGATGTCCGCAGCCTTCTCTTTTCAGGGTGTTACCCTGAAGAGAGACTATTTTCGAGTACTCCCAGACCCCACATAGGTGGGTGAAGGCTGTGTACATCCACCCTCTCATACCTTGCATAGGCGGGAGTCCTTGGGGCACTGAAAATGTATGCTACTTTCTATTTACTATATTTAATATAGTGAATACTGACGATAATATATACAGGTTATTTTATCATTTAGGTACTCGTTAAATTTTTGTTGAACCAATATTATATACATGAAAATTATGCATTACTTTTTAGATGAAAACATAAATGGTGAAAGTTTTTAAAAATGATATTATACACAATAAAGGTAACATATTTTGCAAAAACGACTAAGGAGAAAAATATATTTAGAAAAGGAACAGGAGAGGTATCAACTATTTATAAGTGACCAGGACAATTACCCAAAAAAATAACATGACCACTAAAAAGAATATGTGTTAGATGAAGTGACAATAAAAAAAATGACACATATAATGTTATGATGAAATTAATATACTTTCTTAAAAAAATTTTAAAAATATTAAGATTTTAAATTATTTATACAAAATAGATTTAATGCAATAATTTTTAAAATAAAATTAGTTGTTCTTCCATCAAAAAAAATTTAATGAACGGAGTACGCCCATTAAATTATTTTTTTTTGTCATACGCCGTTACAAACTGCGGATGTTCTCACTCCCCTGATCATACGCCATTTTAAACAGTGTATGTTGATAAAGCTACACTAAACTGTGCTATTTTGATAAATATTTTTGAAACCGTACTATTTTGGTAAAAAAAAATTTTAAACTGTTCTACTTGGTTAAAAAACTCACCAAATTGCCTCTGTGTTTATCCTTTAAAACTTGTGTTTGCATATTTACATGTACTACCCTGAAGATTTTAAATTCTCCTCTTCTAAATATCCTTAACACATAAAACATATTTAGTTTATATATTTACGTATATAATATACATTTATTAACTTATGAAATATAATTATTTAATAGGGTTATTTACATTTTGGTACCTGACGTTTTTGAAAATAATAAAAAAGATCCTAACTTTTTTGAATTAATAAAAAGGCCTATCGGTTTTTGTTGTATTGATAAAAAGGCCCCCTCTACAGCATGATGACATCATTTTTTCATTAATGGAGTTGTTGGGGCAATTGCTTTTTTAGTAATGTTACTGTATAATAACAAAAATGCCCTTCAATACTCTTATTATTACTTTTTATGCACAAAATTCAAGATATTGTGTTATATGAAAACTATATGTTTTCACTTAATTTGTTTTATAAAAATGGTTGTTGAAACTTATTTTTTTCATTTTACTGTAACATTAATAAAAACGCCGTTGCCGCCTCAGCTCTATTGACAGAAAATGACGTCATCGCGTTGAAGATGGATTTTTTTGTTAAAACGACAAAAACTTAGGATTTTTTATTAATACGACCAAAACTTAGGGACCTTTTTAATAAATAAAAAAGGTTAATGCATAATTGATTATGACTTGATGGCTATTTATTTAATATTATTGGTCAGCCTAATTTTCTACCAACTTTATCCCTAACTTTGGCATATTGGTTTCATTCCCCCTCCTGATCTTGGTACATCTCATTTTCTCTTGAGTGGTGGTGTAGTCATTTTGTGCCCGATAATTTTTTATATAATTCTCTTGTAATCCTATTTTTTAGGAGTGGGATGTTGTCTTGTTTTTGACTTTTTTTTATCCTAATTTTTATACAGGTTGACCCAAATCTTATTTGTACAAGTTATATGTTTTATATTACGAATTTGTCGCTAATTATCAAAAAAAATCAAATTATAGGATCTTTAGTCTCAATTCCCTCTTCGCTCTGGTTTCGGTCCTCCTCGAGTTTCAGTTCGACCCTCAACATATTCTATTTCTCCGTTTACATTACATAGAAGATGCCGAGGCGGGTAAAACTGAAACTTGAGGAGGATTGAAACAAGAGTATAGTGGGAATCGAGGAGTAAAAATCCTATTCGATAGTAAAGGCACATGTACAGATCCTGCTACAATATTGCTTTTTCCGGAATTTAGTTTTGCTGGACTACGAGTAATGGACCATCAGTATAGTGGAAGTGAGGGTGTGAGTCATTGGGTTGCTGAATTGTAAGCAATGGGGCTGTTGGGTGATGAGCAATTGGGTTAGGAGTAATTTGGGTTATTGGGCCACTTTGGGCCTTAGTGTGTATGGGAAGTGGGCTGCGATTTTGGCTCACACTTGGGGGTTTGCCTCTATCCATTTGGACCTGATTGATAAATAGTTATATTTTACATACTTTATTTGCATTTCATTTACACTTAATTTCAATTGTATTTCAATTATGTCTCAATTCCTAAGTATCTGATGATGTGGTTGGTTGAAGATGGATTTTATTATGAATGAAGACTCTCTCTAAATTTTTTTCATTCTCTCTCTTCCTAATTTCTCAATTTCATTATCTTGTATTTTTGATCTTTTGACGCTATCAATGGTATCAGAGCACACCGGTCCTCGCCCGAGTGGGTACTATGGATGACAACACTCGATCAATCACGGAGATAAGGTGCATTGAGGAATTGTTGAACCACTAGCCTCAGCGGATGGAACAAGGTTTGGTTGAAATGAAACAGAAATAGGAATGGGTAGATGGTTGTTTATCTTCGTTGAAAAAGCAAGGAACTGGTATCGAGCAATCATTGGGGGACTTGAAGGATATGGTTGTGGGAATAAAGCTTCAGAAATGTGCCAATAATAGAGGTGAGGAAAGCGGGCCGTTGGTGATCGGGCAGGCGGACCAGCCACGCCAGCGAGACACCACCTCATTTATGGTGATGATGTGTTGCTCTGATTATATCAGTGTGAGTAGTTCTTCTTGATTAATAACACTAGTGAGCTAGTTAAAGTTAAACTTGCTTCTATCCATATGCGGGGAGATGCATTGCAGTGGCACTTAGCATTCGTACATAAACATCCTAATGTTGAATATGTCAGATGGGGAGATTATGTCGAGTCATTGAAGGCATGATTTATGGATGCTTATGAAGATCTGATGTCAGAGTTGGTTAAATTGAAGCAGAATGGGTCAGCGAAAGATTATTTGCATGAATTCGATGCTATGGCTGCTAGAATCAATATGTTAAGAGTCTTACTTGGTAAGTTGTTTTTTAACCGGTTTAGGAGTGAACATCTAGGCTTAGGGGGAGTATTTGAGATGAGTCGAGCCAAGCCCGAGCCTGTCAGGCTTGAGGCTCGGCTCGCCTCGATCTAAGCTTGGCAAGCTTCGCATTAAACTTGCAATATTCCAACTCATTTAAGCTCAATATAGGCTCGTTTGGACTCGTTTAAGCTCGGGCTATGCTCATTTAGGCTTCAATATGGCTTCATTGAGCAATATTTAAGCAAATATACTATAATGAAAAAGGCTTGCCTAGGCTCGTTTAGGCTCGCGAGCCTATGAGCTCGAGCTTCACTAGGCTCAAGCTCGGCTTGATAAGCTAAACGAGCCGGCTCGGCTTGACTCGAGCTTAAAATGAGCCGAGCTTTTCGAGCTTTATTATGAGCCGGCACCCGGCCCGGCTCATTTACACCCCTATCTAAGCCGTGGTCCAAACTTCATGTCCCACAAGTATACGTCATGCTACGTGTTGGAATACGTGTCCTAGAAAAATCCAATTAGTTAATTTTAAATATTAAATAAATAAAATTATTTTATTTATTTATTGTTTGATTATGTTTTACAAGTTAAACATACATGTGATTGTTTTTCAAAAACGTTCCAAGAGATGGACGTTGTCCAAGATGGCGTGTCAAATTTGGTTGAAGTGCTCAATAAGATTGAACCACGAAAAGACTTAGATCAAACTAGTGACATGTTGTTAAAGTATATTTGTAGTCAGTGATAAGTTTGGACAACTTGTTTGATAAGACTATGATATAATACTTTTGATGACTTGTCTTGATCATGTGGATAGGAATCCAAGAGTATTATGTTGGTGTTTTCAATAAGATTTGAACACTAAGCATGACCACTAGAATTAGTTGTTTTTTTAAACTGCTATCAGAAATAGTTAATTCTGTAAGACGATAACTCTAAATCCGGAAAATAGTTCAAACTCGTGTATGGAATGTTAATTGCTTTGATGCCTAAAATGATGGGGTTAAAAGTGAATAACCAGGATCTTACATTGCTGGGCAATTGCACAAAGTGTCGGATATTTTGCTAGGGATCTACAATGTAAGATATCCCCTCAGTTAATTCGTAAATATATAAACAAATTCTAGAATTTTTGGCCAGAGTGTTCTATATGTTTGACATTTGGAATTAATATGGAAATTATTTCTATATTATGAATTGTTTGAGAAGAGCGAGTCGGGAACTACAACAATAGATGTAAAAAAAGTAACGATAGTAATTAAAGGTGTTTTTGCTCACGGATATCTAATAGAGGGGTTAATTGTCACAATAAAATTATTTGGTAAATTCTTGAGTGAATATATTTAATTCTAATATGCAGTAAAACGTATTTAGTAGAATTAAGTTTTATTAAATGGTAATCAATTGTTATTATGAGATGATAATCAAATTTGACCCATTTGGAGATACAGTTAGATTGTCCATGAAGTCCCTTCGTAAGTCTCAACTTAAGCCCTGTTTAAAAACTATTTAAAATATGGGATGAGTTATTTATTTATGAGATAAATAAATTTTTATGCTAAACAAATAATAATAAGATAAATATATAATATAATAAATATCATGTTTTAAATGAAAACAGAAACAGGTGAAGATTATAAAACCAAAACCTTGTCTTGCACAAACTTGTTTTGCTGACATCATCACCATAGTATTGTCTTTTGTTTTATATATATATATACACACACACACAAGCATAAGTTGCGAAAAGGATATACAAAAAATATACGTATTTATCATGAAGAAATAAGTTTTTAGGTTTTGGAACGTAGTTTTCTTCCATGACGAAAATCCTAAAATTGTTTTAGGAGTTTTATAAATTAATGTTTCGCATAATTTTTCTAAAAAATTGTTTTCGGGGATTAAAAGGAAAAATTTTATTCTAAATTAAATATTTTGGGAGCCCACACTCCGGTGCTAATAGAGGTCATTGCGAAAAAGACTTTGAGGTGTCAAGAAGTTTTCTTCTTCTAATTTCAAATCTACAAATCGGAGTTTGGATTTGCGCTTCATGTATGTTTAAATTAAGTGTTTGACATTTAATTTTTTTTTTACACCGACCTCAATTCAATCATCGTATACCTCTCAAGTTGGGAACGAATATGATAAATCATCGGCTCTATCGATATCCGGCATTTCAGAAAAACATAATTGAAGCCTTGGTCAGTGATTTGCTCAAGAAGGGCTTTATACGCAATAGTAATAGCCCATTCGCTTCACTGGTTGTGTTGGTGAAGAGGGATGGAACATTCCGAATGTGTGACAACTATTGAGAACTGAACATTCCGAATTGTGTTAGCGAAGCGGATTGGTAGCGTTCATGAGGCCGAGAAGATCTTTCAGGCTGAGTGAGTAATTGAGATGGAAAAGAGGCTAGGTCTGAACTTCGATGCCTTCAACCCGCCTACAGTGAAAGCCATAAGGGTAACCTGCCTGCCTTTTATCCTGTTTCAATTGCCCTGAGATCCGAATTAGTCATAGTGGTCAGTTAGGTTCGTCCTGTTTTGCCGGTTGTTATTTATAGTTCTGTTTGATCATGTTTTGTTTTCTCTGTGCCCGGTTATCTAACGGGTTTTATAAGGGCTCGCTAGCTCGAGCGCCTGAATTGTTTTGCGACCTGGTCGCTAATTATCGAAAAAAAGGATAAATTCCTAATTCCTATTATAGAAGATTTTTTTGATGAGCTCGGGGGTGCAAGCTATTACTCCAAGATAGATTTGAGATCCGGGTACTACCAAGTAAGAATGCATGAGGAAGATGCCTAGAAGACCGCTTTTCAAACACATGTCGGTTAATATGAGTATTTGTTGGTGGCCTTTGGGCTTACCAATGCTCCCTCGAAATTTCAATCTATGATGAACTCAATTTTTGCAGAATATTTGAGGAAATTTATACTCTTTTTTTTTTACGGTATCTTGATTTAGTAAAGGGTTAGAGGAACATTTAATTCATCTACACTTGACATTGCAGCTACTGAGACAACACACCTTGTATGTGAAAGTAAGCAAATGCTCGCTTGCAATAGGCTACATAGAGTATTTGGGACATTACATTTCCTAAAGGAGTGTTGAGACCAATCTCAAGAAGATAGACGCAGTGAAACAATGGCTAACACCGCACAACATTTGACATTTGCGTGGGTTTTTGGGACTAACTAGTTACCATCGGAGGTTTATTCATGGTTATGGGAGCATCGTAAAGCCGCTGCCATTATTAAAAAAGGATGGGTTCCAGGGGTCGCGGCAAGCCCAGGTTGCATTTGAATTGTTGAAGAATGATTTATGTGAAGCTCTAGCACTACGACTTCTGAATTTTGCTTTGACCTTTGTGGGTTATTCGTGGTTTGGGAGCCATCGTACGACATGAAGGTCATCCTGCTTATATAAGTAACGCTTTGGGCCCTCGACATCTACAACTTTTGTTTATGAAAAGAAGCTTCTATCCTTGGTCCACGCCATTCGTTTGTGGGCTCAATATTTGCATGTAAACAATTTATTATTAAAACGGGTCAAAAGAGCCTCAAATGCCTTCTCGTACAAAAATTAACAGCCCCGTTTCAAGGGTTTTGGCTTTTGAAACTCATCGGCTTATCGTATGAGATACATTATAAGAAGGGAATTGAAAAATCTGAAGCACAAGCACTTTCCTACATGACCGCTACAGAAATTTGTAGTCAGATGCCATTGATGCTAGAATAGAACTTATCATTAGGAACAGTATCATGAAAATCCAAATTTATCATATAATTATTACTTTGTTATAAAATGAAATTTGAGTTTCAGTCGTTTTCTCGTTAAATTTGTGTAAGTGAGCATATATATTACATGTGATTTTCTTTTAAGTAACATCCATGAGATGGACGTATTCCTTAGTTTACATTTACATGTTTGTTCTAAGTGGATTATGATATTAAGCCACAGATAGACTTGGAACAAATGCAATGCAATGGTATTTGAAAAACTCGCAGTTAATGATAAGTTTGGATGACTTATTTACTAAGGCTATAATGTGACACTTTAGATGACCCGTCTTGGTCATGTGGATGGTAATCCAAAAGTGTTATATTGGTGTCTGCAATAAGATTAATACACTAAGCTGGACCATGTGAGTTACATGGCTCTAGGCTACTATTGGAAATTATGATTAATGACGTACTGTTTGAGCGATGACTCTAAATCCTGAGAGTATTCTGGACCTAGGCATAGAATGTTAGTTATCTTGGTGTACTATAAGTAAGGTCTCAATAAATGGCTGAAGTCCCATGTGTATCGGGTAACGGCATGAAGTGTGACAGGAATCCGATATTTAATATGGAATCTATGGTCTCTTATGAAATACAGGTGTCTCCTTAGTTGATTCGCAAGTGTTTGAATTAATTAAGAAACTTTGGCCAAAGTGTTCCAAGTGTTTGACGTTTGAAATTTATATTATTTGTTCAAGTATAAATGAATTATTTTGAAAAGGGCGACTCGATAACTAATGGAAAAGCTATGAGAAAAATAGTGGTAGTAGTTATAATTATTTTTCATCATGGATATCTCACAGAGGGTATTTTTTGGGTCAATATAGTCAATTTAGGAATTATTAAATAAATAATTTAAATCTGAGTGCAGTGGGATTTATTTAGTAGAATTAAATCCCATTAAATGATAAGTAAATTTTATCATAAGATGGTAATTAATTTAACACATTTGGAGCTAGATTTAAATTGTCTCTTAGGTCCATGCGCAAGCCTCTATTTTAAATGCTATTAGAAATATATTATAGAATTCATAAGATAAGTAAATTTAAATTTGCTAAACATTATTCATTAGAAGAATAAGAATTAAAATTATAAAATAAAATAATTTTTTAAAACATTAAAATTCATAAGTTGAACTTTGACATGTGGGAAACAAAACCAAAAAAAAGGAATCAGGTCGCGATTCGCATCACGCGAAACTGACTGCGTCGCGCGCTAGGCGTACCACTGGGGTGATCTGCGCCTTCGGACGTGTACGAATAGGAGCTTGCAGCAGCCTCAAAGTGGGGCCAGCGCCAACAAGCGCAGACCAATCCCCTGCTGCCACTTGGCAGCTCTGACGCGTCAAAGGACACGGGTCCCGAGGTCGTTTTGGTTATTTTAAATGCATCCCACATCAACTTTTTCATGATTTTTCTCTCCAATGGCCTATCATTAATAGGGGTCCTGGAATTAAGGTTTAGCATCCAATTAAGAATTAAAAAAATTTTAAAGGTTTCTTCAAAGTGTTGACTTTCCGAGATCTAAAAGAGAGAAATTTTCTGTTGAAAAGTTTTCTCCTGGTTTTATATTTTTTAGAGCCCACACTCGGGGTTTTTGAGGTGATTGCGTAGAAAGTCTCCGGGTTTCGATTTTCTTCAGTTTTCTTTATTGGAGCAATTTTAGGTATACTTCTTTCCCCTTTTCTTTTAGATGTTCACTTCTCTATTTATTTATAATATTTTATAATGCTAGTTAATATTCATGTTATTCTTATGAATGTTTTTAGAGTAGAGGCCTACAAATTTAAAATTAGGAATTTTAAGTCTGTACATTTAAAATTAGGAAATTAAACTGTTTCGCTACATTAATCTAATTAATTAGGGAAATTTTAGAAATCCGTCCCAACTATTGGTTATGCTCATACAAATCGGGTGGCAGCAAGACCCTCGACTTCAGCACTTCATTACAGAGTTAGGGGGCTCAAACAAAGGTTTTTCAAAGTACGAATGGTGTATTGGGCAACTGCGCAAGAAGGGGAAACCGGTAGTTGCAGCTGACCTGGAACTGCGAAATTCAATTTTATCATAGTTGCACTCATTGCCAATGGGTGGACATTTAGGTCGAGATTCTACATTGTAGAGAGTGATATCAGTTCTTCATTGGAAAGTTTTGAACAAAGACGTTCGACAATTGATACTCCAATGCCCGACGTGTCAAGTATACAAATACAATGCTTCCGCCTACCCGGGGTCTCTCCAGCCCCTATCGGTTCTAGAAACAGTATGAATTGACGTCTCTCTTGATTTCATCGACAAGCTACCGAATTCTTATGGAAAAGAAGTTATTTTGGTTGTGGTAGATTGATTAAGTAAGTACGCTCACTTTGTCGCCTTGACACATCCCTACTTTGCCTTAATAGTGGCGCAAGCTTATCTCGACAATCTTTTTAAGCTTCATGGCATGCCTCATTAAATAGTCAGTGATTGCAATCCGATTTTTGTGAGCGGGTTTGGCAAGGGTTGTTTTCAATACAAGAAGTGGAGTTGCTCTTATTGTTGGTATGTCATCTTCAAACCGATGGTCAAACTGAGGTAGTCAACCGTTGTCTCAAAACGTACTTGCGATGTATGATTGGCCACTCGCCTAATAATTGGTCTCGATGGTTACCCTTAGCGGAGTGGTGGTACAACACCACATGGCACTCCTCCACTGGGCAACCTTCTTCTATCCGCATGCCGTATCTTCCTGGTGAAAGCAAGGTGGAGACTCTCGATAGGCTTCTAAGGGCGCGAGAAGAGATGATTGATTGGCTCGAGTTTCATCTGAATCAGGCCCGACTCGGTATGGAGCAACAAGCAAATAAGAAGAGGAGTGACAGAAGTTTGGAAATTGGTGAATGGTAACCTTGAAGCCTCACTCTTATAAGCAACACATGTTAGCTCAACGGGGAAGTCAGAAGCTCGCTCCGAAATTTTACGAGCCATTTCAGATTGTAGATAAATTTGGTAAGGTAGCATACGAGTTGCAACTTCCATTCCACTTCAAGATCCATAATGTATGACGTATGTCCCTCCTCAAAAAGCACCATGGACCCTACCCACTCGGTTCATCTAGTTGCCTCACATAGTGGATCCGACCCAGCCTTGACAACCTGAGAAGATTTTGAAACGTCAATTGGTCAAATGGGGACATGAAGCCACACCACAAGTTCTCATTAAATGGAAGGACAAGGAGAAGAGGGCGCTTAATGGGAATATTTGTTCGACCTACAGAAGGAATTTCTGACTTTTCATCCATGAGGTCAAGGGCGGTTTCGAGGGGGGGTGTATGATACAGGAAAATAAAGGCATGTGTAAAGATTGTGCTATGATATCACTCTTTCCTGAATTTAGTTCTATTATGCTGTGAGTAATGGACCATGTGTGTAGTGGAAGTGGGCTATGAGCAATTGGGTTGCTGGATTGTAGGAAATTGGGCTGTCAGGTGATGAGCAATTGGGTTATGAGCAATTTGGAGTGTTGGGCCACTTTGGGCCTCTATGTGCATGGGAAGTGGGCTCCGGTTTTGCCTCATGCTTGGGGGGTTTGCCTCGGTCCATTTGGGGGCCGATTGACAAGCAATTATATTTTACATATCTAATTCTGTTGTTGGTTGAAGATGGATATTATTATGAATGAGGTTTGAACCTCTGTTAAGATTCAAGGATTTCTCTTGAATCTTAACCCTGATTAGGATAGAGAGAGTATGAGATGAGAAAGAATATAGAGTTTAGATGAGAGAAAGAAGGGAAAGGAGATGAGGAAGTAGAGAGGATATCAAAGATATCAATTCATTCATAAAAGTTATGAGATTACAAGCCTAAGCTTTTGTATTTATACTACTTACATGATATGATCTATTACATTGCAACTAACTCATGCTATAGCCACCAACCACCCACTAAGCCGCCACTATTGACCGGCATTGACCACCTAAGCTCTAGACTTCACTTATTACATGACTTCACCAAAGCTTAAGCTACTAAGTATAATATCAACTAGCTATTACAACTCAATAGGCTCGATTCCACTCCTTACTACAATTACACCTTATTTCATATGCCCCCTACAATGAGAATCATAACAATACTCCCCCCTTTAAAAGATTCTTGTCCCTAAGAATCAAGAAGAAAGTTGAAGCTTGAAGAACCAATTATTGATGTAGGAGACTTCTTGTTGAAATCCACAGCTGTAAAGTGCTTCAAGATATTGAAATTTTGCAGCACACTTGTTGAAGTAGATTTTGATGTATTTCCAGCCCAAGGCCCTAATGTCATTGCTTGCATCTGAAGAAGAGCACCAATGCCACAATAGGAAACACGAGCTAAACACGAAGCAAACTTGAATGTAAAGCTGCAGCCAGAAATGCAGCATCATCTGAAGTGATGAGGAATTGCTGAATGCTGCAGTTGGAAGGATATCGGGAGCAACTCATCCTGAATGCAGCTGGTCACATTAGCAAGGTGCTTGCCCTACTCAAGGATCTGGTGGTTCACACAGAGGCTCAACTTGATGCAGCTAATACAGCCCAAAGCATTAACGTGCTGCAGAGGATCCTCAAACGTCAGTACTCTGCATTTCTGCTTATGACATGCTGCACAGCAGAGTTTGAGTGTCTCAAGGCCCATAAACCTGCTTATTAAGTCCTTAAACCTCTCAGGTGGCCTTCCATACTCAAACCAAGTGTCACAAATTGTTGGTAGGCAGTCCAAAGTGCAGCCCAAGGTGTTCACCAGAGCACGAGGCCATCTATAAGTGCTGCTAACAGATTGAGTTCTGCAGCTCCCAAATCTCAGCCTGCTCTCAAAACTTGCTTGGATTCCATGCTCATCCAACCACCAAACAATCCTCAAATGATCAAACTTTGCTTCCTTGATAGCTATTTCAAGCATGAACAACAAATATGACAAGTGAAAACACCAAAAGAACTCTTGATCAGGTGTAAACTTCATCGAAACTAGAGCTGATCTCTCTCCAACTTCCTTGCTCATGTTTACTCTGATTTGCGCTGGACCTTTTCTCAAACTTGCATGGATCTTCTTCACCCAAACATTAAGGAAATATTGAAGCTTATGCATACAATCTTTCCATTCAAATCCACCACAGCAGACCACCCCAAACATGTTCAGATTCCAATCAATCAGCCACTGTCCCTGTGTGTTCCAATTTCCAAACACTATCATATTTGTCTTTGCTTGGCTTTGCACACCAGCTGAATTTTGCAGCCCGTAACAAGTATAAGCCTTTCCTTCAAAGCTTGCTTTGATGTTAACCTCATCATGACCAACAGCCTCTACCTTGCTTGCACTGACACTGAACACTTCATCATTACGCAGGAGCACCTGTTGCCAAGCTTTTCCAATCACTTGTGATTCATCCCCTCCCGGTTCAAAGGATTTTCCATCATCAACTATATCATTTAAAGCACCTATGGTACCAATGTGGATCTGATCAGAAATCTGTCTTTCCACATTACCACCTTGGTACACAACCTTCAGCTCAATTGCCTGCAAAGGGACCCAGTTTTGTTTGTTGTGGACCTTGAGGTGCACTCTTGCAGCTCAAGTGTAACTTTTCAGCAAAAATTCGACTCCTCTCAACCTCGTATAGTCTTGAGAGACTTCTCTCGGATTAGGGGGCAACTTATCATAAGAACTTGCACTTGGATAAGTCACAACTCTACTCAAATGAAGAAATAGATCATTCCGAACTTGCCGATCGGCATGCCGATAGTACATTTCAGCCACTATACATTCTTAATCTCTCACCCAACACAAGAGACCTTGCTCAACCTCCAAGATGATGTTGTTCTGGTCCCAAGTTAGCACTCCAGCACGCCCCCAAGTGAACTTAGACACGCCCAGCTTGGTATTTGATGACACTGCCGCAGCAACAACTGTCTTTTTAACAGAATGACATTGCTCAACAGAGAAGTGCCTCCATTCTGCATATAAGCTTGCCATGAGATAATACTTAACAGGTTTGGAGATGTTTGCAATGAAATCTCAGCAGTGGCATCAATTATTTTGGTTGGAATCACAGAGTCCGCAGTAACCAACCCTTGTACACCAGCATACATATCTGAAGCTCGCGTACCAGCATATACATCAGTAAAAGCAGCATCTTGAGTTAGTTCTTGTTGATCAACCAACCTCTCAGGCTGAGACAACACCTTACGCTTCAACATCTTCTTTGTAATCTTCTTTGTTTCCCAAAAATCGTTCAATGCATCATTGAGTTGACTTCTCTTAGCTCTACTCCTAACTTTCTTTAACATTTCTTTGACATGGAAATCATATTCCCATTCTGAAAGCATGTCATGTTGTAGCTCTTCCTCTTCAAAAAACTCTAACTCTAGCAAAGAGACTTCATAAAGATCATCTCGTTCAACCTCAAGATCAACCAACTCGTGTTCATCAATTTCAGCATTACCTTCCTCCAATTCGTCTTCAATTACATTAAGTGGCTCCACAATGTGCACTTCAGCTACTGCGGAAGAGTTTGGCCTTCGACATTGTTCTTGAATCTCAGCTAATTTCACTTCAAGTTGCTCCTTTTGCTAATCCCAGCACTTGTTAATCCTATCCACCAATTTTTGTGATTGAAAAATGGTCTGATCAGATCTCTCCATTACAATCGACTGAGCTTGCTGTTCAATCTTCATGTTGTTTTGCCGGTTCATTTGTTGTATCCATTCAGCATTAGATTTCTTGAGTTGATCAAACATCGTCTTCAACCAATCCGGAAATGTTGCATCACAACCATCCATAATCGCTCTTAAACTTCACACTGTGAATTGATCCGAATGATTTTTGAATTAACCGCAGCACCAACTTTTAAGATCGACAATTATCTGGATTTCAAGATCAGATTTAAGAATCACCTCAGATTCCCAACCCTAACTGGCGCGCTTCGAACAGAGGAACTCGAACAAACCCTAACCGCAATGTTAGTTGAGTAATTCGACCTATACTTCTGAATTAAGATCGGCTCAAGCTCGCAATCAAGTCCTCAACTCAATACCTAAAGCGAACTTCACGAACGAGATCAGATTTCAACAATTTTTCGTTCTCTTTTCCACTTTCAGATTTTCGCCTATGTTGTCAGAGTTTTGCCTAAGCAAATCGTGACTCGATAACATAAAATTCTTAAGAATCAATGCAAATTCTGATGAATCCTCACCACTTCTAAGCTTATCAACACAATTTCATCACAATTTAGCAAGAAGAACATATTTGAATCGAGTTTGAACTTGTTGTTCAGAACAGTTACCTCAACTTCAATTTCTAAGTTGAAGAATCTGATTAAACCTCTATTCAGCTTGTTTTGTGATCTTTGATGATGATCAAGTGCAATGTGGATCAATTAGCTCACTTGTAACTTCTTCACAACAGATCAACTGAGCGGCTGATCAAGAACAGTTAGCTCGGCACAAATTTCAGCAGCTGACACTTGCTTCAGCACTCAATTTCTGCAGCAAATTGCTTGATCGATTCTTTTAAATTTCAATCTGAATCAGCTTGATGTTGAATGTACTCAACAATTACTGAACAATTAACCTTTGTTCTATGTAATTCACTCAATTGTAATCCCAACCGAAGCAATTTTTTCGAGGACTTGCAGTCACAATTGTAGTAACTGCCAAACACTACTTCAAAAATCAGAATTGAATTCTGATCACTAAATCTGAACTAAATCAGTGTCACAATTGTTTTTATTGATTAATTGCAGTACAA
Organism: Simmondsia chinensis; assembly: GCA_018398585.1. Classification (NCBI taxonomy): domain Eukaryota; kingdom Viridiplantae; phylum Streptophyta; class Magnoliopsida; order Caryophyllales; family Simmondsiaceae; genus Simmondsia; species Simmondsia chinensis. The sequence goes on along the minus strand of JAGTTD010000002.1, from coordinate 28,209,642 downwards.
TTAATCGCATTTTGTAATTTCTTTCCGGATATGAGCTTGATTCGGAAGCCAAATCAAGGCTCTGATACCAATTGTTAAGATTCAAGGATTTCTCTTGAATCTTAACCTTGATTAGGATAGAGAGAGTATGAAATGAGAAAGAATATAGAGTTTAGATGAGAGAAAGAAGGGAAAGGAGATGAGGAAGTAGAGAGGATATCAAAGATATCAATTCATTCATCAAAGTTATGAGATTACAAGCCTAAACCTTCCTATTTATACTACTTACATGATATGATCTATTACATTGCATCTAACTCATGCTATAGCCACCAAACACCCACTAAGCCGCCACTATTGACCGGCATTGATCACCAAAGCTCTAGACTTCACTTATTACAACCTCTTTTCTCTCTCTTCCTAATTTCTCAATTTCATTATCTTATATTTTTGATCTTCGAGAGGGATCAAGATCACTTCTTCTAGATTGACACTATCATTTTAGTCCCCAATTCCCCCTTTGCTCTCTTTTCAACCCTCCTCAAGTTTCAGATCGATCCGTCTTAACATCTTCTATGTATCCGTTTACATTACATAGGTCGAACTGAAACTTAAAGAAGGGTCGAAACAAGAGCGAAGAAGGAATCGATGATTAAAAATCCTATAATTTGGCTTGTTTTCTATAATTGGCGATAAATTCACAATAGAAAAAACACAACTCGTACAAATGAGACTTGAGTCAACCCGAATAAAAGCGACAATCAAAAACGACAAAAACATAACAATATCCCAATCCAAGAAAATATGATTACAAGATAATTACAGGTTAAACCAATAGGGGCTAAATGATTACTTCACCACTGGAGAGAAAACAAGATGAAGATGACAGGAAATTAAATCGACCAATAATATTAAATAATTTAGTTATCCGAGTTTTATGTGCATATATATATATATATATATATATATATGTATATATATATAAATAACAATTATATTTTATAAGTTAATAAATTTATGTTGTATATATTAAGTATAGAAATTAAATATATCGTATACATCATGCTATTTAGAAGAGGAGAATTAAAAATCTTCGGGGTAGTGCATGTAAATATGAAAATGCAAGTTCTATAGGTTAAAAAGAGCTCCCTTTATTTATGATGCACACAAGGGTAATTTGATTCCATAAAAATATTGAGATTCTGACAGCTCACACTATCAAAATTTGCCATGGCATTAACAATTGCCTAAATATATGGATGAAGTAACAATAATTTCTCTCAAGTTGTCGAAACAAATATAGTTGGTGGAGAGCACTAAATGCTTTCACCAACTAATAGATTTATGGTGAATAAATTCACAAGATGCCACCACCTCATGCTTTTACCAACCAATGTTGTAATTAGTATAATATAAAATAGGAATTTATTTGCTGCAGTAAAAAAAGTTTTACATTTCATTTAATAATTACGTAAACTAAATTACTAATAAAATTAACTTCTCCACTAATTATGGGACTTACCGCCATATAATTTGGATTTTGCCAAATAAATTCTAGTAGTACATTGAAAATTAACTACTCTAATCTCATCAATCATGCTCATGTACTTTTATTTTATCAACCATACTCATGTACTTTAAAATTGCTTTATCATAATCCGTTCTATGAGTATTAAATGCCTCTAAATTTCAAAATGTTTATCGTCAATAAAGAATTAATATTTACAAGTATTCTTCAAGCTTCTACCACTAAATCTAACTAAATGTACCATAAGGATGCATAAGCTTGTACCAAATGAATCTCTAATTTTTATCCCATTTTCCCACTATTTATGGGAGTATAGTATGTTATTGGCTTCATCAAGCTTCTATAACAGTCCTATATCTTTTCCAACTTATTTTGGTCCTATTTGGAATTCGTTTCAAAAATATACTACGATCTTTAACTAAATATGTCACTAGTTTTTACTAAATGTACAACAAGATTTTATTACCTTGTACCACATAGTTACATGAGGAATCTCTAAGTTTACACTATTTTCTCTTTTTCTTATTTCCAATAATTTAGTACTGGGAAAATTCCTAATGGGAGCTAGGACCCATGAATAAAAGACAGCCAAATAACAACCAAAAGAAAGACAATGATAAAAATGAAATGACACAAGAGGTAATAGAATCCTAAGGAACAAAAAGCAACGAAACCAGGGAACAGCTTCCCATAGATTATGGTGAGGGGGGAGGACTATTAGTGGGGATAAGAACGTTCCTCATTAAATTGTCAATCATTCGTTATTTTAATCTTACTTCATTAAGGATCTCAAGGGTTCCATAAAGTTCGAGCCTGAAACATATTTTTACCGTAAAAGTTTACAAAATTGCAAGAGATGAAAACTTATCGAAATATTCAGCACTTTCGTAGTAATATTATCCCTTACTTTATTTTGGGGATTGAAACTGTTGAAAATATTTTATAATATTTATCAAATAATAACATGAAATATATATTAACTTACATCAACCAAGAAATAGTACCAATACATCGATAGTTGTAGAACTAGAAAATACATTATAGTATAACCAAACTTTCATCAGATCATGAATCGACAAATAAATACAAACACAATTATATATATGTATATACGGAAAACAAACTAAACAGAGAAAGTATTTAGAAAAATGTATCTTTGGGTTGAGGCACGTGAGAACGCTCGCCTTAGAAAGGAATTGCCCCTCCTACACGAGTATTTCTATTAAGCTTAAACGCAACAACCCATCCGACCTCTATCAGTGCAGCAATGAAAGATCCTCGAGCTACAGCTACTAAGCTCACTATTTTTTATAAGAATAAAGGGGATTGAAAGAATAAAATATGTTATTGTTATGTATATTTTTCCTGTCATACTCATGCTTTTATATACCAAAAAAAATGTACTTAAAACTCTTTTTGTTTTTTTTCCCCTTTCAATGAATGCTGAAGCCTCAAATAACTCTTGTAAATGCCCAACGTTCACAAACCGTAGACACAATTAAGTGGCATATTTAGACTTTAAATTACTTGGATAACGATTTAATTTTGTAGCATTAAATTTTTTAAAAATAAATAATATTTAAATCAACAAAATACATAATTTTTCCAACAATCCCCCACATGTTTTAAAAATTTTGAAATTTAGTGAGTATTGTACTTCGTTAATATATGTAGGTACCTTTCAGGTTTGAACTAGTACTTAGTGCAAACGAGCTTCAACCTGAAGAAACAATAGTAGTGGATGTGCTTTAAACTAGGTCCCTTGTAGTTAGGTCTAGACCCATCGCACACACAGAATACTGGTAGTTGTAAGGTTCTATCGGTGGAGCGCGTTACAGTCATGTGCACGAAATCCTGTCTCATGAATGTCATTAGGGAATAGCCCATTTCCCATAATGGCGACCCCACCACCACACTCACGTAGGTGAACCCTCCAAGAGTGATCTGTGATCAACACCCTACTAATAATATGCCTTCAGGTTCATTTAGAGTTTAAAAACTCTGCCTTAAACATCACAGTAAAGAGCACCTCACCTTAGGAATGGGACTCGAGAATACCCCACTATAAATAAAATAATTTATACTCTTTCAACCACCCTTCAATTTCCTTTTTTCTCATTGAACCTCATTCATGGGATCGCCATACCTCGAGGACGGGTTTCCACTATGGTGATTAATTTTATGGGCTGTAGTCTCACTCCCTTCGATGATAAACAACTCATAGGCACGTCTGCCTTTTGTAAGCAGATCCACAATTTTTCTTTTTCTTTTTCTTCTTCTTCTTCTTCTGATATCAGATACTCATCATCGTTGCTTGTTGCTTCCAACTCAATCAATCTTGACTTTATAATGGAGCAAGCTTTTCGTCTTTCCACTCAGTGGAATTCCATTACATAGCACATCCAATGGTGAATATAATCTTCTTAATTTACCTAGATCAAAAATCAATTAGAACGCTATGCCTTTCTCAACATAATAAACACCAAGTATAAGTCATTCATAACGCCTTTCAAATATTCACACAATCGAAGGCAATTCACAAAACCTTGTGAAGAATGACTTTACGCAAAACTTTTAAAGAAATACCAATTTGCGTTTCTCAAAGACATTTCGTTATTGTAATACAGAGTATTTAATTTCTGCAAAGCACTAACATATGAAGTATTTTACTTCCTCTTATTCCTTTCTATTGTCACCCTGCAATGCATCTTTTAAAATTGTCCTTGCATTTTGTGAGTAAATATTTTAAACAAAATCCATAAAGACATCAAACAAATATTACTCAAAGTTGACCACATCAATTCTCATCAATATAAAACGGACTTGAGTTCACCACATATCGGTTATCAATCTATCGAGCAACTTCAATATATAATCACAAATTGTAGTTTGTATGCTAGATAAAGAATTGGCCAACATTTTGTTCAACTGAACCAAAGTTTGAACCAAACTAGTTTTCTTCAAAACATCACAGTTGGTTCTTAATTTGATATCTTTAGAAGATACAATATATCTTTTTTTTAGACTACCCTCACATTTTGGTAGTTATGTCAAGATTTACATGAATATTAGACTTGCTCTGACTGTATTCACATATACATATACATAACATGTTGGAAAATTATGTATTTTAGTGATTTAAAAATTATTATTTTTCATATTATTTGCTTTATATGAAAATATTTAATACAAAAAAAAATTAATTGTTATTTAAACTGTTACAAAGCCTTTTATTTCATATGGCCGTTGTTTAACGTTGGCATTCTCAATAATTAAATAGCACAGTAATTGATTTGACCAGTGAATTGCCATGGAAAAAAAGAAAAAGAAAAGGTAAATTTAAGTACTTGTTTAAGTACATATATATATATATATATATATATGCTTGAGGACGTGGGACTACTGACAAGAAAAGAAAAGCAAATATTTTATTATTATTACAATCCCCTATAATCTTTGATAAATTAGAGAGTTTGGTAGTTGTAGTTCGGGGATCTTTGATCGCTGCACTGATAGAGGTCCGACGGGTTGTTGAATCCTGGGAAAGGAGCGCGTTTAAGCTTAATAGCAATACTCATGTAGGAGGGGCGTTTCCTTTCTAAGGAGAGCGTTCTCACGTGCCTCAACCCAAAGATATGTTTTCTAAACCCTTCCTCTGTTTACTTTGGTTTCCGTATATATAATTGTGTTTGTATTGAGTTGTTGATTCATGATCTCATGAAATTTGGATGATGCCATATTGTATTTTCTGGTTCTACAACTATCGATGTATTGGTACTATTTCTTAGTTGATGTAAGTTGATATATATTTCATTTTAATAATGTATTATTCGTTGAAATATTATAAAATATTTCCAACAGTCTTAGAAAGGAAAATTGCCTTAGTGTTATAAATATTTGAAGTCTTCATAATGCCTATTACAATGGCTTTCATGATATGGAAAATCTTAGACAATAGTTTGGACTAAACAATCTTCCTTGTTGTATCTTATTTGCTAATTAGTGATGTTTATTAAAATGATAATTCTACTGCTTTGATCTAAGATCAAAAAATAAAATATATATAAAAGAAAATAAAATAAAAGAGAGAGAGAGAGAGTGAAATACATATTTCACAACATATTTGATTTAATAGATTTGTTGTCACTGTTTTATAACAATATTATGTTGTCCCTTAAGATCTTAGAAGCATGGAAAGAAGAAAATGACAACTGTTTCTTTACAATAAGATTAAAAAAGATTAATAAATTTAAGTGGAATCATCACTAATAGAATTCTACTTATTTCAATAATTTGTTGTTGTGTGTTGTTTCTATAAGGAAAATTTTGAAGCATATAAATCTCTCATACTGGCTCGTGTGAATTAATTCACAAGTGAATTGGGTGATATTTTTGTCTGCCAATTATTTGGATTTACTTGTATCAATACTGATTATGTGATTTATTATTCTTGTATTATATTGAGATTGATGCATACTTGCTAAAGAATGTTATAGGATAAAAAAAAATAAAAAAAAAGAAAGAATGTGATTTCATTCCCTATAAGAGAAAATGTTCAAGTGGTTTTCATACATATAAATAGTTGTAATTATATTACAATGTGCATGGACTTTATTACTGTAATGGGGTAATGTTAATATAACTTGTCTTTTTGGATCTCTGTAAGCTGTTTATAATTTTTGTTGATATGGCCTACATTGATGGCTATACATATCCCAATTCATGTTTGTAAGCATACCGCCAAAAAAAAAAAAAAGAGGGGGGGGGGGGGATTGAAGCTCAGCCTCCTTTCTATTAGTTAGCAAGTTGATGGGATGTTGAATGCATATGTGAAATTCTTTATTAATGAAAACACTTAGAGACAAATGTGTCTCACCCCTATTGTTTTACAATTGAAGAAATTTAAAAGGAAAAATATAAATTGGTTATTTTGTAAATAATCATGATGCAAAATCCATATTAGCCATTTTGAGGTGTTTGCTCAAAAAATATGTGCTGGTGGTTTTCACCTATGGTATATAATTGCATGTGTTGCGCAATGTATAAAAGAAGTGAATAATTCATAAAAACATGACATGTTCAGCAACATGTATATAATATTTGTGAGTATAGTAAAAAAATTTTGATATTTGTGATTTTTGGCATGGCTATAAAAATGTGGGGGTAATCTGAATCTTGAAAAAAAAAAAGGGAAAAAATATGCATTATGTTTTCTAAGGATATCAAATTAAAAACCAACTGTTATGTCAAAAAAAAAAAAAAAAGTTTAGTTCTAGTTTGGATTTGGTCGTACATAACGTTGGCCAGTCCTTTACTTCGTATACAAACCATAAATTTATGGTTTTATGTTGATATTGCTTGATAAATTGATGATCGATTTAACGTACCCATCTTGTATTGGTGCAAATTGATGTGGCCAATCCTGAGCAATAGTTATAAGGTTATGTTAAATGAATCGCCTTAAATCGTTTGAATATTTGAAAGGCATTATACATGTATTAGACTAAAGTGGCTTTACTGTGTTATGAAAAGCATTGCGTTCTAATTGATATTTGTTCCAGGTGAATAAAGATGATAATATTCACCAATGGTGTGCTATGCTATGGAACTCCACTGAATAGATGGATGACCACGTCGCTTTACTATGGAGTCTAAAGAAAAGATTGCCTACATACAAAGAGCGCTCTACTACAAAGGCAACAAGTTATGATGAGAAAGTATATTACGAATTCGCTTACAAAAGGGCAGACGTGCCTATGAGTTGTTTATAATCGAGGGGAGTGGGACTGAAGCCCATAAAATTAATCACCACAGTGGAAACCCGTCCTTAGAGGTAAGGTAATCCTATGAATGAGGTTCAACGGGTACAAACGAAACTGATAGGTGGTTGAAAAAGAGCACAAACTATTTTATTTATAGTGGGGTATTCCCTGGTCCCATTCCTAAGGTGAGGTGCTCTTTACTGTGATGTTTGAGGCAGAGTTTTTATACTCTAAATGAACCTGAAGGCATATTATTAGCGGGGTGTTGATCACAGATCACCCTTGGAGGGTTCACCTACGTGAGTGTGGTGGTGGGGTCGCCACTGTGGGAAATGGGCATTTCCTAATGACACTCATGAGACAGGATTTCGTGCGCATGACCGTAACGTACCCCACCGATAGAACTTTACAACTACCAGTATTCTGTGTGCGTGATGGGTCTCAACTTGACTACAAGGAGCCTAGTTCAAAGCTCTTATGCTACTATGATTTCTTCAGGTTGAAGCTCGTTTACACTAAGTGTTGGTTCAAACCCGAAAGGTACCTACATGTATTAACGGAATACAATGCTTACTAAGTTTTTAAAATTTTTAAATCATGTGAGGGATTGTTGGAAAATTATGTATTTTAGTGATTTAAAAATTATTATTTTTCATATTATTTGCTTTATATGAAAATATTTAATACAAAAAGAATTAATTGTTATTTCCAAATCAATTAACCTTAAGGTTGTCAACAGACAAGCATCATATATGCATAATACCAAATGTGAATTTTTTCCTCTAAAGTGCAAGCTAATTTGTTAACAGCAAAGTCAAACAAATTTATGTTCATTGCTATTTGCAAACACCATATTTTTAGGTATTAATTGACTATACCGTTATGCCTTCAAGATTTGCATGTGCAACTTCAACTTTTACTAATTTTTTCAATGACATTCTATTATAAAATTTAAATCCTCATTTTGAGCAAATAGTTTTATTATCAAATCCTTGTAGAAATATTTTATGCATATAGATCAAGATCTCAACACAGATTTTTTTAAATCACTTACTACTTTGTTTTACAAACAAGACAACGTGTAACAAACTCATCTTCTACTTCTCACTAAGGGCAATAAAGTAACAGGGATTTTCCTAGCCCATAATTTTGTATAATCACAATAAACTGCCCTTTGGAGATTGTATCACATTCTGAGATTAATTTAATATTTTTTAAAAGTCATATCACTCCATCTTTTAATGAAATTTGGATCTATATGCCATGATTTTTCTACCAATTGAAATCATTTTTTTTCCTACAACATTCTTCGGCAAGTATGCATCAATCTCAATGCAATACAAGAGTAATAAATCAAATAGCGCATAACCAGTATTGATACAAAATAAAACACAAGGCCCATACTTTCACATACAAAACTCATAAATTATATATACATATGTTAACAAGCAAATTCAAATAATTAGCATACAAAAACATCACCTAAATCACTTGTGAATTAATTCACACAAACCAACACAAAAATATCATGTCGTATAAAATTTTGACCAAGAAACAAAATGCACAAGGAGAGAAATTAATGAAATTAGTGGAATACTGTCAGTAATGATTCCTCCAATTTGCTTAGTTTGAATATGGCACTAGTCCTGACAAAAATTATGGAACTCTCATCAAATAACAATTGCCATTTTTATAACTATGTTCTCTTAATCTAATTTTATGCTAACACGTTCATTAAAATACTGACTTTTAACAGAATATTTTTAATACAATAGCTAAGCTTATATAAATATTCTTCTTTATATATGCATATTTCTTTTTTTTTTTTATGTGATGAAGAGCAATAAGAAACCGGTATATTGATTGTCATTTCAAGAGCTTTAAACAAGCCATTGAGGCAAGTTTTCCTTTCAAAGACGGTTAGAAATATTTTATAATATTTATTAAATAATAACATAAAACATATATTAACTTACATCAACTAAAAAATAGTACTAATACATCAATAGTTGTAGAACAAGAAAATACAATATAGCATAACCAAACTTTCATCAGATCATGAATCGATAACTGAATACAAACAACAATCATATATATGTATATATGAAAAACAAACTAAACAGAGAAAGCATTTAGAAAAATATATTTTTGGGTTGAGGCATGTGAGAACGCTTTCCTTAGAGAGGAAACGCCCCTCCTGCATGAGTATTGCTATTAAGCTCAAATGTGCTCCTTTCCCAGGATTCAATAACCCATTGGACCTTTACCAGTGCAGCAATGAAAGATTCCGGAACTGCAACTAGTAAGCTCACTATTTTTTATTGTTATGTATATTTTTTCCATCATACTCGTACTTTTATATACAAAAAAAAAAAAAAAAAAAAAAAAAAAAACTTAAAACTTTTTTTTTCTTTTAATGAATGCTGGAGCCTCAAATAACTCTTGTAAGTGCCCAACATTCACAAACCATTAGTGTCTTAAAATTTGTCCAACGTTCACAAATCTAGACACAATTAATTGGTATAATGTAGAATTTAAATTATTTGAATAACGATTTAATTTTGGAGTATTAAATTTTTTAAAAATAAATAATATGATAATAAATAATTTTTAAATCAACAAAATACATAATTTTTCCAACAAAAACAAGATATGCCAACAAGTGCTCCTTTGGAACTAAGTCGTCTGGTACTTGCAACGACAACATCAGTGGTTTGTATATTAGACACTTATAATGATGCTAGCAATAACATTACACATATTTTCGAGTATGTCAAACCTGTTGCAGCATTTGGGGACATCCATTATTCCAAGACGTTATTGCATTGACTATGTGGACCCCACGTTATTGCATTGAGTATGTAGACTGTTACAATCCGAAAATTCGAGGCTTGAATTTAAATCGATGGAAATGGCGGGAATATTAGTTGGTAGTTAAAATCTGTTAAACTCTGCTCTGCTGCTGTTGTTTTGCTTACTACTTGCTGCTGCTGCGTTGTACTTCTGGGCCGTTGCTGCTGTTTTGCTGTTACTGCTGTTATTCTTGTATTTTGGCGCCAATAATTGAAATATTAGTTAGATAGCTAGTTCTAGTGTCTTCTAGATGATTCTAGGTATTTCTAAGTTGGTTAGGACTAGTTGTCTTGATTCAATGAAAATACATGACAAGCTATCTCAATTTGAGATTAAACTCTATTTTCTCATCCCTTTTCCCTTCTTTCTCTCATCTAACTCTAAAACTCTACTTTCTCATCTTAATTTCCCTTCTTTCTCATCTCATACTCTCAATTTATCCAAATTGTACTTAGTTTACGCTTGTGGCTCAACCCCGAGCGTAACAATTGGTATCAGAGCCTCGTTTGGCTTCCATTCGAGTGTGTCATCAAAAGAAAGATTAAAAAAAAAAAAAAATTTCAGATTCAGAACTGAATTCAGTTCGGTTTAAGTAGATCAAATTCAGAATTGTGTTTTTCAAAATTGATCTTGAAATTTCAGGGAAAAAAAAATTGCAGTGAAGTTCAAGTTGTGAAGAATCAGCTGCGTTGCTCTTTGTTCGACAGAAATTAGTTCAGATTCCAGTAATTTCAGAAATACAGAATTTCAGTTCAGCATTGTTCAGATCAGATTGAAGGGATTCAAATCGTGACAACAATGTTAAATGAAGTGAGTGCTCAATTGGCGGCATTGGTGACGCAAATAGCTCAGCTTAATTGATCAGTGTTGGAAACTAATCAAACTGTGCGAGAATCCGAGCAAAGGAGTGATGTTCAAATGCGCCTTATGTTGAAGGAGCAACAGCAGGAGTTCATTGAGCAGTTTAGTTTACACTCTCAGCAAGTTCTTGGAGAAAACGATGAAGGCATTGAGAGCTTTGAGTCTCAAGAACTGCAAGGTGAGGAAGAAAAGCTAGCTAACGATGCGAATCAGGAAGCTCAAGTGATCGAGGATAGGGTCACAGACTGGTTGGATCATCAATCTCGGGACATTGAGGAAAGATCTAAAGATGCACCTCAAGTTGTTAATGTGTCGGTTAATACGCAAATTCAACTTCAAACAGTTGGTGTTAGTCCTCAAGATCCAATTCCAGCAACAGAAATAACTTCCAGATCTCATGTACGTTCATCTGATCAAGAGCAAGTTCAATCTGTTAGCATGCAATTTGTTCAGAAAGATTGTCCACCAGACTCTTCAGCACAAATACTCCCACGACCTGATAGTTTGAACACAGAGTACTTGGTGAGGCCACCAAATCAGATTCCAGAAGCTGTTATGCACAGTCGGCATGCCGATCGACAAGTTCGGCAATGTGTATTTCCTCTTTTGAGTGAAGTTGTGACTTATCCAAGTGCACATTCTTGTGATAACTTGCCTCCTGATCCGGGAAAAATTGGATTAAATATGTTTGTGGCATACTTATGGATCAAAGGAACATTAAAATTGGCAAGTAAAAGGTTGAGTTCCAACAACAAGGCTTCAGCAAGAATTCTGGGTGATTATATTGCTGCCCAAACAAAATTAGCTCAGGAGCATGTTGTTAAGTTTCCAGTGCAAGCAATTGAGCTGATAAATGTGCTTGGGAATGGTGGACATCAATCACAACATCAAGATGAGCTAGCTGAAGGGAATCAAAGACTCAATTCCATGAATGCAATTCTGCAGCAAGCTAGGGTCATTGATGTAGGGTGGTTTGGTTTGGGTTGTGTGGGCCACCGGAGCTGAATTTCGTAAAACAGATCCAAGCATTGGCAACAAAGACTTTGGCTGGGATTACTTCACAATCTGCATCCATATAGAATTCCTCAACTGCATTTTGACCTCGTTACTTACATGTTTCTGCTGGTGCATGAATTACAAGCCAACAAGTGATTTCCAAGACTCGTTCTCTTTCATTCTTGAGGACAAGAATGTTTTCAAGGGGAAGGGAATGTTACAATCCGAAAATCCGAGGCTTGAATTTAAATTGATGGAAATGGAGGGAATATTAGTTGGTAGTTAAAATCTGTTAAACTCTGCTCTGCTGCTGCTATTCTGCTTACTACTTGTTGCTGCTGCTGGGTTGTACTGCTGGGCCGTTGCTACTGTTTTGCTGTTACTGCTGTTATTCTTGTGTTTTGGCGCCAATAATTGAAATATTAGTTAGATAGCTAGTTCTAGAATCTTCTAGATGATTCTAGATATTTCTAAGTTGGTTAGGACTAGTTGTCTTGATTCAATGAAAATGCATGACAAGCTATCTTAATTTGAGATTAAACTCTATTTTCTCATCCCCTTTCTCTTCTTTCTCTCATCTAACTCTAAAACTTTGCTTTCTCATCTTAATTTCCCTTCTTTCTCATCTCATACTCTCAATCTATACAAATTGTACGTAGTTTATGCTTGTGGTTCAATCCTGAGCGTAACATAGACCCCACATCATCGGCTGCATAATTGGATTAACATTGTTATCATTTAATACTATTATATGTCTATCAAATTTTAATATAAAACCCTATCCACTAAACACATCCGAATTGAAGTCTAGGCCGAGAGGATGTCAAACCACAAGGATTAAGGGTACTTGAATTTATCTTATGACTTAAATTGATTCAAATAAAATTGAGAGGTTGTGTGTTAGCTATTCTAAGGAAATGAAAATTAAACTAAGGTATTCTACTTCTAAACGAGAAAAGTGTATGAAATTGGAAGCTAGGATTTTGAATCCATCATTAGCCAATTATTCATGCATTAACTCTTAAATTGGGATTATTGATTGTTACATGAGTAGTCGTTTCGGCTACAAGCTTCAACCTACTAAGGTGATGTTGTTAGTATCGTGTATTGAGCCTATCTAATTAAGGCATAAGGAAAAGAGGCTCTACCTAACGTATTGTTAGTTATCATCTAACTAAAGCATAGGGATAGGTTTAAATTAACAATTCAGTGAATACTATTACTTGATTAATTAATTCTACGGCTACAAGCACAAAGAATTAATTTATAAATATCAACATCAATGATCAGAGGTTACAAACTCAATAATTATCTTAATTGAATAAACAATAAAAACATAATACTTCAAAGCATTTATCTCAATCAAGCAATTTGTGTGGAATAAATAACCCCAGAACTGGATTCGATTCAAATACTATAACAAATACGAGAAGCAAAATTAGGATAAAAGAGAACAAACAGAAGATCACAGTGATTTATGTGGAAAACCCCTCTTCTATCGAGAAGGGAAAAACCACGGGCGGAGATGGAGATTCTTTATTGAATGCGAAACAATGGATGAATTACAAAGACACTTCTTCTGAACGAGATCTATGGAAGAATTACAATATCACTTCTTCTCAACTCTCTCTTGATGATAACGACTGGCTCTCTCTTAATTGGATTATTCTTAATTGGCCTATGGCTGGCTCTCTCTCTCTTAATATATATAGGCATGGCTGTGACCTAAGTCACGCGTGAAATCCGGTGCCCAATCGATCGGCGTGCTTACGGCCTTCTTCGTAAATCCAAGAAATTTGAGTCATAACCTAATAAAACTCCACCTTGGCTCAAATTTCAAACAAAAGAACTTCTCCACCTTTTCCACAAAGCACCCCACACGGGGCTATCTCAACAAAACAGAAAACCTAACTTAGTTCGGTTAATGCTTGAACTTTTTGCTAGGTAGCACTTTAGTGAACATATCAGTGAGATTATCAGCAAAGCCAATCTTCTTCTTTTCTGAATTAGCACTTGACACATCTTCTGAATCAGCCATCATCAGAGTATAAGCAGCTCTCTGACACTGAACTGTGTTACTTAACTGTAGCTGAACTACCTCTGACCTCTGCACCTGACCTGAGTCGTAACTAACTGATGATGTCTTTAGAGGATGTAATAACGAAGACTCATCAAACATGACATCTCTAGTCTTGTGCGTTGCCTAATTGAAGTTAACTCTTTTCTGCTTCCCATAAACGCAATGTTCATCAGACTCTGACATAGATGTTGTAGAAACAGCCACTGATCTTGTCACTGTGGAACCAATAAGTTCATACAGAGTTCCAACCCTTCTGTCTTTCATAACAATCAGAGCACCCTTACTGACCTTCAAAACTTTCCCTTGAGCTATGTATTTGTACCCATGAGAATCAAGGATACTTAAAGAGATGAGATTCTTTTTTAAATCCGGAACATGACGAACATCACTAAAAGTTCTAACAGTGCCATCAAACATCTTAACTCGGATTGTTCCTATACCCAAAACTTTGCGTATAGCATCGTTACCCATAAGAATGCGTCCATCCTGAATTAATTCATATGTGGCAAACCAGTCTCTATTGAGACAAACATGATAAGAACAACCCGAATCCAGTATCTAATTATCTTTAGATCTGGACTGAGATTCGGTCAATAACAGAACACCATTATCAAACTCATCTTCAACTACACTAGCTTATGTGGGTCTTTTCTGTCCTTAATGTTATCAGCTTCTAATTTCTTCTTAAGCTTAACAATCTCTCTTAATGTGCCCTTTCTTATGACAGTAATTACAGGATAAATCTTTATGTCTAGAATTAGACCTAGATGAGTTTTCATCATAATCATATCCTCTATTCTCAGTTCTTCCTTTCACAAATGGAGCACTTCCTGAGTTATTTATAGAATCATACAATTCCTTATCTATTCTTTCTTTACTCAGTAAGTTTCTTTTAACCTCATCAATAGAGATGGTTTTTCTACCACCATAAATCATTCTTTCAATGAAGCCTCTATAAGAGGTAGAGAGTGAACATAACAACCACATAGCCTAATCTTCATCCTTAGGAGCATCATCAAGCTCCTTTAATTCTTGAATAATGGAATTAAACTCATTAATATGATTCTTAAGTGACATACCTTCTGATAGACGAAAGGTGAACAACTGACGCTTAACTGCAAGTTTATTGAAGATTGACTTGAAACAGAACATATCCTACAATTTCACCGATAACCCCTTAGTGGTTTTCATTTTCAAAACTTCTGTCAAAACGTCATCTGTAAGACACATCTGAATAGCGGTTAGAGCCTTTTCATCTAACTCCTCTCATTGTCCTTCTGATAAACCCTCTGGTTTTTTCTCTTTTCCATCAAAGGCCTTCTTCAAGCCATTCTGAGTCAAGAGACCTTTAACATGAACCTGCCATAAACTGAAACTCCCTTGACCACCAAACTCCTCAACTTCAAATTTAACTGCAGACGTCATAGTACCAAATCGAACAAGTAGGGCTCTGATACCAATTTGTGCGCAATAAATAACATAAGAATTGGATCCGATTCAAATACTATAACAAATACGAGAAGCAAAACAAGGGTAGACGAGAACAAACAGAAGAACACAATGATTTACGTGAAAAACCCCTCTTCAATCGAGAAAGGAAAAACCACGGGCGGAGATAGCGATTCTTTATTGAATGTGAAACAATGGAAGAATTACAAAGACACTTCTTCTAAACGAGATCTATGGAAGAATTACAATATCACTTCCTCTCAACTCTCTCTTGATGATGATGGCTGGCTCTCTCTTAATTGGATTATTCTTAATTGACCTACGGCTGGCTCTCTCTCTCTCTTAATATATATAGGCATGGCTGTGACCTAAGTCACGCGTAAAATCTGGTGCCCGATCGATCGGCTTGCTTGCAGCCTTCTTCATAAATCCAAGAAATTTGAGTCATAACCTAACCAATCTCCACCTTGGCTCAAATTTCAAACAAAAGAACTTCTCCACCTTTTCCACAAAGCACCCCACACGGGGCTATCTCAACAAAACAGAAAACCTAACTTAGTTCGGTTAATGCTTGAACTTTCGGCCAGGTAGCACTTTAGTGAACATATCAGTGAGGTTATCAGCAAAGCCAATCTTCTTCTTTTCTGAATTAGCACTTGACACATCTTCTGAATCAGCCATCATCAGAGTATGAGCAGCTCTCTGGCTCTGAACTGTGTTACTTAACTGTAATTGAACTACCTTTGACCTCTGCACCTGACCTGAGTCCTAACTAACTGATGATGTCTTTAGTGGATGTAATAACGAAGACTCATCAAACGTGACATCTCTAGTCTTGTGCGTTGCCTAATTGAAGTTAACTCTTTTCTGCTTCCCATAAACGCAATGTTCATCTGACTCTGACATAGATGCTGTAGAAATAGCCACTGATCTTGTCACTGTGGAACCAATAAATTCATACAGAGTTCCAACCCTTCTGTCTTTCATAACAATCAGAGCACCCTTACTGACCTTCAAAACTTTCCCTTGAGCTGTGTATTTGTACCCATGAGATCAAGGATACTTAAAGAGATGAGATTCTTTTTTAAATCCGGAACATGACGAACATCACTAAAAGTTCTAGCAGTGCTATCAAACATCTTAACTCGGATTGTTCCTATACCCAAAACTTTGCATATAGCATCGTTACCCATAAGAATGGTTCCATCCTGAATTAATTCATATGTGGCAAACCAGTCTCTCTTGAGACAAATATGATAAGAACAACCCGAATCCAGTATCCAATTATTTTTAGATCTGGACTGAGATTCGGTCAATAACAGAACACCATTATCAAACTCATCTTCAACTACACTAGCTTATGTGGGTCTTTTCTGTCCTTAATATTATCAGCTTCTAATTTCTTCTTAAGCTTAACAATCTCTCTTAATGTGCCCTTTCTTATAACAGTAATTACAGGATATATCTTTATATCTAGAATTAGACCTAGATGAGTTTTCATCATAATCATATCCTCTATTCTCAATTCTTCCTTTCAAAAATGGAGCACTTCCTGAGTTATTTTTAGAATCATACAATTCCTTATCTATTCTTTCTGTACTCAGTAAGTTTCTTTTAACCTCATCAATGGAGATGGTTTTTCTACCACCATAAATCATGCTTTCAATGAAGCCTCTATAAGAGGTAGAGAGTGAACATAACAACCACATAGCCTAGTCTTCATCCTTAGGAGCATCATCAAGCTCCTTTAATTCTTGAATAATGGAATTAAACTCATTAATATGATTCTTAAGTGACATACCTTCTGATATACGAAAGGTAAACAACTGACGCTTAACTGCAAGTTTATTGAAGATTGACATGAAACAGAACATATCCTACAATTTCACCCAGAACTCCTTCGTGGTTTTCATTTTCAAAACTTCTGTCAAAACGTCATCTGTAAGACACATCTTAATAGCGGTTAGAGCCTTTTCGTCTAACTCCTTTCATTGTCCTTCTGATAAACTCTCTGGTTTTTTCTCTTTTCCATCAAAGGCCTTCTTCAAGCCATTCTGAGTCAAGAGACCTTTAACATGAACCTGCCATAAACCGAAACTCCCTTGACCACCAAACTCCTCAACTTCAAATTTAACTGCAGGCGTCATAGTACCAAATCGAACAAGTAGGGCTCTGATACCAATTTGTGCGCAATAAATAACCCAAGAACTGGATCCGATTCAAATACTATAACAAATACGAGAAGCAAAACAAGGGTAGAAGAGAACGAACAGAAGAACACAATGATTTACGTGAAAAACCCCTCTTCAATCGAGAAAGGAAAAACCACGGGCGGAGATGGCGATTCTTTATTGAATGTGAAACAATGGAAGAATTACAAAGACATTTCTTCTGAACGAGATCTATGGAAGAATTACAATATCACTTCCTCTCAACTCTCGCTTGATGATGATGGCTGGCTCTCTCTTAATTGGATTATTCTTAATTGACTTACGACTGGCTCTCTCTCTTAATATATATATATATATATATATATATATAGGCATGGCTGTGACCTAAGTCATGTGTGAAATCTGATGCCCGATCGATCATGTCCTTCCCGATCGATCGGTGAAGCCTCTACTTCAATATTCTTCTGCGTTGTTTCCCGATTGATCGGGAATGCTCCCGATCGATCGGCTTGCTTGCTGCCTTCTTCGTAAATCCAAGGAATTTGAGACATAACCTAACACAATTCATGTAAACAATCAAATTGGCCCAGGTTAAAAGTAATACAAAAGTAAAAAGGCTAAAACCTCATCTAACCCTAGAGAACAAGTTAGCTCTCCATCGAGGATAAACCGGTAAAGGAGGAGATGAATGAACTCATTCCGGTCTTCACGGTAATTTAGCTCTTTTTCCAACTTAATGAAAAAATTAAAAAGAATAAAAGGTGAGAGAAAAGCTTAGTGAGAGAGAGAGCCGGTGCTGCATATCTTTAAAACCCCCAAAAAACAAAGCATATGAAATCCAAAAACAAAGCTTAAATCCCCTAACAAAATTGTCCCTGTCTTCATCTTCTCCAAACCCTACATGAGCTGGGCCTGCTGGACTTTGAGTTGGTCCGAGGAGCTGTGCAGGTTTGGGCCAATTTGGATGGGGAGGCATCGAAGTTGGGCTGTGAGTAGTGATGATGGGCTTGGTCTTGGTGGTTGACAGCCTAGACAGAGGTGACGAGTTGGAGGTGGTGAAGGGCCTGTGCTTGGGCTATACCTAGGTGAGGCAGTGCTAGACTCAGGTGTCGGTGTTGATGGGCCTACTGGGCTTTGTGGGCTGCACGGTGCTGGGCATGTGCTGGTGTTACTGAACAGTAACGGGAGACGCTAGTGTGCGTGGTTTGAACTTGAGCGATTCCTAGGCTTGTGTTTTGGCTAAAGAAGACGGGCTTGCATGTGTAGATGAGGATGGGTGTGCGGGTCGGCAGCGAGCCGGACTTGGTTTTGGCTCATATGATCTTGTTGCGATCTTCGAGTGACTTGATTTAATCGTTTACGCATCTAATTTGTCATATTTTCACCAAATTTGACAATTTCAAAGATTTTAATCTTCGAACCTATAAACATTAAAATTATCGAAGTGAGTATAAAACTATAATTAATTAGGTACAAAATAATTAAAATAGCAATTAAAAGATCCGTAAATATGAGACGGGATCATCTCACCAAAACTAGTTCAATATACTCAGATGGTTACTTCGACATTGAATTATCCTCATAAAATGGACAAGTATATCAACCTACTATCCTAGTGTCTCATCCATATGTGAGACAAATTTATTGATTGCAGTCATCTGTACCATCGTTGAACTTTCGATGACAAATAAATAAGCATATTAATAGTTTTTCTCATAGATATAAAAAAAAAAAAAAAACTATATAGTAAGTATGTAGTGTGCACCAAGATCTGCTTAACCCACTTGTGGAAGGAAGATTGTATGAAGTGTAGGGAGTCCATAATTGTTATGCAGTTATCCCAAATAAAAAATGTGTATACACACTAGTGATCAACAGCCAATACTAGCTAAAACGGGCACGAATAACTGTAAACATAATTACAATGTAAAAGATGACACATTGTATGCATTTTGTTGGGGTTGATAAATGTGCCATACAAGTTTAATGTACAACAAATTACCATAGACAGTGACTGCCAACATTATAGTTGACAAATATTCCTTAGTTGTCTCAAAGTGTTATTGATCATCCACTGGATATTTTGGTCACCAGTGCTCATCACAGACTCATCGTTGAATATAGTTATCTGGAGTGTGAAAGAAAATATAGAAATTTGTAGGCTAGCCAATTAAAAATTTTAAATACATATAACACCAATTTTAAGTTATTATATGTACCATAAAGTCGGATGGAAGAACACATGAGATCCCCTGAATTCTATCAAACTAATGCTGGAATGACAATTCATTTGCTGCGTAAAACAAATATGTCCTATATTCATCCTGAATACATAAAAGAGGCATGTACCTCAACAAGAGTGACAAAGATTCCATTGATGTTTATTACCTCTAATGTGCTTCCGCTGTGTCACATACAAAGGTACACTTAGTAATATGACGAGATGCAGCTATAACATATTGTGTGATGCACTTAGTCCTTGGACATCCATAAATGCCTATTAACGAAGAGAATGATTGACATGTTTGTCTGGTGGCAGCGTATGTGTTACTTGATATCCTTGATGGCGCCTCGACAAGGATGGCTCTGTAAGATACATGAACATCATCGTTATATTCCTCTTGACAAAACACTAACAAGGGAACAATAAAGGCAAAATTTCTTTAATTATCCCCATCGGGTGAGACTTGATTATCATTCTCCTCATTAGCATCCTTTAATGATGGATTATGGGCGGCCAAATCTCTTTCCCCCAACGCATATTCCATCAAATCCTCCTCATCAGCTTTTAATGGATGCCGCTGCCTATAACTAATTTTATTTACCTGAAAATAGTAAAAAACATGGAGACTAATAGTAACAAAATAATCACTTACATAATTAAAGGCCAAAATTACAATTCCTTCAACTATTATTATCCTAGAACATACCTTTGTCGCCTCATGCCCACCATCCCTTTTTATGTCTGTGTAGACTATCTCTACCATCATTTCTTGCATCCAAACACATATGCGTGCACGCCTATTGTTGTAGTTGATAATTGTTGGAGAATAGAAGTGGTCCAAACACAACAACTACACGGAAAAAACACATTAATAATAATATATTATGCAAGAAGTAGAATAACATAAAATGAATCCCTAAATTACATTGACCACGAGGAGTGCATAATCACCAAACCCCAACACCTCTCTTAGCCCTTCCTTCTACTTTCAATGAAACTTTCTTCCATGTGCTACCACGAAGTCAGCCCAATTATATGAATCTGCTTAACCCGTGATTGTGCATGTAGGAAAAATCTCTGGGGATATTGTTTTGCTATGAGGGGCCAGAGAAACGTCCCTAACCAAATAACAAGAAAAAGAGTCTTGAATTCTTCGATTGTTCAATTAGGGCACATTAAATGACTTCGAGCTGAGGCAAGTTGAAAGCGACCATTATCATACTCTAGTGCTGAAAATGATGTCTTCATTTTATTTTTGAATTATTCTGAATTTTGAATTGTAATTAGCTAGTATTATCCTTATATTTATTACATTTATTTACTTAGAGATGTTACTATACAATTAATGGAAGAATTGAAGAGGAAGACTTCCTCCCTTCCCCCTTGCTCAACCGTCTCTCTCTCTTCAATGGGAAGAGAGGAGTTTTGCTTAGGATTCCTTGGCCATTCATTGTCGGTAATTAGGGTTTTAGACTTTGCTTCTTCTTTTGATGTATTATAAATAGTGTTGATAGTTGATTAATGAAATTATCCAAAATTTAAATATTCAAAGTGTTCTTGTTGTTTGTTTATTCAAGTTCATCAATTTTTACAGGGTATCAGAGTAGGTTTAAAACCTGTTAAATATTTTTCCTTAGAGGTGGCCCTCTGTGAGTCTTCATTTTCGTGTTTCTTGCTTTTTGTGTTGATTTTACGCAACTTTATAAGGGCAAAAGCTGTTTCTAATGAAAATATTGACAAAACAATTACACTGGTTAAAGTTTCAAGGGGAGTTCCTGATGTGAACTCTCCTCTTTATCTTCATCCCTCGGATCATCCGGGCCTTGTTTTTGTACAAGATATCTTAACTAGTCCTAATTTTCTGGTGTGGAGGCGCTCAATTTTTAAAGTTTTAAAAGAAAAAAGAAAAATTGGTTTCCTTGACGGTAGTATCAAGAAGCCAGAGGAAGATTCTCCGAATTTCGAAAATTGGAGTGCCTGTGATTCAATGGTTTCTTCTTGGTTTTCCAATTCTATTTCAAAAAGAAATTAACGCAAGTATTGTGTATTTTGAGACCGCACGTGATGTGTGGCTAGATTTAAATGAAAGGTTTTCTCAAGGGAATGTCCTTCGAGTTTATGAAATCAAGGGTGAAATCTTGCACTCAAAACAAGACAACATGTCAATGTTTGACTATTTTACAAAATTGAGGTCTTTGTGGGACGAACTTTATACACTAGTGGCGATCCCTCCATGCACTTGTGGTTCCGGTCAAGCCTTTGCCACCATATGGGACATGGAGAGATTGCTTGATTTGCTAATGGGATTGGACCCATCTTTTCGCATCGGTGAGGTCCCAACTTATGAACACAAAGCCTCTTCCCAACGTTTCGAGTGCTTATGCTACACTTTGTCAAGAGGAAAAACAACAAAGTGTAGCCTCCGGTGGTATTATGATTCCTGAAGCAACGACTCTTGTGGCTAAAGGAAATGTGGTGGGTCTAGGAGATGGGTCTATTTCTAACGGGCAAGCTCCTAGACGTAATAATTGTGTTTCTTGTTCACATTGTAAGAAACAGGGGCATAGCAAGGATCGGTGTTTCGAGTTGATTAGGTACCCGGCAGGATGGAGAGGCCAAAGTCAGAATGGGGTAGGTTGGGCGGCAGTTACCAACAGCAGCAGCCGCCGTCGTTGCTGCAGGCACTCCAAGCCCTCACGGGCAGACCACTGACAACCCCGTGACGGGGTTGTCGCCCTCGCAGTACGAACAACTATTGTCCCTACTCAGTTTGGAAAGTAGTTCTCCAGGTGTTAATCTGACAGGTCAGGCATTTTTTTAATAATTGATACCGGTGCATCGGATCATATGGTCTTGTCAGATTTTGTTCTAGAAGATGTTTTGGTTAATACTAAAGTTAAGTCAGTCAGACTTCCAAATGGGTCTTCTCTACCTGTTTCACATATGGGACAAGCCACTGTGTCACGTGATATTGTTCTTAAGAGATGCAAAACGCAGTGTTTTACACAATCACGAGCCAAAACGCAGCGTTTCGTACACAGTAAAGCCGCATGCATATTGGCTTGTCACCGCATGCCTCATGGCATGTGGTGATTGGTCCGTGCACAAAGGCACGGATCCTCCCCAATTGCGTGCTGGTTGATCGATCCGATATTAAACACGGATTCTCAGGCCTATGCACGGTATTTTTGATTTTTTTTTTTTTTTTTGCTTTGTTTCCCACATGTAAAAAATTCATCTTATGAATTTTAATTTTTTAAAATTATTTTATTTTATAATTTTTTATTTTATTCATCTCATGAATAATATTTGGCAAAATTAATTTACCCATCTAATGGATAAATAATTCATCTCATAATTTTTTTAATATTTTTTCGATGGCAATAAATATAAAGGCTTGCACAGAGACCTTAGGAACAGTTTAAATCTGGCTCCAAATGGGTTAAATTAATCATCTCATGAAATAATTTAATTACCATTTAATGAGACTTAATTCAGCTAAATAAATCTCACTGCACTCCAAACTTAAATCATGTATTCGATATTTCTTTAATAGACTGCATTGATGACAATAACCCCTTCACTAGATGTCCATGACGAAGAATGAGTATAACTACTACCATTATCCTTCTCATAGCTTCTCCATTAGTTACCAACTCGCCCTTTATTGAATAATTCATTTATACTTAGAACATATTTACAATATAAATTTCAAATGTCAAACACTTGGAATACTTTGGCCAAATTTTCTGAACTATTCAAATACGTGCGAATCAATTAAGGGGACATCTGTATCTCATAAGAGACTGTAGATTCCCTATTGGATACTTGATCCTTGTCACACTTTACGCCGCTACCCAGTGTCTGTGGAAATTCAGTCATGCGTTTAGACCTTACTTATAGTACACCAAAGTAATTAATGCTCCATGCACAAGTCCAGAATACCCTCAGCATTTAGAGTTGTCGTTCAAACAATACAACGTAAATCATTCATCTCTGATAGTAGTCTAGAAATAAGTAACCAACATGGTCCAACTCAGTGTGTCAATCTTAGTAAACAAACCAACCCAACACTTTTGGATCTCCATTCACATGACCAAGACAAGTCATCTAAAGTGTCATGTTATAGTCTTAGCATACAAGTGGTCCAAACTTGTCTTCGACTACGAGCCTTTCAAACAGCAATCTATGCCATTTGTTTCAAGTCTAACTTGGCTTAGTCTCATAAACCACTTAGAACAGACCTGTAAATTGTAGTCTGAGGACTACACCCATCTCATAAATATCTCCCAAAAGAAAATCACATGCAGTATAAATGCTCGCTTACACAAATTTAACTAGGAAAGGACTAGAACTTTAATTTTATTCATTAATAAAATAATATTAATATACTAAATCTGAATTTTAGGATACTATTCCTAACACTTGCAGCCTTCTTGGCAATCCCTTGAACTCGATCTCCTTTTACCCTTCAACCATCTTAAGTCCTCGAGTGGTTGATAACCTAGTAGGGGAGATCATCTCTTCAGAATGCTGGGCTTGAGAAGCCATTACTTTAGAACCTAAAGGCTTAAATCTTCTCAAGGGTCACGCGTTAAGCACGTGGCACTTTGCTCAAAACAGCATCATTCCAACCCTTTCGAAATTAGGGTGTAAACACAGATGACGCCACAGATAGACTTAAGTCAAATTAGTGATATCTTGTCCAAGTATATGTCCGTAGTCGGTGATGAGTTCGGATAACTTGTCTGGTAAGACTATAATATGATACTTTAGATGACTCGTATTGGTCATGTGGATAGGGATCCAAAAGTATTATATTGGTGTTGTCTATATGATTGGAACACTGAACAAGATCACTTGAATTATTTGGTTTTGTACTGCTATCAGAAATAATTAATTATGTAAGATGATAACTCTAAATCCTGAAAATAGTTTGAACTCTTACATGGATTGTTTGTTGCTTTACTGTGCTAAAAGAATTAGTCATATTACATTGACTTATAGTTCGTTGGGCAACAAGAAGAAGTGTAGCGAGAATAAGTGTTTTACGTGGAATCTATAGTCTCTTACAAGATAAAAATATCTCCTTAGTTTCTTCGAAAGCATACGAACAGAATCAAGAATCTTCGACCAAAGTATTCCATATGTTTGACATTTGGAATTATACGTAAATTATTTTCTGTGTTATTGAATTGTCCAAGAAGGGAGAATTAGGAACTACAGTGAAAGATGTGAGAAAATTTGTGATAGTAGTTAAAGTTATTTTTACTCACGAATATCTAATACAGAGGTTGATTGTTTAAATAAAAGTTATCTGAAAATTATTGAATAATTATATTTAATTGTCTAGTGTACTAATATTTATTTAGTGGAACTAAATATTACTAAATGGTAAGCAATATTATCAAAGAGTTGATAATTAGATTTGATCCATTTGGAGTTAGAATTAAGTTATCCCTGAGGTCCCTCTACAAGTCTCTAGAAGTATGTCAGTTGAAAATGTTTAAGATGAATTCATGAGATAAATTATTTGTTCATGAGATAAATAAATTAATTTTGCTAAACATAATTCACGAGTTGAATTATTTATTCATAAAATGAATAAATTTATTTTATCAAATTATAATTCATGAGATGAATTTATACATATGAAAATTTAAACAAAAAAGAAAAAATCATGAAAAACAAGCCGCTATCCTTGACATATAGTGAACGCCAATAACACGCGCACACGTGTCATGCATGTCTGGCAGCTCAGGGAAGGTTTGAGGCTATCCGCATCATTTTGGCATTGCCTATACCAAGCTAACACGTGGCACTTTTGACGTAGGGTAGGAGCTGTGCTGTTTCTCTGCTAATACGACATCGTTTTTGACCTATTTTAAAACGTGTTTTAAGGTTTCTTATGTATCCCACATCGACAAAATAAAATATTGTACTCAAGGCCTATTATAAAAAGATGTCTTTAGCACTTAGTTTAATGATCTAAAACTTTTCTTAAAATTTTGATTTTTTGAAAAATTAGAAAGGAGGAATTTTTTTTTTTTGAAATTCTTCCTACTAAATATTTTTGGAGCCCGCATTTCAAGGATCAAAGGGTCATTGTTAAGAAGATCTCGTGGTCTCGATGATTCCTTCAGGCGACAATTGCGGTCTATTATTATTCTTTTCTTTTAAGTTTTCCTTTAATTTTTGTATTTCTATTTGTGCTATTAGTTTAATATATACTATACATAGATATTCTACGTCCGAGAAATTTCTCTTGCTACCTGGCTGCCATGCGTCGATATTGCTGATAGGGTTTTTAGGTTGGGGATCCTTAAAAATAGCCTCCCTCCAGGGTAGCTCCCAAAAGGGGGAAGGTTGCTTACATCTACCTCCCAAACCCTGCTTATATAGGAGCCCTTTGAGGCACTGGGTTTGTTGTTGTTGTTGTATATTCTATGTCTATTATGTATAGATTAGAATAAAGGTCATCCATATTTTAAAATTACAGAATTTTGAAATTATTTCCATTGCGCTTGAATCTAGAAAAAAATTAATTTCTGAAATTATGTTTTCCCCGCAGGTACAACTTGAGATCTCATACAATTCAAGTTGTTTTTTATAATTTTATTGAACACCAAAAATCTATAACTTGGGACTCATTGCCTTATTTGACTAATCAATAGTCCAAAAGTTTGATAAACTTTGCACTTATTTGCTAATATTATTCAGTGAATAAATTGGTCAAAGTACTAATATTGTTGTGAATTCGAGCCCTCAATCAGACCCGAACTCAACTCGAAAACAGGATCTTGTCCCAGCACTAAGCAATGAAAAACCCACGAACGAAACAATGCGGAAATTAAACCAGAAACAACGAAAATAACGAAGAACACGCGATATACGTGATTCGGCACCTCAGCGAGGTCCTAGTCCACGGGCCTCCGTTTTCAGAGGAGCCAAATCCAATATCAGTAATGTTAGGGTTACAATCACAGACCGAGCATCAAGTCTTATGACAAAAATGAAATCCATAACAGAGATTAAAGCAAGAAAACGAGAAAGAATAAGATGAAAGCCATCACCGAGCGAATACGGGGGAAGAACAGCCTAGGGACTCGAACCCTAGCCGGAATCGTGAAGAAGACCTCATTTGGGACGACACATCGCCTTGAACCGAGCATCCCGAGCTCCAAGATTCACCACCGTCTTCTTCTCCTTAATCTTCAACCTCCTACCTCGGACTTCACACTTTCTCTCTTCTCGATCTTTCTCTCACTAGAAAGTCGTCTCTCTCCTCCATGTTTTCTCCTCTCTCTCTCATGCGTTTCGTTTTACAGAGAAACCCCAACAATGGGTTTCTCCATTTTCACTCTCTGTAAATATGCTCTCTTCAATCCTTTTCCCTGTGTAATGTAATGCTTTTCTTTTTTTTTTCTTTCACTGTCAAAGTTAACGAAATCCTAAAGCAAAATAAGTATATAAAGCAAGTGTGGCACATCTCATCCAATGGCTGAGACTGGGACACGTGGCACGATCTGAGGCATGCAAACAGCTGGCTGGGCACGGGTATCCGGGTCGGTTAATAACCAACGGGCAATAATAACTAACCTGATATTATTTTTACCCAAAAGAAAATACAATATATTTTCTAAATCTTTTACCCATTTTAAAACCCAATTTCAAATCAATAAAATTTTCTATATTTTCTATTCCCCAAATTAGGATATAATTATACAAGTTTGCCTCCAACGAGCCTACACAAGGGGGGTGGCTAAAACCGTCAAACGACATCCTAATTTTCCTAATAGAAATTCTCTGACAATTTTAACCTTTCATTTAGTCAGGACGCTCCAGCCTATTATTATTGATGAATTTACACAACTCAGTTACATCCTATAGTGGATATCGAATTTTATGGGACCATAATCGAACAAACTCCACCATGGTCTCATGAAATTAACTCACAATGCTCCTTCGAAAATAGAGGCTATTTCGAAAACAGGTTTCACACCAAGAAACCAAACATGCTCACACAACAACATAGGCACAATCATGGTAATCAAGCAACATGAAATCCAAGCTAAACATGCAATTCACCTAGAATTCAAGTTAGCCAAATCAATTCATACATTGCATCACAACACTCCACCATGAACAATATCTAGGACAATAACCCAACAAGAGCAAACAACTTATGACCACTACTCAATACATAAGGTACCTAAACATAACCTTACCAAACAAATGGTCAATCCAAGGTTCATTAGACCTATACCTTACCATTTTCCCAAAAACTAAAAAAGAAGGCATGAAACAATGATCCTAAGGGTATACAAGTCTCCCAAGACAACACCATGTCCACATATGACTCAAACATATCATGTTTTCCCAACTCTTGGCTAAAATTCAGTAAAATAGCTCAAATACATAATAATATGTAGAAAATTCAGCAGCTTATATCATATTCCAGCAGCAATCAGCCAAAAAATGCAGTAAAATTAGTATAAGCAACACTAAAAACAGCATATCAGCATGTAGCAGTCCAAAACAACAACAAATTCAACTTGAACCAGTCCATAAACAACATGTTTATCATCACTTCAAGCAACAAGTACCAATATATTCAACTTGATTCCAACATAGCCTTGGAAAATACATGAGACGTCAACATGGAGACCAAGGACACTAAATCGCACATAGATTTTCCATAAGATCTCACAAGTTCTCTAAACCCTTTACAATGATCAACTATTTCACTTAGTTCACTCAAACATTTGCAAGAAACACCAATTCTCGCATACAAAGTCTAACCCATGATTAAACTCAAAACATGCAATGCTCTATCCACACACGGGGTCCAAGATTGTGCAACTAGACATGCCTAACCTAAGAGTTGTCAATCCTAGGTTCAAGGCGTCCATTCCAACAAGTTCACAATCAACCTCAAACATTAAACACATGTCAACCACTACAATCACATAGAACATTGAAAAAAAAAAAGGCACTTAATTCAAGTTCTGAACAGCACAGTTAGCCACACAACAGTAGCACCAATACCATGCTAGGGTGTTCAAACTAAAAGCAAAATTAAATCCAAACCAAGGACTCCCATCCGACCACCAATTAGGTCAGGCTCGAGCAATTTACCTCCGAAATCGCTCCACCAAAACAAGAATCTACTCCGGATTATCAACCGACCATACACGAGGCCGAACAAGCGATTAACCCCGAACCGCTCCACCAATCAGATGCACCTAGAGCTTTCTCACTTCAAGACAAACCATTAGTCTCAAAGCATAAACATCTTTTCCACAACAAGAAACCACAGGATGTTCAAACAACAACGAGAAATCCATGCTACCTAGGCCACCTAATCGTGTGTCCAAAACCAAGACACTTAAAACACGTCTCAACTACCACGCAGGAGACAAACCAGGGCTTCAGACGCAGTCTGACGCTCAAACCAAATGACCCATCTCCGATACTAGTCCAACCCGACTAGAGACAACTAAGGACTTCAAGAAGATCCTAACCAATTAGACACTTCTAAGGTTCCAAAAGAAAACTAAGTTTTCTCAACCATTAAGGGATATCCAATGTTCTACACCCAAGATAGTTGTCCTCCAACTATCTCTCAAGAAATATCTACCACGCACACCCCACCACCTATTAAATCCAAAAAAGGCGGTAAAAGTCCTCAATCTAGGTCAAAACAAAGCATCCCACGCCTAAACCAACACCCATTTTTAATTGTAAAGCCAAACCTAAATTTCTGATAGTGATTAAACATTTTCCTTTTTCTTTCATATGGCACATATGTTCTTCCTTTTTTTCGGACTTTTATCATACTACTACATACACAGCAATAGCCGAAAAATAACACTCAGATTTTTCGAAGAAACAAAAGCCCATTGATCATCTCAAAACAAGTGTTCTTGTTAAAACACATTTGGAAATTTTGACTCAAAAAATTTCACAAAAAAAAGAAACATTTCAGTCCCTATTTCTGTAAACATTTTCTTGGTTCTTTCATTTCTCTCCAAGAAACAAAGAACATCCCAATTTTTCAAGAAAATCCTAGATCTGAAAATCAAGACAATCAAACTAAAACCCTCATTCTGGTTCTGGTTGCATTCATGTTTTTCGTTCTCGCCGTGCAAATGGACACCGAACCAAGGCTCTGATACCACTTATTGTGAATTCGGGCCCTAAATCAGACCCGAACTCAACTCGAAAACAGGATCTTGTCCCAGCACTAAGCAACGAAAAACCCACGAACGAAACAATGCGGAAATTAAACCAGAAACAACGAAAACAACGAAGAACACGCGATATACGTGGTTCGGCACCTCAGCGAGGTCCTAGTCCACGGGCCTCCGTTTTTCAGAGGAGTCAAATCCACTATCAGTAATGTTAGGGTTACAATCACAGACCGAGCATCAAGTCTTATGACAAAAATGAAATCCATAACAGAGATTAAAGCAAGAAAACGAGAAAGAACAAGATGAAAGCCATCACCGAGCCAATACGGGCGAAGAACAGCCTAGGGACTCGAACCCTAGCCGGAATCGTGAAGAAGACCTCGTTTGGGACGACGCATCGCCTTGAACCGAGCATCCCGAGCTCCAAGGTTCACCACCGTCTTCTTCTCCTTAATCTTCAACCTCCTACCTCGGACTTCACACTTTCTCTCTCCTCGATCTTTCTCTCACTAGAAAGTCGTCTCTCTCCTCCATGTTTTCTCCTCTCTCTCTCATGCGTTTCGTTTTACAAAGAAACCCCAACAATGGGTTTCTCCATTTTCACTCTCTGTAAAAATGCTCTCTTCAATCCTTTTCCCTGTGTAATGTAATGCTTTTCCTTTTTTTTTTTCTTTCACTGTCAAAGTTAACGAAACCCTAAAGCAAAATAGGTATATAAAGCAAGTGTGGCACATCTCATCCAATGATTGAGACTGGGACACGTGGCACGATCTGAGGCATGCAAACAGCTTGCTGGGCACAAGTATCCGGGTCGGTTAATAACCAACGGGTAATAATAACTAACCTGATATTATTTTTACCCAAAAGAAAATAAAATATATTTTCCAAATCTTTTATCCATTTTAAAACCCAATTTCAAATCAATAAAATTTTCTATAATTTCTATTCCCCAAATTAGGATATAATTATACAAGTTTGCCTCCAACGAGCCTACACAAGGGGGGTGGCTAAAACCGGCAAACGACATCCTAATTTCCCGAATAGAAATTCTCCAACAATTTTAACCTTCCATTTAGTCACGACGCTCCAGCCTATTATTACTAATGAATTTACTCAACTCAGTTACATCCTACAGTGGATATCGAATTTCATGGGACCATAATTCAACAAATATTTTATAAGCAATTAAATTAAACAAAATATAAAAGATGACCGATGGCCCACTCTTCGAGTGCTGAAGAGGTCATTGCAGACAAGAGCTTTTAGATGTTAAGTGTTCCTTCTTTAATTCTTTAACATCAAATTTGGAATGGTACTCATGCTACATGTATGTATTTAAAATTAGGCAAGGCTAACAGGTGTGAATTGGCTGTTGTGTCTCTCACTAAATCATGCTACTTGTTTTATTGTGCTTTTAGTACCCCTCTCACACTCTCACTAAATCGCTCCACACACACACGTGTATCTCTTTCTTTGAGGTGGTGTGCCGTGATTTAAAAAAATCCTTAACCTTGATTGAGAAATAAGGTTTTGGAAATAAAGTTTAGTGTTGGATTTTTTTTTTTTTTAAAATATGTTTCCCAGAAAAAATTGAAAGGAAAAGATTTTGAAAAAATTTGGTTCAGATACTTTGGGGTTTGGTAATATATTCTTTAGGTACTCTAAGGTTTAGAAATATTTTTGATGTATCCCAAACTTTGGTAACTTTTTTTTTCAAGTACCCTCTACTAACGGGAACCCTAACAGAGTTAAGCAGAGGATACCTAGGAAAAAAGTTACCAAAATTTAGGGTACGCCAAAAATATTTTAAAATCTTATGGTACCTAAAAAATATATTACTAAACCTTAGGATACCGGAAAAAATATATTAACAAACCTCATATATCTAAACTAAATTTTCTCTAAAATTGACCTTCTAAACCAACTAGGAAAAGAAATCCTTAAGAAAGGAAGCATTTCCAATTAAAAATATTTAGTTTCTCATTCCTAATTGTATTTTACAGCTTCAAAGCAATAACTACTATTAGGTTTTTGGTGTACGTAATTGAAGATTGTAAATGAGGTTGAAATTGTATAAAGTCTATGATTCCAATTATGTGTGGTTCATTTGTTAAATTGGAATTGAAATTTGGATAATATTCATATAGACCTCCCAAACTATTGGTCAGAATCAAAATGACTCCTTGAACTTTTAATTTAATTAAAAACATTCCTGAACTATGGATCAAAATCAATATAAATTCCCGACTACTAATTTAATCAAGGACACCTCCGAACTATTAACTAAAATCAATTGAATCTCCAACTTCAAAAATTTTATTAATGACATTTGAAACTATTAAAAGAAAATTTGGTTCAAGCATCTTGAGATTTAATAATAGAAATTTCAGGTGCTTGAAATTTTGAGGTATTTTTATAATATCTTAAACTTTGGTAATTTTTCTTTTCAAGTAACTTTTCCATAACTTTGTTAGGAATTTGTTAAAACTAGGCTGACATAAAAAAATTGAGGAAAAAAAAAATATTTATAATTAAAATAATTTTAAGTATTTTAAACAAGTTTTCAAAAAAATTATTTTTTTGGAGAAAATTTGGCTCAGGTACCCTAATGTTTTGAAATGTTTTTGAGGTACCATGAACTTTACTAACTATTTTTTTTAGGTATCCTTTGCTAACGGAAACATAACGGCATTAAGGAGAAGGTACCTGAAAAAAAAAGTACCATAGTTCATGTTATCTCGAAAACATTTCAAAATCTCAAGGTACTTGAAAAATATATTATTAATCCCCAAGGTATCTGAACCAAATTTTTTCAAAAATTTTTATTATGAATTTTTTCGTAAAATTAAATATTTTGTGAGTCCATACTCCGACTTTTGAATAGATCATTGTGAAGAAAACGTTGAGGTGTCAAGAGTCTCTTTTTCAGATTTCTGTCTTCAAATTCAAATTGGAATCTCATTTCAGGTATGTCAGTTAATGATTTACTTTAATGTTTTTCTTTATTTTGTTTTCTACGTGCCATATCTATATTTTTTTTATATGATATTTTCTATGTTTAACTTGTTAAAGTTGGGATTTAGATTTAATTCAAAAGTTTAATTAGATCAAGCCTTAAATTTAAATTTCTCTTCTAATATTTCCCAATAGTCTAATAGTGACAATACTTATTTTAACCCTAAGTATCTAGACATTGTTAGCATATATATAAGAACTAATTTACAACAATACACATTCATAATGTGTATATAAAGTCTCCCACATTAGAATCCTAGTGTATGAGGTTAGTATAATCATTTACTTATAAACAAAGCCCTAATATAACTAGGCCAAACTCGTAATCCAACCAATCTCTTACATATAGTCTGGTTGGATTATGTATATGCTTAATCATTGTCAGAGTAAGGATTCAAAATCTTTTTGAATTTGGATATAACAAAAATTTAAGGATATGTCCCAAGTATGTTATTCAAACTTCCGTTAAAAAAAAAAAAAAAGAGTATGTTATTCAAACTAGGCGATCAACCCATTCACCCTAGGAACCCTATTTTTCTAGCAACCAAAGCAGTGTTGCCACTAGTGCAACCCTAAGCTTTCACTGTAACCAACTGCAACTACACTGTCATGTACTTTGGTTTTGGGGGGGTAATGTCATGTACTTAGGTTTATATTGATTAATTCTCTTAATATCTAGTTCTAAGTTGTTGAATTGAGCTAGAATTATTAGAATTAACATTTTACTCTTTCAAATTTGCCTCAAAAATGGTTTTGGTAATTAAATTACCTAACTAATTTTTAATTAGGTATTTTGGCGGAAAAATTAGTTTTTTAGCAGTTGGAAGCTTGCTGTTTTGGTTGCTACAGTAGTTTAGTTTAGATTTTAATAGATTTGGATCAATATTTGCTGTTTTCCCCCTTCTTTCCTTATCCCCTATGTCTATATAAAGAGGGGAAGTGCATTGTACTAAATAATTTTGATGATAATAAGAAAATACAACTTCAATCTCTCTCTCCACCCCTCAATCTCTCTCTTTCTCCCTTACTTCTTCAATTTCTACTTCTCCCATAATCTCTTTTCTCTCTCTCCCTCTCTTTCACTCAATCAAATTCAAGAAATATTAGTTTATAGCCTACAATTCAATTGGGTCATGACAGATTGGTATCAGAGCCACAAACCGATTCACGAAGGCAGGGTTATGGCTCTACTAAGGCAAGAAAAAGCATACTTACTGCTGCAAGAACAGTATGTAAAGCTAAATAATGGAATTCAAGAACTCCAGGAAGCATCCAAGCAACGAGAAGAGGCATATCGGCGGCAAGAAGAAAGGTGGATGTCCTTTGATGAAAGAATGGCCAAGAATGATGAACTACAGGCAATCCTCTTGCAAAAGATCTTTGGAAAAGCCACGACCGCTGCAACGGAATGTAGTATCGAAGTCTCTCAAACCCTTATACAACCCCCAATCCTTCAACATTCAAGTAATCATGTTCCCAACAATGGTAAAAATCTAATGAATCCCTCTTCTTCTCTGAATCAAATCAGCAACCGAAAAATAATGCAAGAAAATCAGCCCCAACCCATAAACCGAGATCAACAAAATCAACCAAGAACTTCTCAATCACAACCAAAACATGAGTTCCTTGCATTTGACCTAAGTTGGGAAAAAGATGCATTGTCCAGACTAGGTTCTGCAGCCAATAACTCGAATTCTGCAGCAAGCAAATCTGATTTTGCAGCAAGTCATCTAAAATCTGCAGAAAATAGTGTATTTGATGCAGAATTTAGTTCGGTATCTATTCTTGTCCCTCATTGGGTGCAAGAGATTGAGAAAAGCTATAAAAAAAATGATGAAGAAACTCATATGGGTGATCCCAAAGAAGAGATCTGTATGTCATCAACTTACCCTTCTTTGGTATCTTGGAATTTGGACCATACTAAATTGGTTAAAATAGGTGATCAAGATATTGCACACAAGGTGTTCGACAAAATGTCTGAAAGAAGTGTGATATCTTGGAAT
This sequence comes from Simmondsia chinensis, assembly GCA_018398585.1. Taxonomy (NCBI): domain Eukaryota; kingdom Viridiplantae; phylum Streptophyta; class Magnoliopsida; order Caryophyllales; family Simmondsiaceae; genus Simmondsia; species Simmondsia chinensis. Next base: position 28,174,528 of record JAGTTD010000002.1, on the reverse strand, counting down.
GATATTATTGATGGTTGTGATGTATTGGATGGTCCTAGTGTCGGTTTCGTGGAAACTCTTGAGAATGCCGTTACACTATTGCATAAGAAAGGTGTTGATGCTCAAATAGCATTAGGAGATGGATGCGTGTATGTGATAGTGGGCCATTATGAGAGTCACTGGGATAATGTGAGGCGGGGCTGGGATGCTAAGGTTCTTGGCGAAACTCCTCTCGAGTTCATGAGCGCAGATCGAGTTGTCAAGAATCTGACGAAGACTTCTAAGGCTAGAAGGAATTTCAAGAAGAGGAAGGAAAAAAAAAATGATCCATCAACCAAATTTGTACAGTGTTGCGGTTTGGTATTCATGATCGTGACGCCCCGAAGATTGAAGATGTGAAGAAAATCTTTGAGGACAAGGATTAGCTTTTGGGAGGGGAGGGTAATGTCATGTACTTACGTTTATATTGATTAATTCTCTTAATTTCTTGTTCTAAGTTGTTGAATTGAGCTAGAATTATTAGAATTAATATTTCACTCTTTCCAATTTGCCTAAAAAAGGGTTTTGGTAATTAAATTACCTAACTAATTTTTAATTAGGTATTTTCGAGGGAAAATTAGTTTTTTAGCAGTTGGAAGCTTGTTGTTTTGGTTGCTACAGTAGTTTAGTTTAGATTTTAATAGATTTGGATCAATATTTGTTGTTTTTCCCCTTCTTTCCTTATCCCCTATGTCTATATAAAGAAGGGAAGTGCATTGTACTAAACAATTTTGATGATAATAAGAAAATACAACTTCAATCTCTCTCTCTCCCCCTCAATCTCTCTCTTTCTCCCTTACTTCAATTTCTACTTCTCCCATAGTCTCTTTTCTCTCTCTCCCTTTCTTTCACTCAATCAAATTCAAGAAATATTAGTTTATGGCCTACAATTCAATTGGGTCATGACATACACATGAAACCTACCTGCCCTCGTCGACTACCACCGGTCATCCAACTAACCCCTTGCACACCACCATGTGATTCGCTTTGACCAAGCCGTGCACCACCGTAGCCCTGACTACCTTGTTCTCGTCGTTTAGAGAGCCAACCGCTGGATACACTTCCGGCTCGAGAAACACCGCTCCCAGCTTCGCTAGCAACAGCACTGACCACAACTCGGCCTCTTCTATTACCGCAAGACCCACCGCAACTCAAGCCGCCGTGACAAACGCTTGACCACACCGCTTCACTTTTTTGCCGTAATAATCTCGTTCTCCACCGTGAACCACCAACTCCTAGCATTCATGCTCACATCGTTTTACGAGCCACCACTGCCGGATACACCTCCAGCTCGAGAACACAACATTGCCGGGCTTTGGTGTCGCAAATCCCACCAAAGTCTAGCTTCTTGTGCCCGTCTCTATCTGTTGGCGACAAACAGGCCCAACGGGTCACCATCATCGACACCAGTAAGTGTCGCGATTCGATTCGCCACTACCAGATGCACACCACGACTGTCCCCTTCTCTCAGGCGCTCACCGCCACACTCCACCACCAGCATTCGGAATCTTCATTCTTCAAAGCCAACTAGCTCCAGGAACCAGATCAACTACTCAAGTATGCCGATCTAGTCTCTCCTACTCCCCCACTCGGACCAAATCGCCACCACTAATGCTTTGCCACTGCCTCATTCATCGAGGCACGACCATCACCCAACTAACATCACCACAGTTTATACATTCTGATCTTATCCCCATTTAAAATAATCTCACTAATCCTCATTCTCTTAGCCCAGACAAGCGCATCTCTAGCGGCCATTGCTTCCACTATACTAATACAGGCCTTGCTTAACTTTCTTGAGCCAGCAAACAACATATTTCCATTATGATGCAAAAGTAGAGTCCCCACACTTGGACCCATTGAAATTTGTTACCACCCCTTGGAAGGACACTGTTAGGAAATTTAGCTATTCCTATTATTCATTCAATCTGCGATCCTGAATAATACTACAAATTTTCTCATTAAGACCACTCCATAAACATCTGCTTAGAACGACAACATATATACGTAATGCATTTTGTGTTGCATGACACGATATAAACTTTCTACATATATAATTTTGATACATAATGTGTGTGTGCGCGCACATATATATATATATATAGGGATAATAAATTGAATACTTTTACAAGTATACATAAAACATATGTCCAATGTATTAACTACAAATGTTTGGTTAAAAAAACTAAACAACAACAAACCCAGTGCCTGCAAGGGCTCCGGCAAAAGCAAGGTCTGGGGGGGTAGATGTACGCAGCCTTCCCCCTTCATGGGGCTACACTGAAGAAAGGCTGTTTCCGAGGATGGTTAAAAAAAATGTTTTAAAATCATTAAGCTACAAAAGTTAATTATTTAAATTATTTGTGTTTTATTTTTAGATTTTTCATATGTGTTGTATACTTGAATTATAGACATGTAAACGTTTTTCTATTAAACTATATTTCTCTAATCCAATGAGTTTGTAACATAGGAATGTGTAACAAAATGAATAGGTACTAATTGTGACAAAGTTAAAAGCCCAAATTGACGAAATCAATTCTACTACCTTGGTAGATTAGGCTAAAGATATAGAAAAGTCCTCAAATCTCACAAATGAAATAAAAAGAATACTCAATAAAATTGTCAACTTTCAATTGAGACAAGGAGTGGTAAAGACATGCTATGCTAAAACCCTAATTGAGAGTCCTAAGAAAAACTTATATAAATAAGGTTATTAAAATAGGCTACTTAAATTAGATACAATAAAAAAAATAACTGAATAAAAAAGAAAATATACATAAAACGTAGTAATTTTGGACAAATAAAATACATAATAAAATATTATTTAAATAAGAATATGTACACTTTCTCCTACCTCTTCCTTATCCACCTTCTCGTCCTCTCCCTTTTTTTTCTTTTACCAAAATCCTCTACATTTTCTTTTTATTTCGAACAAAAACTCCCCCCATTTCTTGATCATTACTCACTCATTTCTTCTCTAAATGCATCCAAAATCCAATTATACTCACCGGAAAGTATTTGGAGCAAAATCCTTGTAATGACCCGAGGTGGCCTCGGGTTATGACTTAGAAAGAATTAGAATTTGGGGTGAGGAAGAATTGAGAAAGAGGTGAGGAAGAGAAGAGAATTAGAGGGAGAGTAAGAGAATTGAAGTTCTATTATTATTGCATGACTATTACAAGGGATGATCAAAGCTACTTATACTAGCTTAAGCCAAGGAAAATATCTAATGGGCTAACAGCTCAATACAACATAACAACTCAATCTAACTACATCTACTAATACAAGAATCTCCCTAACTAACTAATAACCAACATTCCTCCAATACTAACATAAGAACACTTAATACTAACACTAATGAGTTTATGCTACTTATCTATCTATTTCAATCATGACATTACATCCCCCTTTAGAGATTCTTGTCCTCAAGAATCTAATTAGGGAGTCATAGCTTAAAGAACTCTTATTATGAAGCAAGAAATGTAGCTGGAAGCCTTTAATTTGTTGTTGAACTTGCATCTACACTAAGACTTGAATCAAGAAGCTAACTGCATACCAACGACACTTGTATTTCCTGAGCTCATGCATCTGTAATGTTCCCTTTTCTGCAGCAACATGTTTAAACAGCTTGCAAATCTCTTCCCTAGTTCAGTAACTAAACCGACATATGTCCCGCTGGTACAGAATTTGCAGCACATCTTCACTTCCACATATAACATTGCAGATATAGCTGGAGAATAGGCCACATTTGCTTGTCCTGAGCATATAACAACTGCAATAATCACCTCTCTACCTAAAGGCTTCACTTGATTCTCTTCTGAATCATCTAGTGTGGGTTATGTTGTTTGTCCTTGATCCTCCCAAATGAAAGCTTCACTTGAACCCATCATTCTTAATATCAGACCTGGACTTCTGATTCCCTTTTGAGTTAAACTAGCACTGGCCAGCACACGCTCCTCAGTTTCCAAGGTTGCTGCAGTGAGAGCTTGGGATGTTCTGGTGCCAAGTGATCTTGCTTTTAATTGCTGAATTTGGAACTTAAGCTTCCTAGCTGAGGTATTTTGACCCACCTTATCACATTGTACAACCGCATCACCATTCCTCTTATACCACTCTATCACCATTTCTTGCCAAGATCTAATGAAATGACTCAAGATCACTATGTCAACTCCAACTTCTTTACCTACAAGAGAATGAATGGTTGTCCATTCTATCTTCTGTTTTTGAAGAGTAACAAGTGCCTTACTCTTGAACTTGGGTAGTTCCCATCTTGATCTCTTGACAATGCTCCATCCTTCCACTTTGTTTACCTTAAGAATTAGGAAATCGGGGGGTCTTCTACTGTAACCCATAGCTAGAATCGATCTTGCTCTGATGGGCTTGTTGTTATAACATCTCTTGAGGCTGTTTTTGTGGGCAAACTCAATAGGGACAGCTTGCATATCACCCAATTGCAGATTGCACCAACTGCTATGATACTTTAAACTCACTGTTACCTTCAAATGCACCATTACATCATAACCAACAAACTGTATTGTTGCATTATACCACTGAATTGATGTTGATTCTGTTTGTACAGCAGTAAAAACAAGCTGATTTCCTCTTAATTTAGCACCCTTACTGGTAGAATATCCTCTCATCTTTGCCAATATAAGTATCCTTTTAGTCCATGAGCATGCCCCAATTCTTTGAAGAGACATCACCACCACCTTAGGTTGCTTAAACTTAACTTTCTTGAGTATTTTAAGCTTCTCAAGAACCTCTTTGTATGACTTAAGGAGTAAAGAATCTGGAGGCCTTCCATTGTAAATCAAGATTGGCTTCTCTTTTGTTCTAATTTCATTGCCTTGATTGTAATTCTTGCGACAGAGGTGGATGCCAAGGTTGATCTCAACACTAGATTGTAATGCAAACTTCAACTGTGGTGTCCTGTTGTCTTGGACCTTGATGTGCACCTTCGAGTTCGTCACTGCAGTAATCATAAGCTGCCCATTTCCTTGCTCAACTAATTGTATAGCTTCTGGTCTAGATTTTGATGCCCAAATTCGAACTTGAGTAGAAGTTGGGCTTGTTATAATGAGCCTCTTAAAAGCTACCAAATCATCCTTGTGTTTATTCTCCTTGACTTGTTTGATGATAGCTTTCTGTTCTATTGAAGTTACAGCTACAGGTTTCAATTCCAATTCAGAAACTTGTACTTGCTTCATCTTATTCAGCAGAAGTAGAAATGCTGCATCATTAACCCGTTTTGCTGCTGCAATTTTCTGATTTTGGCCATCACCAGCTCCATATGTTGCATTTTGTGCAAGATCCTAATTCAATTTCTGCTCCAAGACTGACCTTCTTTGAATCCTTTTGCTAGCACCAAGTTTCTTGCAACTTGAATGCAGCTTGATCACCAAATTTTGCTGGGTTAAATGCTTCAATCTTGGTGGTTTTTTATTCCTAACTTCAATATGAGCCTTAGCTTTCATTGTTACCAAGGTTGGTAACAACAATTCTTTGTATTTGGCCAACTGCCGCAGCGATCTTACAATCTTCATCAAGCCATTAATGAACTCCAAAGAATCCATTGCTGGTGTTAGATGTAACGAAACTAGCACAAAACTAGCAAATCTAATTTATGCAGCAATTCTTGATCTGTTCAATTCTTGATCTGAGGCTTGATTGAAATGTGAAAATTTATAAGCTCAAGATCGAGCTCTGATACCAATTGTCACGACCCGAGGTGGGCCCGGGTTATGACTTAGAAAGAATTAGAATTTGGGGTGAGGAAGAATTGAGAAAGAGGTGAGGAAGAGAAGAGAATTAGGGGGAGAAGTAGAGAGAATAAAGGGAGAGTAAGAGAATTGAAGTTCTATTATTATTGCATAACTATTACAAGGGATGATCAAAGCTACTTATACTAGCTTAAGCCTAGGAAAATATCTAATGGGTTAACAACTCAATATAACATAACAACATAACAACTCAATCTAACTACATCTACTAATACAAGAATCTCTCTAACTAACTAATAACCAACATTCCTCCAATACTAACATAAGAACACTTAATACGAACACTAATGTGTTTATGCTACTTACCTATCTATTTCAATCATGACAATCCTCTCCATTCTTTCTCTAGAAAAGTCATGACAATTACTGACAATTTTTGACCAAAAAATATTGAGAATGTAGTCTGCCGACTAATATAATTACAAATATTTTATCCAGATTACCCATTAAAACCCTTCTGTAATGCAACGTAGTTTCAAAATCTTGGTTTGAATTAATAAGCACTCCCACATTCAACCGACTATGTCTTGAGTGGTCCCGCAATGCCTGCTCAAATATGCATCTTTCCTTGAGATCGCGACAAATCTCCTAGGCACCTTCACACCCATGCCATCAACATTGTACCATTTGAACCACTCTAAGATGTCAAAACCCACAGAGCATTCGACCATCCTTACCAATACATCAACCTTAGACACATGCAGTGGCTCACCCTCACTTGTCCAATGGCACACCTCCACCATCTAACTCACTCACCCCTAACACATAGAGAGGCCCCGACAAATACCACGGAAACCCTAAAAATGAAGAAATTAGTAAGCACAAGACCAGCAAATCACAGAACATTAATACCCAAACCCACAAGTGTCACCCAACTCCGATCCACATGTGCAACTTCAGGAACTCACATGCGCCACCTTTTTCCCAACAAAAAAAAAGGCATAATATTTTACCTATTTCCCCTCGAGGATATCAATATCCTCTGCCACACCCAGATTTGCCATCATAGTCATCAACATGGCCCACATCACCAAATGTGCCACGTGAGCAACTTATCACACCTTGAGATCCAACACACACATCAACATTGGCATCAATGTAACTATATTTGACCCAACCACTACTAGTTGTGCAACCAACACTGCAAGATTTGTCTCAAAATTTGTCGCCGTGCAACACAACCCCAAGCTATAACCCACAATCTCGAGATTTATTAGGCATAATATAATGGACATCTCCAAATTCTAGATTCACCACCTTTAGAGCTTGATCCATCACCCACACCACCAGAACTATCACCATCACCCCCTACATCTCAACCAATTCAAGAGAAAGCCATAGAACACCTAAAAAGCGCAAAACAGTAGAGGTGTCCATAGCTTTAGGTCAATCCAAAACCCACCCAACCCACTTGATTTGGATGGGTTTGGGTTTGTAATTTAGTAGGGGCTTGATGTGTAAATTTAAGCTTACCCATGGGTTTCATATGTTTTATTGGTTCAACATGTAAAACCTATTATACCCAACCCCATATACCAATAGCTTTGATTCAATATTTATGAAATTTGTTCCTTAACCTTTATTTAAATTTGTTTTTGGTTTAAATGCTTTAGTTTTTTTTTTTTTTTTTTTTTAATCCAAAGGATCACACCGGCAACTAAGCATTACAATCAAACAAAAGAGCTGACACAATAGCAGGAGAGGTACATGCAACCCAGTCATGATTACAATCATTCAAATGATGCATTCTAGCAATCTCATGGGCTAATCTATTCACCCCACGAGGCGCCCAAGAAAAGAAGAAAGAACAAAAAAAAGGATAACATAAGCTTAATATCTACTACATAGCAGCTATTTACCGGGGGGAGGGGGTCGTTCTTCAAACCTTAAATCACTTTAAGAGAGTCCAGTTCAAAGATCACAAACTTAAAGCCTTGCCTTCTATCAAATTTACAAGCAACAGAAAGGGCTTAACATTCTGTAATTAAAGCTGAACCCGCAATCACTGACCCACACCAATTATCAATAAAACATAGGCTATCATTGCGAACAACCACTGCAAGACTCGACAGGACAAAGCAAAAACCCAAGCAATGCCACAGTCGATTTTAACATACCCGCCCTCTGGGGCTGCCAACAAACCGTAACCGGGTCAAGGGAGCTCCTTTCTTTTGTAAGGTCCAAGAGTCCAAAAAAACAAGCAGCTTCATGTAATGCTTTTTGTGCCACCTAGTGGGGATCATCCTTAATAGCCTGGAAAACAAGCCTAGAACGAGATTTCAAAAGCCACCAATAAATAAATACAACCTCAGCTACAGCCCTACAGGTTATCGGATAAAATAGTGGACACTAAGCTTCACCATTATGGGAATCTAGGGAAACTAATAGGGGACGATTTAAATCCAACACTAGATGCAAACCAAACAGCTTTGAGAAAAAGGGCACATGACAATGATATGATTAGAGGTTTCAAAGTCCTCCCCACATTTAGCACATGATCCAACAATGTTAAGCCCTTTTTTAGCAAGGTTAACATTAGAAGCTAAGGGCATCCATGAGAAGTCTCCAAAGGAAAACACAAAGTTTCAAAGGGATAGGGCATGCCAAATATGCCTGAGATACCTTCTTTCCAAGCTTAAAGAAGCGGATGCTTGAGAACCATTCTTACTCAAATCCCCATCACGACACCAAACCACATAACCCTCTTCAACATTATAGATGCCTCTTTTGTTCCACCTCCAAAATAGTTTATCCTGGACACTTGGGTTAGATAATGGGATTACCCAAGTAGCAAAAGCAGTATCCCTATGGAAAAACCTCTCAAGCAAATCGATATCCCATGATCGCGAGTCCAGGTGGGTAAGGTGGGACACTCTAATTGATCCCCAGAACAACCATTAACCTAAGGCGGTCGTGGGATATCCCCGGGCAGCCAATCATCATCCCATATATTAATTGATCTTCCATTATTGACTTTCCATCGAAGGCCTTTTTAAAAAATCCCTCCCTTCAAGAATATTCCTCCACCACCCAGATGAACAGTGACCAAACTTGGCCTTCAGAAAATCACCATTTGTAAAGTAAATCCCCTTCACAACTCTAACCCTAAGGGCATCCGGATTATCAATAATGTGCCGAGCCTAATTGGCCAACATAGAAAAATTGGCACTCTCCATATCTCTAAATCCCAAACCCCTTAAACCTTTAGGTTTTGCAGGCCTTCTCCATCCCACCCAATGAATATGCTTCTCAGCATCAATTTTACCCCTCCACCAAAATTTAGCGATGAGGCTATTAATTTTCTTACAAAACAAGATCAGGACTTTAAAATAATAAAAAATATACTAAGGGATAACATTGAGAACTAACTTGATAAAGACATCCCTACCCACATGAAAGAGAAGGGAGGATTTCCATGGTTGGACCTTCTTTCTACTTTATCATAAAGATAACCTAGAGTACTCTATTTATCGCTACCCCACAGTAATTGAACATCTAGATATTTTTCTTCTGTACAAAAAAAAAAAAAAAAAAACAAAACCCCAAGTTCATGCATATAAGCATGCTCCAACTCTCTAGGGGTGTTGGCTAAGAAATACACACTCAATTTTGTGAAGTTGACACATTGATTAAAAGCCTCATAAAAAAGATCCAGAACTTCTTTTACCTCTCCAATCACCTCAACTCTAGCCTCACAAAAAAGCAAGTAACTCAATTTTGTGAAGTTAACACATTGATTAAAAGCCTCACAAAAAAGATCTAGAACTTCTTTTACCTCTCCAATCACCTCAACTCTAGCCTCACAAAAAAGTAAGTAGTCCTCCGCAAAGAAAAGGTGTGAGAGAGGTGGAGCGTGGGGAGAAATAACAAAAGCGCACCATCTCCCAACACTGACAGCCTGATAAATAAGATGTGAGAATACTTTCATAACCAAAATGAGTAAGCAAAGAGATATGGGGGCCCCTTGCCTGAGACCCCTACCCAACCGAATAGGGGACAAGCGAACCCCATTAACGAGTGGACTCACAATGACAGACCAAACACAAGCCAAGACCCAATCTACAAACCAACAAGGGAGACCAAATGTCATGACTGTAATAGCTGGGTATTTGAAAATGAGTGTGACTAGATCATGGTTGTAATTAGAATAAGTCTTTGATGATATTCTAGTAGCATCAATGTAATAGAGTCATGTATTAACTATTAGTGAAGTTATGTATTAGCTTAAGGTCAAGTTGTTAGTTAGCTTGAGATTACTATAAGTAGTGGAGCTCATCTATTGTAATGGCAACTTTTAATCAATACAACTATCTCTTTGAGATAACCTCTCTTTCTCATCTAACCTTCTCTCTATTTCTCATCCCCTTCACTTCTCTTCTCATCTAACTCTCTTTGATTCTATCCTTCCCATAGGTTATGGTTTGAGATTAGTCTCGATCATAACAATTGGTATCAGAGCCTTGATTTGCTTCCAAATCTAGCACAATTTGATAGCAAATATCCTTGAATCACATTGCAATTTGATCAAGAATTCAGTTCTGAATTCTGGTTTAAGCTTGAGGTTAATGTTACATTCAATTTCAATTGTGGGTGTTGGCGAAGTGCATCAAGGCATTAGTTGAACTTGCTGCATCAGGAATTGAGTTGCACTGAATCAAGTGTGTTGATTCATGTATATACTTGATTACAATCAGACTTAGTTGGCAGTGACAGGGGGAAGTAAGCCGTGGAAGTTTATACTGCTGAATCCTACTGATCTAGATCAAAATCTGTAGAAATTGAGTTCGTAAAACTGAAGTGAGCTGCTGGGTACGTTGATCTTAATCAGAGTCCAGAAGATCAGCTTAGCAAGCTTGCAATTCATATAATTGAGGCGAAGGTACAGTTCTTGAACTTCTGAATTGCTTGTGTTCAGAATCCTCCTTCCTATATTGCTGAAGTGAGTAGTTGATCGTATGTTGTGAACTACTTGGTGGAATTGTGTTGTATGCAAAATAGTGTATAAGAACTTAACTGATTTCACTTGCCCAAAGAAGAACTAACAAGAACTCAGTGCAAGTTCATAGAAATCTGATAGTGATCTTGAGAATTGTGGTTAGAAGTGTGTTGAAATCAGTAATTGTAGCTAAGCACAAATTAATTCAGATTCATAATCTGAATTAATCAAGAAATCACCACGGTTAAGGTTTCTGGTTCGAAACTCTCTCTGATTCGAAGTTTGTCAGTTAGGGTTTGTGTTTGCGGTGTTGCTGAGCAAAGATCAAGTCCGAATCGTACAAGGCAACTGATTTGGAGTTCGATTCAAGACTTACAGAGTGGTTGGATTAGAATTCGAATTGTGTTATTGTTAAACTCGAACATGGTTGTTGCGAAGTGAGGATTGATTCCAGTAACTTGTGATTCGAACCTTGGTGGTGATTCTGTATGCGAAATTTCAGGTCTCCTTAGCTATGAGGGTGCGACTCTTATCCCCAGTGAGCAAGGATCGTGGAACTCAGGGAATCAATCATGTTATCCGGCACGAGCTTCGCAACAGAACAAGAGATCGTTACAGTTAGTCCGTTGAGCATTCATTTGGAGGAATGGATGGTTCGGTGTCAGCAATTACAAGAACAATGGTTGTGAGAATGGGATCAGAGGTTTTATGAGCGATGGACTCAGAGATCGCAGCGACATGAGGAGAAGCTTAATCAAGAGGGTGAGCTAGATGAAGTGGTTGTTATGCCTATGGTAGGCAAAGCCAAAGAAACTGTTCGTGTTGATGGCTTGGGTTCAAGTCAGGTTGGGAATGCAACAAAGAAATTGCAAGTATACATTGAGATCCTATCCATTAGAAAACTGAGGTTTAAGCTCACTTTTCGGAACAAGATTGACATCAATTCGGAAGTCTCCCTTAATCAAAAGAAGTGTTTCTCAAGTAAAAGATTGAGATCATTGGAAAGGCCATTGGTGAGATATAAAAGTAGCATTCCGGACTTCTTACTCCTTGAGAAAAACAAGTTATTTCTCGAAAAACAAAATATGTTAGAGGATATTGAAGTGGGAAAAACGAGGATGGTGTTTCGGTATGTGGAAAGACTCGGAGCTTCTTCGTGGATCAAGAGAATGCTTAAGAAAACAAGGAGTAAAGTGATTCCTAGTAGTAGTGATTCACAAGATAAGCATATCGGAATTTCATCCCACAAACAAGAGAATAGCACTGCAAAACCGAAATGTACGGCTGAAAAATATGATGCTACTGCTGTATTATCAAGGAATACATCACAAAATGTATTAAGTACTTTGCCATGGCACATTGGTACTCAAAATCAGAACCTGAGGTGTGCAAGGAGCTGCCGAATGAATGCACTGCCATATTCTTTAGATGAAGAGACGGTTCATCAAGTTGCAAACTCTTATGACAGGCTACCTCCTGATCCGGGAGAGGAAGATCATGATTACAAGAGATTGAAACATGAGACTGAGCCGGAGAAAAAGTTTAATCAAGCTTCCAAAGTTTATTCCCAAGTTCAGCTGAGTCTAAGTTGTGTTTCTGGAAAATTATTTGAAGTATTAAATGATCACAAGCTCGGTGATGAGCTAAAAATTAAGACTTTTCAGCCAAGATCCAATAGAATTGAAGGTGATTGGGTTATGTTTGAAGTTGGAAGACCTCCTGATGCGTTGGTGGGGTCTGATTTCTACGTGGGACTTGGAATGACAGTGCTAGACAGCAAATGGGCAAGTGTATTGAGCTCCAAACTAAACTAAGGCTATGCAATAATCAAGCTATGAACAAAGAAAATGTCCCAATGGTGCAACCAAACGTGGGGCCTCCTGAATTTGAAGTGGATGTGCAGTACTTGAGGATTGGAAAAAATTTAGATGTTAAAATTGAGCCATTCAACCAAGATCTCTCAAGCTGGATTACTGCAAAAGTAGAAGCAGATCTGTATAAACCCTTGGAATGCAGTAAACAACAAGGAATTCAGAATGGAATTAGAGGTTTTGAGAAGGAGTTGAAGTTCATGAGTTGTAAGCTGCAAAATTCAGATGGTTGGTGCACACAAAGAAGTAAAGTTGCTGTTGGGGACTTGAGAAAAGTTCTGAATTCTACCTTGGTGTTCTGTTGTGACTTATGGCTGCAGCATCTGTTGATAGTTCCGCTAGGTTGGTTGCAACAGAGAGTTGAACAAGCTGCTCTTAATCCAGATCAAGCAAGGGAGGTGGAACAAGATGATGAAGCTGAGTTCAACAAAGCAAAAATCAGTATTGAAGATACAAAATTTTGGAGTTCTGTCTCACAGTTGCAAGAGTATGCTGTTGTATGTTGCAAATTGAGGATTAACCGAAGTTGTTTACAAGTTGAAGCAGCAGCTCAAGTTGTCTATGGAAGATTAAGTTCAATTCTAGCCGAAATTAGCTTACATAACAGCAGGAAAGTCAAGCTCAGACCAGCCCTTGCTCATGTGATGTTTGCATCTATTCTGAAGTTCTATTGGGGTCAGGGGCTGAATTATTTAGCATTCTCACTTGTGTTCATGGCTGTGGGATCCTATATTGTTAATCTACATCATTGTGGCTGCAGCCTTTTGAATGGAGGCTGGAAAATCCAGGAGGTTCAAACAAGATTGGAGGCATTTGTGCTCAATCTGAAAAAAATGTGTTGCACTAGGAAACAAGAAGTCAGATGTTCTTGGTGCACTTTCATTATGTTTTGGCAAATTAAAGAAGCTTGTGTGGATTGTGCAGGAGCAATAAAAGAAGAGGTAGAGACTTCTATACCATCCAAGATCAAATTTAACTTGCAACAAACAAATTTTAAAGAAGATGCTGTTGGTTCTTGGCATAATTCAAGTCTCTCACTGCTAGCAGTATCTGGGAAGGTTGATGGGTCAATTGAATATGCTAGCTGGACCCTTGGAAGCATTATGAACTCGGGAACAGGTGGACACTTTTCCCTGCACAATACAAGCGAGGTGTTTATGTTGGAGCAGTACAATGGGAGGATCTGCAGCTCAGTTGTAGCTAATGCACACTTTGTCTTACACTTGTTTCAACACTCTATGTTTCTCATGTTTCTGCAGCAAGAGGGTGCTATTGAGCTGCGTTAATTGCATCAGAAGATTCCATGAACTGGTAATGGGTGTTGGTGTTGGGATGATGTGGTATGATCTGGGTAGACCTCCAGATGAGTGCTATTGGCTGGAGTTGCTTCAAATTTGCATCAACAAGTGCTTTTCAGCTGCAGATTTCATTACCCAGATGTCTTCAGATGCATATTTCAGCAAGTGTCCCTTACTTTCAACTATTCCTTCTACAAAATAAGTGCTCTTCAAGGTTTCTCATCTTATATTCTTGAGACAAGAATCTTTAAAGGGGGGAGTATTGTCATGACTGTAATAGATGGGTATTTGAAAATGAGTGACTAGATCATGGTTGAAATTAGAATAAGTCTTTGATGATATTCTAGTAGCATCAATGTAATAGAGTCATGTATTAGCCATTAGTGAAGTTATGTATTAACTTAAGGTCAAGTTGTTAGTTAGCTTGAGATTACTATAAGTAGTGGAGCTCATCTATTATAATGGCAACTTTTAATCAGTACAACTATCTCTTTGAGATAACCTCTCTTTCTCATCTAACCTTCTCTCTATTTCTCATCCCCTTCACTTCTCTTCTCATCTAACTCTCTTTGATTCTATCCTTCCCCTAGGTTATGGTTTGAGATTAGTCTCGATCATAACACCAAACCACCAAAGCATACCCTCTGAGAACTCCCAATTAACTTGTCAAAGGCCTTACAAAGGTTGAGTTTAACAACCATGGTCCTTACCTTCCCTTTTCTCTTCCTACTCAAAACATGGAAACCTTCATGAGCCATAATAATGTTATCATGTATTCTCCTACCTTGCACAAATGCTGCTTGGACTAGGGAGATAATATCAGGTAAAATAGGTTTCAAGCAGTTGGCTAATATTTTTGAGATAATTTAGTGGGAGAAATTATAGAGGCTAATGGGCGTAAACTAACACACATTCTCCGGGGTAGGGACCTTTTTGAATAAGGGTTAAATCAATGCATTCAAATCACTAGGCATAACCCCCATTATAAAGAATTCTTCACGGCTTCACAAACATTACCAAGCACAATATCCCAAAATTCTTTATAAAAAATACCTAAGAAATCAACAGGGCCAGGAGCGTTTAGACTCCTAATTGATCACTAGCAGCCTTAATCTCGAGATCAGATACAAAAGCGTCAAGGGAAAGAGAAGACTGACCATTAATCGATCTAGGAACGAAAGAAAGGGCCTCCTCCACTCTATTACAATCCTTATGAGCATATAATTGCAAAAATATTGAAAAACCAGCCCCTGGATAGCGTCATCATCATCAACCCATCTACCCTAACTGTCACCCAACCTAGAAATACATTTCTGGCAGCAGTGGACAAGAGTGGAATTGTAAAAAAAATTTGTATTTCTATCCCTACCTTTTAACCAGTCAATCCTCGATCTCTGGTGCCAATAGTGTTCCTCTTCTTCCCAAATTCGATCAAGTCTTTGCTGCAACTATTTCTCTTCAGCCCACGGAATAGGATCGAAAGGGATGCTTTGGATTTTTTTGGATTCATTTAGAGATACGAGCGCTCTCCTCCATAGACAGCTTCCTGAGGCGTTTACCCCAAACAGCCAAAGACTCTCTACAACGATTCTGATTAGCCAATAGCCTCCGCACACCGACATTACAGAGATCCGAACACCAATTTCTCTTAACAATACGGGAACACTCATCATGAAGGAGCCATTTAGGTTCAAAACAAAATCTATACGGAGGTTTCTTTTGGTCCCCGAATAAGAGGACCAAAAGTGGGAGTGATCAGAACCACTTACAGGAAGGAGCTTAACAGTTGATGCTTTTTAGTTGTATACAGGTCAAGTGCATTATGTTATTTTCTTGCTTTTACAAGTACTAAAGTCAAGCATCAACCTTTAGTTAGCCAAAAAAGGGAAATTAATTACTTAGGCACCCTAAAGTTTAATCATTTATCACTCAGATACACATACATGTCAATATATACAATAAGATACCTTGATATTTGAATATTTTATCACCTAGATATCTTATGTCAAAATTTCATGAATTTCATAAGAATCTGACAAATTAATATAGAAAAAGCTATTGTGGTACATGATTATAATAATATATACAAATATGCCAATTTTTCGACATAAATTCAACAAATTATAATAAAAATTAACCAAATCTTAATATAAACCACATATATATTATAAAAATCATGTACCATGTCAACATATTTTCGTAAAAGGTCATCCAATTCTAGTAAAAATATTGATATACTGTCGGAATCATGTTCTAACTTAGCATTTCCATGGAAAATCTATTAAATACGAAGGAAGGTACCTAATTGATATTATTTTTAGAACTTTATACTATTTAAGTGATAAAATTTTTAAAGTTCAAGGTACTCCATTGTACGTAATGAAATGTCCAAGATATCTATGTGATAAATGGTCAAACCTCAAGGCAGTGACGAATGCAGAATTTGAGCAATGCGGGGTTCATATTTAATATAGAAAAATAGCACCAACACTATACACACACCCATACTATATATTAATTATTTTATATCACTAATTTTCACCCTAAACTCTAATATCATATCTTCTTTAACAATCCTAATTTTAGAAGCTGTGTAAACAAATATATCAAACAACGATTGCCATTATATGTAGTTTAACCTTTTTCTTTAATAATTAAGGGTATTTTTGATGAAAATAGTAGTGGGATATTATATTGATTTTAACCAATAGTTTGAAAGTGTCTTTGATTAAAATTAAAAGTTTAGATCACTTTGATTTTGATCAAGAATCCAAGTGTGTTTGGTATTTATTTAAAAAAATAGAAATAAATATAAAATTTTTGTTTGAAGTCATTATACTTAATGTACTCTATCAATTTATCATTGTATTTTTATTTATATCAATTTAATTCTTGACAATTCATATTGGATAAATGTAGCGTAATTTATGAATTAAATTGATATAATTAAAAGTATGACTGTATTGACAATAAAGTACATGGCTTTTTAAAATAAATAAGCATAACATTTATAATTAATTAATTTTAAAACTGCAAGATATGAATAATTGTATAAATTATATATAAAATAATAAAGTTAAATATTAATGAAAAAAATACTGACCAAAAAAAACCAAGAAGATGCCTTTTTGTGTAAAGTGTAAGGGATTAGTTGGAAATGGAAAATTGAGAGAAAAATGAGAGTAACACTGCGCTGGAGAATCAATATCACAACCTCAGGGTATATATAAGATATGCCAACCACCACACCAACATGCGAGTTTTGATGCGGGGTCACACTTGTATTTATATATACTTAAATAATATATTATGTACGCTATTTAAAGGCTAGGTGGTAAAGCTGCGGTGTCCATACACCTCGGTAGACTCAACGTAGATCCATCACTGACTCAAGGTACCTAATTGATAATTTTTAGAAAAAAATTTATAATTAGTTTGACTAAAAGTTTACAACATTGGCGTGTGTGTGTGGGTTTGTCCAATGGGTTTCATTTTATGTCTAGAAAATACGAGACTTTATGTTGGATCAATACATTAAGTCCAAAAGTTGGACTAATTAGTTATCAAAGTTTACTTAATTATTTTTCTACATGTATTATTAATTTACTATCACCTTTAGTTATCAAGGTGCCTCGATTCCAATTCCACCTTTCTTTATGTTGGCTCACCATGGGTTATCCATAACCCTTCGGAACCAGAACCAAAACCATGATGTCAAAATTCTTTCTACGGGTTTAGGTGGGTTGTAGACCCAAAACTATAGGGTTTTCAAGTGTTGGCTCCAAACCCAACCCAACCTACCTATTGAACACCCCTACAAAAAACTTAACACAAAAGGAATGGTTAGGAAAGGAGAGGTCAAGAAAAATGAAAGAAGGGCGCGAATGGTCGAAAAATAGCCGTTCTTAGCTTATATGGGCAACGAAAATTTTTGGTCAAAACCAAGTATTTATTCTTCTTAATGTATTGATTAAATTCTAAGATTAATACCAATTTCAGAGTGTTCACATTGACATTATAGTGACTAATCTTTTTATGATCGTAAATGCATATAGTAGTATTATGACCGTTGGTACACCATAGCAGTTACTAAAAGAATAAATGCAAAGCTTGTGGACTTTTATATATATAATAATGCTCTTTGTTGTAAAATGTAGTAATGCAAAATATATGAGAATAAAGCACACGTAACTGGAAACTTTTAGTACATAGACAAGCGGTTTTCGTCAATTTGACTAAGCAAGTTGTTTGGAGATTTTGGCTTTCGAGGTTGTGCAGACCGAGAAAGTGTCGACTTTCAAGTTGCGCTTTGTATCTTGGAGACGGCATGCCAATACCTATTACACCAGTTCTTAATCTGATAGGGGCGCGAAATCATCTCCCAAGACCTTCTACGCAATAACCTCGAACTGCCCGGAGGGTGGGCTCCGAAAAATATTAAACCGGATCTCCGAAATAATTTCAGAAACCCTAAATAAATATTTTAATTCAATTGCCAAACATCAGAATAAGCCCCTCTATTTATAAAAATATACCGGAGCGAAAAAATCTAATTTTAATCAAAGTAGGATTGCACAGTTTAAGTCAAGACGCAGCGTATCATTCAAAACTGAAAGCAAAACGATGCGTTTCAATGCACAGTTCACACGTGTTTTGCCTTATCACTGCATGCCACGTGTCGGAAAGCGATTGGTTCCCGCGTGGGGAAGCGGTTTGCCCTGGTGGGCGTCGCTGGTTCGTTGGATCCGATTCTCACAGATTGCCCCGAGGGGGGGGGGGGGGGGGGGCGCAATGCTCTGAACCTTTTCCTGAAACTTCGATAACGCCTTCTCGACCCCTGCCCAATACATTTGACTTTTTAACTCCAAAAATTCGGGTCTGGCTAAATAGTCCTGTAGGGCTCCTTCTCCCACTGCAGAAAGCCGTGTTAGTAGCTCAGAAATGCACTCCTTAAGTTTGCATTCTTACTCCTGAGCAACACGTTTTTTCTCAGACCCTGCTGCCTTGAGCTCGGAGACCTGAGAGTCCAGCTCGCCAATTTTAGCCTTCAAGTCCTCAACCAACTTGGAATGGTGCTGCTCTAGCTTTCAAGACTCTTTAAGGGTAGTTGAACATGAGGCGAACTCATCCTTAACACATTGAAGCCTGGTGCCTCTATCATGCAGTGCCACCAACACCGACCCAATCATGCCTAGCCCCTACAAGGTTGAGATATAACGTGTAAGGCATACGAAAGTCATAGATTAAAGAAAAACAATAGATTAAAGATAAACAATCTCCCTTACCTGTGAAACACATGCCGCCATCTCAAATAAAGAAGCCTTTCTAACTCTTTCAAACTTTCCTAAGGAAGTAAGCCCCTTTAAGTGTTGGGAGAGAAGCTCTATGCTAGCGCCAACCGAAGTAGACATAGAAGGTCCAGAGCCTCTTAAACCTTCCCGAGACCCTTGCTCGCTACACAACC
Source organism: Simmondsia chinensis (assembly GCA_018398585.1). NCBI lineage: Eukaryota > Viridiplantae > Streptophyta > Magnoliopsida > Caryophyllales > Simmondsiaceae > Simmondsia > Simmondsia chinensis. The sequence goes on along the minus strand of JAGTTD010000002.1, from coordinate 28,155,161 downwards.
CGGTAACAATGATTCTTTCAGGAGTACCGGGAAGAGGGTCCTGTGTAACTAAGGCCAAAGGGTTATTACCTTGTGGCTCATTAACTTAGCTTTGGTTGCGGTGTCTTCTCTAGGCAAAGGTACTTCTCGAGTTGCTAGTCGACAACGTATATGGCGAGGAGGCCTCTCAACAACAGTAGAGGAAGATGGGCATGGCAGCTTTTTAGACGCCTTTGATTTCTCACCAAGAGGATGCCTCCTCTTCCTCTTTTCCTAGTAGGCAGCGGCGGTAACGCCCTTATATCAAAGGCTTGGAGCCCTTCCGGTGGAAGAAAGAAACGGCACGAAGTTTTTTGGCTAGTAAACTGAAATATAGTGTAAATCATTTGGCAGATACAAGAATGCAATGCGAGCGTACCAGGGAATAGTTTGCCACTAAGTCCAGCCTTGGCGAGCATGATTTCCTGCTCTAATAATTCCCAAGTAGCTAAAAACTTGTCTCCCTCAAATTGACCGCTAAAGTACTCATTAACTACTCACTCCTCCTTAGTCATACTCTCTAACTCAGGAGAAGTCTACTTATTTATAGCCCGCCAAATCATTGGATAACAAGGGTGAGTTGGCGGTTTGGACCAAAAGAACTTGTTCATCCAGTTCTTTAAGTTTGAGGGGTTACTCTTGATAAAAGTAAACCCACCTTTCTGCTCTTGAATTGCTTTATTTTAAACAGTATATGAAAAACCTTATGAGTAGGCCAAAATTCATTAACGAAGAAACCAAATAGAAAATCATAAATATTCCTGTATGCGTTTGGTGTCACTTGACAGGGGCAAACACTGTATTGAAGTAAGATATTTGACACAAAAATTGGAACTGGAAACCGCAAACCTGCGTCAAGTGCCTCCACGGTAATTGGCAAAAAACATATGGGTGAAAAGAGTGGACACTCATCTTCACTAGGTCCCCAAATTATACGTAGTGCATAGCATAGCGACCCCTTGCTCACCTCGGATCTGAGCATTTGAAGCCTGGAGGAGGATGAACATTAAACGTCACCGAGAGTTCTTTCGCAAGCTTTGCCTGTTCCGGCACCCAATGTGCAACGGAAGGACGTTGGGAGGCAGGTTTAGACACCGCCCTCTCGCTGGCTGGCTGCTCAGAGGCAGTAGCTTCCTCACGCACCTCCAGGATGCCACCTTGACTACCAGTGGAACTCTCGAGGGGGGGGGGGGGGGGACATTTTCATAAACTCCCACAACACCGCCTTCCCCTACAATGGTTTGTTGAGAATAAACGACAATTTCTCCGCCAGATTGCTCAACACGAGCATCTTGCTCACGAACTTGTGATGCCTCAGTTGTACCAGCCATTTTCATAAAGCAAAGAAGAAAGAAGATTCAAGAAGAAAGAGGACTGAAATCAAGATCCTCACCTGCCTTAGGTGAAATTTGAACCAAAATGGGGAGAAAACTGTGAGTATTGAAGTATGAAATGTGATGAAAGAGGAGGATTAATTTTTTTGGGTTTCGAAACAGGATGAGAAGAAATAAGGAAGAAGATGAAAAGTGAAAAGAGGATTTACAGGGATAACTTTGAAAATCAACGGCTTCGATTCATCCTACCAATTTGAGCAGCCTTTTCCTGCGCCAACTTCCCATTAATGTCGCGTGCTCCCAAGGAAGACTCTGCACCTTTTCCTCCGCCAACATCGGAATTGCGCCATACCTATTTGGCGTCATATGATCACATTTGGCGAGATTGCCTATACTAACCAGATCGTATTAGGTATGAACAAAGACGCCAACCTTTGAAAGCTGGCATATACTCCATGGCCGATTGTGACCAAGTCCATGTTCGCCTATGGAGGGGAGTTCTAACTGTTGGGGAAACAAGCTAACACGTCCCTGGCGGCAAAGCCCTGGAAACACCCGCAAACCTCTGATAAGCACATACCTGACGTGAGGCCATACAACATCGGAGGCACCCCTCATATCGCCAACATCTGTGATCACGGCACCTTGTCCCATTCACTCTACCGCATATGTGTACACCCAGCGGTAAGTGTCTAACGCGAATCTATGACGATACAACCTTGGCGGCATGACCTCAGGTGTGGTAGTATGTCATTGACAGCATATACACGGCGGCATACCCATCACGGCACACACTTCCTAATGGTGATGCCACCCCCTTACCGTGAGGTACACTACCGCCAACCTCATCCACCAATGGTGCGTGTTATAAATCATTAGAATTTAATTGTAATTTCTGTTTGAATTGGTCGGTCAGGGTCTTAGTGTTGAGTTGTTTACTTTTAAATGGTGGTTGAATCGGTTTTAGGAGCCAAGAGGTTAGTTGGTCAAGGCTCGGGTCAAACTGGCTGGGCTGCTGCAGATTTGGCGGGAAAGTCGATTTTTGGAGGTTTTGTTGGTTAGTCTTGATGCATTGTATTCTTAGGTCTATAAATAAGATCTTAAGCTTGTAATCTCATCATTCAATCAAATACAAACTGATTTCCTTGTGGAATTAACTCTCTTTTCTCATCTCTTTCCCCTTTTCTCATCCCCTTTCACTTCTCTTGTCACCTTAACTCTTTCTTCTACTAGGTTAGACTTTCAATTCCTAATTGAAAGCTAACAATTGGTATCAGAGCCGGTTCAAGCAATCAATTGATTGATTGAGGCTGGCAAAATCAAAGAAAAACATGATCGAAGGCGTTAGAACCAGATCTGGAGCTGGAGGAGCCAATGCACCAGGTTCTGGATTGGATTTTGTGGCTGCTGTCTTGAGTTCTGGAGCGAATGTATCAGGTGATCAACACCGAGATTTGAATGACAAGATAGAATAGCTTAATGCTAGGTTTGAACAACAGCAAATCCAGCTCAAAACTAGGTTTGATCAGCAAGAACAGAAGTCACTTGAGAGCACTAATAGCATTCAAAACATGTTGAAAATGATTTTAGATAAAGAATAGTTTAAGGAAGAGAGGCTGCAAAAAATTGAAGATAAAATCGAAAGAATGCAAGATTGGATTAATAAACAAAAGGAATCAAGTGTGGATGCTATTTTGAAGCCTGCAAGTCAGATATTTCAGCAGCAAGAGACCGATCAACAGCAAGGACATGTTGACAGACCTGAGACTTTGGTGATGAATCGGGACAAATCTCCTATAGTTCAGGCAACTGTAGGACCTTCAAGCTAACAAAACACGTCAGATTTTTTAAAATTTTTTTATTTTATTAAATTTTAAAATTAAAATATTTAATTTTAAAACAAATTGAATTTAATCTCGTTAAATCAATTTTATCCGATTTCATATAAAATAATAAATCTAATCTCATTAGATCAACTTTATCCAATATATAAAAAAATATATTTAAATCTAATCTTATTAGATCAATTTTAGCTAATATAAAAAATATTTAAATCTAATCTTATTAGATCAATTTTATCTGATTTCGTAAATCATGACTGAGAACGTATAATCTTATTGTACGAACAACACAAACACAAATTTATGGGTTATTCCGAATTAATGATTAATTCATTAACGATTTAAACAATTTAAATCGTTACTATAAACAACCTAGTTCACTATTAAATCTTTTAACCGATTTAAACAATTTAAATCGATACTTTAAATAATCTAGTTAACTATTAATTCTTTTAATAGATTTAAACAATTTAAATCGTTACATTAAAAATAGTCTAGTTAACTATTAACTAATTTGATGATTCAAACAATTTAAATCATCCCCATAAACTATCTAGTTAATTATTAACTCTTTTAACCGATTTAAACAATTTAAATCGATACTTTAAAACAATCTAATTAACAATTAGCTACTTTAATGATTCAAACAATTTAAATCACAAACACAAGTAATAAACTGAATTAACTGTTAATTCTTTATTGATTTAAACAATTTAAATCAAATCGTCAAATTAAACTTACTTTCCTTTCTTAATAAAATCTCTATTTTATTAAATCGTAAATCTATTTATTTCGATTTTATTATACCTAGTCATGTATATTATGAATGTAATCAGAGGTTGGCTTTGATACCAATTGTTGGGAAAAACATATGAATTTTCTTGAAAAATAAACTTTGATGCCAACTATTGGGTTCATAGTTCTCAACTATGGTCACAACAATAGGCACCTATTAGATCACTTAAAGTATGAGACTCTTCTCTCTACCCAAGCCCCCGATCAGAAAGTCACGCTTCGTGACACCTCACGTGCGAGAGTTCCCGGGAATAAATTTATCTCTATAAACCTTTTGCCGTAATACAGGTTATTGGGATGAATTTCAAAAATTCTCCCAAAAGATTACGCTGCGGAACAGGTTTAAAATTCATAACTCTAAACCTAGGGTGATTTAAAATTTCTAATTTTAAATCTACTGACTTAAATTCATAATTTAAATCATCAGATCTAAATTCTTAATTTAGATCTACAAGCCTTTTACTTTAATAAATTCATAACAATACATAAACTTAAATAGGTATAGTAACGAATATTGTAAATAAATAGAAAAGCGAAAAAGAATAAAGGAAGAAGAACATACCTGGAATTGCTCCAATAATATAGAAAACCAGAAAGACATTAATATTCTTCAAAACCGAGACCCAAGACCTTCTACGCAATAACCTCGAACTGCCCGGAGGGTGGGCTCCGAAAAATATTAAACCGGATCTCCGAAATAATTTCAGAAACCCTAAATAAATATTTTAATTCAATTGCCAAACATCAGAATAAGCCCCTCTATTTATAAAAATATACCAGAGCGAAAAAATCTAATTTTAATCAAAGTAGGATTGCACAGTTTAAGTCAAGACGCAGCGTATCATTCAAAACTGAAAGCAAAACGACGCGTTTCAATGCACAGTTCACACGTGTTTTGCCTTATCACTGCATGCCACATGTCGGAAAGCGATTGGTTCCCGCGTGGGGACGCGGTTTGCCCCGGTGGGCGTCGCTGGTTCGTTGGATCCGATTCTCACAGATTGCCACTGTGCAGGCTTTAAAACGTGATTTTTTTTTTTTTTGCTTTATTTCTCACATGTAAAATTCATCATATGAATTTTAATTTTTTAAAATTATTTTATTTTATAATTTTCAACTTTTATTCATCTCATGAATAATGTTTGGCAAAATTAATTTACCCATATTATGGATAAATAATTCATCTCATGAATTCTTTAATATTTTTCTAATGGCAATAAAATATAGAGACTTACGTAGGGACCTCAGGGACAACTTAAATCTAGCTCCAAACGGGTTAAATTAAATCATCTCATGATATTAATTTAATTACCATTTAATGAGACTTAATTCCACTAAATAAATCTCACTGCACTCCAGACTTAAATTATTTATTCGATATCTCCCTAATATACTGTATTGATGACAACAACCCCTCCACTAGATGTCCATGACAAAGGATAAATATAACTACTACCATTATCTTTCTCACAGCTTCTCCATTAGTTACCGACTCGCCCTTCACTGAATAATTCATTTATACTTGAACATATTCACAGTATAAATTCCTAATGTCAAACACTTGGAATACTTTGGCCAAAGTTTCCAAACCATTCAAATATTTGCGAATCAACTAAGAGGACATCTGTATCTCATAAGAGACTGTAGATTCCCTATTGAATACCTAATCCTTGTCACACTTCACGCCGCTACCCAGTGTACGTGGGATTTCAATCATTCGTTTTAGACCTTACTTATAGTACACCAAAGTAACTTACACTCCTCAGGATTTAGAGTTGTTATTCAAACAGTACAATGCGAATCACTCATCTCCGATAGTAGTCTAGAAATAAGTAACCCACATGGTCCAACTCAGTGTGTCAAACATACTAACCTAACACTTTTGGATCTCCATCCACATGACTAAGACAAGCCATCTAAAGTGTCACGTTATTGTCTTAACATACAAGTGGTCCAGACTTGTCTTCGACTACGAGTCTTTCAAACAACAATCCATATCATTTGTTCCAAGTTTATTTGTGGCTTAGTCTCATAAACCACTTAGAACAAACATGTAAATTGTAGTCTGAGGACTACACCCATCTCATGGATGTCTCCTGAAAGAAAATCACATGCAGTATAAATGCTCAAATACACAAATTTAACTAGAAAACGACTGGACCTTCAACTTTATTTATTAATTAAAATAATATATCCAGAATAAATCTGAATTTCAGGACACTGTTCCTAACAATGATCCCAGTGTACATCTAATGAAATATAGAGGTGTTGCTATGTGCCAAACTGAGTATGCTAAAATAATTGGCAGTGTTATATTTTTAATGAACTGCACTAGACCTGACATTGCATATGCTGTAAGTAGACTCAGTAGATACACACATAATCCTAATCAAGAACATTGGAACGCATTAAAAAGGTTGCTTAAATATTTGAAAGGAACTATGGATTGGGGACTTCACTATGAAAAGTTTTCCGTTGTTTTAGAAGGATATTGTGATGCCAATTGGGTGTCTGATAATGATGAAATTAATTCCACTAGTGGATATGTGTTCATACTAGCTGGAGGTGCTATGTCCTGGAAATCGTCTAAGCAATCTTGTACTGCTACGTCTACTGTGGAATCTGAGTTCATTGCTCTTGAGTTGGCAGGTCATGAAGCCGAGTGGCTAAGAAGTTTATTGGTAGACGTGCCATTGTGGGGGCTTCCAGCTCCATCAGTATCACTTCACTGTGATAGTTAAGCTGCAATTGCTGTAGCTAAGAACAAGGTTTACAATGATAAGAGGAGACGCATTCGTCTCAAGCATAAGATCGTGAAGGATCTTCTAGAGAGCGGAGTGATATCACTAAACTATGTAAAGTCTGAAAAGATTCTTGCGGATCCGTTGACAAAAGGCCTTTGTCATAAAATGATTGTAGAAACATCAAGGGGGATGGGATTAAAGTCTGTACATGAATAAATTGTGATGTATCCAACCTGGTTTTAACAGGTTCAATGTAAAAAGGTCATAGTTTTATTCTAGAAATGCACTGTGTTTTATGTTATCCCTCCCTATGGTGTGATAGTGCGGAAACGGTTCCATAGCCATATGTTTGGTGGTGTAAGCAAGGCTTGCACTTGATGGACACAGTTTGTATGTTACCAAGGTGTGAGGTTGAGGTTTAGCTCTTAATGGACCCATATCCATATATTTGGTGGTGTACGGTAACACACACTTGATGGGATCAACCTACGTAGGTGTGAGAGTGTGGCCGCTCCCTATGACGGTTTAAGACTTGCCTTCTAGAGCGCCTATGAATATCCAGCGCATGGCCGATAAAACACGCCAAATCGCAGGAGTTGTTGAGATCTAGAGTTTGGCATGCGTCTAAGTGAAAGATCATACAACCCCTTGTGAGGTTCAAGACGAAAGTCACTTTGCAAGATGTTGGTCTCCAACTTGAGTTAACTAGGTGACAATTCAAGTCGCGAGACATCGGCATTGAAATATAAACCCCCTTTGCCCAATCTATCGTTCTTTTTCTGTTCTTGTATCCTTTGTGAAGGATTGTTGGAAAAACGATACAAGAAAAATGGGATAAAAAAATTACAATAACAAGTGAGGTAGCAAGCACTCATTTCCACATCCCACATAGACAAAAGATGGGGGGGTTTTTGGGTTTATATATGGTTATGTAGAATTTGCCCTTTGAATTAATTTGTGGATGAGAGTATGGACACCACAAGCACGCCCCGCCCGCCTGCCCTGCCGTGCTCGGGCGTGGGCGTGGGTTATATTTTTACAAACGGGTAAAATTATTTTTTGAAAAAAAATCAGTCTTTTACCGTTTTGTCTTTAACGTTCATATTGAAAGTTGGTTGCCGGATTTTAGTTCCTTGTATCAAGCTAACTGCCAACGTCCACAATTCACCCCGGTTTTTAGAACTTTGGTTGGCCATTTAGTACCTGGTTTTTAGGCCGTTGATTGCAGCGAACCGTGGCTTTAATACTGTTATAAATACGGCCTTTCCTCACTAGTTTTTATCATCAGAAAAAACCGTCTCTTCTTCTTCTACTACTTCAATTTTCTCTCCCAAATAATTGGGCAAAGTTCTTAAGCATCTCCTACCCGGTCTCTATCGAGTGTACGGTAGTGGTCGAATCATGTTAATCCTGGAGGACGGCCGCCAATACAGCTGTTTGCACCAAAGCAGCGGCAAAATCGTCTTTTAGGCCAGTGGTACTTCCCACGACACTGTGTCTTCGGTATAGTATTCAATCTCTCAATATTTTAATATATTTGATTGCTTTGTTTAGATATATTGTGTTAAATTCGCACCGTGACTTGCAGTGTTATATCGCGTTTATTTCTGGAAAATTTTGCACATATTTTACTGCATATTTTTACAGTATTTTTTACAGCATATTTTTACAGGATTTTTTACTGCGTATTTTTACAGTATTTTTTACAATGTATTTTTACAGGTGTATTTCACTATGTATAAATACTGCGTATTTAACTGCAGTATTTCACTATTTTTTTGATATTTTACTGCAGAGTTTTAACTGGGTCTCGCTGAAATTAATTGGTTGTTTCTGCTGCGAGTACTGTTTAATTTTTATAACAGTGGCGATTTTTTTTGACCTGATTTTTAGTTCTAATTTTATTTTACAGTTTTGGAAATCTGAAAAGTGGTTATGTACCCCCGATATTTTCTTTCCCTCTTTCCTTGTATCTCTCAACCACTTGCGCATATGCGGCCTGATTTTCATCTATAAAAGGGGTTCTTCGCTACTCGTAAAATATACAATAGAGAAGAAAAACAATGTCTTTAGTCCTCTCTTTCTCTCAACCTCGCCTCTCTCACTCTCTTAAAAAATTGTCTCTGTCCTCTAATATTAGTTCGAATTCCCTGAACTATTTGTGACCTATTCTAGTCCTCCGCTCTATGGGACACTATGGGGGTGGATGTCATGTTAACCCTAGGGGTCGAAGCGCTGTTCAGTCCTGTTGTACCAATGCGGAGGCATAAAATACTTTAAGGTAGCAGTGAACTCTACGGCATGGTAACAATCTTCGTCTATCTAATAAGTTCTAATTACTCTTCACTTTATTTTTTCTAGCAATCTAAAATCGTTGACTTTTGAATTCGAAAAAGGGAATTTGAATCGAAAAATCAGGTGGTTTATTTTCAAATAGAATATAGTTTATTAAGATAATAGAGTTATTATTTATATTATTATTAGCCCAAGGGATTTCTTGTAATTGTACTTTCCTTAGTTTCTCTCTATATATGATACCTCAGCACCCTGTTAGGCATGTTACCATAACTCAAATCTCTCATGATATCAGAGCTCTACCCTTGATACCCTCTTCTCTAAAAAAATAGGGCAATTGGGCTGGAAAAAAAAAAAATTTAACCCTAACTCTAACCCAAAACACCGGCGCCGCCACCCCCTACCTCAAACACTCTTCTCTCCCTCGCACCCCTCCCTCGCGCCGCCGCAGGTCCGGCCGCCGCCCTCTCCCGTACGAACTACCAGCCGTTCCCCTACTCGCGGCACGCCCTCCTCGACTCCCTCATCTCTACACGACAAGCCCTCCCATGCTCACGTGGCGCTGCGCCGCCGCCCTCCACGCTGCTGCCGCCCTACCGCACGTCCCCACTAGTGCTTTCATCTCTAACCCTGATCATCAAACTTGGGTTTGTATTGATCAGAGTATTAGGGCCTGTCTCTCGGCCTCTCTCGCTCGCCCAGTCCTCAATGATGTTATCCATCACCCAACCTCCAAGGCCATGTGGGATGCCCTAGCTAAAAGATTATGTGACCACTCTCTAGCCAAAGAATTTGACCCCCACTCCCAACTTGTCACTCTCCGTAAAGATAACAAAACCATGACTGCATACCTAACCGAGCTTAAGACCATGGCCGATAACCTTGCCGCCATAGATTCTCCTATCTCAGATCGTGAATTAGTGCACTATGCCCTTTTTGGTCTTCCACAGGAATATGCGGCCTTCGGTACATTCACTCGTCAGTCCTCTCGGGATCTCCCCATTGAGCGCCTTAAAACTGCACTACTGGATGAAGAAGCTGCCATCTCCCAGATTCATTCATAGTCTTCCTTTGATCATGCGCATGCCCTTGCCGCGTCAGGTGCACCATCCGACTCGTCGGGTCATGGCTGGGGTCGTGGTGGTCGTGGGCGTAAGGGTCGTGGGTGCAACTCCAATCGCCAAGGAGGTCAAGGGGGTCGTGGCAGGTCATATGGTCAATCGCCAACCTCTAGGACATGCACAGTGAACTCTGGAGCCGCACCCACTCCACCGCAATCATGGTTCAACAATACCGGCTATGCTCCTCGTCCACCGCAAGCAGGTATACTTGGTTTTGGTCCCGTTGTTTGTTAGATTTGTCATCAGGTTGGCCATGCTGCTTCTCTTTGCCCCCACCGCTTTGTTCAAACCGATGTCTCCCACCCCCGCTCTGTCTTGTCAGTCGCGGACTCTGCTGATCCTACGTGATACCCTGACTCTGGAGCGTCTAATCATATGACCTCTAACCCAGGTATTTTACAAAATATTTCGCTGTACACTGGTTTTAAATCTATTCAAGTTGGTAATGGATCCTTGTTACCTGTTACTCATATTGGCTCCTCTAAATTACAAGCTCTTAAGCATGATTTAAAACTATCTAACGTCCTTCTAGTGCCTGGTCTCACTTATAATCTTTTATCTGTTAAACAACTATGTCGTGACAACAACTGATGTGTTGAGTTTGACTCTTCCTCCTTTCGTGTTGAGGACAAGGTTACAGGGATGCCCCTACTCAAGATGTGCAGTAGCGGTCTTCTATATGGATTTTCTCCGCACTTCACAGGACTTGTTGCCCAAACCGCACCCCCAGTTCTGTGGCATCGACGCCTAGGACATTTAGGTCACTCAGTTTTTAATGTTTTACGTTCACGTTGTTTACTACGTTCTAGTTCTAGTTCTATTTCACATTGTCAGGCTTGTTGTCCAGGTAAGTCTCGTCGTTTACCGTTTACTCGTGTTTTACATACTATGACTGCTCCTTTATAGTTAATTCATTCTGATGGTTGGCAATCTCCTGTTCAATCAACTTCAGCTTTACATTATTATGTGATTTTTATTTATGACTATTCTCGCTTCTCTTGGCTTTATCCGATGCAGCAGAAAGACGAAGTATACTCCATCTTCTCCGACTTTAAGATTTTTGTTGAAAATTAGTTTTCCCCTACAATTAAGTGTTTTCAAAGTGATGGAGGTCATGAGTTTGACAACAGGCAAATGGTGGCCCTTTGTCGCACTCATGGTATTCACTTTCGTCTTTCATGTCCTGATACTCCACAGCAAAATGGAGTGGTGGAACGTAAGCATCAATATTTAAGTGAAATGGTACGGACCCTTCTCCTCAAGCTCAACTTCCTTATTAATTTTGGGCAGAAGCCGCCTGTACTGCCTGTTATATTATTAATCAGCTACCGACTCCCTTACTGCGTAACTTGTCTCCCTTTGAAAAGCTTTTCCCAACATCACATTCCGTATCGCTTATAAATTAGCCCCGCGCTCTCTCCCTTGTGTTTTCCTCGGATATGCCGGCCGGTACAAAGGTTACCGCTGTTTGAACCCCACTACTGGTGGTGTTCATATCAGTCGTCATGTGCATTTTGTTGACAATATTTTCTCATATCACACGTTAGTGTCTAGTTGCACGGCGCCCCCGTCTAGTGAACTTGTTGAGGTTCCCCTTCCCCTTCTCCCCGGCGCAATGTCTACCGGGACCATGCCTTCGGTCCAGCCGGCTGCACCAGCCTCGGTTCCTGCTCCGGCCAATGCAGACGCAGGTACTCGTGAGACTCCTTCTCCTCAACCTTGTGGTGTAGGCCCGTTGGCTCCAGGGGGTGTCTCGGGTGGCTCTTCACCCATGCCTCTAGCCAGTCCCATCCCTACCTCTCAGCCTCTCCCCTGTTCTGTCCCAGGTGTTGCCACGCCTACGGTCCTGGAGGATTCCTCTCATGTCCAGCGTGGCAACCCCATGCGTATGCGTCTTAAGGACGTAATTCGCAAGACTAAGCACATCCTATCCCTCGGCTCCGTTGTTGTGATTCAGGAACCCACTTCTTTTTCTCAGGCTGTGAAAAACCCTCAGTGGTAGGAAGCCATGGCTGAGGAATTTCATGCTCTTATTCAAAATCACACTTGGGATCTTGTACCTCCCTCTCCTTCTCAAAATGTTGTTGGGATCAAAGTATAAACCTGATGGTTCAGTCAATCGCTTTAAGGCTTGCCTTATTGCCTAGGTCTTTCATCAGCGTGAAGGTATTAATTTCACCGAAACGTTTAGCCCTGTTGTAAAACCTACTACTATCGGGTTCATACTGGCCCGGGAGGTTACAAAATCCTGGCCCATTCTCCAACTTGATGTGAAAAACGCATTTTTACATGGTTTTTTGAATGAGGAAGTGTACATGCGTTAGCCACCTGGGTTCATCCACCCTACATTCCCTACGCATGTATGCCGACTACACAAAGCCCTGTACTGCTTAAAACAGGCTCCCCGGGCCTGGTTTCACAGATTTAGCACGTTCCCCTTCAGTCTTGGGTTCTACTGTAGTAAGACAGATCCTTCCCTATTTATTCATCGCTCCCCTACCAGCATTGTGTGCCTTTTGCTCTATGTTGATGACATCATCTTCACAGGCTCTAACCCTGCGCTTCTCAGTCAACTAACCGCCTCCCTATCCACTCAGTTCGCTATGAAAGACCTCGGTCCGCTCCACTATTTCCTCGGTATTGAGGCCAAACGGTCTTGCCATGGCCTTTTCCTCTCTCAGCACAAATATATCCCGGACCTTCTTCGTAAGCATGACATGCTTGAGGCCAAACCTGTACAAACACCGATACCAGCCCAAGCATAACCTTCTTTGACATGTGGGGACCTCCTAGCCGATCCCACCAAGTTCTGTAGTGCAGTGGGTGCACTCCGGTACTTAACCTGACCCTTCCTGACATATGCTTTGCGGTTAACCATGTGTCCCAGTTCATGCATGCTCCCTCGACATCTCATTGGCAAATGGTGAAGCGCATCCTGCGATACCTCAAGCTCACTCCTGATCACGGTCTCACCATTACTCCTGGGTCTTACACATCAGTCACCGCTTATGCTGATACTGATTGGGGTGGTTGTCCTGATACACAACGCTCCACTACAGGTTTCGCTCTTTTCCTTGGTCCTAATCTCCTCTCCTGGCGCGCTAAAAAGCAGCCCACAGTTGCGAAGTCTGCCACTGAGTCTAAGTATCGTGCCATTGCCAAAGTCGTAGCAGAGTGTGACTGGATCCGATACTTGATGCGTGACTTGGGTCTGCAGTGCACTGGTCCGATTCTTATTTAGTGTGATAACATGTATGCTACTTACCTTGCTGCAAATCCTATCTCTAATGATCGTAGCAAACACGTTGATGTCGATTTTCACTATGTTCATGAAAAAGTTGTTAAGGGTGACATCCAGGTTCAATTTACTCCTACTACCAAGCAGGTTGCTGATATTTTTACAAAAGGGTTGGCTACTGCTTGCTTCCGCTACCACAAAGCCAATCTGCACGTTGGTCCCCCGAGTACAGATTGAGGGGGCATATTAGGATAATAGAGTTATTATTTATATTATTATTAGCCCGATGGCTTTCTTGTAATTGTACTTTCTTTGATTTCTCTATATATATAATACATCAGCACCCTGATGGACATGTTACCATAACTCGAATCTCACATAGTTGAAGCTTTGAAACCATGTTTTATGTGTTCTTCTGAGAATTTAATTTCATCCTCCAACATTGAAGTGGTTCTTTTCATGATTTTTGATCATTGCTTGTTCGTAGTTATGAGGGAATAACCAAAAAAAAAAAAAAGATTGTAATTGGGTATCTTTGCTTGGATGTGGGACCAAAATCATGAGAGTCAAATTAAAAAAATAAAATGAAAGCCTAACAATCACCTTCGAAGCCACAAATGTCTTCTGGCGGTTCGAGGCATTTTTCATAACTGAACTAGTGCGTTTGAGGAAGATGTCTCATGGATGGAGTGGTGGAACAAACAACATTTGTTTGTCTCGGTGCTCCAATTTAATTGAAAGTCATGATGTCGTGCTAGTTTGTTAATACGGAGTGAGGAGGCGGTGAGATGTATTAGGATTCATGAGTTATCGGTGGGTTGAACACTAAGGCCCATTTGGCTCTTCTAAAGGATTTAACAAAAAAAAAAATAAAATTAAAGCAACAACAACTAAACTAAAAGGCCTTATCCTCGAATCGTGGCCCACTTGTTTATGTCACAATCCAATTGACTTTAATTTAAGAAAGAAAAAAAAAATAAAATACAGGCCCATTTTATACTTATGCCTCAAAAATTGACCTCGGAAGTATTATTTAACAAGACATATGTTTGTTCATTTTACCTTAAAAAAAAAAAGATAATTGTTTGTTCATTGGTAGCACGCATGCCGCGACTTGGAGTTGAATCCAAATTTCATGTTAATAATTAAACAGATATAATATGTTCAAAAATTAATTTCAAGATGCATGCGTATTTTACTAGTTGCATCGATTCCTGTGGGGCTAGAAAGATATTCTCGTTAATATTGGTATGAGCTACCAAAGTACAGGGGTTGGTGTCCTTTTTGGATATTGATTTTTGTATTGTATAGAAACCAATTGGCTGTAATCCTTTTTTGTGTTTGTTGTGAGTCTACAAATATTTGCTAGTTGCTACTAGCCTGCCTAAATTGTATTATGATAAAGTGACTAAAATGAGTTGAACTTTTATTTATATTGACGAATTGTCAGATCCGTGGCTTGGTAAGCTCAAATGTAGGAACTTGACCTCTGCTGAAAGATTTTATAGCCCTCTTGAATTCTTTCTTAGTAACTTGGATGACCTTTAAGAACACCAAGAGTATAGGCAAGAGAAATTACTATATCTTGTTTGTAGATGACTAATTGAGATTTACTAAGGTACATCCTTTGAAGTTCAAAGATGATACTATTAAGAAGTTCCTTAAAAATAAAATGAAATTCAAAAATTAACTAGACCATAAATCAATAGAATTAGGTCGAATAGAGGTGGTGAATGTGATACCACCCTCCTCGAGAGAGAATGCAAGGAAAATAAAATGCTTGACGACATTATGAATGTGATACCGTTTAGCTCCGAGCAACCACAATGTTGTGGGGGAAGCCCTATTGCAGCTACTACCTACTTTAAAGAGAATATAATTTAAAGGCTAGATAAAACACCTTAATGTAAAAGGGTTATGTTTCTAATATCCACTACCTATAAGTGTGGTGGTCTTTAGCTGAATTAGGTTTTCCTAAATGTGTTTCTACCTTTTGCATGAGGACTTTGTTTTCGAGTAATCACTTTGCTAGTACAGGAAAAAACTAAAACTCTTGATAACTATATGAAACCATAAATGCACCTATTTCAAGAGATTTCATTGATAATGAGTCAGACTTGATTATGAGCAGTTGCTAATGGGTTTTCTTAGGAGTTGACAAAAAATTAAATTCTTGAATTATAATATTAAGGGAGAAACCTTATGGAACTACTCGAGGGGTTCGAAGTTCGTGAATAGAATACAAAGTTTATATATTTGAAACTCTATGTATAGTCTTTATCAAACCCCTAGATGGTGGCATCATAATTTGACTGTCCTTAGTCGTGTATGAGTGTCTTTATGGGGACATTTTGAATATGTGGAAAATCACGTTGATATGTTCCTTTTGGCACAAGTTTGAATACTATAACTAATATAGTCTTTCTTGAGTTTATGTTCGATATAAAGGACCTATATACGGCAAATGTGATACTTATGTGAAAATACTAGAACACCTGAAATGTTTAACTCTTCATTATATGGAGAAAATCCTTAGAAAGTTTGATTATTTTTATGATATACTGTATGACCCTAGTGTTCACTTGAAAGGGAGAAAATGTGGTATTGTGTCACAAGCTAAATAGGGTCAAGTGATTGATAGGGTTATGTCTTGATGACCAACACTCGTCCTGGTATATCATATGTCATTGGTAGATTTAGTCTAAATACCTTGATCCAATTGATAAGTATTAACGTGCACTAATCAAACAATTAAGGTACTACTGAAACGCTATGGATCAAGGTTTACATTGTGTTAGATTCCCTGTTGTGTTAGAGGGATATTGTGAGACTGGTTGGTGTCTGACATGGATGAGAATTATTCTACTAATGGCTATGCGTTTGGGCTTGTTGGTGAACTATATCTTGGGATACTCCTCTCAAGCTTACACTATTGAATTGACCTTAAAGTTTAAGTTGGCAGTTAGGAAAATTGAATGGCTTAGGAATGTAGAGTGAGATATTCCATGGTAGGGGTTTTATGAGCACCCGAGAGCCTATGAAATATGTTGTCTAACCATAATTTCTTGTAATTATTGTGGTCCACTGATGTTCATTAGTTATAGCTAGTTTATGGGAATTGATTATAGTGGAAATATTATTGTGATGACCATCCAAAATCAGTGAGAATAGCTTGATAATTCTAGCATTTGGGCTTAAGAGCCTAAGGGTATGTGGGTCACCTTAGTTTGAATGACAAAATACATTTAGTAATTATGGTCTTCTGTTAACTAACTGGTGGTGGCCCAGTTGAGTTCAGTTCATATGGTTCACTCATATAATTGCACATGAAACTAATATTTCGCTATATATAATTGTTTGGCCAACTATGTGTGCACTATATGAGTACTTTGGGGAGGAGATATGATTTTATTGATATGGTATGTGCACCAATCTTATGTTATACTCACTCTTTTTGAAGTTTTCAAGCTACAAAGTTGGTTGTTTAGTAGGTTATTGTAGATACCTTAATGTGGCGGTAAGAGCAACTAATGATTGATGTTGCAGTGGCAAGCCTTGGTTATCGCCTTGCTTTATTTTCAGTGCCGCAATGCCATTTGTGAGGGTTAAGCTTGATACTAACCTACCCGTAGTCTGTGAAGGATGGTGTGGGCACTATACACCTTATGGGTTCGGCAACCAAAGGGCATGTTGCCCTCGCTGTGGTCTCGGAAGACACATGAGATCTCACTTGAGTTAGGAGTGTTGATGTATTTTCAAAATAGATTAATATAAAAAGTGTTTGGGATTCATCCCATACTAATTTTTAAGTATTTTGGGCTTGTATAGGCTGCACAATCTTGCAGAACCAACTTAGAGCATCTATGTGTGGACACACAAGTATCGTGTGTCGACACAAAGATCTTACAAAACCGCCCTCAGGGGTTTGTGTGCCTACACACAGGTTCTGTGTGGCGACACACAGATCTTACAGAAAAATGTGTGTGGAAGTGAGTGTCGACACTCACTACGACACACATAAATACAGTAAGCTGTGTGTCGATCTGTGTATCGACACATAGGGTCTGTGTGTCGACACACAGCTTCTACACACAGGGCAGTCTTGATTATTTTTTTGTGCAGTTTTCTGTTAGTGGCGATTGTTTTTGTATAAAACTTGAGACGTCTTTGGAAATCTCTCTACTATATATAACCCCATTTTTGTTGTTTGAAGAACACATTAAAGATTTACAAAAGGCCATGTGTTGAATTGCAAAAAAGTATTGTGAAAGTCCTAAAAAGTGTTTGTAAATTCATTCTCTTACATTTCTTCTATTCCTCATACACATCTTCACTTCATACGTTTGGTTGTCATATTATCCCCGAGACTATTTGTGACGCCGAAATAAGTCTTAAGGAAAGTGATCACACAGCCTCGACACCTGAGATCTTCAGTTACCCATTTGCAAGGAATTTACACTAACAATTTTAAGACTAATCTTCCAGTTTGTGATGGCTTCTTCATTGCGTGAGATGACCGCCAACTTTGTTAAATTGGGCCAGTTTGATGGCGGCAACTTTTGTTGCTGGCAGAGGAAGATGCACTTTCGGATCACAACACTGAACTTGGTGTATGTCCGGAATAGACAACTCCCCAAATCCGCATCTAAGGAGGAGGAGACACTGGGTGAGCAACGTGCCCGGTGGAAGTAAGAGAATGACGATTACATCTGTAGGGGGCACATTCTCAACATTATGATGGATGCCCTCTTTGGCATCTACTCCAACGTGCCTACCACTAAGGAGTTGTGGGACACTCTTAAGGCATGTTAAATGGCAGACGATGCAACCAGTAAGAAATTTTTGGTTAGTTTAATAATTACAAAATGGTAGATAATCATCCGGTAATGGAATTATTCCATGAAAAATAGAGAGAATATTGAACAACTTTAAACAATATAACGTAAATATGGATGATACGATTGTTGTATCCTCTTTGATAGAAAAACTTCAGCCTTCATGGAGAGACATTAATAAAAGTCTCAAACACAAGAAATAAGACATGTCTATCGAAAAATTGGCTAACCATTTACATATTGAGGAAGGACACAGGTTACAAGACGACAACAAAGATCATCCCAGTGACATTGGAAAAATCAATGTCACGGAAGAAGGACAATCAAGCAAGGGACCGAAACGAACCAGACACTACCAAAAGAAACGTGATAACAAAAGGCCAAAACTGGTATGTTAGGAGTGTTAGAAGCCCGATCACCTCAGGAGGGACTATTTTTTCCTTAAAAATAGGAAAGGCAAAGGGCTGGATCATCACGCCAAAAATTCAAATAATAATTTCGCTGTGATAATATCGGAGTTCAACCTAGTCCAAGGTGATGAATCTTGGAGGGTTGATTCGGGGGATACAAAAAACATGTATGTAAAGATAGGGGGTTCTTCAAAGTGTTTGAACCCATAGACGACGGAACTGCATTGTTTATGGATAATGGAGCAACCATACTAGTCAAGGGTAAGGGAAAAGTTAATTTACTTTTCACTTCTGGAAAACCCTTACCTTGGTCGATGTGTGTTATGCCTCGGATGTCAAGAAGAACCTCGTGTCTGGTGGCCTGTTAAATAGGTTCGGATTCAAGTTGGTCTTTGAGGCTGACAAGTTTTTATTGTTAGGGGGCGTTTGTTAGAAAGGGCTACATGTATGAAGGGATTTCAAACTTAGCGTGAATAATAAAATTGTTAGTTCGGTTTATATGCTTGCTCTTCATTTTTATGGCATCAAAGATTAGGTCATGTAAACTTTCATAGAATGCAGGAAAAGGCTAAATCATCGTTGATACCTCATATTGATAAAGTTGATGATAAATGTAAGACGTGTGCTAATGAAATAACAAGACTACCATTTCCTTCGGTTCAAAGGGAAACAAGTTTACATGACTTGGTTCATAGTGATTTGTGCGACATTAAAGTGCTCCGACTTTAAGAGGAAAGAGAGACTTCATAACCTTTATAGATGTTTGTTCTAAATTTTGTTATGTGTATTTGATAAACCATAAAGACAAATAAATAGAATATTTACGGCATATAAATCTAAAATCGAACTACATTGTGAGACCTTTCTCAAATGACTTAGATCAAATCATGGTGGGGAATATTATGATCCCAAATATTTTAAAACCATGGGTATTGTACATGAGGTCATTACCTTATACGCCATAACAAAATGGCGTGGCTGAGCAGAAAAATTGGACTGTAACCGAGATGGTGAATACAATGTTATCTTATTCTGGACTCAATGATGGATTTTGGGGTGAGACTTTTCTTACAACTTGTTATAGTTTGAATGGTGTTCCTAACAAGAAAAGTAAGATCACCCTCGTATGAACATTGGAACAAACGAGCCCATAATTTAAACAATCTTAAGGTTTGGGGGTGTAGGGTAGTTGTTAAAGTCCTTGAACCTAAAAGAAAAAAATGAGGTGAAAGAGGTATCGATTGTATTTTTGTTGGAATTGCGCCTTATAGTAAGGCGTGTCAGTTCTATGTAATTGAATTAAATGACTATATTAATATAAACACTATAATAGAATTGAGAGATGCCATTTTTTATGAGAATCGGTTTACCTTTATTCCTAGACCGAGGGATCATGTACCGGTTGAGAATGACATTCCTATGTCATATGATGGAAACCATAATGAGAGGAAGAAACCCCTGATAATGCTCTAGAACTTTGAAGGAGTAAAAGAGCAAGAAAAGAGAAATCTTTGGATAAGACTTCTACACGTTTTTGGTAAAAGGCACTAGGAATGATATGGACCTTGTAACTCCATATTGTTGTGTCATGGAGTCGGACCCTATGATGTTTGATGAGACTATGAAGTCTCATGATGTCTCCTTTTGGAGAGCGGCGATAAATGATGAGATGGATTCCATCATGGGTAACAATACCTGGATTTTAGTGGATATTCCATGAGAAAACAAGCCCATTGGGTGTAAATAGATCTTCAAGAAGAAGATGAAAGTCGATGGAACTATAGACAAGTTCAAAGCCCAATTGGTGGCTAAAGGATTTACCCAAAAACATGGGATAGACTACTTTGACATGTATGCCCCGATGGCAAGGATATCGACAATAAGAGTTCTAATAGCTCTTGCCTCAATTTACAAGCTAGTGATTTACCAAATGGATGTGAAAATGGCATTCCAAAATGGTGAGCTAGAGGAGGAGGTGTATATGGAACAAACAGAAGGTTTGTTGCTCCAGGCCAAGAGAGGAAAGTATGTAAACTCATACGTTCTCTGTATAAGTTAAAGCAAGCTTCGAAGCAATGGCATTAAAAGTTTGACTTTTTTTAAACAACAAATTCATAATAAATGAATCGGACAATTGTGTCTCTAGAAAGCATGAAAATGGCAAAGGAATCATTATTTGTTTGTAAGTCGATAACATGCTGATTTTCGGCACTGATTTGGAACAAGTAGAGAAAACTAAACAATTTCTCTTGATGAACTTTGCTATGAAAGACACGGGTGAGATTGAGGTTATCCTCGGTATGAGGATTGTAAAAAATGGTGATACACTATCCTTGACGCAGTCTCACTATATTGAAAATATGTTGAATGGATTCAACTTTGGTGCTTGTGCACCGATGTTGATTCCAATGGATCCTAGTGTGAATCTTATACCAAATGAGGGAGCTCCAGTGTAACAGTTGGAGTATGCCCGAGTCATTGGATATCTTATGTATGCCATGACTAGCACAAGGCCCGATATAGCCTTTGTTATTGGAAAGCTAAATAGGTGTACTAGCAATTCGAGTAAATTACATTGGCATTCAACATATAGAGTAATAAAGTATCTTAAGAAAACCATGGATTATGCTATTTCTTATGTAGGGTATCCTCCCATTTTGGAAGGATACTCTAATGCCAGCTAGATCTCCAATGTGAAAGATCATGCATCCATAGGTAGATGAGTTTTCTTGCTTGGTGGGGGTGCGGTTTCTTGAGGTTCCAAGAAACAGACATGTATTTTTGATTCCACTATGGCAGCGAAGTTTATAGCTCTTGCGTATGTAGTAAAAGAAGTTGAGTGGTTAAAGTCTCTTGTATGAGATTCCTTTTGCGGCCTAAGCCTATCTCATCGATCTCTATCTATTGTCAGAGTTAGGCTACGCTTTTGAAAGCGTATAGTGAGATGTATAACGGAAAGTCCAGGCGCATTGATGTAAGACATAGCATAGTGAGACAACTTATTCGAGAAGGTGTCATCACTATGAACTTTGTGAGAACAAGTCAGAATCTAGCAGATCCGTTTACAAAAGGCCTAGCTAGAGACTTGGTTCTGAAAACAAGTGAAGGGATGGGGTTGAAACTTGTCAATTTAAGTCACCCATGATGGACCCTCAACTTGACACCTGGTACAACGCCTGGTCTTGGGTTCAATAAGAGAGATCTGTCATCCGTGTGACTACAAGCACTACAACAATAACAACAACAACAGACCCAGTGCCTCAAGGGCTCCCGCAAAAGCGGGGTCTGGGGGGGGGGTTGATGTACGCAGCCTTCCCCCTTTAGGGTGTTAAACCTGAAGAGAGGCTGTTTTTAAGGACCCCCAACCTGAGAGTCATGCCATCATCGCATCGTAGAAACCTGTGACTGCAAGCACTAAAAGAGAAATTTCCATCCCATGTATGAAGTGCTTGGTAACCTGCCATAGAAAAATTAAGAGGATGAGCTTATGCTCTTAATGGACCTGAGTACATATTACTATTGAATGTCGTGTCGCAATGACATGATCAATGGGATCCACCTTAGTGGTTGTGAAGTTTGGCCGCTTCAAGGAGTGATTTTTGACTAAGGGTTTAGCTAAAACACTCATGAAGGATACAGGATACAAGGCCACAAATGTGTTGATCTGGGAATTATAGGGTGTGTACAGGGAGTGATGCCGACTCTGCTAGCAAGTGCACTAGTTGCTTCAAGTAATACAGAGTGAGTAGAGTATCGTTCCCATGAGGATTGCTGAGTGAGTACTGAAATTAATAGCTTTACTACCATTTGAAAAATTAAAAATTCAGGTGTTTACTGAAGTAAAAATAAAAATAAAAGAAAAAGAAATACAAATAAAAAATTAATTAAAGTTTTTGGGTTTTTATCATATAAACAAAGTCTAAGGCATCCGATTTCACCTAAGTTGCATCAATACGACTTTCTATTCTCAGTATTCATGTTGTTATTGCAAGTTGATGGTTGAAAATCCTAAATTACTAAATATTATCTCTCGAGCAACATTTAGCATACTCTTTAACATATTATTCCATCACTCTTGTGCATGAATTTAAATAAGAAAAGAGTTATAAAAGCTCTTTGATTTTCTTTTAAAAACCACACAAATCGCGTTAATCTCTCTCGAGCATTCGCTCAATTTGTGGTGCTTATCACCTCAGTACTCATCATAAATCTCCTCTCGGACTCATTATGAATCATTACGGGCTTTAAATGGTGATCAAGCATTTAAAACTCATTAAGAACAATGATAAACACTTCAACAATACAATAACAAGAACATTGAATACTTTGAATTAGAATTAAGCGTATTTTACAACTTAGGCTACATCGTAGCCTCAGATTAACAAAATTAGTTCATGTTAAACTTAATATTAACATTATAAACATCAAAATACATGAAATTAAACAAAAAAAAAAAAAAAATCAGCCAAAAAAAAAAAAAAAAACCAACACAAAAAACAGGGCTGTTGACATTTGCACAACTGGCCAATTTCGACCCTCTCTTAGACCTCACTCTCGTGTGTTTTTGGCTCTAAAAATTGGATTATCAAACACTCCAACACACCCTTTATTTATACAAGTAGAGCTTAGAATAAAAAACTTAGAAAAAATCTCCAACATCAGCTCCCATTGGAGCTTCCCGAGGCAGATCTGCGTATCTGCAGAGCTATGTTTTTGGCTATTTTTCTTGATTTTTTTTTTTTTTTTTTTTTTTTTTTACACTCCGCCGCCCAAATTCTGCACCAAAACATCATATTGATGTTGTGTTACTTTTTTACAATGAATTTTGTTAAAAAAAATTGAGTTTTAATTGCCAAAATGCAAGTTGCTCTTAAAAATCTGTGTTCTGCCGCCCAGATTCTGCAGCTGATTTCTAGCTTGTTTTTCTTCATTTTTTCATGAAATCCTCCACCCAAATGCTGCAATAACATGTTAAAAAGATGTTAAATAACTTATTTAAGCTTTGTTTCAGTGAATTAAGTCGAAGAAAATCAACAAAATCGAGGTGCAAATTTGCTTGCTGCAGCAGGTCTGCAAGTTGCTTGCAACTTGTGATTTTTTTATATTTTTCGATTTTTTTCTGATTTTTTATGTAAAAGAATGCTTAAAATATCTTTAATTAATGTTTAATTGTATTATACAATGCATAAAAGATGAATAATGAGGATAAAAGCTTGAATTTTAGCTAAAAAATGATGCAAAACTTGTGAAGTAGGGTGTAAGTTAGGTGTTCTTGGAAATTTTGTATAATTTTTGTTATTATTTTGTACTTTTTTTGATTTATCTTGCTTTGAATTATTGATGTTAATGATAAAACTAGCAAGATTTAGTACAAAATTTGGTGTTTTTGCAATAAAGTAGTAAAATAGTCGAAACCGAGCAAAAAAGAGCAAAAGCGAATAAAATTTGATGTAAAATTGTTAAAAATGTATAAAAATGATATAAATAAATATATACTAATTTAGACTTGTCAGGGAGTAAGCCTTGTGTTGAGATGTATTCGAATAGTCAAATGGGATTTATGGTTCAAAGCATGGTTTACCATTTTCGTACTGATTAACTATAACGTGTCTTCATTAGGTGGGTATTCAATCGAACGATGCCCTTATTAAGGTACAATAAGGCTCCTTGTTATTTTGAGATGTTGTAATATGTTATGATCGAGATATAATCTCAAATCATAACCTATGAAAGGATAGAATCCAAAGAGAGTTTAGATGAGAAGAGAAGTGAATTGAGATGAGAAAATGGGGATAAAGTTAGATGAGAAAGAGAGTTTAATATCAAAAGATATTATTTGCATTTGATTGAATTCCTCCAACATTACACTTGAGACTACTTCTTACACTAGATGTACTTACATTGACCATACTTGACCCTCTAACCAAATTAACTAACCATCAAGACCCTTGGCTCCATTACAAGCTACCAAACAACTAAATTTCTCTTATTACATGATTAATCAAAAGCTAATGCTACCTATTATATAATGACTTATTCTAATTACGATCTTTCACATGCCGCACCTATAGGAATCATAACAATACTCCCCCCTTGAAAGATTCTTGTCCCCAAGAATCTAAGAAGAGAGTTGAAACATTGAAGAACACTTATTGATGTAGGAGATCTCCTTGTTGAAATCTGCAGCTGAAGAAGACAACTTGTTGCTTTAGAAGGAAAAGCTAAAAATGAGGAACACTTGATGAATTCTGCAGCTGGAAGGACATCTGAGTGCTGCTATCTGAAATACAGCTGGACTTGTTATTGCCGTCAATGCTATATTTCTGAATATGCCTCTTATTTATGCCCAACATGCTGCGTTTGAATGCAATGAACACTTCTGGTGGTCTGCGTGGTCTGCCCATACCCAACCAAGCCAGCCAGATACCAACACGAGCATTTCCATTGCAAAACCTCTTGATGCAAACTGGACAGCTTGACATCACTGTAATGCCGCAAGGAGCACTGCTGGCCACGAATGCAGCAGATGTAACCAAGGAATGCAGCTGCTTATGATTTGCTTGAACTTCACTTAGACATGCTGATGAGTGACCCTGCTGCACCTGGAACTGCCCCTTAACATTTGCTTTCTGCTGAGTGTTGCTAAGGAACCAGATTGCATCCGTTGGAACTTAAGTCTTGCAACTTCCTACCTGAGTTCCAAGTCTTTGATTGTCTTCTCAACACACCCAAAAAAGATTCTGCGATAAGCCTTGCAATTCCTAGCTCTTTTCTTACTTAGAAAGAGCCTCTCAACTGAATTAAGGCACCCAAGGCTCTCATGAATCCAGGAGTGAATCACAAGTTTCAAATGGGCAACACTATCCTCAATTCTGGGTCTGTACAATCTGGTGCAAAAATCAACCGTGCTCTTAACATTGTGACAAGCTGAGAGCTTCTAAAGTTCATCTGGAAGTCTTGCTTCTGGCTGTTGTTTTGCCACTGTTGGAGATACAGCTGTTGTGAAGAATCCACAGCAGAAACCCAGATGCCTCACTGAAGTTAAGTGCACTGTGTCCACTCCCAACAAAGCCCTTACTGCACTTGCATCAAGGATGATAGCAAGGTGAATAAACAACTCACAGAGCTCCTGATTTATGCCCAAAAATTTGCCACTGTCCAGCTTCAGTTCGCATAGAGTGGTTGTATACTTGAACATTTCGTTTGTCCACTCTTCAACTTCTTCAGTCATGTTTGAACTTCTCTTGTCCCTCACAATCATGCTCACAATTTCCAGAATTAAGAGAATATTGCAAGCTCCAAGGTTAATGGCATAGATCTTTTCTATGTGTTGCTCACCCCACATACTAATTTCCAACAATCCAGCTCTCTACTCACTGTTTTCAGCCTCATGTTCCTGCTGCCACCACCAATGTGACCTCACCAAACAATCTACTTCAGGGGGTCTTACATTTGGATGTACCGTTGGGGTATGTTCCTTGTTCTTAGCTTGAATACCATACAGAATCAGCTTAGAACTTGAATTACTTGCCACTTCAACACCAAACATAGTAATTTCAAAGTTGAAGGAGAATCCAATCACAATCTTCATCTTCACCTTCTTCCATGAGTGAATGATTGAATATCCCAACTCCAAAACATCAGGGGGTCTTCCAATATCATACACAACAATGTGAACACCAACTATATTGAATTTGACCTGAACAAACTTCTGTTTGAACATGTTACCCAGCTTGGATACAACCAACGGCACAATTACTTGTCCACAATTAAGGCTCTTCTTCTGTTGAACCTTAGAATGCACTTTAGCAAATTGGTTAATACATTTCACCAACGTAGCTACTTGTTTCAGCTCCTTACAGCCATGATCTTCTTTTTTCGGATCAGGAGGAAGCTTGTTATAAGAGTTTGCACTTTGATAAGTCACAACTCCACTCAAATAAGGAAGCAAATCAACATGATCTTGTAAAACATCCAACTGACAGTGTGCTTCCGCTTGCTTAAGTACACACATTTCTTCACCCACCTTAGGAGGAGGTTTAACTCTCATAGTTACACTTAGATAAAACTTCTCTCCACTTAAAGCACCCTGCAATGCCTCCAGTAATGGCATACGATGTCCTGCATCAGATGATGCCTCAGCAGCAACTTGTTGTTTCCCAACAAAACTCGAGTGTTCTACAGTGAAGAGGCTATAAGTACCCCTCACGTCCCCTACACACCAGCTTGCCATGGAGAAGTACTTAGCACATTTTGTGTTGTATGCATTGAAGCCAAATTTGTATAAGCTCCAACTCCACTGCACTCGGCCTACACCAGCAGCTGCTCCTGATTTTGTGCTGAATTTGCATCTTTCCTGATAGGACTCTTCATTCTCATTGCCGTCTTCAACATCCTTTTGATCCAAGATGATGCTCTAAGTCTTTCCACATACCAAAACACCATCCTCGTTTTCCCTACTTCCATATCCTTGAGCATGTTTTGCTTGTCAAGGTACACCTTATTCTTCTAAAGAAGTAAGAAGGTTGGTGCACTTTCTTTCTAAACCACAATTGGCCTTTCCAATGCTCTCAACCTCTTGCTTGAATAACAATTCTTTTTAGCAAGGGAAACTTCCGAATTAATGTCAACCTTTTTCTGCAAAGTGAGCTTAAATATCAACTTCTTAACACTTAGAATTTCAATGTATACTTGTAGTTTTCCTGGAACAAGTTCTTATTCAACTATTTGCATCGGCTCTTTGTCAACCAGACTAGAATCTAAACCTGTTGCAATAGATTCAGAGACTTGTATATGCAGCTGAACACAATCTTTATCCTTCAAAGGATTAACAACCTCTTCGTCAAGCTCATTCTCTTAATTAAGCTTCTCCACATGATGCTGTGATTGCCAAGTCCATCGTTGATTCCATTGCTCATAAAAACTTCGATCCCATTCCGACTGTGACTGTCGCCATTGGGAGAATATTTCCTCCATTCGCAATTCCCACTGATCATTCATAACAATTTGAACTGATGTAGTGACCTTAGCTCCTGCCATAGCAGTGTTTGCAGCAACATTTCCCTCTTCAACAGCTAAGTTCAAACTGTAATTCATGTTTAGGTTCTTGGACAAACACTATCGTTACTTACTGAGATGAAAATTGCACAATCACAATCAAGAATTCCTCGCAACAGAGAATCAACTTTCGACATTGACAAATCAAGGTCACTGCTCAGCCGAAGATGATACTCGAACATCAAACCTTAACTGCGAACTTCACGAATCAAGAGCACTCAAACCAAACCCTAACAACAGCGATACTTGAACACAATCCTTAAGAATGAAGTCAGATTTCTGCAATTCTGTTCTTGGTTCATCGTTAATTTCACCTTCGAGCCAGCAACTCTTCAATATTCCGTAAATTCCTATGGGATCAACAAGATTCCAGTGCAACTATACTTGATCGATGCTTATCAGCTCAATTTCTCCAAAAATTAAGCAATACTCAATAAACAATTCAATTCAGCAGCAAGGAAGTGAATTCTGATCAAATGTGACTTAGAAATTTAGAATCTGTTACCTTCACTTCAACAATAGAATTGCAAAACCTAAAGTATCTTCAATTCAGCCTTGCTAAGCTAATCAATCTGATTATGATCAAGGCAATCTGCTCTACCTGCTCATTGTCCTGATCACCAACAAAATTTCCACCGGTGTATTCAATGCAAGCCTATCAATACACACAATCTGAATTGAACTTGATCAATGTACTGCACATGAACTACGGTTCTGATCACAAGTCAAATATCAAATTCAACCTCTTTTTTATTTGTCTCAATGTAATTTTCAGATATGTTATTGATCAAGAACTCAAGAACTTGATATCAAACAATCAAGAATTAAAAATTGAACTCCTAATCAATTTGCAATGAAATCAAAGATATTTGA
Organism: Simmondsia chinensis; assembly: GCA_018398585.1. NCBI lineage: Eukaryota > Viridiplantae > Streptophyta > Magnoliopsida > Caryophyllales > Simmondsiaceae > Simmondsia > Simmondsia chinensis. The sequence continues at coordinate 28,126,600 of JAGTTD010000002.1, read as the reverse complement.
TATCGAATCACGTTTGATTTGGAAGCCAAACGAGGCTCTAATACCAATTGTTATGATCAAGATACAATCTCAAACCATAACCTAGGGAAGGATAGAATCCAAGAGAGTTTAGATGAGAAGAGAAGTGAATTGAGATGAGAAAATAGAGAGAAAGTTAGATGAGAAAGAGAGTTTAATATTAAAAGATATTATTTTCATTTGATTGAATTCCTCCAACATAACACTTGAGACTACTACTTATACTAGATTTACTTACATTGACCATACTTGACCCTCTAACCGAATTAACTAATCATCAAGACCATTGGCGCCACTACAAGCTACTAAACAACTAAACTTCACTTATTACATGACTAATCAAAAGCAAATGCTACCTATTACATCATGACTTATTCTAATTACAATCTTTCACATGCCCCACCTACAGGAATCATAACTTAATATGAGAATGATTATATTTTGAAAATGGTGGAAGAATGTTGATGTACTTTTAAAATAGTGTAATTAATAAAGTGTTTCAGATTTGTTCCATGCTCATTTTTAAGTATTTGTGGCTTGTATTAGGTGTGTGTCGGCACGCAGGTACTGTGTGTCAACACACAATCTTGCAGAACCAACTTACAGCATCTGTGTGTTGACGCACTGGTACCGTGTGTTGACACACAGATCTTACAGAACTGCCCTCAAGGGTCTATGTGTCGATACACAAATCTTACAGAAAGGTGATGTGTGGAAGTGAATGTCGACACTCACTTCGACACACAGAATTACAGTATTTTATGTGTTGACACACAGCCCTGTGCATACAGGGCAGTTTTGATCTTTCTTTGCGTAGTTTTTTCTGTTATTGGTGATTGTTTTTGAATAAAACTTAGGAAGTCTTTGGACATCTCTCTACTATATATAGGCCCCCTTTTTTGTTGTTTGAAGAACACATGAAAGATTTACAAAAGGCCTTGTGTTAAATTGCAACAAAGTATTGTGAAAGTCTTGGGAAGTGTTTGCAAGTTCATTCTCTTACATCTCTCCTATTCCTTCTCATACACATCTTCACTTTATAGGTTTGGTTGCCATTGTTTCCTCGAGACTATTTCTTGATGCCGAAATAAATTTTAAGGAAAGTGATTACACAGCCTCGACACTTGAGGTATTCGATTAACCGTTTGCAAGGAATTTGCACTAACAAGGAGTAAGACTACTTGAGAGATCCTTTATCCAAAGGCCTTTTAAGAAGGCAACTTACATCCAAAGGCCTTTTAAGAAGGTGGCTTATTCTAAAGGCTTTTTAAAAAGACGGCTCATACTGATGACCTTTTAAGAAGGCGGCTTCTACTAAAGGCCTTTTAAGAAGGCGACTTATACTTAAACGCCTTTTAGGAAGGCGGCTCAAATCTAAAGCCTTTGAAGAAGGTGACTTATATTTAAAGGCCTTTTAAGAAGGCGGCTTATACTAAAGGCTTTTCTAAGAAGGCCATATATGATAAAGTGGATGGAATGGGACTTAAGCATGTCCTTGTGAATCTTGATCTTAGTGGATAACTGTCTCGAGAGTTATTCTCGATGTTCAATGGGTTAAACCAAGCAAAGATTGGACAAGCTTTGATTAAGCCACCCCAGACCCTTCCAAGTTAATGTTGTTTTTTTGGCTTAAGGATCAATGAAATCTGCCATGATGTTGAGGATGAGCTTAGTGCTCTTAATGTAGTCTATAGCCTATGGGGTGGTGTGAGGCAGGACACCTGATGGACTCACCTCCTAGGATATGGGGGCGATTAAACATTCTCTGTCAATTGTTATTAGGGATTGTTTAAGTCCTGCTCGCAAAATAAGTATAATGTTGGAACCACATAAAATGGGTATGTGTGCCCTCTAAGGTTCAAGACTCGTTCACCTGAAAGGTTGGGGAACATACGTGCTTACTAGGTACAGATTCAAGTTTAAAAGACATTGGTATCATCAAGTGTGGTTTCTATTGCTCAGGAAAAGCTTTCTTGTCAAATATTCTAAATTGTGTGGGAGATTGTTGGATGTGCTTCAAATTTTTGAAGTAAAATTAGTTGTTGGAATGGGACCTTGTATCCGACATAGAAATTTTGGGAAGAATGGTCTTGTTTATATACCCTTCTTGTTATGCGCATCGGGCCGGGTGCAGGACGGCATAATGGTATTTTTTTTTTCCGACTCGATTTTTAAGTTTAGATTTTATTTTACCATTTTAGAGTTTTGAAAGGCGGTTATGTACCTCGATATTTTCTCTCGCCTTTTTCTTGTATCTCTCAGCCACTTATACATATGGAGGCTGATCTTCATCTACAAAAGAGGTTCTTCACTGCTCAAAAAATATATAATGGAGAAGGAAAACAGTGCCTTTAGTTTTCTCTTTCTTTGAACCTTGCTTCTCACTCTCTTAAAAAATCATTTCTCTGTCCTCCCATATCAGTTCGAATTCCCTGAGCTATTTGTGACATATTCTAGTCCTTTGTTCTAGAGTACACTATAGTGGTGGATGTCGTGTTAACTCCGGGGGTCGGAGTGTCGTTTGGTCCTGTTGTACCAATGTGGGGGCATAAACGAATTTAGGGCAGTGGTTAACTCCGCGCCACGACAACAGTCTTCATCTTTCAGATAAGTTCTAATTATTCTTCTCCTCATTTTCTCCAACAGATATAATAGGCAAAACCAGTAGACGAGATACAAATTGGCGGATTATTGGCTTAAACATATAAGGATAAAGTCATTTTGATAATAACTAACCGTTGAGATTCCAAGCAAAGGTGAGCACAAAAACCCATAAATTTTTTTTTTTTTTTTTTTTTTTTTTTATGGTAAAAAACTTATAAACAGAAGCAAGACCCTCCGGGGATAAAAATTAGAATCGGTTCCGGAAATAATGCTGAAAAAAAATAATTCCAAATCTACTGTTGAACCGCGTTTACAAAATGCGGTTATAGTAAACCGCGTTAAGAAAACGCGTTTCAGATGAATAAAAACCGTGTTTCGGTTTACCATAATAAAAACCGCGTCTTAATAACACGGTTTAAAATAATAAGAACCGCGTCTTGATAAAGCGGTTTACAATAATAAGAACCGCGTCTTGATAAAGCGGTTTACAGTAATAAGAACCGAGTTTTGATAAAGCGGTTTACCATAATAAAAACCGTGTCATATGAACGCGGTTTAATATGGTCAAACGCAATGAGTCGAGCCGAGCCCTTAACAAGCTCGTATCAAGCCCCTTAACGAGCTCTTATCGAGCCCTTATCAAACTGTTCGATAGCGAGCCGAGCACCCCTTGTTCGAACTTGGCTCGTTAAGCTATCGAGCTCTCCTAATGAACAGGAACGAGCTCTAATCGATTTTGAACACGAGTAGTTCATTGAACGCTCAGTTCGTTTACACCCCTACTCACCGCCGGTCATGTCATTCGCTGTCGCCCTTCTTCTGCTTTATACGCCGGAGATCTTTAAGTATCATTGTCGTAGCTATTTGATCACTACTGAATTAATAGCCTTTTATTGATAACTTTTCCTGATTTCTTACCACCTCCACATATAATGTTGGAGCCTCATTGAGAGGAACATGGGATCAATGTGACCATCATCACGAATTGCGGCATAATGGCGACTATAAGCGATGAAAATGGTGTTTGTGCGTACTGCGAATAAACCGCGTTTAGTAAACGCGGTTATTACCTAAACCGCGTTTAGTAAACCCGGTTTATAGGTAAACCGCGTTCCTATAACGCGGTTTATTATCTATGAACCGCATTTTATTAATGCGTTTTATATAAATATAAAATGCGTTTTATAGACGCGGTTTTTATGCATTTTAAACGCATCACCTTGACGCGGTTCAGTATAGCCGCATTTTGTAAATGCGGTTCAACAGTAGATTTGGAATTTTTTTTTTTCAGCATTATTTTTTTTTATTTTTTTATTTTTCAGCATTATTTTCGAAACTGACTCTAAAAATTAAGGATCACTACTCAAATTACAAAAATATAGGATCAACTCCAAGACTTTATTCGGATTAAAAAAAAAAAAAAAAAAAAACTCCAAGACTTTATTATCGGAATGGAGTTTGAGAACAGTTTTTCTCCTTTTCCCAAAATCCAGTTATGCATCTAAGCGTATCAAATATTATTATTTGATATATATAAATAGTATTTCAAATGTACTGTAAACGGAGTTGAAAGTGAAGTATTTTGTTTACAGCAGCAGCCATTTTAAAAGCTAGGTGAGCAGGTTCATTTTTGGTGAAAGTGGGTTGGAAGTAGACAACAAAGCAGTGGGATGGAGCAATAACAAAACAACGGTACAGTGACAGTGAGCTGTGGCCCACCGGTTGAGTGCCCATTCAATTTTTGTAGCCGTTATTATTAATTTATTCTCTTCGAATCCGCCACTCCCCCCTTGTTGAGATCGGCGCCCCCACCCCCAGTTTTAATTTTTTCCAAAAACAATATCTCATATATTTTAATTTGAAAAAGTTCAATTTTTTTTTTTTTTTTTAAACATGGTAAGGACCGGGGGAGTAAACCCCACAAACTCCTCAATTAAGAGGACCACAAGCAAGGCAAGTGAAAATTGAACCCGGGACCTCCTGAATTGGTGCCGGCGATGCAAACCACTATACCAACGCCCTAATAGGCAACAATATCTCATTTATTGCATTTATATATTTAATCTATAAATATACTATTTTTTACTAAATTATATATTTTAGATATTTGTTATTATTAGGACACTAAATATTATTTATAACACAGTAATATAACTTATAAAAAATAATAAATATAAAGTTAATTTGACGGTCAAAAAAGAAGTTACTTTGACAGTAATACTACTGTTCTGACAATGCTATTTTTTTTCCCTTTAATTTTTATATAATTATTTTAAAACAGTTAGGGAGATTAACAATGTAAAAAGTATTATTTTTAGATCAATGATGTGATTTACAAATAGTAAGAGCCACTAAATTGTCTTAGAAAATACAATTTTGCTCCATTAATAACAAATTTATCTTTATAATAACATTACTCTGTAATTAATAATTCTATAAATATTCTAATTTTTATAATTAAAAAAATATTTTTGTTAATATTGATTTCAAAATGAATCACAATTTGTAATGATGGAGTCGACCAAAAAAAAAAACTGTAATGCCGGAGTGTTTTGTTAAAAAGTTACTAGTTTATGTATATATAATTTTAGACTACAGCTAAAAATAAATGTAAAATTGGACCGAAATATGCACAAAATAATTAATATATTAGTTTAGGTTCCAACCACGAAGATAAATAAATCATTACATTCTAAATTAATTTGGCAATTATTACTGTAAATTATTTTTACTTTAGTAATTATGCATTTATAGAATTAACTTAAATACATTACACATGAAAATTTTAAAGTTAATACTAACCCAATGATTAGGGGTGTTCATTGCTGGTTTGACTATATCATTTAACTTATCAATTCGGCAATCCTTTAAGTAATTTGTAAAAATTCAATAACAATTACCACCCGCTTAAAACTGGTTAACCGAAATTTTAGTTTTGGTTAGTTTGGTCCGGTTAATCGGTTAACCACTTATTGAAAAAGGAATTTAAAAATTTTTTCTCACCCATTTAAACCCTAAAAATTGCTACTTTTATGCACTCTAAAAAAAAGGTGAATCAAGTAACTATAAAAATTCGTTAATGATCTAAATATTAGGGTTATAAAGAGTAAACATACATTAGCGGAAATCATTATTGTAGTCAATTGAAATCTGGTTTGATCTACAAAACAATCACAAACAAATAAGAATGCATCACTCTATCGCACTTAGAACTTGGTTTTCCTCCTGCTCTCCAATTTTTTATGATGACTATCAATGGGGTGAGTTATCCCTTTAGCTACCTTTTATAGCTAGGGTTTTAGGAGGAGAGAAGGGGCCAAGTCCGGAGTTAGTAAACTGTATGGGCCCCCCATCAAAGCCCGTCTTTATTTAGGCCCACACATTACTCCAAACTATTAATTATATAGCAAGCTGAGACGAACCTAGACCCATACTTTAGGGATCACTTTATTAATTGGGCTTTACTGGTTTAACATCCAACTAGTTTTATAAATAAGAGCATAATCTCAATCAATGGAAGCCCACTTTACGAAATAATTCCAACATTCTCCCACATAGGCAACGTTGATTGGGCAATGACTTTACAAAACTTTTAGTTTGAAAAATGACTCTCAAGTTAGACAAACTTTAGTGGCCACGAAACATATACATCTCAGCACAGAATCCGGACCAACAAGCATTCTAATGTTGAACTAGGCAATCATGGTGCTCATTTCAGGACACAAAACCTTCCATGATTTAACGAACAGTAGCAACCCTCTGACATGGATCCCCCTTGGGGTAAATTGTGGTGTGGTTTAGCACATGTGATCCAACTTTAATTATGTAATAAACATGCTAAAACTACATTTGGTCATCAATCTCTAAGAGAGACTCTTTATAGGAAATGATCCCATTTTCATTTCCTAATACATTTTAAGTAACTTCTAAACAAAAGCCACCTTATAAGCCAGGCCACCTCAAAACAAGGCAACACCTTATTGCTTCTAAACAGAAGCCACCTCATACCAAGGCCACCTCAAAACAAGGCTACACCTTATTGCTTTAAACAAAAGCCACCTCATACCAAGGCCACCCCAAAACAGGCTACACTTTATTGCTTCTAAAGAGAAGCCACCTCATGCCGATGCCACCCCAAAACGAGGCTACACTTTCTTGCTTCTAAATAGAAGCCACCTCATACTTTATTACTTCTAAACAGAAGCCATCTCAAAATGAGGGCACACTTTAGATAAATAACTTCGCTTCTAAATAGAAGACACCTCATATTGAAGCCACCTCGAAACGAGGCATCGGTCTTTCGTCTCGAGATACTGATTGATATACATACATAAGCTCAATCACAATTCTCATCGTTATACCAAATATATGTGATCACATAATAACGAGAATGAATCTTTATGACTTCACTAGATCTGGATATAAAGATAAAAGAACTTTGAAATATATATGGAACATTAGCTCCCACTAAACGAGTACATCAAAATACTCTAATAGACTCATCTAATATACAGGCTTAGTAAAGTTAACAGGTTGTAGCCCATTTGTCAATGGACCTATAAGAATATTCATATTGAGAATATAAACATATTCAACTTCATTAATCTCAATCCATTTTTTAAGCTTATGTGTCTTTAAATCAAAATATTTCTGCACCTCAAGGATTCTTAGTGCTCTTGGCATAATAGGTTGTCACTGTATTGTCACAATAAATCTTCAGGGCCCTTGTAATGAAACTTATAACAAGCAACTCCATAAAAGTTACACAACATTTTAGCATGAGTTTGAACTTCAAAGCAAGCATTAACCTCTGCTTCCATGGTGGAAGTAGAAGCTGTAGTTTGCTTCGCAACTTTTCCATGATATAGCACCTCTACCGAACATGAAAATGAAGCCTGTAGTAGACTTCATATCATCTATACAACCATTCAATTTAGAGTCTGCATATCCCTCAGTTCAAGGTTTTCAAACCTTGTGTACATAAGATCTCTAAGTGGCACATAGATAGCTCATTACCCTTTTTTTCGCACTAACCCAATATAACTTTCTAGGGGTTAGATATGTATCTGCCTAATGTTTTAATTGCAAAAGCAATGTCAAGCCTAGTACAAACTTTAGCATACATTAAGTTGCCAACTACTCTTCTATAGGTTGTATTCCTCATGAATTCTACTCCAAGATAAGTACGAGGACATTGCTCTTTACTAAGTTTATCTTCCTTACACATTGGTTGTATACAAGACTTACATTTCAAGAGACCAAATCTTGCAAGAACTTTATCCATATATGCCCTCTGTGATACGGCCAATAGCTTTATAGTTCTATCTCTTTGTATCTTGATACCAAGAATATATGATCCTTCTACAAGGCCCTTTATGTCAAATGCCTTAGATTGCATGCTCTTGATATCATGAAGAAAAACAAGATCACTACTTGCAGGTAAAATATCATCAAATACAACACTAAGAAAATATTGTCTACTTACTCCCACTAACCTTAATATACAAACAAGGGTTTGTTTGATTTGCAAAAGCAGTAGGCAATATTTTTCATGAAACTCTAAGTGCCATTATTGAGAGGCTTACTTTACTCTATAATTGACTTCTCAAGTTCGCATACTATATGTTCTTTCCCTGCTTCTATAAAACCATCAAGTCGTAATATATAAACTTCCTCTCTAAGGTCTCCATATGACAAAGCCGTTTTAACATTCATTTGATGAAGTTTCAAATCATAATGTGCATTCAAAGTAATAATAATTCCAAAAAAGTCCTTGGAAGAAACTGGAGTCATAATAATCCCAAAGGAGTCCTTGGAAGAAATTAGAGAAAAGGTTTTACTGAAATCAATTCCTTCCCTTTGTGTATATCCTTTAGTAACCAATCTTGCTTTAAACATGTTCGCCTTCTCTTTCGAGTCCCTTTCAACTTTGTACACACACTTGCAACTGACAGGACTAAATCCTTTAGGAGCCTATCTAATTTCCCAATCTTATTGTGTGTCATAGGCTCCATCTTCTCCTTCATTGCTTCCTTTCACAATTCAGCTTGCAAACAAGAAATTGCATGTTCATAAGACAATGGCTCATCTAAACTAACAACAACATAATTAGCTTGTACGAAATATACAATATAATCATATGACAAAGCTGGTCTCATTTCCCGCTTAGAACGCCTAATAGGTACAGTTTGGCTTAATCATGGTTCTTGAATTGGCTAACTAGTCTCTATGGTGAGGATAATAGATTGTTGATATTTGTATTCTTTATAATTACTGGATCAATAATCTTCTTTCATTTACAATAGGCACTATAACTTGGCTTTGTCCAAGACAAGCAATGGGTTTTAAACAGCAATGAAAACTACCCACATCAAACTCAAGGAACTTTGTAGTTTTGAACTCAAACCCTTATCCCACTAGAGGGACGATAAAATCTGTAACTTCTAAAGGCTGCTGGATAACCAATGCTTTTAGGATCAAATTTCCTCTCATGCGGGTTATAGATTCTTACTTTAGCTAAATAACCTTAACCAGTAAATGGTTTAAACTAGGTTTTCTCCCTACCCACAACTTTCTAAGTATTTCAAATGGTCCCTTAAATTGTACCATATCTTCATGTATGTCATAATAATCACTACCACTATCAGATCATAACTTAATCACTTTTCGTAATTGGTTCTCAACTTCTAACATAAAAAATTTTGAATTTATCGAGAGCCTCATATTTGTGTTAATTAGGTACACATACCTATACCTAGAACAAAGATCAATAGAAGTGATATATGAACTTTTCCCACATATAGTGGGAGGTAAGGATCCAACAATCTCAATATGAATTATCTAGAAGTCCACTACCATCGGTAGCACCATGCCTTTTGTTCTTAGTTCACTATTCCCTTCACATTCAATACAAATCTTCAAAGTCTAAGATGAGAAAGATTTCATTCTTAATTTGCCTTTATATTCTTTTTCTTAAAACGTGAGCAAGTCTCCTATGCCACAACATGGACAATTTTTCTTTAGCGAGAGAACTTTTAGTGCCTACTACTTTAATATTAAGGGAAACATGTGCTGAGGATAAATTTAACTTGTAAAATCCATCACAAAAAAGAGACTTTTCAAAATCACGAGAATTATAAACAAATCTACTATCTTATTACCAAAAGTAAGCTATATTTAGAAACATCAAGTCTTTTGAATTGAAACTAAATTCCGCCTCATGGATGATGCCAAAAAAGTGTTTTCTAAAAGAATGCTAAAACCAAAAAAATGAGATTTAATGCAATTGTTCCGAGAAACTCTACATCTAGTTGGACTTTTTTCCCTAATCAAGCTAACTTCACCCTTACTTGGCTTCCATTTGTGTTTGAACCCCTTTATTTTTAATTTGCTCTGGAAGTCTCATATTTGACACAATTCTTCTTCATATGACCTTCTTTCTGATAAACTAACAAGCAACATTTTTTTAAGCTAGGTTTAGGACCCTAATATTTGTGAGATTGACCATAATCTCTTTGATTCCTACAAACTTATGGTTTTGAAACTTATCCTTCTATGGTGTTGTGAAACATTTTTCTTTTTATTTTCACCATGACTAGAGCATAGTTGATGCACCAAATTCACACTCTCAATTTTAATCACCTAAAACCTTCTCCCTTTTAATTATCTCTTCTTCTTGCACACAAACTGAGATGTGCTGATCATCCCACAATAAATTTCTTTTTTTTTTTTTAAATTGTCTTTCCATAAGATTGACTAAATAACATTGAGATAATAATTGTATAAATCAATTACTGAGAATTACAAAACTCATGAATTTACAGAATCCGTATATATCCTTATGTATATATACATACATGTATATAAAATACTCGAACCCAATTTCACAATTGTATGAATTACTTATTCAATCACACTTTTTGTTAACTCTCAAAAGCAATTTTGCATCAAAAGAAATCTCAAACCAATTGTTGATGGCTTCAATGTGGATCAAGAAATCACAATTAATCATAAGAAGCGATTTTGCAAGCAAACAAATCTATTACTTTCGCTAAATAACATTCAAAAGGATATTAATATATGGTATTTGCAATTTAAATTTATTTGACCCTAATATTTCCTGGAGCCTCTAGATGAGATTATAAACATACCATTAGCGGAAGTCATTGTTGTAGTTAATTGAAATCTAATTTGATCTGCTAGACAATCACAGAGAAACAAGAAAGCATCTCTCGATTGCACTTAGAACTTGGTATTTCTCATCTCTCCAATTCTTTATGATAACTACCAATGGGACAAGTCATCCCTTAGCTACGTTTTATAGCTAGGGTTTCAAGAGGAGAGAGGGGACCAAGCCCAGGGTTGGTAAACTGTATGGGCTCCCCATCAAAGCCCATCTTTATTTGGGCGATACATTATATACCACACTATTAATTATATTGCAAGCTGAGACGAACCTAGGCCCGTACTTTAAGGAGCACTTTATTAATTGGGCTTGACTAGTTCAACGTCCTACTAGTTTTATAAATAAGAATATGATCCCAATCAATACTTATGAAATAATTCCAACAATAACCACTTAGGTTTAGGTTGTTAATTGGATTTCTAAGTGTACATAAATGCTATGGTAATTTAGATTGACTTAGGTTAGGAATCTAAAAGGTTAAAACTAGATTGGGTTGGACTTATAATCATACAAAACTAAGCATATGACACACATGCTCATACCACGTCATCGCTGCCACCTCATCAATCCTACTAGGGGACACCTCATGACTACACCTCACCCTCACACTTTTCAGTATATATAGTGTAGCTAGAGATATTTCGAAGGTATGAGTTATGTGTGTGATCTTCTCTTTCTTCCCCAAAATTCTCTCCCACACCTCCCACCCCCCCTCTCTAGATCTCTCTCCCCCTTTACTTATAACAGATTACACAATATATACTATACAATCCAGGGTAGCATCTTTACTATCCCATAGTTACCGGTATTGATCTTGTGTTGAATTGTGTCAGATTGGGTTAGATTGGTGTTAGATTCATTTTGAAGATAGGATCCTATCTTGGATCCTATCAATTGGTGTCATAGCAAGTGCTCCTTGGCTGGTTGCAATCAGCTCCAATCGTTGTCAATGGTGGACGACACTAGGCAGTAGGTGTCAATGAGGGTTTTGGAGGAAACACTTGATCGCCATTGTAACAATTTGGAAGAAACACTTGATCAGCGATGCAATAACCTGGAGGGATCCATGGCAGAAATGCTTTTTTTGGTAAGTCAGCGAAATAAATAGATAAAAGAAAAATAGTACGGCTACAAGGGGCATACCCCAAGACACGGCCGAAGCCTACAAAGATGAAACAACGTCAAAACAAAGTTCAAACAGGGTCCAAAAAATAAGCAACCAAAGTAAAACTAAGGAAACAAAGAAGAAACTAATACTCAAAGCCTCATTGCCGAAGCAAGAAGGCATAGCGGTGAGCTCCTCTGAACCAAGGAGCTTCTAGTAAGCGGCTTCTGACCAAACCTAAAATCTCCTCTGGCACGGCTGCAACTGATCTAGACTGAGAACACTATACCGAAGGTTGCGTTCATACCAGGGAGTATACACAATCACTAAGAGGCAGAGTCGAGCTATGATACTGCCAATCTCTCACCCCCTGAAGTGTTGAGTAGCCCAAGTAACAAGATTGGCCCAAGGAATGGTAGGCCAAGCAATAGATGTACTCGGAATGTGTTATGAATCTAGATCAAACTAGGTTCATAAGCTAGGGATAGATTGGATAAAAGAGAGTTAAGATGAGAAGTGAAAGAGATGAGAAGTAGAAGAATATCTAGAGAGAATCTAGATCAAGGAGGGAGAATAGACTTTCATTATCATTCATCATCATAGTTCATTATAATAGAAGAACTCACCTACTTATACTAAGCTACACATATCTAACAATGCTTTGTACTTGGAATTACATGATTATTATTGGACTAGGACATTAGACTTATTACTACTAATCTCTTCCCATACTCCAGAATCATAATAATACTCCCCCCTTTAAAGATTCTTGTCCTCAATAGTCTAAGAAAGAAGATCGATGCTTGAAGAACACTTATTAAGGCTAAAAGGCTCTAAAATTGCGGTAAACTGTTGCGGACTACTTGTTATTGGTGTAGAAACTGCTGAATTTTGCAGCTGGAATTGATGATCGGTTTGTGTTGCTACAATAACGAGCATCTAGTTTGAACACTAACATCAGGAGGTCTGCCCATGTCTTACCAGATCAGCCACACACTAACGCCAAGAACCACTCTGAAGAGTCTTGTTGTACATCCCATACAGCCCAGCTTCTGTATTTTGCAGCATAAGTGCACTAATGACCACAATGTGATGCAGGAAGGAACCTTTGGAGGCCTCACATTGGGTTGTACAACTGGTTAAAGACCTGGATCAGCCCACATAGCGCGCAATTTCTTCACCAGAATTTGAATGTTAGGGTGCATTCGGAAGGAATGCCATTGAGTTTGTGCTAAATGAATCACAACGAGAGGCTGCAACATTTGCTTCAATTGCAACAATCTGCTAGATTCAACCTTAATGTGCATTTGCATCTCTTTGGCTACGACATTCATTAACTCTTGCACTTGCAAAGATGCAATCTCTTCATGAAGATTCAGGTCATGTTCTTCAAATTCAAATGCTGCGCCCTTCAATTTATCAGCTGTAACTTGATGATCATGTTGACAAATCTCACTGCGTTGAAGAGCTTCAGAGTTTTGTTCTTCCAATTCTACTGCTGCAGCCTTCAAAACTGCAACAAGAACTTGCTCATTTGGATGTTCTTCCACACTCCTTGCTTTATTGGAGTGTATAGTAGCAAGACATTGATCAGTTTCTGGAAGCATTTACTGATGCAATTCTTGGCTTTTGCTCAACATTTCTTGGCCTTTGCTCATCATTTCTTGAAATAGCTATGAAATTTGTGACCTAAAGTCCTCAAAAATTTCTTGAAGTGAAGTATCCACTTCAGTCTTGTTTTTCATTGCTGCAGTGTTTGTTAGCTCCAGAGCAGAATCGTCATTTCCCTCATAAGAAATGAAGACTTGAATATCTAACGTACAACAGTAGTCGTAGATGTTTCTTCCTTGTAACCATTTGCGTGCTCTTTCAGCATCTTCCCTAGTAGTGTAAGACACGTGAGCTTCAATCTCTAAAGAAGTTGATTTGATTTCAATTTTCTCAATATAACCATAGGGCTCAAACACTTGACTAAGGATCTCCTTGGTGATTGGATAAAGAGAATTTTCAATTTTCACCATAAGTGTAGCATTGTTGGAGACTTGGTAAGGTTGAGCATTCATGTTGAACTTGTGTCCTGTAACTAATCGCCAATTTCAATTGGATTAAATCTATTACAGCCCTTAAGTTGAAGCTACGGTGCAGTTGAACAATATTGCAGCAAGCTGGGAACTAGTCTGGTAATTGATCTTACACACTGACTTTTGTTACTTAATTTCCATCAAGACGCTACTGCTATATCATCAAATCTATACTTGTTTTGTTGCTACATAACCTCAGGGCCTCAACACAATTCCACTCAACAGAAACTTGGACTGAATTTGGCTATGTCGCATCAACTCAACAGCTAAGATTAAGATCGATTGCACAGGATCTTGCTTAATTTAGCAAATGGATCGATTTTGTAACTGCTAATGTGCAATATTTGATCAATCCACTTAATATGCAGCAAGACCCGAAAGATTTAGCTCAATTCTTGACTAAATCAGTTAGATCACAATAATTCAATAGGTAAAGCATTGATCACTAGATCTAGTACAACCGTAAGTTCAAACACAATTCAGCAAAGCTTTAATTCCAAGGAGCTCAATTAACTCAAAATATGATAATGCTTGACAACTCTATCTATTAACTGCTCGATCTGAACCAAAACAGAACAATCTGAGCTTGATTCCTTAATCAATACCAATACAAGCTCAGCTTCAATGTTATTGCAGCAAGAATTTTCTGAACTTGATCGAATTGATCTTTTAGAAGCACTTGAACTTTGATCTGCTAAAATGAATCAAAATCGGCACTAGAACTTGCTCTTGTTGATCAATTGCAACCAGCACCAAAAACTTGACACAATACAAACTTAATCTAGTTTAAGTAGCTTCAACTAAAGCAAATGCAAAGCATCCAAAGTCTTGCGCAGTAGCAAAAGAAAATCTGAACTAAATTCTTTCTTCTGTTTTTTTTTTACACAATTTTCTTGATCAAAAGCTTGATTTGGAAGCAAATCAAGGCTCTGATACCAGTTGTTATAAATCTAGATCGAACTAGGTTCATAAGCTAAGGATAGATTGGATAAAAGAGAGTTAAGATGAGAAGAGAAGTGAAAGAGATGAGAAGTAGAAGAATATCTAGAGAGAATCTAGATCAAGGATGGAGAATAGACTTTTATTAGCATTCATCATCATAGTTCATTACAATAGAAGAACTCACCCTACTTATACTAAGCCACACATATCTAACAATGCTTTGCACTTGGAAAATTACATGATTATTACTAGACTAGTATATTAGACTTATTACTACTAATCTCTTCTTGTACTCTAGAATCATAACAGAATGATGGAACTCCAGACCGAGGCAGAAAAGGAGCAAGCAAAGAAGAGGTGGCCTTGAGTCTCATCAGCTAAGCCGCAGAGAACACACTCTGAACTTCCCGAGTTCGAAGCCGCTTCCAAGAAGCGAGCCATAGAAGAAAGGAGTGCCTCGGAATATGCATCTGAAACCACAGAAGGTGATGAATAGTGTCCTCCTCTCTCCTACTCCGCAACATCTCCCAAGTGGACTTGGTGATGTCCTCCTCTCTCCTACTCCGCAACATCTCCCAAGTGGACTTGGTGGTGAATTTCCCCGAAGGGTCACCCAACCACCGGATGGAATCTGCCACACCAGCCCGAGCATTGAAGCCAATCATGTCCTAGATGGATTGGAGCTCCGAACAACCTTGTGAAAATCTCCACTAATCACCCCCAATAATGGCTGAGACCCGAGAGTCCCATAGAGGCCTAGAGGAGGTGTGTAGTCGAGTAGGGAAGTGCTCCGAAGGGTGGCCGCACGGCAGCTAATAATCAGTCCATGGGGCAGTGTCAAGGCTATCGCCTATGATGTGAGAGGTCGCACCAGAGCAAAGGCGACAGACTGACCGAATCTGACGTGAGCACCATGAAGCGAAACTCGTCGCCCGAATCATCCAAAAGCTCCTCCCTCGAAGCCGGTATAAATGAACCAAGTGCGGTCAAAGCAACGAAGTGTCAGAAAGAAGAAACCAGATGTGCTTCATAATCGAAGCCTGGTTTCACTCGACGAGAGGACGTAGTCCTAGACCTCCCTCCCGTCTAGAATCCCCCGGGGGTCAGTGAAGTGCCTCACCAAAGAAACATCATTAAAGTTGACTCAATCTTCCTGCTCATCGTTTTCGGGAGCATGAAGACCAGTGACTAGTAGACCCAAATAACCCATGGCAGAAATGCGACAGATGATGAATGGGTTGTCGTTACAAATGAGGACGATCGTCGGGTTTGCTCATGCTAGATCATTCCATCGGCACCGCCATCATAGCGTAGTGGTGATCAAGGATCAGAGCATCAATCAATCTCCCCTATCCCAGAACAAAATCTCCATAGAGGTAATTACCAGTCCCAACTCGCCTTACTAAGATTGACTTCATGAGGTTTAATGGGAGTGATGTGGTGATCTGGTTGTATCAATGTGAGAGTTATTTCATTCTAGATTAGACGCCTGACGATTTGAAGGTCATGTTGGCCAAAGTGGCGTTGGAGGGTGCCTCCCTTAGGTGGTATAACGCCTATCAATGACAGTGGCCAATGGGAGTGCCCATCCCTTGGGAGGTATAGTCGATTGAGATTAGGGGTTGTTTTCTAAAAAAAAAGCTCTGAACCCCCTCACCAAATTGACTAAGCGGAGATAGAAGAGTAGCTTAGAGGACTACTTGATGGCGTTCGAGTCACTAGTAAGCCTAGTGGGCTGAATGAAGAGCAAAGATTTGGTGTCTGTAAGGGGGGTTTGTGTGAAGACTTAGCTGGGTGGCTTAAATTATTTAAGTCAAACACCTTACAGGAGGCCATTACTTTGGCTCAGTTACAAGAGAAGAATTATGAGTATATTAAGCCAGGGGACGGCAAGAACCCTGCCAATTCAACTCCCATTTTTCCCTTATTGAGTAACTCAACAAAATCAATTTCAAACCCGCCAAATAGGTTTCTGCTTATTTGATGTTTTGGCATTACCTGCCCTGCCAACTCGACCCCCGCCAACTACTCGATCTACACGGGGATTATCTCCCACTAATCTTAATGACTTACATGCCCTCTACTGTCGGGACCCGTTCATGCTGGGTCATATGTGCCCAATGCATCGTCGAGTGCAGATGTTCTGGATCGAGGCCTTAAATGATGAGATAGGTTGTGAGCCATGAAAATCCAAGCCTAATCCGGCACCGGACCCTCATATATCCATACATGCTCTTCATGGGATGGCTCAATGTTAAACCATGCGGGTGCAAGGTAGTTATGGGAAGCAGTCTTTGAGCATTCTCGTGGATAGTTGAAGTAGCCAAAACTTACTTGATGTGCACTTAGCTCGCTAATTAGGGTGTTTTGTTGACTTTCATCATGTCATGACCCAGGATTTGGGGTTAAGTATTAAGAAGTCATTGGTTGTAATGAATTAGTATAAGTCACTAGTATAAGTCAAGTTAGAGCCTCATTTAGTTTATTGTACTAAGTTTCCGTTAACCATAGCTTAGGGGTATTGTTGGAGGGAATGGCGGTTGTTGGTTACATTGGTGATGAGTCTTGTATTGTCTAGGTACATTGCATACTTAGATATTTTCCCTATTTTGCCAACCTAAGATACAATGTATAAATAGGCGATCCAACTTGTATTTTGATTCATTCAAGGATATTAACAAGATATCTCTTCCCTCATCTCAAATTCTCTCTACTTCTCATCTCTATTCTCTCTACTACTCATCTTGAATTCACTTCTTTCTTAGCTCATATTCTTTTATCTAGATTATGATCCAAGATTTATCTTGAATCATAACAATTGGTATCAGAGCATGAGAAATTGCTTCCAATTAAGTTGAATTAAGTTCAATTTGATTGAAAAGCATTAGATCAAGTTTATTGATAACAAACTCTTGATCAGGTTGTGTTTGATCAAGAAGTTGTGCTAAATTATTCAGATTTTCAGATTGTGCTGTCAAGATATCTGTGCTAAATTATTTAGAATTTTAGATTTTGCTATCAAGATATCAGGTTCTACAGATTTAGATTGCATTGGATCAAGATTTCATTTCAAGGTTTGCTGTTGTTGTGTTTGGTAGCTGATTTTTTGTGATCTTGAATCATCGATCAAGCTGGAATTGGATTCAATTTAGCTGATTACATATTGAACCTACTGAATTTACCTACAAACAAGGCATTTGAGCTCAGGATCTTAGCATCTAATCGTGCTGAATTGCTGAGCTAAGTGACTGCATTTACATTCATATCCACTGATCTTGCATAACTAGCTGAGAATCTCTTTGAACTAGATGTGTTGCAGACAGTGATGGAGGGAGATGCATTTTTGGATGTGATTCAAATGACTTAAGATATTTTCACGCACGATTGGCCGAGGATGTTACAGCTTCTTCAAGTTATGTTCATACCTCAATCAGTACAGTAATGTCATGACTGTGAAAGATTTTCTGCATCTTTAGCTGCTTTTAGCTGTGATTTTACAATTGTTCATTCAAATGTATTTTTGGCAGGGAAATTGGTTTGGTTAGTTAGCGAGTGAAGCTTGTTTTAGCGGGAAAGCTAGTTAAGTCCGTTTAAGCTTTTTTTTTATGCACTATTTTAGTCGCTATTCTTCTTGTGTATAAATAAGCAAAATATCTTGTATTCTTGATTCATTGAATAGAAAATAAGTATCTTCTTGAATAGAAAATCACCATAATGAAAAAGGCTTATGAAGATGTTGGGTTTGAGTTATTCAATTGAATATCACAGTGGCAGAGAAATTCTTGTTGCTGATGCCCTTTCAAGAAGATTAGAGGGAAGTGAATCTAGTTCATGCTTAGCCATTTCATGTGCTTTGTCTGATTGGATGGAAGAGGTGTATAAGTCCTATAAAGGAGATAGGTTTGCTACTATTGTGTCACAGCCTGCAGTGTGAATAATTCTTCAACTTCAGAAGTAGAAGTCACTGTTATAAATGGAATTGTGAGAATTAAGGGAAAGGTGTATGTTAGAGCCTCTACTGAATTAAGAAGACAAATAATTCAAGCCTTCCACTCATCGGCTTGGGGTGTACATTCAGAGATAGATGGTACTTACAAGAGGCTTAAACTATACTTCTACTGGACTGGAGCTAAGACGGGTGTTGAAGAGTTTGTTCAAGGCTGTGATGTTTTCCAGAGGACCAAATTAGATCATGTCCAGTATCCAGGGTTATTCAAACCTTTGCCAATTCCTGATAGGGCCTGGCAGCATATTAGCATGTATTTTATGGAGTAGAATTTCACTTAACTTCATCGAGGACCTTCCGCCTTCTTTAGGGTACACAGTAATCCTTGTGGTAGTGGATCGCCTTAGCAAGTATGGCCACTTTCATGCTCTTCACCATCGTTATTCTACTTCTGATATTGCTCAACTTTTCTTGGATCAAATATACCAGCTGCATGGGTTACCTGATTCCATCATTAGTGACCAGGACCCAATTTTTATCAGCACACTTTGGTAAGAACTCTTCACTCACCTTGGAGCCCAATTGAACTTCTCCTCTTCTTACCATCCTCAAAGGCTCTCAACTAGTGCTTTGAGACTTATTTGCAATATGGTTGTGAGTGTCCCCATGATTGGCACTGTTGGCTTCCATTACCTAAATGGAGGTATGATACCTCCTTCCACATAGCAACCCAAGCAACACCGTACGAGGTTCTCTATGGCCAACCGCCGCCAATCCACCTTCCATATCTTCCACGCGAATCCGCCATCGAAACAGTGGATTGAAGTCTTGCCACTAGAGAAGAGTCCACAAGGCACCTCGAGCATCGCCTGAACCATGCACAAAACCAAATGAAACAACAGGAAGATCGACATTGATCAGACCGAGAATTTCAAATTGGTGACTTTGTTTGACTAAAGCTTCAATCTTACTGCCAACACAGTGTCAGCTATCGACAATTCCACAAACTCGCTCCATGGTACTATAAGCCGTTTTGAATTCTTGATCGCATTGGGCCAGTTTCCTATAAGCTAGCTCTACCAGCTCACGCCGCCATACACCATATTTTTCATGTTTCCCTTTTCAAGCGTTGTCACATGGTTCCAGTCCACACTACTTCGTTACTCCAAACTTGGCTGCCAACCCCTCTCTGGCCTCAGCCTGAACGTATTCTGGACCATAGGGTTGTTCACCATTGCCACATTGCCTCCACTGAGGTTTTGTTTAGTGGCTTAGGCAGTCTATTGATGGTGCTACGTGGGAATTTCTTCATGATCTACAACTTCGATTTCCAACCTTTGACAGTGTGGACAAGGGTCAAGTCCGGCAGGGGGTCTTCATACACATACTTGTCGCACATCATCACTGCCACCTCATCAATCCTACTAGGGGTCACCTCATCCTACACCTCACCCTCACACTTTTTAGTATATCTAGGATAGAGATATTTTGGAGGTGTGAGTGATGTGTGTGATCTTCTTTTTCTCCCCAAAATTCCACCCCCCCCCCCCCCCCCCCCCTTCTGTTAGATCTCTCTCCCGTTTCTTTACTTTAAATAAATCATACAATATATACTATACAATCGGAGGTAGAATGTTAGCTATACCGTAGTTACTGATATCGATCTTGTGTTGAACTATGTTGGATTGGGTTAGATTGGTATTATATTCGTGTGTGAAGATGGGATCCTATCTCAGATGCTATCAGCATAAGCATTTACCCACTGGGTTATAACTTATAATGCACAACTATAATATTCTGGTAAATTTACTAATTGGTTCATTCGGTTAATCGAATTAGTGGAACTCATGAACTGTAACCACCCAAATTAACCAAATTCTTTCCAACTCAATAATCGAGATTTTTGATTTGGTTCTCTCGATTTCGGTTAAGTTTTTTCGATTCTGGTTTTTGGCACCCTTGGCAATGATGGAAGTTGGTAGAATAAAAAGAATTTTCAAGATATGTGATTTTCTAATAAAAATTATGTTGGTTATATAAAAATAGATTACACTTAAAAAAAGTTTTGTATGTTTGACTTTAGTTTTTGGAACATACATTTTTTTTTGCACCAGTACCTTAAAAAATTATGACCAAAATATGGAATCACTTCGAACTTTAAAATTAAACACAATACACCATCTGCAGTATTAATTTCATAAAGCCCCTTTAATTTTAAATACAACACATTCCCTACTCTTTTGATATCATTAAATAGCCCTCTTAACTTTGCTATAACACACAACACCTCTACTCAACTCTGTAATTAAACACAATATACCATTTTTACTTTCAATTTCCAAAAATAGCCAATGAATTTCATTATTAGACACAATTCACTCCATAAACTTTGTTACTTTACATAGCTCATCCCTTGCATTAATAATTTCATAAATTCATTGTGTATATTTGATTTGAATTTACAACAATTAATCTAAAAGTAACCCAATTATATGTCAATATACCAAAAAATAAACCAACTCTATTTTCTAATTAAAAAAACACCCAACTCTAACTTTTATAAAAAGAACTCCAAACTTAATCTAAAAGAACCCAACTCTAAAAATTTGATTAAAAAAATACTGAATTATGATGCTCTGATGGTATTTTTTCGTGTGCATATTTTTGGTTTGGCTTGTTTTCTGTAGGGCTGCAAATGAGCCAAGCCGGCTCTCGAGCCGATTTCACTCAGCTCGGGTTTGTCTAAGCCGACTCGAGAGCTTACTCAACTCATTTAAGAGCGGCTTGTTTAAATAAACCAGCTAAATAGAACCGAGGCTGACTCAATTCGAAAGCTCACGAGCTGGCTCATTTATGGGCTAATGAGCCGGCTCAATTATTGGCTCGCATGTCTACATTACATAATTGATTTACATGTATTTTTTTTTTTTCAATTTCCATACATGATATATTTTTTTCAAGTAACAATAATCACAAATGAATTTAACAAACCTAATAAATGAGCTTAACGAGCTAGGCAAATGAGTGCAATGAGTAGATAAAACTCAATGAGCTAACTCACCAAATAATCAGGCCTAAATGATATTGATACCGAGCCAGTCTCATTGAGTAAACGAGTTGAGTCGGGCACAGATATGCGCTCGATTAGATAAATGATACCGATATCGAGCTAGTCTCATTTAGTTAAAGAGCTGAGCTGAGCCGAGCCGAGCCGAGCCGAGCAAGCTGTGGCTCGGCTCGGCTCGGCTCGGCTCGGCTCATTAGCAGCCCCAATTCTTTGGTTGTATTTCTCGGTTGTTCTACTTATTCTTTTCCTGGGGTGTTGCCTTTTTTTTTTGGGGGGGGGGGGGGTGTTGTACTCAATTATTGGAAAAAAAAACATATTTTTAGTTTGGTTAGGTGGGAAAAGAAATCAAGCCAAACCAAAAATACATAGAAGAAAAATATATATTGTAGGAGCATCATACCATAAGCCATGATTAGCCATTCATTCTGTGTTTTCTTAAATTAATTTTAGAGTTTGGTTATTTTTGGTACAAAAGTTAGAGTTGAGTTATTTTTTGGTAGAAAAGTTAAAGTTGGTTTTTTTTTTTGGTTAGAAAATAGAGTTGGTTATTTTTTGGTATATTGACATATAGTTGGCTTATTTTTAGATTAATTGTTATTGACTTTAATAACGAAGTTTGTGGGTCGTTATTTTTTCAATAATCAATCTAAAAGTAACCAAAGTGTAGGTTAATATACCAAAAAATGACCCAACTCCAACTTTTCTACCAAAAGATAACTAAAATTTAAAATTAATTTAAAAAAATAATGAATTGGTGGCTCAGCATGGTGTGTGCTAACACACTTCAACAATATATTTTTCTTCTATGTATTTTTGGTTTGGCTTGATTTCTTTTCCCGTCTAGCCAAACTAAAAATATGTTTTTTTTTTGATAATTGAGTACAATCCCACAAAAAGCAATATTATGGGGCACAAAACAAGCAAAACAATAGAGGAATACACCTAGACAACAAGGGCTATAAATGAGCCGAGCCAAGCTGAGCCAAACCATAGCTTGCTTGGCTTGGCTCATCAACTAAATGAGACCAACTCAGTATCGATATCATTTATCTAACCAAGCTGCATATCTATTGTCGGCTCAGCTCGTTTATCAAATGAGACCGACTTGGTATTGCTATCATTTAGGCTTAATTATTTGGCAAGCTGGCTCGTTGAGTTTTGCCTACTCATTATGATCATTTACTAGGCTTGTTAAACTCATTTATTAGACTTGTTATACTCATTTATGATTATTGTTACTTGAATTTTCAGAAAAGGGTGATAAAATAAATCATGTATGAAAATTGAAAATAAAAAATACATACATATAACTCAATTCTGCAATGTAGACATGCGAGCCAATAATCAGGCCGGCTCATCTTTCAAGGCGAGTCAACCTCGATTTGATTTGGCTCGTTTATTTAAATGAGCCACCCCTTAAATGAGTAAAGCAGGCTCTCAAGCCAGTTTAGACGAACTCAAGCCGAGTCCTTAATGAGCCGAGTCAAACTGACTTGCGAGCCGACTTAGCTCGTGTGCAGCCATAAAGAGAACAAGCCAAATCAAAAATAAGTAAATATTATATATATATATGTATATATATATATATGTATATATATATTGTTGGAGCATCATGCTACACACCATAATTAAGTATTTTATAAATTAAATTTTTAGAGTTGGATTATTTTTAGATTAATTTTAAAGTTTGGTTATTTTTTTGTAGAAAAGTTTGAGTTGGGTTTTTTTTCTTTTGTACAAACATTAGAGTTAGGTTATTGTTTGATAGAAAAGTTAAAGTTTGAGTTATTTTTTGGTGGAAATGTTGGAGTTGTGTTATTTTTTTATTAGAAAATAGAGTTGGATTATTTTTTGGAATATTGATATAGTTGGGTTATTTTTAGATTAATTTTTTTTTTTATGTTAGATGAGAAAAAGTTGGTTAATTTTAATTTAAATGCTATATTGAGGTGTATACATTATTTGCATTTAATAGTATAATTCAATGTGTTATTTTCTAAAATTAAAAGTGCATGGTTGAGTTATATCTAATATCAAACATTCATATATTTTTATTTTTAATTTAAATAATAATTAGATAAATTATAATTAATTAAGTTAAAACACTAAATTATGTTATTAATTTTAAAAGTTTGATGTCAAAACAACTCACCAATGCACATTAAATTTTAAAAAATAACCACTAAATTATATTAGTAAACCCAAATCACCTCCAAGTATCAAATTTCATGGTTAAATTAAATATAGCCCACCTTTTTTTTTTAATACAATACCAATAATAATAATAATAATAATAATAATAATAATCCCTAAACTTTGTAATTAAACTCAAATTAAATTTAAGGAGTGAATGCGTGTGTTTTGTTTAATTGTAAAGTTCAATAGTGTTTCTATATTTTGGTCAAAAATAATCATTATTTACTTAACTACCACAACTTTTTAATTTTTTAGAAAATTATTTTTAAAAGTTTAAATATTTTGAACCAATTGCCTACATGAACGTTGTTAATATTTCATTTGGGTTACACACGTGATTTTGTATAACTTATATGTAAAGTTAAGAAAAACATTAACAT
Source organism: Simmondsia chinensis (assembly GCA_018398585.1). Taxonomy (NCBI): domain Eukaryota; kingdom Viridiplantae; phylum Streptophyta; class Magnoliopsida; order Caryophyllales; family Simmondsiaceae; genus Simmondsia; species Simmondsia chinensis. The sequence continues at coordinate 28,102,076 of JAGTTD010000002.1, read as the reverse complement.
ATCTCATATTTATATAAGAAAATATAAAATACAAATATAATACCATGGGAAAACAAATGTGAGTTTTTTACCCGACTGGCACCTTTATAAAAAAAATTACCAAAATGGCACCCTTTTAAAAATATTTACCACAATGATACTATTTACTGTAATTTGTTCAACGTACACCGTTTGAAATGGCGCACGCCTGTCGTAGGAACAACGTACGCCGTTACAAACGGTGTACAACTAAAGTAAGCCTATTGTACGCCGTTTGTAACGACATATGAACAGTAAATTTTTTTTATGGAAGCACATCTAATTTGTATTTTAAAAATTATTACCTTAAAAATATTTTACATAAATAATTTAAAATTTCAATAATTTTTTTAATTTTTTTTAAAAAGTATATTAACTTCATCATAACATTTTATGTGTCATCTTTTTGATTGTCTTGTCATTTACCACATATTCTTTTTATTTGTCATGTTACTTTTTTGATTAATTATCCTGGTTACTTATAAATAGTTGATATAACTTTCCTGGTCCTTTTCTAAATAATATTTTTTCTTGGTCGTTTTTGCAAAGTATGTTGCCCTTACTATGTATAATATTATTTTTGAAAACTTTCACCATTTATGTTTTATTTAAAAAGTAATGCATAATTTTTGCGTATATAATATCGGTTCAACAAAAAATTAGAGAGTACCTAATGATGAAATGATATGTATATATTATCGTTCTTATTCAATATATAAAATATAGTAAATAGAAAGCAATATATATTCCTAATGCCCCAATAGCTCCCACCTATACAGGGTCTAGAGGGGTAGATGTACGTTGCATAGGCGGGAGCCTTGGGGGCTCTGAGAATGTATATTGCTTTCTATTTATTATATTTAATGTAGTGAATAATAACAATAATATATAGGTCATTTCATCATTTAGGTACTCGTTAAATTTTTGTTGAACCAATATTATATACAAAGAAATTATGCATTACTTTTTGGATGAAAACATAAATAGTGAAAGTTTTCAAAAATGATATTATACACATAAAGTACAACATACTTTGTAAAAATGACCAAGAAAAAAAATATTATTTAAAAAAGGATGACGAAAGGTATCAACTATTTATAAGTAATCAGGATAATTACTCAAAAAAATAACATGACAACCAAAAATAATATGTGGTAGATGACATGATAATCAAAATGATGACAAATAAATGTTATGATAAAGTTAATATACTTTCTTTAAAAAATTTTAAAAATTATTGAAATTTTAAATTATTTATGTAAAATAGTTTTAATGCAATAATTTTTAAAATACAAATTAGCTGTGCTTCTGTAAATAAAAAAAGTTATTTTTAAAATGGTTGTCCTTAATAAAAAAAAACAAAACTCTTTTAAACATTAATAATTTTTTACTATGTTTTCAAAAATATTCTTTGTAATTTAGTATCCCGATATTTTTAAAGATAATAAAAAAGGACCATAATCTTTTTAAATTAATAAAAAGGCTCTTAAATTTTTGTCACATCCCAATATTTTTCATCGAATGAACTGACATAACAACTACCTTTTTATTAGCTCTACAGTAAAATAGCAAAATGTAACCTGTAATGCTTTTATTCTTACTTTATAAGCATGAAATTCGCGATGTTATATCATATAGAAATTATTTGCTTAAAAATAATAATTATTGAAGGATATTTTAATTATTTTACTGTACTATTAATAAAAAATAATTATTATTTTAGTTCTATCGATATAAAATAATATTATTGCATTCGAGAGTAGATTTTTATTAGTAAACAAAAATTTACAAATTTACAAATTAAGTAGCCATATTTTGCAAAGATTAACATTTTCCTCCTCGGAAAAATTCACTGCCCTCTGTATCTCGCCCCCTACCCACATCTTGACTGCCATCTAGGGTGTATCTCTCCTCTTCATCTCCAATGGCCGAATTCGAAAAAGCGACAGCTCTTCAATCACTAAACACCATAATCCAACTCCACTTCGAGAAAATCCTTGAGAAGAAACACGCTGTAGACCTCCAAAAAAAGCACCTTTACAAGCACTTCCACCTCTTCTTCCTCTTCCTCTCTCTCCTCTTTACCGCCCAATCACTGAGCCCCAGACTGCAATGCCGCCATTCTTGGATCCCCATCACTTTCCTCTCCCTCTCCCACCTCGTTTTCTACCTCTCTCTTGCTCAAACGCTGCGTTGCATCAACGGCCTCAAGTACCAGCGAAGGTGTCACAAGTTGACACTTGCATTGGCCACTGAGAAGCTGCGCATGCTGCAGATGAAGTTGAGTGGAGGGGAAGAGGTGAGTGGGGAGGAGTTTGAAGTGCGGTACCAGGAGCCACCAGAGAGTTATTTTGGTAAGTTTAAGAGGAATTGGGCGCTGTATTTTGGTTTTTTGGTCTTGATTTATGGGTTCATGGTCTCTTCCTCTGTTGTTCTTCTTTGCTTCTGATTTCTTTCTCCTTTTTACTAAATTTTCATTCTACATATTTTGTGAAATAATTGCAATGGTGTAACATTGATCCCTCATTCGACTCTTCTTTATGAGCAGTGTTATAAAATTGGGGGGTTTGTGAACAGGACGAGGGAATGGCTAGGGGATTTTGGAACTATTGATAAATGACGACTAATTTTATACTTTCTTGTACTATTATTTCAATTATTTTATTAAATATATATATATATATATAATTTTAACATAAAATAATTTCATAAATTTGTATAATAAAAAATTAGTCCACCGAACCAAGGGCAATCATGTGTAATTTAAACTTATTCTAATTGCGGTGGTGCAGTTCAAGTGTGTATTGTTGGGTTTGGGCTACTGGGAGTTCGTTTCCCCGTCAATGCAATGACACATGAGATGAAGTGTTAAGTAGTATAGGTGTAATTATTTTTTTGGTAAGTTCCATATTAATACTTTAAGACTTAATATATTAATTTGGTAAGTTCCATATTAATACTTTAAGACTTAATATATTAATTTTTTAGTATATAATTTTAGTAAAATAATTTTTAGTATAAACATTACATATATTAATAAAATAGATCAAATGTGATGACGATGCAAAAGAGAGTAAAACTGTTGTTTATGGATAACCATACCATTCCCTTATTATTGTCCTTGCTACACACACAAATTGCAATATTAAAAGTTGGATAAAATATTTATTTTACACCATTAAATATTATTATTTATACTATTTTATTAAATATATATAATTTTAAGATCATAATATTATTTTATAAAGATTAAAAAAAAAAAAAAAATCAAATCTCATATAATTACTTTTTTTTTTTTTTAAATTTTGGGAGAGGGGTAAGCAGAAAACGAAGGATGGGTTGAATGGTGGACGGTGGACTTAGGTGTTCTTTTTCTTTATTTGGTCTAATAATCAATAATGTATTTGTCAATAAATAATTTCCTTGTCTTTATTCTTTCACTTTTGGTCAAATATTTTGCTTTTACTTCAACCTTTTTCCCATGTTCAATATGACTTTCACTTTATGCTGCTAAAAGCCCAAGCTACGCTGAATTGGGCAAGGCGACGTATTTCTACGGCTTGAAAACTACGGAATTTTTCACAAGGATTCGAGTGTTTACTATCTATACAGCCTAAAGTTCGGAATAAGTACAATGAGAGTATGCCGTTCAAAACAAAAAAAAAAAAAAAAAAAAAAAGCATGATGAGTATATCTCTGTCTGAAATAGTTTTGTTAGACATGAAGGCTCTATTTGTTTTGCATGAAAAAGCAATTCTAGGATGAGGTTTTTGTTGGAAATATAACAAAACTTAATCACATTGTAAAATTGAAACTTTACTTTAACACCCATATCCCACATTGGTAGTTTAGAGAAGAGATGAAATACATCCTTGTTAGGATAAAGACTTGAATTAAGTTAAGGGTGAGAGAATGTTAGGAACCACACGCGCGCCCCACCCGCCCACAGTGCCGTGCGAGGGGGGGTGGGTGTCCTTTTATTATAGTATTTTTATTTTATCGAAAATTCTTTCAATGGTTAGTTCTTTTCCTTCTCGTAAATTCATACGCTTATTTTGCTACAAGAGTTGTGGCCCTTACCGATGCAGTTCTGAGTTCCAAGAGAGGCGTCTCGTCCCAAGGGACGCTTCTTCTCACCAGCTGACTATTGGGCGATCCCAACAGTTACTTTTTCACCTATAAATATGCACTTCCATTCAGCCTTCATCATCAACCAAAAACAAGTTCCTTCTTCTCCTTCTCTAAGTTCTCTCCTCTCTTCCTCTGTTTACCTTTCCTCGTTCTTCCGCTTTAAGTGTGGCCAAAAGTTCCTTAGCATCCCACTCTGCTTCTAACAAGTGCACGTTAAAGGTCGGATCGCGTTAATCCTAAAGGACGGCCACTGGTTGATCTGTGTGCACCCTAGCTGCAGCGAAATCGCCTTTTAGGACGGTGGCTTTATACCACGGTGCGGTTATTTGCTTTGTAAGATCTTTCCTCACTCTAATTGTTTTTGTTGATGTGCTTTGATTACTTACTGTTTTATAACAATCTAAAAGACGATTTATTTCGATCATGGCAGCGAAACTCCCTCTTCCCTATATGCCTAAACTTGAACCACTAAATGGGAAGAATTACATCGCTGGTCTCTTAACCTGTTGTTCTACCTAGAACAGCTTAACATCGATTATGTCATCTATGAAAAGAATGCTCCGGATGAAGAAACTGCTGAACTAGCATATGAGGAAAAATTTAGTATAGATAATAAAACTTGTAGGGGAACACTGCTAAATTACATGAGCGATAGTCTATTTGACATATATGTTAAAATGGATAATGATAAGGAAATATGGGATACACTTCTTAAGAAATATGGACGCGACGATACGGGTACTAGAAAATATGCTGTTAGAAAATGGTTGGACTTTAAAGTAGTCGATGACAAATCAATCATTGACCAAATATACGAGTATGAAAATATTATAACCACTCTGCTGTCTGAAGGTTAGAAAGTCTGTGAAATCACTCAAGCCTACATCCTTATCGAAAAGCTTCCACCCTCGTGGAAAGACTACAGAAACCTATTGATGCATAAGGAAAAAAAAAAAATCTATCTTTAGAAGAAAATTGAAGAGGAAAACAGGCTAGAGGATAAGGAAAACTCGCACTTTGACTATTCAAAAGCTAATATTGCCAAAACAAAAGCTGCCCCCTCTGGCAGGTTTAAAGGAAAAGACAAAAGATATCACTCCAACCTCAAACTTGGCAAAAAACTTCACAAGACCAAGGCCAAGTTCCAACAAGAATGCTACTTCTGTGGAAAATATGGACACAGGGCACAAGACTGCAGAAACAAAAAGAAACAATCCAAAGACAACAAGAACAAGGCCAATCTTGTAGAAACTGACAACATTGTAGCCGTGGTCTCGAAAGTGAACTTGGTGAACAACGTGACAGAATGGATCGTGTATACTGGCGCTACTAGACACATCTGTGCACATTGGAACATGTTTAACGAATACCAGAAGGTGAATGATGGCGACGTCGTCTACATGGGAAATTCCGCAGTTGTGCCAATCCTCCGAAAAGGGAAGATTTTCTTAAAACTTACCTCTAGTAAAATGCTTAAATTAACTAATGTGATGCATGTGGCTGAGATGCATAGAAACCTTAGATGTGGTAGCGTTCTCATTAAAGCTAGTTTAAAATTAGCTTTTGATTCTGATAGACTGGTGCTCACGAGGAACGGTGAATTTGTGGGGAAGGGTTATTGTAACAGGGGTCTATTTATTCTTGATGCTAATTGTATTAATGAAATGAATGCTAGTACTTGTTTCGCTTATATCGCTGAATCCCTTGATTTATGGCATGCTTGTTTAGGACATGTGAATGTTACGGATTTTTCTAAATGTGAAGTGTGTGTTGAAACTAAATATGCTAAAAAACCATTTAAATCCATTGAAAGACACACCGAACTACTAGAATTAGTCCATAGCGACTTAAGGGATTTTAAAAGAACAATAAGTAACGGCGGTAAAAGATATTACATAACCTTCATAGATGACCACTCTAGATGTACTATGGTTTACCTTCTAAGAAGTAAAGATGAAGCTGAACAAATATTCTTAAAATATCAAACCGAGGTTGAAAACCAACTAGGAAGAAAAATAAAAAGACTTAGGTCCTATAGAGGAGGGGAATATAACTTTTTTTTTTGGTAAATTAGTGATATAGACCATATATGATCAAAAATATATGTACAAATCTACGAGGGGCATATATCCCAAGCCATGGCCAAAAAGCCTACATCAAAGAATCAATCAAAGAAAGAATCAAAACAAGTATCAACATTCAACATGACCAAACAAAGGAAACAAAGCAGAACAAATGCCAAACAGAGCTAGTGCTCAATCCCCCACTCCTGCAGAAGTTGCGAGTGATGATGGGCATAGCAAAGCGTAGGAGCAGCAATGAGACGGCTGCGTACCAATCCTGTGATCTCCTTAGTGACAACTGCTGAAGGCCTCGACTGGGAGCGCTGAATCCACAGGTTACACTCATACCAGAGGATGTAAACGGTCATAGAGAGACAAAGGCGGGTAAGGATCCGATTCACCCCACGACCACAGAGCTTGGTAGCAGCCCACTGAACTAGCTTATGCCAAGGAAGCGCAGGCCAGCGAAAGAGGTGCGAGAAGACACCCTGGACCAAACAGTAGCAGAGTAGCTGCAGGCGAAGAAAAGATGGTTGTGCGATTCATCATCTGACCCACACAACACACATGCAGCTTGTACATCCTGTACTCGATGCCTTAGAAGTCTGTCAAATGTCCACAGCCACTCACAGGAAGCAAGCCACAAAATGAAGGAATGCCTCGGTATGTGCAGCTGAAACCAGAGGAGATGATGGATGGAGTCCTCCTCCCTCTGACTGCGAATCATCTCCCATGCCGACCTAGTGGAGAAAACCCCAGATGGGTCTCCCATCCACCTCGCACTATCTGCTTCCCCCCGTTGGGGCTTGAAATCAACAGAGTCCCAAATAGGTAGCAGCTCAACAATATTCTGTGGGAAACGCCACTGATCACCCTCAATGATATCTGAAACACAAGAGCCTAAGCGGTGACCAGTGGAATGTAGGAGGCGGAAAGAGAACCGCCCCTCCAAACGTCCGCACAACAGCCATTAGTCGGACCACAAAGTAGTATCACAACCATCACTAATGATATGGCGGAAAGCTCCAGCATAAAGCGATCGACCGCCCAAAATGCTCCTCTATGACCATGGAATTGATCCTCTAGGCTGAATATCCTAGAAGGACTTTCCCTGGAGTTGGTTGGCATGAATCCACCGAGGCCAGAGAGAGTCACGATCAGTGAGTAACGCAGATGTGCTTCATGAGAGAAGCCTGATTCTACTCAAACAAGCGCCGAATCCCGTGACCACCATCCCTGTGAGAATAGTAGAGATGCTCCCAGGAAACCTTGGCCCCACCCGGGCCTGGAGGAAGAAAGGCTGCAAGAGTCGACTCAATCTTCTTGATCATCAGCTTCAAAAGAATGAACACAGATGACCAGAAGACCTGGATAGAAAACAGAACTGATCTGATGAGCTGCAAATGCCCAACATAAGATAAAGCACGAGATGTCCAGAGCTGGATGCGAGCGAGGATGCGGTCTAGTAAGGGCTCACAGTCAATGAACTAAAGCCTCGTCATGATAAGCGGCACACCCAAATACCTGACCTAGCACTATCCCAGTCTGAACCCCAAAATGTCGAGAAGAGACCGCTGGAACTCAGGATTCACCCTGGTAACGAAGACAGTGCTCTTTGCTGCATTCGAGGACAGCCCCGAGAGTGCAGCAAAGCTATCCGAGGTCTCACGAATAACCAAAACACTGCCCTCATCAGCCTCACTAAAAATCATAAGATCGTCTGCAAAGCACAAGTGAGTAAGGCTGGTACTCTTGCAACGAGGATGAAAGCGAGACCTCGGATCAGAAGATGCGCAGCGGAGCAAACCCTGTAAGCCCTCCATCGCAATGACAAAGAGATAAGGTGAGAGAGGACCTCCCTATCTAATACCTTTGCTCGTGCTGAAAAAACCCTGAAGGTTGCCATTAATGGCAACTGAAAATCTGGCTATGGAGAGGCACTCCCGCACCTAACTAATCATAACCTCAGCTATGCCCATACAACGCATAGTAGTAAGAATGAACTCCTAGTGCATTATGTCAAACGCCTTGCAAAGATCAACCTTCAGAGCACACCGAGGCGATAATGTCTGAAGGTGATAATCACGTAGAAGCTCCTGAGCCAGCATAATACTATCAGATATCCTCCGTCCAGGAACAAAAGTAGACTACGAGTCGTCAATGAGGTAAGTAAGAACCCCTTTCAACCTGTTTGCAATGATCTTAGTGATGCACTTATAGATCACATTGCAACAGGAGATCGAGCGATAGTCAGCGAAAGTGGAGGGATTCTCCACCTTCGGGATAAAGCTAATGTGAGCAGTATTAAGAGCACCAAGCATGCGCCCTGATTGAAAGAAAGACTGGACAGCTCGAACAATGTCACGTTCCACCACATCCCAAGCCCTCTTAAAAAAGAGGGAGGTATAACCATTAGGGCCAGGCACCCAATCATCACCAGTGGAGAACAAAGCATCCCTCACCTCAACATTAGTAACCAGAATAGTCAGTGGACAAGCCTAATCCTTAGAAAGTCGGGTCTAAAAGAGCTCCGAAATATCCTCATGAATCGGTCCACTCGGCTCTGTTAATAAATCTCGAAAGTAAGATACCCCAGCCTCAGAAACCTCATGGTCATCATACGTCCTCCTGCCATCAGAATGGATAATGGAAGAGATTCGGTTCCTAGCCTGCCGACGCGTGACAGACTTATGGAAGAACCGAGTGCCCTGATCTCCCAAAGAGAGCTACTGGATACGAACTTTTGACGGTAGAAAGCCTCCTCATCCCTATGCTCCTCCTCTCGAAGTCACATACTCTCAGGGTCATCATCTAACCCCTGCTCACCCTCAGTCCAGGCATCTCTCCCAGCCACAACCCAAGCCGATATGTGGCTATAGTGTCTAGCATTGAGGGCCTTCAGCTCACCCTTCAGCTGCTTCAGCTTCTGAGTGAGCTGATACATAGGTGTGCCCTCAATACTAGTCTCCCAAACCCTTCTCACAATAGGTAGGAACTCCTCATTGTCGGCCTACAAGTTAAAGAACTTGAAAGGGAGCCGCGATGTGTGGCACTCTTCAAGTCCTCTAACTACGAAGGAACAATGGTCAGAACATAACTCCGGTAGAAGGAACTCAACAGATGATGAAAAGAAAGAGTGAGGCCAGCCCTCACTCACTATGCACCAGTTAAGACACTTCCGAATGAGAGCATCTCCATCAAACCCATTAGACCACGTATAGCGCAGCACAATAAACGACAGAACAGCGAGCTAAGAATCATAGACACAGTCCCTAAAGTAATCCATGTGTCTAGGCCAAGCATCCTGGCCCCCTCTCCTGTCACTCGGACTGAGGATAGCGTTAAAGTCTCCAAGGAGTATCCAAGGCTCCTCCTTAAGACCCACGCTGGATCCTCGATTATACCTCCAAAGCTCCAAACACGGTCCCGGCTTGTTGAAGCCGTAGACAAATGTAGCAGTAAAGTCCACACGACCTCGGATGTTAGAAACCCGGCAAGTGAGATACTGATCCCCGCCTTGTACTCTCACTACAAGGTAGAAGGTCGGATCCCATACGACAATGATGCGGCACCCACGGGGCTGAACCCCACTGAATAGAAACTACCACCCCTCAACACAGCTGGTAACAGCGGACTCAACATCAACAGGGTTGGCCTTAGTCTCAACCAAGCCAACTAAACTCAAGCGACTGGAAGCGATCCAGCCACTCACAGTACTAATAGTATTACGGTTATTAAACCCCCTCACATTCCAGCATCCTGTCATGGGAAACTGGAAATCTATCTCGAAACCCCACGGCCTCTACAGCCCCCACAAGTACCCTAAGCACCCCGAGTAGCTTGAGCACCCAGAGCAACCACACGTAACACGAATAGCTAGAGTAGGGTTGGAAGGAGCATCCGATGTAGACACTTCTCCCAACCTCTCCTCGGCCAAAAGAGCATATCGGTTCGGAGACTCGATACTAGGAACTATCTCCACTGATCGGCTCCTAATATATTCAAGAGGCTCTATCATCCCCAAAAGAGCACCCTAAGCCTCCACAACCTCGATAGGAGCAAGGGCCTGGGTTAGATCCTCAGCCGAGGTGCTCTCCTCGAAATCAGCAGACGAGTCAGCAGCAGAATGAGAGACACGAGACCCACAAACGGGTCGAGCTGGGCTCAACTCATAACGAGATGACTCTGTGGGCAGAGCCGGGATGACTCGCTCTCCACCACCTGAGACCGGGCTGTCGGGTAGCCTAGCCCCAGCTGCAGCCTAGCGTGGCGGCAGCTGGCCACCAAAATGGGCCGGGGGCCATCGTGCGCGTCCCCCTGCGAGGAGGGGATGCCCGCCTCATGCCTGGGGAGGCCCGTGATTGGGCCTGCATCAGGCCTCGAGTGGGCCTAAGCAGGGCCCAACACGGGCCCAAAATCTCGTGACCTTGGATTGGGCTGGGTGGGGGAAGGATGCACAATCCTTCCCCCCTTTCACCTGGGCTGCAGATCGGCCCAGGCTCCTTGTGCCCAGCGCGAGCCATAGGGGGGAATGGGTCGCCACCAGCAGGCAGCCCATTGTCCCGGTGAGGGCTCGCAGCCACCCCCACCCTTTCTATATCCCCACCAACAACCCTTCACTCCTCCATTGGTCTAGTGGCGACGGCACCAGCACCACCTCCTGTCACAGCACGACCCGCTGGCTCTAGTAACGTCTGACCGGCAGGAACCACCAATTCCCCAGCGTTATTTTTTTCTTCGATTTCTTCTTCTTCCTACACCCTAACACTGGGGGTACAATTAGTAGGGGCCTCCCAAGCACCGGGGGGCGAGAACAATCATGCCCAAACACCATACAAGTCAGACAGCGCTTTGGCATTACTTCACACGTGATGCCATGACGAACTCGAACACCGCACACCTCAATGAAGGTCTCACGCGGAACAGGAGCTGTGGCCTTCACCTCAACACACACTCGAATATAACCCAGACGAGTGCCATCAGTCGTGACCTTATCCATGAACAAGGGCACACCAACTGTACTACTAGCAATACTAATCCCGACCGACTTCCAAAGAGACAAAAGAAGACTAGATATTCGGACCCAAACAGGAGCTGTTCGGCTATCCTTACGCAATGTCAGTCCCTCCATCCATAGTTGAAGGGACATGCAAACACCCTTAAAAAACCAAGGGCCGTCTTACAAGACATTCTCAGCCTGCACTCTAGTGCGAAACCGAAAGTAATACACCTCTCCATCAGACAAGGCATATTCATGGCCTTTGTCACCCCAAAGAAAGCTAGCAATCACCTGAGCACGAGAGTAAGCCAACCCTGTGCCAATGAGCTGACCCACCAAACAATGCTCCCATAGATCATTGGCGGAGTCTATGACCTCATCAGGGGCAACCCCTAAAGGCTTGCCGTTAAAAGTACAGGTTCAAAGTATTGTAAGGAGTTCAAATCAGTGGAGCAAACCCGATTAGCCTAGGTGGTGGCTCCCGCACCACCACCTACCGGACCCGAACCCCCACCCACAGCCACTGCGTCACGCACCCTAGACATGGTGCGTGTGAAAGCAGACAAGTAAATAAACCCTAAAAAAATTAGGGTTTTATGCACCCAAAAATCACCGCTGCCCAAGCACCACCACTGGCACAAAGATCGGTAGAAGTAGTCACCAAGAAGGCCGGTGATAACAAGCAGTAAAGGATCCGAGGAGAACTTACAAGTAATTGCTCCAAAAATTGAGAAAAGAGAAGAGAGAGAAGTCACGAGTCACGCGACTCCCCAAATTGCCAGGGCAAGCGTGGGCCGAAATCCTGCCATGCCACTGGGCACCGAAGGGCGGCGAAGGAAGAAGGGGACCATCGGAGTTGAATGCCGGCCGAAGGAGCCACCGGAGGAGGCCAAAACGTCCTACGCAATACCACCAACGCCCAAAATCCTAGCACCCTCTCTCCATTTGTTAAGGGGAATATGACCCTACTTCCCTTGAGAGATTTTGCGAAGAAAGAGGAGTAATACATGAAAGAACACCCCCTTACTATCCAAAGTCAAATGGTATTGCTGAAAGAAAAAATAGAACTTTGAAAAACATGATGAACACTATGCAAATAAGTGCTGGACTTCCTTATAATATGTGTGGGGAGGCAATTTTATCTGCTTGTCACGTACTAAATCATGTACCTCATCAAAACCTTGATAAAACACCTTATGAATTATGGAAAGACTACGCCCCTAATTTAAAATGCCTTAAAGTGTGGGGGTGTCTGGCCAAAGTTGGATTGTTCGACTTTAAAAGAAGCAAAATTGGACCTAAGACAATTGATTCTATCCTTATTGGATATGCATACCATAGTCGGCATATAGGTTTTTAATTAAAGATGAAAACAACTCCTTTGCATGTGGTAGTATAACAAAATCTAGAGATGCCCAGTTCTTCGAACACATATTTCTCATGAAATCTAATGTTCAGTCTGTAACTCCTAACCCTATACACACCATAAATAATGAGTAAAAGAGCTAGAAAAGAAAATTGTTTTGGACCAGACTTAATCACCTTCTTAACTGAACATAATGAGATAAATGAGGAAATAGTGTGTGTCCATATGCTAGAAGAAGATCCAAAAATGTATGAAGAAGCCATGAAATATGTTGAGTTTACATTTTGGAAAGAAGACATAAACAATGAATTAGAGTCAATTCTGAATAACTATACGTGGGAACCAGTGGAAATCCCTAGAGGACGCAAACCAATTGGCTTTTAGCGGGTATTTAAAAAGAAACTAAAGACGGATGGGTCTATAGATAAATTTAAAGCTAGGCTAGTAGCTAAGGGATTTACACAAAAAAAAGGAGTAGATTATTTTGATACATACTCACCCGTCATTAAAATAGCCACTATCAGAGCCTTAATTGCTATTACTTCTATTCATAATTTATTTGTCCATCAAATGGATGTTAAACATGCTTTTCTGAATGGTGACTTAGATGAATAAATTTATATGGAACAACCAGAGGGATTTGTTGTTCCAAGCCAAGAAAAGAAAATATGTAAATTAATCAAATCTCTATATGGCCTAAAACAAGCACCAAAACAGTGGCATGAAAAATTTAATAGCACTTTGGTTGCTAACAACTTTCATGTGAATGATGGAGACTCTTATGTATACTCTAAGTCTGATTGTAATAGGTGTGTTATTATTTGCTTATACGTTGATGATATGTTGATTTTTGGCACACCTTTAAGCATTGTCACTCAAACTAAAAACTTTCTAAGTTCCAAATTCGATATGAAGGACCTAGGTGAGGCAGACGTAATTTTAGGAGTTAAAAAGTTTGAGGACTCCTGAAGGCATCAGCCTTAATCAGTCTCACTATGTGGAAAAATCCTTAGAAGGTTTGACATGTTTGATGTCGATTCTGTAAGAACACCTTATAACCCTAGTATACACTTGACTAAACATAAAGGTGTTGCAATGTGCCAATTTGAATATGCTAAGATAATTGGAAGTGTTATGTTCTTAATGAACTATACCAAGCCTGACATCGCATATGTGGTAAGCAGACTTAGTAGATATACTCATAATCCAAATGAAGAACATTGGAATGCTTTAAAAAGATTGCTTAAATGTCTAAAAGGAACCATGGACTGGGGACTTCACTTTACAAAATTTCCTACTGTATTAGAAGTATATAGCGATGCTAATTGGGTATCAGATAGCGATGAGATTAATTCCACCAGTGGCTATGTTTTTACAATAGGTGGAGGTGCTATATCCTGGAAGTCGTCTAAGTAATCTTGTACTTCCAAGTTTACCATGGAATCAGAATTTATTGCTCTTAAGTTGGTAGGACATGAAGCCGAATGGCTGAGAAGCTTACTTATAGATGTGCCATTGTGGGGGCATCCAGCTCCATCAGTCGCATTACACTGTGATAATCAGGCAGCCATAGCTGTAGCAAAGAACGAAGTGTACAATGGCAAGAGGAGACATATTCATCTCAGAAATAAAATTGTAAAAGATCTTTTGCAAAGTGGGGTGATATCACTAGCCTATGTGAGGTCGGAAAAGAATCTCGCGGATCTGTTAACAAAAGGCCTTTATCGAAAAATTGTATTAGAAACATCGAAGGGGATGGGATTAAAGTCTGTAAAGTGAATTGATTGTGATGTATTTCAACCTGGTTCATATAGGTTCAATGAGTAAGTTATAGTTCAGTTCGATTGTGCAATGTAATAAATAATTGTCCCTCCTTATGATGTTGACAGTGTTGGGCAATCTGTAGCCAGAGTTTGGTGGTGTGAACTGAGTCACACTTCATAGAACCTAGAAATTGTTACTAAGGTGATGAGGATGAGCATTAGCTCTTAATGGACCCATAGCCATTATTTGGTGGTGCAAAGTGACACGCACTTGATGGGATCCACCTATGTAGTTGTGGGGGTGTGGCCCTCCTCCCCCCCCCCCCCCCCCCCCCCCCCCCCCCCCCCCCCCCCCCCCCCCCCCCCCCCCCTATAAAAGTTGGAGACTTGCTTCTAGAGCACTTATGAGAATCCAGGAAGGACGCATGGCCGATAAAGGCGTCAAACTGTAGGATTTGCTAAGATATTTTGAGCTTGGTATGTACTCAAGTAGAAGACTATACAACCTCTTATCATGTTCAAAACGAAAGTTACCTGACAAGCTGTTGGTCTTAAACTTGTTCTGTACTAGGTGTCAATTCAAGTTGCGAGACATCGATATTAAAAAGCTAAGCTCGTGTTTTTGCCCATACTAGTCTTCTTCTTTTAAGCTTTGTGACATTTGTGGGGGACTGTTGGAAATATAATAAAGCTTAATCACATTGTAAAATTGAAACCATACTTTAACACCCATATCCTACATTGGTAGTTTAGAGAAGGGAGGGAAGGTTTATACACGTCCTTGTTAAGACAAAGACTTGAATTAAGTTAAGGATGAGAAAATGTTGTGAACCATGCGCCCGCACCTGCCGCCCGCTCGCCGTGCCGTGCGAGGGGATGGGTGTCCTTTTTATTACGGGTATTTTTATTTTATCGAAAATTCTCCCAACGGGTAATTCTTTTCCTTCTCTTAAATTCGCACGTTTGTTTTGCTACAAGAGTCACGTCCCTTACTGATGCAGTTAAGAGAGGCGTCTCGTCCCAAGGGACAAGCCTTCTCACCAGCTGACTATTGGGCGATCCCAACATTTACTTTTTCACCTATAAATATGCCCTCCCATTCAGCCTCCATCATCAACCAAAAACATATTCCTTCTTCTCCTTCTCTAAGTTCTCTCCTCTCTTTTTCTGTTCACCTTTCCTCATTCTTCCGCTCTAAGTCTAGGCCAAAGTTCCTTAACATCCCACCTGGCTTCTAACGAGTGCATGTTAATGGTCGGATCACGTTAATCCTGGAGAATGGCCGCCGGTTGATCTGTGTGCACCCTAGCAGCTGTGAAATTGTCGTTGAGGATAGTGGCTTATACCACGGTGCGGTTATTTGCTTTGTAAGATCTTTCCTCACTCTAATTGTTTTCGTTGCCGTGCTTTCATTACTTACTGTTTTATAATAACTTTTACTATTTCCCTTATTTGTGGCCAATAAGTTGGCTGATAATCTGATTCTAATAATCAAATTTTGGTCCAAAATTCAGAAAAGGACTTCCAGATTTAGAGCCCGAAAGTCACAATTCTTGGGCTGTTCAATTAAGGCCCAAATCCATAAACTCCATGTCGTGGTTTTCCGATTCTCGTGTGCTCTCTCTTCTCTCTCCCGCGCGTGTTCTCTGTCTCTGTCTCATACTCTCTCTCTTCTCTCTCTCTCTTTCACGTGCCCTTCTCCATCCCTTTGCCATCGTACCTTAGACAGAATTTTCTTCAAGCTTCTTTGCTCGCCATTGTCTTCTCTTTCTTTAGCTAGGGTTTTCAAGTTTTGAGCAATTGATGTTGTTGGAACTAGATACAAAAAATATCATACAAAATATGTAAGACAGAAGGATATTATCTAGAATGCGCGAAACGACAATATACCAATAAAGTAATGCTTGAACGAGGCGCGGGATCACGCTCTCTTTAGGACAGTTTTACGCCCCTATCGAATCTATAGTGCAACGGGTACCGATGCGCCGCCTCCCCATAGAACGCCCAACTGGAGTTGATGCTTTATTGGTCTGCACAACCATACAAGCTAGAGCTTTTCTTACACCTTACTTACCCAAAGTAAAGGCAAACCTATAAAAAATGGATACAGGAGTAATATTGATTTTTTAGAGAAATGTGATTCAAACTCTCATTTTTTCCTCATATATTAGTCCAGGCATGCACATCAAAACCATTTATAAGCATTTTTACTATTACTATTCTCGTTATATGCTCAAGGCATATTTATTCATGTAATTTGTAGCTTACCTGTTATGATCAAGGTTGGTTTTGATTAGTTTTAGCTTGCTTTTGGTGTTCATCTTCGAGAAATGACATCTATTGCTGTAAATAGTGAATAAGATTTGATTTGTGCTCCGGCGGGAAGGGAGGTTAGTGTTAGTTTTCTTGTTAGTCTTTAGAATTCACGACTGTAGCGTGCTGTTAGTTTGGCTGGCTTATGTTCCTTTTTATGTCTTAGCTTAGCCTCCATTAGTATAAATAGCTACATATTTCTTGTAATTGGATTTTCATGAATGAAAATATCTTGATTCTCTTATTCTCAACCCTAATTCTGTCTATTTCTCATCTCAATTTTCTCTTCTATCCTTGGCTATGATTCAAGATTGATCTTGAATCATAACAATTGGTATAAGAGCCTGTGATATTGCTTCTAATCGAGTTGAATTGCATTCAATTTTTTTGCATTAGCATTAGATCAAGCTTAATTAGTTCAAACTCATCGGATCAGGTCATTATTGAGCTGATAGTTGCTTGCGGTTGAAGTGTCTAATTGAGGATCGATCTAGCCAGGAAGAAGACGCCATCAAAAATGGCTGGTGGAGTTAATACTATGGCTAATGCTACTACTTATGTTGCAGTTACTACTAGAGCTGCTGCCAATAAGGGAGCTAATGCAGGTGCTACCGTTGGAGTTAATGAAACAGAACAGTTTGCACAATTTACGCGACAGATGCAAGTTATGATGACAACATTGCAGCAAAATTAAGAACACAATTTGACTAAGATGTTGAATCAGAAGTTGGAGAAGCAATCTCAACAACTACAACAACAGATCAATGGTTTGCAAGAGCAGTTTAGTAGGCAAAATCTACCTTCTGGTGCTAGAGTACTAATCAGCTGCTAGCTAGCTTGCTAGGCCACCAGAACCTTCGAAGCCTCAAATGTCTGCTGATATTGAAGATGGAGTGATTGTGTCAAAGAACAAAGGATTTAGGCAGCCTCGAGCGGAAATGGAGCCGTTTGATGGAGTACAACCTCAGTCTTGGATCAGAAGGTGTGAAAGATACTTTCGATTCTATCATATAGCTGAGGCAGAGAAGGTTGAGTTAGCTGCAGTGTATCTTCGTGGTGATCAGGTGTTCTGGTTCTATGGTTTGATGTGTAGCAAATCTTTAATCACTTGGCCTGAATTCGTGGCTGAATTGTGTGAGAGATATGGTGATGAAGATCTTGGTGATGTGGTGGACAGTTTCAACAAGGTGTCACAAGCAACGTCAGTTAAGGAATACATGACATGATTTGGGGACTTAAGAGCAAGGATGATGGTAATGAATCCGGGAGCCACTGAAGCTTATTGCATCTCAAGCTTTATCAATGGATTAAAACCTAAAATCAAGAACCTTATTAAAGCATTAGATCCTTCCTCTTTGTCTCAGGCTTACTCCAAGGCAAGGCCATTTGAGAATACACGCTTGGCTGCACCAGAAGGGCAACGCTTCAGGAGTGGACATGTTGTAGCTCCTTTGCAAACAACTGCCCTAATAAACACTAAACATCTAAGTTTGGAAGAGAAGAAAGCTCAAAAATTGTATTTTAAATCCAATCAGAAGTACTTCTTTGGTCACAAGTGCAATCCTATGTTCCTTATGGTTGTTACTGGCGTTAAAATTGAAGAAGAATCAGAGGATCCGGAGGGTGCAGCAGACCCTGAAGCTTAAGAGTAATAGCTAGCTGTGGAATTTGATGAGGATGAGATGGAGATTTCTGTTAAAATTTTAAATGGCAGTGGCTCTCACAACACATTCAGGATCAAGGGAGAAGTTGGTCATAATCTCTTATTGATTTTAATTGATAATAGTAGCACACATAGTTTTGTGGATCCAAAGATTGTAAGGACAGTGGGACATGAGATGATCAATACTAGTCCAGTGGCAGTAACTGTTGTTGATGGAAATTTCATATTGATGCAGATTAAGTGCAAGCAGTTCTCTTGGTTGATGTAAGGGCATAGCTTTGTGTATGATTTCAGAGTTTTGAGGCTAGGTGGGTGTGACATGGTCCTTGGTACGGATTAAATGAGGACAATAAGCCCCATTGTGTTTGATTTTGCTCAGCTATTACTGTCCAATTGCAAGCCATTGTAGAGTAGGGACAGTTGCAGATGATGTCTAGTAAAAGTTAGAAGGAGTAATCAAGAAAGGGTCCTATCAATGGATTGGCCATTTGTTCTCTATTGATGCTAA
The DNA here is from genome assembly GCA_018398585.1 of Simmondsia chinensis. Taxonomy (NCBI): domain Eukaryota; kingdom Viridiplantae; phylum Streptophyta; class Magnoliopsida; order Caryophyllales; family Simmondsiaceae; genus Simmondsia; species Simmondsia chinensis. The sequence continues at coordinate 28,083,252 of JAGTTD010000002.1, read as the reverse complement.
TCCAGTGGAAGCTCAGGTGAATTCGAATCCTTTAATTGACAAACTCATTCATGATTACAAAGATCTTTTTGAGCAACCAACTGTCCTCCCTCCTAAGTGATCACTAGATCATGCCATTCCTTTGAAAGCAGACTCAAATCCTGTGAACCTCAGGCCATACAAGTATCCTCATTCTCAAAAAAGTGAGATTGAGAGGCAAGTAGAGGAGCTTCTGAAGATAAACTTTATTAGACATAGTCACACTCCTTTGACCTCACCTGTGATACTAGTTAAGAAGAAGGATGGGACCTCCCGGATGTGTATAGAGTATAGGCAACTTAATTCACTCACCATTAAAGACAAGTTCCCAATTCCTATTATTGGTGATCTTCTGGATGATTTACATGGCTCTTGCTGCTTCTCCATGTTGAACTTAAGGTAGGGATATTACCAAATTCAAGTACTAGATCAGGACATTCACAAGACTATGTTTAGAACCCACCATGGTCATTTTGAATTTGTGGTGATGCTTTTTGGATTATCTAATGCTCCAGGCGCCTTTCAAGATTTAATGAATCCAGTGTTCAAGCCCTTCTTGAGAAAGTTCGTTCTTATGTTCTTTGATGACATTTTGGTGTACAGCCTTACCTTGGACTCCCATTTGGTGCATCTAGAACAGGTGTTTGACACCATGAGACAGCGCTGTATGCTAAGCTCTCTAAGTGTTCTTTTGCTCATTCTCAAGTTAAGTATTTAGGCCATGTCATATCTAGTGAGGGTGTGGCCATGGATTCATCTAAGATCCAAGCAATGAGGGACTGGCCAACTCTTATTACACTCAAGCAACTGAGGGGATTCTTGGGTTTGATAGGGTATTATCGCAAGTTTGTTTTAGGATATGGAATGATAGCTAAACCATTGATAGATCTTCTCAAGAAGGATGCATTTTTGTCGACAGAAGCAACTCAAGAGGCATTCAAGCACCTAAAGTTAGCTATGTGTGCAGCTCTTGTGTTAGCAATGCCTGATTACAAGTTGCCATTCATCTTGGAAACTGATGCTAGTAGCAAGGGGGTGGGAGCTGTTATCTCTCAAGGAGGTAGACTTGTGGCTTATCTTAGCCAAGCCTTATGTCCAAGGAATTTAAGTTTGTCAATATATAAAAAGAAGTATCTTGCAATCCTGTTGGCAGTATAGAAGTGGAGACATTACTTGGAAGGACATCACTTCATTATCAAGACAGATCACCAGAGCCTCAAGTACCTACTTGAGCAGAATATCACTACTAGAGTGCAGCTCAAGAGGCTCATGAAGATGCTGGAATTGGATTATTCAATTAAGTACAGAAGTGAAAGGGAGAATCTTATATCTGATGCACTATCTAAGAGCCAAGATGAGGAGAATTCTGTATTTTTTCATGCCATATCATTAGCCTTGCCATCTTGGATGGAGGAAGTGCAACAATCATATGAAGGAGACAGCTTTGCTCAAGACTGTATCATAGCCTTTGATGTTAAGCCAACATCAAAAGAGGAAGCTGGTGTAACTATCATCAATGGTGTGATAAGAATCAAAGGGAAGGTTTACATTGGTTCTAGAACTGATCTCAGGAAGCAAGTCACTTTAGCTTTCCATGCTTCAGCATGGGAAGGTCATTCCGGAATAGAGGGCACTTATCAGAGGTTGAAGTAGTACATCCATTGGGCAGGCATGAAGAGGAGTGTGGGAGATTGTGTGCAAGTATGTGAAGTGTATTAGGAAACGAAGAGTGATCATGTCCCTTACCAAGGGCTACTGCAGCCTTTGCCTATTCTAGAAAGGGCTTGGCAACACATCAGTATGGACTTCATAGAAGGGTTGCCTAAGTCAAAAGGGAAAGGGGCCATTTGGGTTGTGGTAGATCGCTTTATCAAGTTTGGACATTTTATTAGCCTCAATCATCCCATTTCAGCTGCAAAACTTGTAAAATTGTTCTTGGACCACATCTATAGGCTTCATGGTTTGCCTCAATCCATCACATGTGATAGAGATAAAATGTTTACCAGCAGTTTTTGGAGGGAATTGTTCTATTTGCTTGGTTCCACACTCGCTTTAAGCTCTTCTTATCATCCACAAACGGATGGACAAACTGAAAGGGTTAATCACTGTGTTGAATTATTTGAGAGGCATGACGTTTTCCCATCCCAAGCAGTGGCACAAGTGGCTTTCATTGGCCGAATATTGGTATAACACCCACGCTTATTCAGCTCTGAAAGCAACCCCCTTCAAAGCACTCTACGCCCATGAACCACCTTCTCCAATGGAACTTCAAGGAGCTGTTTCTGCAATAACATAAGTTAATGAATTGCTGGAGTAGAGGAGACAGTTAGTACATTAACTAAAGGACAACTTGCAATTGGCTCAATCAAGGATGTAGTTTTTTACTGATAGGAAAAGAACTGATAAGACTTTTGCTATTGGTGACTAGGTTTACTTGAAATTGCAACCTTATTGGTAGTCTTCTGTAGTAGTTCGCAAGAACGTCAAGCTCAGTGCTCAAAATTTTGGACCTTACAAGATATTGGAGAAGCTAGGAACTATGGCTTACAAGCTGAAATTACCTCCATATTCATGTGCATCCGGTATTTCATGTTTCTCTCTTGAAGAAGCAAGTAGCCGATGGCATGACTGGTTTTGCAGCTCCACCTTCAGCTTCTAACACCGGTATGCTCTTACAAGAACCTATGTCTATCTTAGATTCTCATATTGTGCAGTAGTAGGGTAAGAGCAAAGAGGAGGTGCTCATTCAGTGGGCAAATTTGGAAGACAAGAATGCTACTTGGGAGGAACTGAAGTTTATCAAGACCCAATTTTCTTTATTTCATTCTTGAGGACAAGAATGCTTTTGAGGGGTGGGTATTATTATGCTCAAGGCTGGTTCTGATCAGTTTTAGCTTACTTTTGGTGTTCATCTTTGAGAAATGATGTCTAATGCTGTAAATAGTAAATAAGGTTTGATTTGTGTTTTGGTGGTAAGGGTGGTTAGTGTTATTTGGCTTGTTAGTCTTTAGAATTGGCGGCTGCAGCGTGCTGTTTGTTTGGCTGGCTTATTTTCCTTCTTATGTCTTAGCTTAGCCTCCATTAGTATAAATAGCTAGATATTTCTTGTAATTAGATTTTCATGAATGAAACTATCTTGATTCTCTTGCTCTCAACCCTAATTCTCCATATTTCTCATCTTAATTTCCTCTTCTATCCTAGGTTATGATTCAAGATTGATCTTAAATCATAACATTACCATATGACTAATGCATTATCAGTACCATTTAATGCCAAGCCTTTAGTCACCAATTTAATTTAAAAACTTAAATTTTTTCTCTTTGCAATAAAATTAGAAAATCATAAATAAGATCACTAAAATCATGTCATAGTTAAAAATACTTTTTTTATTAAAATATCTCACAATCCCCCACTTATTTTTAATAAAAAATGAAAGAGACTTTTTTTAAAGATCTTTTTATGTTTAAAAGAAGACTTTGCTTAAGTGAGGATCCCATGCATCATAAGAGTGGCAATGCCTTTAAACTATCACTTAGTGTTTTAGTAACTTCATACTAGAATTACGATGGACTTAACATTTAAAACTTGGATGCTTGAGGGCATGTAGAGTGCTTTACATACATGGTATCCAAGGTGCGCCATATGCTCTCTAAAGTGTGCACATTATGGCCCTATGCTACATCCCAGTTTCATGAGTGCTCTTGAGAATTAGCCCAAACTCTCATAGGAAGCAGCCTTACATCCACACTCATATAGGTGGATCTTTCAGGAATGTACTTGTAGCCTTACACCCCACCCCAACATAAGGGCTTTGGACCTCGTTAAGAGCATAATTCGCTCAACCTCAACATTGCCACAAGCATGCTGTACCTTAGGGATGAACGTAAAATAAAATAAAATACATGCTCACCCCCTGTATCACTCTATGATTCATTTCTCCCTTTTCAGGGAATCCTCATAGGTGAGCAATTTCTTCTTTGTGCTTAAGTCTCATCCCCTTCAATGCCGTCCGGATCTCAACTCTAGCTAGAGCTTTTATACCTCATATCACATTATACCATCATTGGCACCATTACTAACATATCTAGACTTACCATTCTTATGGTACTTATCATACATTGTTCATTCATATTTGATCGTAGTAGTAGAAGAAAATTATCTAATATGTCATTTTCAGCACTAGTCTAAACAACATCAGATTTGTTTTGACACTGCATAGGTTTTGACACTCGCCGAACAACAAACTCACACGCAATATTGTGGCAATGTCCATCACGGGCAACATATCAATTCCAAAATGCCACTATCCAAGTATTCATGATAGTCTGTCATTCATAGCCGTGGTGTCAATTGCATAATAGCTCATTGTATCCAAGTTGAACCAATCTATAGTATAAGATAGAGTATTACATATTCACTGTGTATAGAAACAAGACTCTAGCTTAGTTCCAATTGGCTTAACCACCTCTGCCAAGTCTAAAATGATTGTATAACCAAACAGTTTATATTTCAACGAATCATACAGAATAAGCATCACAGCAGCAAGCATGAGTCCTTCTTGTGAATGGCTAAATAATTAATAAGACGCACTTCAAATTGCTTTGCAAGATAACCACGCTACAAGATAACATCAATAATCATCAATGTCTATGTTGAAAGGTCACATATACAAGAAATAGTGTTAACTGGAAACCATTGGCTCCAAAACATAGGGATTTGTTTGCAACAGTTGCAGCTCTGTCAAAATGCATGCTTATTTAAAGAAACCAACAAAGTAGAATATGTTGCTTAACAATATAATTTTTATAAACCCTATAAACGCATGTTAAAACCCCCCAAATGCCTAAAAGAGACTCCCGTTAATGTAGGATTTGAGAGAGTAAGATATATGCAGTCATCCCTACAGGATGCTAACATATAGAGAAGTTGAGGGCGCCAACATTTGACTTCAGCCATTCACCCTCTCTCAAACGATTCACCCAACGGTCAAAAGGATCCACACGCGCCACCCATTCCCAGAGTGTGAGGGCGCGTGAGCGGCCTACCGGGGGCCGGAGTCACAGCCAAGATATCGACATCGGCCCGCCGACCTGGTCGTACAGCTATTTCCCTCTTTTATCTCCTGAGCCAAAGACCCCAACGGTCAAAAGCCCTCACACGCGCCACCCAGCCCCGGCACGTGTGAACCCCTGGTTGCATCTTGGGGGCCAGAGTCACCGCCTAACGACTCGACCTGGTCCAGCCTACCCGACCGTACACCTCTTGCCGCAAGCCGTCAACGCTTTCGGGTGACCATCAAGGGATCTCCACCCCCCTCCTCCACGAACTTGCCGTGCCTCCACCGTGCCACCACCGTGTTTCAAACTTTCGGTATTCTCTCTTCACTTTTCCACGAACCTACTCCAACACGCTACACCTCCAATTTCTAAAATCTACCACCATATACATCAACCACCGAAACCCCCACCGACCACCACCACCACCAAGCCTCCAATTCCACTGACCACCACCACCACCAACTGCAGCATCAGAATTCACCACCGACCACGGTACCTCTTCAGCCATCGCTAATGCTACACGCTGGTTCAGGGGCATCTATCTTCGTTGATGGTTTACCGAAAAGAACGACAAATTCGTGGCTCAGGGCTATTTTTCGCGCATTCAATTCTATTTATGATACTTTTGCTCTTGTCAAAAGAGGGCTGAGAACTACAGAGTCATATGGCTTTGTTCGGTTTCACGACTTGAACGAAGCTACAAGGGCTTTCAAGTCCATGAATGGGAGATGGGTTGCGGGTGTGAAGCTCAGGGTGCAATGGGCAACTCCAGTCAGAAGTGCAATCCCTACATCCACTCGAGGCCGACCACAGTGGAGCACGACCCAGCAGGTCAGAACCACATATACGACCCATGACCGGGGAAATGAATCATCTAATCGAAGTGGAGTACATGCTAGTACAGATCTTCCTAGAATTTCAGTGTCAAATTCTAACAAAAGAGTTGAGGCATGGCTTAAGAGGTCAATTATTGCCCGTTCTAGTGTTGAGGTCAGTCTTGATAATGTTCTTACATTTATCACCGATAACGACCTTTACGGACTTACACCTAAAGGCTTAAGCAACAATTCCTTTATTCTAGTATGTGATTCGATTGATTCTATGAATGCCTACCTCGGTCCCTGCAAGAGATCCTCCGACGAATGTTTAGTGAGGTTTATAAATACTCGGGGGAGACGCTTGGGTCCCTTAATAGAAGAGTCTGGCTTGAGATACACGGATTGCCGGTCCAGTGTTGGTCAAATGAGTGCTTTGCCGATATCGCCAAACTCTGGGGGAGGTTCATTAGGGTGGATTCAAGAGCACACACTATGAGGTGCGTTGATGTTGCTAGGATTCTCGTGGACGCTTGCCATACAACATGTATCCACCAGATAGTCCAGGTCCACCACAGTGGGGGTACCCGTTTGATCTTCGTGAAAGAAGGAAGCTCTGCATTGATACCAGACTACTCTCCCAGCATTGTGTCCAGAGCCGCATCTGCTAGATTGGCAAGGGAGCAGGCTTTTTCCACACCACATCCCCCTCAAAGAAACGAGTGCACGACCGTGATAAGGCATTCCTCACAGATTCAACCTTCTCCGCATCTGGTGCTTGAGCACTCAGTTTTTAGTGAGGAGTCTAGAACTCCTGCCCTGCTGTTGGCTAATGATGAGACGGGAGTTGCTTGGCAGCTGTCTGGTCATGTTTCCCTCCACCGCAATGGCCAAATCATTGGAAGATGGGCCCCGCAGCCATTGATCATGCATGCCAGGCCTTGCGCTCCTTAGCAGGTGGTGCACCCCCCTCTGCTACTGCCATGGGCTGAGAATAGTGAAGATCCAGCGATTCAACATCATGCCCAGATAACCGCTCCTGATACCCACAGTTGGGGAGGTAACAGTGATAGTGAGTCATCAACTTCTGGGCCTGCGTTCCCTCTGGGATTCGAGCCCATAGCAGCAATGGGTAACTCCCAAGTAGAGGATAGCATGTTGTCATGTCAGCAACAATCAGATCCCCCCATGGAAGGGCCTAGCCCGGGCTGGAAAAAAAATAAAAAGTGCACACAACAAAAAGACAGAGAAAAGCGATCAAGCGAAAGATAAAGTTTGGCGATTTTCCAGCATTACTTGTAGGAGACATATCCTTGAGGAAATCTTATGTCTCCTACAAGTAATGCTGGAAAATCGCCTAAGTTAGCCAAGAAGAAGAAGAAAAAACGAAATAGGGGTATTCGAAGCAAGAACATCACGGAAGAAGCGTATGATGAGAGGATCCAGTCTGCTGAGCGGGTTTTAGAGATAGGTCAAAGGCTGGGCATCAACTTTGAAGGTTTCAATCCAGTTGAGGTGGCAGACATCCTTGCTCATTGATTTGGGGTCCGTGCTTGGGCTTGTTTTCTTTCGGTTGCTTCTTTACTGCTGGGGTTTTTGAGTTTGCTGGCTCCTCTCCTCTTTGGTTTTTCTGTGTTTGTTTCTGGCCGTTTGTTTTGTGTGTGCTCCAGTTTTGCCTTTTTCGGTTGTGTGTCTGGTTTTTGTCTCCTTTAGGTCCACTTGCGTCGTTTTTGTTTTGGCTGTGTTGGTCTTCTGTCGGGTCGTTGCCTCTCCATGTTCCTTTTGTTTCGCTTGAGGCCCTGTTTTCCTTTTTCTTTTGTTTTTTCTTGTTCTTGTTGTCTGGTCGTCTTTCGGCTAGCCTCAGGCCTCATTTTTTCGAGCTTGCCTGTCTTGTATCAGGCACTCCGGTGTCACTTATCGAAAAAAAATTTCTTTATATAACACCACTAAATAAACATTGAATTGCTTGACAATCTCTTTACTTATCAAAGGCTTGAATTTATTATCTATGGTATAACAAAACTAACAAGAGATATAGAATTACTTGTTGAGCATAATCAGAGCCAAAAAATTATTGTTATTATTTTTTTACCTCTTTGCCTCTTACTACTTTAAGTTATCATAAGAATTGCTTATTCTCTAGTTGTGATCATTGTCACCTACTTTATTAACGCTCTTATCACCTCCGGTATTTTTCATAGTCAAAAGAAAATTCATTTTCATTGAAGATTACATCTAAAGACCATATTGACATTATTCTCGAGGTTGAAGAAATCTGAAGGCCTTTCTATTCTGGGTATAGCCTATAAAGGCACTATTTATTGCTCTTGTTTTTAACGTGGGAATTTCAGGGTTTGTCTTCTTCATATAAGCTAAACATCCACATGTCCTTAAATAATCCAAATTTAGTATTTTATTTCTCCATAACTCATAGGATGTTCTTTCAAAGTTTTCTTGCAAGGCACTATATCTAATGTATATTATACTATGATAAAATTTATACACCACATATGTAATACAAGTTAATACTTCAATACTATTTTAATGAAACATTTGCTGAGCATTCCAGTAAGAAACAATAGGCCTATGGCCTTAGCTGAAAGTCACAATTAGATGTTCATTTTTTTTATTAAGCTCCAAATAGAAGAAATGCTCATGGGTTTACCTCTGTCTGAAGGTTTTTTAATAAGCCTTCTTGTGGCTTACCTTCTAGGTCAAACTAAATTAAATATTTTGACTTAGCTGTTAAAGGGTGTAATTCACTATTTTGAAAGGAAAAAAAATACTTACCCTTATGAACCTCTAATCATAGTGAAACTACCTGCTTTTGCTTTTTCTGAATATTTTCAATGTAAGCCCCAATAAGTAAAGTTACTTGAATAATTGCACAAATCTAGGACGGTACTAACATGCAAGTACTGAATTCTATTAGAACTCTAAAGTTAAGCGTGCTTGGGTGATAATAGTACCAAGATGGGTGACCTCTTGGAAAGTCCTCATGTCGCATCTCTCAGGTTGGGGGTTCTTGGAAACAGCCTTTCTTCAGGGTGTCACCCTGAGGGGGGAAGGCTGCTTACACCTCCTCCAAAGACTCTGTTTAGACGGGAGCCCTTGAGCCATTAGAAATGTTGCTTTTTTACTTTAATATTTGCACAAGACAAAGTTTAACACACTGAAATTTTTATTTTATTTTACTTTTTACCCAAGAACCAATATAGAGAGAATCAGCTAGGGTTTTTCATTTGGTCTTACCACAGAATTTAAATATCCTATGACAGGCATATCATTTATCACCAATAACATATTTTTCAGCCACGACACATTGATCAAACACAATCATCTACTTAAAATCAGCCTTAATTAAGAAATAACTAAAATAGAATTTAAGAAATAAATTTTAAAGGAAAAAGGACATCATTAAGGGTTAAAACTTTACCGGAGATAAGCATGATTTTCATTGTAGCAACAACCATGAACTCATTGATACTCTCATCCATAATTAGTTTAGAACAAGTTTAGGTCGCATGTATGCCTAGAGGCTCTAGTGTTCATGTACCCGACTACCATCATACTTTTTCAATATCATTCACTTCATGATACCATGGTCATGGATATTTCCTCAACTACAACAGCTTGGGGCTGAGTTCCCTTTTTTTATTTAAATTAAAATAATTCATTTTATAGTATTTGAAACAAGAACTCTTAAACAGACCTGCTATTAATGATTTTAGATCCTTGGCCATAGTTAACGAATTTTGTTGGTCAATTCTTTATTTTATTTCATGGTTCTGCCTCTTGGTCTAAGTTAACTATGATATCAAAGTTCAAAGACAACGACTTATAAAAGACTACCAAAACTTCATAAACATATGATTCTAAGGAGGCTAATTGAATTTCATTGAAAATGATGGTACCATATAGCAACGAATAAAAAAATTGCAAAGAATAATTGTTCTTTCACATATATCAATTGTATTAGTTGTTTGTCTTATATCAATTGATATGGCTAGATCGGTACCATATGGAGAAGTAAGATTACTAGTCCTTACCACATATATCAAATTTTTTTTTTTTATATATTATCAGCACAATAATTGTTCTTGGAACTACTGAATCTCCAACTATCAAACCTAAAAATATTGATCCTAAGAATTATTCCCATTAGTACAAGTAAACTATATCCTACTTGGCTTAGCTTTGAAAGCTATGGAACTGTCCTAAATTGTTGGAACCAGATACAAAAAATATCATATAAAACATGTAAGATGGAAGGATATTACCTGGAATATGCGGAAACGACAATATACCAATAAAGTAATAGCTGAGCGAGCTGCGGATTATGCTGTCTTTAAGACGGTTTTGCATCCCCTATCGGATCTATGCCGGTGCAGCAGGTATCAACGTGCCGCCTCCAAAATATAGCGCCCAACTAAAGTTGACACCTTTTTCGTCTGCACAACCATGAAAGCCAGAGCTTTTTCTACCCCTTAGTTCGCCAAAGTAAAGACAAACTCATAAAGAATGTATACAAGAGTAATATTAATTTTTTAAGAGAAAATTGTGATTTAAACTCTCATTCTTTCCTCATAAATTAGTCCAGGCATGCACATCAAAACCATTTATAAGTACTTTTACTCTTACCGTTCCCATTATATGCGCAAGGGCATATTTATTCTTAATTTGTAACTTGTCATAAAACTATGGAGATATTATACTCTATAGGAAGATAATAAAAAGACAAACACAAGTATACTCGAAAAAAAAATAACAAGTAATTTATATCAGAACAAGATTATTTTATTCAAATTTTTCTTCTCTCTTTCTTGTTGCTTTTTTCCTTTCTTTTCTTTTTGCCCTTTTTTCTGTTGTTGCTGTGTTGTGTATATGGGTCATATATATACAAAAGCGGGGGTAGGGGTGAATCATCTAGTTGATGACTTATATTTGTGACAAGGGTCACAATTTAATTTGTGCTTAAATACTCATAATATATATATATATATGTGTATATGTATATGTATATATATATAAATAAGTATTTTACATAATTTCTAATTTTTTAGGATATTTAATAATATCCAAACTCGACTCTAAAATTTGTACCCAAAAAATATCTAATATTTACAACATTCCCCCTTTGGATATTTTCCGTCATAACAGGAAATAACACTCCTGAAAGTGTATAGCATCCAAGCTCAATACGCCTGCCTCATTAAAAACCTTGCTAGAGAAAAAAAACCCAGTGGGAAAAACCGTAGCAAAGGGAAAAAGAGTACAGCTCGTATTTAACTCCCCTTTATTTGAACACTTTAGTAGGGGCGTTTCTGAGTCGACGTATACCAATCTTGTGAACTAACTTCTCAAAAGTTGTTGTTGTTGGCAATGCCTTCGTGAATAAATCTGCTAGGTTTGCACTTGAGCAAACTTGATGGATATCTATTTCACCCATCTTCTGGAGCTCGCGTATAAAGAAGAACTTCAGTGAGATATGTTTAGTTCCATTGCCTTTCTTAAAGTATGCAGTACATAACACTCTTGAAAGTGTATATTATCCGTGTTATATACACTTCTTTGATTGCCTCGTTAAAAAACCTTTGCCAGGAAAAAAATCCAGTGGGAAAAACCATAGCGAAGGAAAAAGAGTATAGTGCATAGTTAACTCTTCTTCAGGGGTGCACATTATTCAAGGATGTCTCGAAGTTGGTGAAATGCCAATCTTGTGCCAATTTCTTGAAAGTTTATAGTAGATGCTTTCTTGAATAACTCTTTCAGGTTCTTGGGTAAACATGTACTTCATCTTTCTTCAGGAATCTTGAGAGTGAAAAGAACTTTTTTGAAGTGCACTGGTTCTATGAACTCTCTGTAGCTTGAACAATGCAGACTTATCTTCATATAGCACTGTTGGACTCACCCTGATCGTTGGAAGCTTTATGAAATATGTTGGATCAAGGCCCTTCGCGTTATCCATTCACTATTTGTTCATAAAGAGTAAACGTCTCAGTAGTAACTGCAATTGTTAGTAAATTGCCAAAACATAGTAATATAGCTATAAAATCAAATAACATTCTTGTCACTTACCTTATACCAATCAACTAAATAACTAATATTCGCATGCAAAATTAATTGCAAGTTTGACATAACAGAAAAGTGTGATATTAGTTGTTCCATTAGGATGAACATCAACCACAGACTCATTCCTTCATGTTGGTGTCATATCATATACTAGTGACAAGTTAATCGAAGAAGGCTTATACCTAGTTGTATAATATACACCAAATATACCAAGGCGTGGTACTTCTAAGACCAATGATTCATTCATTACCTTATCGAAGACCGAAAAAGGTCTTTATCTTTATCAATGAATTTCACAAAATTGAGGCACATAATGAAACACTAAAGTGCCGTACTCGTAAAATTGACTAATAGAGTAATACTTTATCATATAAATGCTCGATCTATCGGTCGAGACAAAATCTTTCCTTTTTCAAGATCCTCAATCTCAAGTTCTCAGTTTAGGCTTATAACAGCTTCATTAAACTTTTCAAGAGTCATAATGATATTAACATATCTCTCTTTCAGTAGATATATATCGCGGTTTTAAATTAAATGCTTCTGGCATCTTTGGTCCTTCGGGGACTTTCATTTAAATATCATCATAAGTAATTGTTTGAGGATTTTTTGGTTAGATTCTAGATGAGAGCGGGACTCAACCCTCACTTGAGGAAGCAGCTGCTCGCGCGTTTAACCTGGGCTCCCCTGCAAAACAAGCAAGACCGTTAGAGGGACCCACGGGTTTGCCCGTGGGAGACCCCTCCGATTCCTAAGTTAGTTAAGGCATAATAATAATAATATATGATAAATAAATGGCATAAAGTAAATAATAATAAATACTTATCGTATACAGAGAGGGCCCTTGGTAGCTGGTGGCCGGAATCCGTATCGGTGAGGTGGCCGACACAGGGCCTTATGGGCCGGGAGAGAGAGAGACAGGAGCCAAAGGGCTGGCGAGGTGGCCGGAGAGGAGAACGGCACTTCTGGTGGTCGGAGCCATACGGGCGAGGGGGTCGGCGCATGGCCAAAATTGTACCGACAAGGTGGCTGAGGTTAAACCGGAGTGAGAGGAGAGAGAGAGAGGTGGGTGGTTGTATTGTTGGGTTATTGGGAGAGAGAAAGTGTGTCCCCTTGTGAGGAGGGGAAAGGGGGTATTTATAGAAGAGGAGGGAGGAGGCGGTATTGGGGTGGTGACGGCGGTACCGAGATGGGTCAGGCGGTACCCGAGGCTAGGCGGCACCGGTGGCTGGGCGGTAGGTGAGGTGGTGACGGTAAGGGCGTTAGGTGGTAGATGTGGAAGTGAGATGATGGGCGGTACCGAGGTGAGAGGAGGGCGGTACCGGGGTGGCTGTACCGGTGAGGGTGTCAGGCGGTAGGAGAGAGGCGGCGATGGTCAGGCGGTAGTGGTACCGCGGTGGTTCAGGCGGTAGAGGTCAGAGAGGGAGGCAGTAGTGGTGCCAAACGGTAATGGTGCCGGGTCGCGGTGGTCGGGCGGTAGTGGTGCCGGGTCGTGGTGGTCGGGCGGTAGCCATGGGAGGAGGAAGGTGGCATGGGCAAGAGGAGAAAGGACGAGAGAGAAAGAGGGAGTCATGAGTGAGGTAAGAGAAAAAGAGACGTGGGGAAGGGTACCAGCAGAAGAGAGAAAGAGGCTTGGGGAGCAAGGAAATCAGGAGAGAGAAAAAGGGGGGGTCAGAGGAGAGAGAGAGAAGAGAGTAATTATTTTTAATTTTTGTTATTATCTCGCTATCCAATTTTAATATTAATCTAGTTATTTTTATCCTCTACAGATAGCCCCCCACGCCATGGGCGAATGGGACCTATTCACATTCGGCCGTGGAGTGTACAACATCCAAAGGCTCCGTCAATATATGGACTGTTAAGATTTTGTAGATGAACGTTATTAGTTATGAGGAATTTTATAGGCATTAACTATGAGGTCCTTTTAAGTGAACCTTATTTTAGTTTATCCATCCACGGCTTCTTTGTTGCGGTTTTATGCTGGCACTTGGTTCTATGCTTCTTCGTTGATGAACGTTTTTAGCTTTTGGGATTTGTTTTAGGACTCAGAGAACTCGAGCCTTTTAAAGATCATGTTTGTTGGTTCTTCCCATGGCAGGGTACTGGAAAATCCCTATAATTGCTTGTGTAGGTAGTTAATGTGGGCGTTGTCTCATTTCAATTGTTAATTCTTGGTATGGCCCTTAGGAATTGTATTCTTGATAGGAGGCATTCCTGGTCGAACAACGGTCTTTGGAGACGTTGTTCTACCTGACGCGGTTAACTTTTAACGTGGCCTCTAGGAATTGTATTCCTGACTGGAGGCGTTGTTCATGGTCGAATAATGGTTGTTGGAGACGGTCTACTTAATTTCTTGGAGCGGTCATTCGGAGTGGTTAATTTTAAGATTTTTGCAAATGTTGGCCGTGGGGCTTAGTTATGAATGACCGCATATTTAGTCTCCAAATTCTTACTTGTGAGTCGAGATGAAGCATGCCGTGAGCATTTTAATCCTTAGCCCCCAGCCGTGAACTGGATTGAAATGTATTGCGAATAATATTTTTAACTCCTAGGGCGGAGTGTATTATTAATGTTTCTACTTCACAGCCTGCAGCCACAAACTGGGCCCGAGTGTATTACTTGCTTTAATATTGGCCGATGCGTAATTCGCGCCGATACCAGTTGGAATGCAAGCCGCCTGTTGAGGAGGCTTTTATGACTCAAATAAGTTTTATCTGCCCGGGAAAGGCTTTATGATTTAAGTATGTCTTACCTGCCTGGGAAGGACTTATGGCTATGTCTGAGTACTGCTTACCTGAGGAGGGCTTATAGCGTAAGTGTAGCTTACCTGCCCGAGAAGGGCTTGCGGTTATGTTTGAGCACTACTTGCCTGAGAAGGGCTTATAGCGTAAGTGCGCCTTACCAGCCTGAGAAGGGCTTATGGCTTGACTGAATATCATCAACCCCAATGTTAGGGGGGGTACACAACTTCCGGCTCTCAAGTTGGTGAGAGTTTACCGCCCGTCCCTGATGTAAGGTGGGACACATAACCGCCCCTGTGCTAGATGGGGCCAAAAACCGCGGGCTCTCAAGCCAGTGAGAGTTTACCGCCTGTCCTTGATGTTAGGTGGGACACATAACCGCCCCTGTGTAAGATGGGGCCAAAAACCGCGGGCTTTCATGCTGGTGAGAGTTTACCGCCCGCCCCTGATGTTAGGTGGGACACATAACCGCCCCTGTGTTAGATGCGGCCAAAAACAGCAGGCTCTCAAGCTGGTGAGCGTTTACCGCCCGTCCCTGATGTTAGGTGGGACACATAACCGCCCCGGTGTTAGATGGGGCCAAAAACCGCGGGCTTTCAAGCCGGTGAGAGTTTAACGCACGTCCCTAATGTTAGGAGGGACACATAACCGCCCCTGTGTTAGATGGGGCCAAAAACCGCGGGCTCTCAAGCTGGTGAGAGTTTACCGACCGTCCCTAATGCTAGGTGGGACACATAACTGCCCCGGTGTTAGATGGGGCCAAAAACCGCGGGCTCTCAAGCTGGTGAGAGTTTACTGCCCATCCCTGATGTTAGGTGGGACACCGGCGTCTTCTGCCTAGTTCTTATAAGCGGCTTCGAAGCCCCATCATTTAAGGAACTTAGTACACCGAGGCCTTCACATTAGGTAAAAGTCAAGCGGTTCCTTCACTTTAGGTGAAGGGTAACCGCCCCACCACTTCTTGCTCTTTTACTTCCACTTGAGCAAGAAAATCAAGCCCCCATTATTCAAGGGACTTAGTGTACCGAGGCCTTCACATTAGGTGAAAGACAGGCGGTTCCTTCACTTTAGGTGAAGGGTAACCGCCCCACCTCTTCTTGCTCTTTTACTACCACTTGAGCAAGAAAACCAAGCCCCCATTGTTCAAGGGACTTAGCGTACCGAGGTCTTCACATTAGGTGAAAGCCAGGCGGTTCCTTCACTTCAAGTGAAGGGTAACCGCCCCACCTCTTCTTGCTCTTTTACTTCCACTTGAGCAAGAAAACCAAGCCCCCATTGTTCAAGGGACTTAGCATACCGAGGCCTTCACATTAGGTGAAAGCCAGGCGGTCCCTTCACTTTAGGTGAAGGGTAACCGCCCCACCTCTTCTTGCTCTTTTACTTTCACTTGAGCAAGAAAATCAAGCCCCCATTGTTCAAGGGACTTAGCGTACCGAGGCCTTCCCAATAGGTGAAAGTCAGGCGGTTCCTTCACTTTAGGTGAAGGGTAACCGCCCCACCTCTTCTTGCTCTTTTACTTCCACTTGAGCAAGAAAACCAAGCCCCCATTGTTCAAGGGACTTAGCGTACCGAGGTTTTCACATTAGGTGAAAGCCAGGTGGTTCCTTCACTTTAGGTGAAGGGTAACCGCCCCATATCTTCTTGCTCTTTTACTTCCACTTGAGCAAGAAAACCAAGCCCCCATTGTTCAAGGGTCAGCGTACCGAGGCCTTCACATTAGGTGAAAGCTAGGCGGTTCCTTCACTTTAGGTGAAGGGTAACCGCCCCACCTCTTCTTGCTCTTTTACTTCCGCTTGAGCAAGAAAACCAAGCCCCCATTGTTCAAGGGACTTAGCGTACCGAGGCCTTCGCAATAGGTGAAAGCCAGGCGGTACCTTCACTTTAGGTGAAGGGTAACTGCCCCACCTCTTCTTGCTCTTTCACTTCAACTTGAGCAAGAAAACCAAGACCCCATTGTTTAAGGGATGTAACATACCGAGGCCCTCACATTAGGTGAAAGCCAGGCGGTACCTTCACTTTAGGTGAAGGGTAACTACCCCCCCTCTTCTTGCTCTTTTACTTCCACTTAAGCAAGAAAACCAAGCCCCCATTGTTCATGGGACTTAGCGTACCGAGGCCCTCACATTAGGCGAAAGCCAGGCGGTACCTTCACTTTAGGTGAAGGGCAACCGCCCCACCTCTTCTTGCTGTTTTACTTCCACTTAAGCAAGAAAACCATGCCCCTATTGTTTAAGGGACTTAGCATACCGAGGCCCTCACATTAGGTGAAAGCCTGGCTGTACCTTCACTTTAGGTGAAAGGTAACCGCCCCACCACTTCTTGCTCTTTCACTTCAACTTGAGCAAGAAAACCAAGCCGCCATTGTTTAAGGGACTTAGCATATCGAGGCCCTCACATTAGGTGAAAGCCAGGTGATTCCTTCACTTTCGGTGAAGGATAACCTCCCCACCGCTTCTTGCTCTTTTACTTTCACTCGAGCAAGAAAACCAAGCCCCCATTGTTCAAGGGACTTAGTGTACCGAGGCCCTCACATTAGGTGAAAGCCAAGCGGTACCTTCAGTTTAGGTGAAGGGCAACCGCCCCACATCTTCTTGCTCTTTGACTTCCACTTGAGCAAGAAAACCAAGCCCCCATTGTTCAAGGGACTTAGCGTACCGAGGCCCTCACATTAGGTGAAAGCCAGGCGGTTCCTTCACTTCTGGTGAACAGTAACCACCCCAACCCTTCTTGCTCTTTTACTTCCACTTGAGCAAGAAAACAGAGCCCCCATTGTTTAAGGGACTTAGGGTACTGAGGCCCTCACATTAGGTGAAAGCCAAGCGGTTCCTTCACTTTAGGTGAAGGGTAACCGCCCCCACCTCTTCTTGCTCTTTTACTTCCACTTGAGCAAGAAAACCAAGCCCCCATTGTTCAAGAGACTTAGCGTACCGAGGCCCTCACATTTGGTGAAAGCCAGGCGGTTCCTTCACTTTTGGTGAAGGGTAACCGCCCCAACCCTTCTTGCTCTTTTACTTCCACTTGAGCAAGAAAACAGAGCCACCATTGTTCAAGGGACTTAGCGTACCGAGGCCTTCACATTAGGTGAAATCCAGGCGGTTCCTTCACTTTAGGTGAAGGGTAACCGCCCTACCTATTCTTGCTATTTTACTTGCACATGAGCAAGAAAACCAAGCCCCCATTGTTCATGGGACTTATCGTACCGAGGCCTTCACATTAGGTGAAAGCCAGGCGGTTCCTTCACTTTAGGTGAAGGCTAACCGCCCCACCTCTTCTTGGTCTTTTACTTCGACTTGGGCAAGAAATCCATGCCGCCATTGTTCAAGGGACTGAGCGTACCGAGGCCTTCACATTAGGTGAAAGCCAGGTGGTTCCTTCACTTTAGGTGAAGGATGACCGCCCAACTTCTCCTTACCCTTTTGTTTTAACTTGGGCAAGAAGGATCAGGCCCCTATTGTTGATGGGACTTAACATACAGTGGCCTTTCACTTTAGGCGAAAGCCAACCGCCTGCGGTTCCTTCACGGTAGGTGGAGGATGACCGCCCAACTTCTCCTTACCCTTTTGTTTTCACTTGGGCAAGAACGACCAAGCCCCCATTGTACAAGGGACTTAGAAAACCATGTCCTTTCCCTTTAGGTGAAAGCCATCCGCCTGTGGGTCCTTCACGGTGGGTGAAGGATGACCGCCCAACTTCTCCTTACCCTTTTGTATTAACTTGGGCAAGAAGGACCAAGCCCCCATTGTTTATGGGACATAACATACCGTGGCCTTTCACTTTAGGTGAAAGCCAACCACTTGCGGGTCCTTAACGGTAGGCGAAGGATGACCGCCTAACTTCTCTGTGCCCTTTTGTTTTAACTTGGGCACGAAGGACCAAGCCCCCATTGTGCAAGGGACTTAGAAAACCATGGCCTTTCACTTTAGGTGAAAGCCATCTGCCTGCGGGTCCTTCACGGTGGGTGAAGGATGGCCGCCCAACTTCTCCTTACCCTTTTGTTTTAACTTGGGCAAGAAGGACCAAGCCCCCATTGTTTATGGGACTTAGCATACCGAGGCCTTCACATTAGGAGAAAGCCAGGCGGTACCTTCACTTTAGGTTAAGGGTAACCGCCCCACATCTTCTTGCTCTTTGACTTCCACTTGAGCAAGAAAACCAAGCCCCCATTGTTCAAGGGACTTAGCGTACCGAGGCCCTCACATTAGGTGAAAGCCAGGCGGTTCCTTCTCTTCTGGTGAACAGTAACCGCCCTAACCCTTCTTGCTCTTTTACTTCCACTTGAGCAAGAAAACAGAGCCCCCATTGTTTAAGGGACTTAGTGTACTGAGGCCCTCACATTAGGTGAAAGCCAAGCGGTTCCTTCACTTTAGGTGAAGGGTAACCGCCCCCACCTCTTCTTGCTCTTTTACTTCCACTTGAGCAAGAAAACCAAGCCCCCATTGTTCAAGGGACTTAGCGTACCGAGGCCCTCACATTTGGTGAAAGCCAGGCGGTTCCTTCACTTTTGGTGAAGGGTAACCGCCCCAACCCTTCTTGCTCTTTTACTTCCACTTGAGCAAGAAAACAGAGCCCCCATTGTTCAAGGGACTTAGCGTACCGAGGCCTTCACATTAGGTGAAATCCAGGCGGTTCCTTCACTTTAGGTGATGGGTAACCGCCCCACCTCTTCTTGCTTTTTTACTTCCACATGAGCAAGAAAACCAAGCCCCCATTGTTCATGGGACTTATCGTACCGAGGCCTTCACATTAGGTGAAAGCCAGGTGGTTCCTTCACTTTAGGTGAAGGCTAACCGCCCCACCTCTTCTTGCTCTTTTACTTCGACTTGAGCAAGAAATCCATGCCGCCATTGTTCAAGGGACTTAGCGTACCGAGGCCTTCACATTAGGCGAAAGCCAGGTGGTTCCTTCACTTTAGGTGAAGGATGACCGCCCAACTTCTCCTTACCCTTTTGTTTTAACTTGGGCAAGAAGGATCAGGCCCCTATTGTTGATGGGACTTAACATACAGTGGCCTTTCACTTTAGGCGAAAGCCAACCGCCTGCGGTTCCTTCACGGTAGGTGAAGGATGACCGCCCAACTTCTCCTTACCCTTTTGTTTTAACTTGGGCAAGAACGACCAAGCCCCCATTGTACAAGGGACTTAGAAAACCATGTCCTTTCCCTTTAGGTGAAAGCCATCCGCCTGCGGGTCCTTCACGGTGGGTGAAGGATGACCGCCCAACTTCTCCTTACCCTTTTGTATTAACTTGGGCAAGAAGGACCAAGCCCGCATTGTTTATGGGACATAACATACCGTGGCCTTTCACTTTAGGTGAAAGCCAACCACTTGCTGGTCCTTAACGGTGGGCGAAGGATGACCGCCCAACTTCTCTGTGCCCTTTTGTTTTAACTTGGGCACGAAGGACCAAGCCCCCATTGTGCAAGGGACTTAGAAAACCATGGCCTTTCACTTTAGGTGAAATCCATCTGCCTGCGGGTCCTTCACGGTGGGTGAAGGATGGCCGCCCAACTTCTCCTTACCCTTTTGTTTTAACTTGGGCAAGAAGGACCAAGCCCCCATGGTTTATGGGACTTAGCATACCGAGGCCTTCACACTAGGAGAAAGCCAGGCGGTACCTTCACTTTAGGTTAAGGGTAACTGCCCCACCTCTTCTTGCTCTTTCACTTCAACTTGAGCAAGAAAATCACGCCCCCATTATTTAAGGGACTTAGCATACCGAGGCCCTCACATTAAGTGAAAGCCAGGCGGTACCTTCACTTTAGGTGAAGGGTAACCACCCCACCTCTTCTTTCTCTTTCACTTCAACTTGAGCAAGAAAACCAAGCCCCCATTGCTTAAGGGACTTAGCATACAGAGGCCCTCACATTAGGTGAAAGCCAGGCGGTACCTTCACTTTAGGTGAAGGGTAACCGCCCCACCTCTTCTTGCTCTTTCACTTCAACTCGAGCAAGACAACCAAGCCCTTATTGTTTAAGGGACTTAGGATACCGAGGCCCTCACATTAGGTGGAAGCCAGGCGGTACCTTCACTTTAGGTGAAGGGTAACCGCCCCACCTCTTCTTGCTCTTCGACTTCCACTTGAGCAAAAAAACTAAGCCCCCATTGTTCAAGGGACTTAGCATACCGAGTCCCTCACATTAGGTGAAAGCCAGGCAGTACCTTCAGTTTAGGTGAAGGGCAAGCGTCCCACCTCTTCTTGCTCTTTTACTTCCACTTGAGAAAGAAAACCAAGCCCCCATTGTTCAAAGGACTTAGCGTACCGAGGCCTTCACATTAGGTGAAAGCCAGGCGGTACCTTCACTTTAGGTGAAGGGTACCCGCCCCACCTCATCTTGCTCTTTCACTTCAACTTGAGCAAGAAAACCAAGCCCCCATTGTTCAAGGGATTAGCATACCGAGGCCCTCAGATTAGGTGAAAGCCCGGTGGTACCTTCACTTTAGGTGAAGGGTAACCGCCCCACCTCTTCTTGCTCTTTTATTTCCACTTGAGCAAGAAAACCAAGCCCCCATTGTTCAAGGGACTTAGCGCACCGAGGCCTTCACATTAGGTGAAAGCCAGGCGATTCCTTCACTTTAGGTGAAGGATAACCTCCCCACCGCTTCTTGCTCTTTTACTTCCACTCGAGCAAGAAATCCAAGCCCCTATTGTTCAAGGGACTTAGCGTACTGAGGCCTTCACAATAGGTGAAAGCCAGGCGGTTCCTTCACTTTAGGTGAAGGGTAACTGCCCCACCTCTTTTTGCTCTTTTACTTCCACTTTAGCAAGAAAACCAAGCCCCCATTGATCAAGGGACTTAGCGTACCGAGGCCTTCACGTTAGGTGAAAGCTAGGCGGTTCCTTCACTTGAGGTGAAGGGTAACCGCCCCACCTCTTCTTGCTCTTTTACTTCCATTTGAGCAAGAAAACCAAGCCCCCATTATTCAAGGGACTTAGCATACCGAGGCCTTCACATTAGGTGAAAGCCAGGCGGTACCTTCACTTTAGGTGAAGGGTAACCGCCCCACACAACGCCTTGCTTTCCTTTTTCAACCAGAGCAAACAGCACCGAGCCCCCAATGTTAAAGGGACTCATACTACCGCAGACTTTCTCGTTAAGCGAAAGCTGACCACGACAATTCCAGCTTTCTGTCTCTATTCTGGGGCTGAGTTAACACAAACCATATAAGAGACGTCAAAGCTCTAGCTTGCCATATAAGAAACATCAAAGCCCTGGCCCCCAACAAGGTGATAGCTGGAACGTAAGGGACGTCAATCACGCAAATCACGTCGAGAATGTAAATCATATTGGGAACATAAAGTCCCCAGCCCCCGGCTAGGGATTGGGTTGAGCATAAATCACATTAAGAACATAAAAACGTTAAGCTCCCAGCTCCAAGCCCCCAGTTCTGGGACTGGGTTGAGCATAAACCGTATAAGGAGCATTGAATACGTAGATCATATTAGGCACGTAATTCACATAAGTCATAAAAAAGCGTTAAGCCCTCAGCCCCCAATGTAGGGACTAGGTTGCCACACAAGTGGGTCAATAGCCGCCACATGTATACCGTAGCCAATAGCCCTTGGTGAACGGTAAATTCCGTAGTTGCCAAGAGGCAACTTGAGTGGGTGTTCAGTTTGGGTGTATGAAACTGTGAATAAGAATGCAATTATATGTTTGTTAATAAGCATGCCTTGTATTTTGTGCATGCCTCATAAAACATTGGCAGACTTCATTAGGCGCCAAGAGGCGCCCTGTAAGTCTAAAGAATAACGTGTTCCTTGAGTTGTGAAGATAATGGGTGTTTTGAGACTTCATCCTTAGCTCCAAGAGCATTAGCCTCTTAATTATAGAATGGATGAACCAAGACGGGTGTCTTGGAGAGTTTACCGTCACCTTTGTGGTGATAACACCTGGGTGAGGGCGTTAGCCATAATATTAAGCCAAATTTTTTGGTGGCATTGCTTGGCCGAGCGCGCTTGAGGCTGTTACTAGTCAGACTTTGTTGGTGGTACGGCATAGCCGTCCTGCTTGGCGGTACATAGTTTACCAAACTTATTAATTGTAAGGCTTAGTCAAATGGGCGGACGGTACCGCAAGGCCGACCTCGCTATTGAGTTTGAAGGATTATCACCAATCTTGTTGGCAATGACCTTTCATGATATTAGTACCGCATTACCCATTTATGAGGTTGACGAGGTGGTCTAGGCAGGCCCGTTAGCGGCTGTGGTTGGTTAAGCTTGTGGGTGGCGTTGTACAGCTAAGTTATTGGTGGTGGCACCCAGCTGACTCTATTAACGACCGCGCGTTTTTTGGAAGACCCTCCACCAATATTGTTGGTGGGTTGTGGGCGGCCTTTTGCAGTTGTTGGCGTTAAATGCTTTTCATGGCAGTTTAAAGAATTGTCGATTTAAGGTGGCGCACGTGCTATTAGTTTTTCCACCTAGTACCCAAAACATGGCGGTAACACTTTGCATAGAATTTCCGCTAGGATGGCTGGAGGAATAGCCCAGCTGGTTGGCTGTGGTTCCTAAGCTCACTTGCCTTAGCGTTGTTGGTTATTCACGCTAGTCCACGGCACCGTTGGTATTGGTTCACTTAGTAGAAATTTCTTCTTTACTCAGGTAAGAAGGTGAGTAGTGATGTTCTTAAAGAGCTTTTGCCAACTTTGTTGGCGGTAGCTCAAGTCTTTGAGGCGTTGAGGATAACGTCTCCGTTGGTGGGTCCTCTGCTATGTTTGTTAGCAAATAGTACCCTATGTGTGATCATTGGGGCATTTTTTAGGGGTGCTCGCCTAGTCCGAGGGTGGTAACATCGTTATTAGGGGAGCCCCCTACTTGATATCTCGGCTATGTCTAACTTCTTGTTTTAACCGTAGTTCTTTTTACTTGAACTTTTAGGCAGTTGCAGTTAATCCTTGTTACTTTGAAGTTAACTTAAGTTCTTGCCTTTAGATAAGAGCCTCTAGGTTTATAATTAATGGCAACCCCTAGTTGTCAACAAGGGTGGAGTATATCGTGAGAAGATAAGCCATAAAATCCAAGCCCCGGTTGTTACCCGGGTTGGGACATACCGTAAATAGCCCACATGTATTTTGTACATGAACAGAGAGTAGTAAATAGCGTAAGCCGTATCGTAGCACAATAGCTTTGACTAGCCACAAATAATAAAATTTGTGAGTACCTACACTAGCGAGACAACCACACAGTAGTCGGATGGAGAAGAGGTTAACACACTGACATGGTGTCACGGTCCGGTTGTGGACTATGACACGGTGCATTTGCGGGCCTTTGTGTTTCGTACACCCACACCCGCCTCGGTGTGCACGGCCCAGTGTCGTGTGTTGTATGCGAGCAGCGTTGTGTGCTATGTCGCAAGTCATGTCCTTGTTGTGAGAGTTCCTTGGTTAAAAAAGACACAGGTTGTTGAAGTCGGGTTTGGGGGCATCAAGTGTCCCAACCCTGAATAGAGGTGCTAGATGGTTTACCTCAGTAAGGGGGCGGCCCTCAGTGCAGTTATGAGGGCGTCACAAGGTTCCCACATGAATAGAGTGCTCTGTAGACAAAGTGGTAGCCCGAGGGCCGACAGTATGCATAATCCGTCCAAAAAGGGCTTGATCCCTCGTTTGTGTTGCGCAACACGATGTCGAAGCGCTCCAGCTTACAGGATTCAACCTTCCATTGGCGAGAGCACTTGTGAGGCTCGAGCCCCTTTGTGCATGGCAGTGTGCACCAACCCCATTTACTGGTCCCGTGGCTTGATGGCTCGGATGTGGTAACATCGTGTCTTAGGGTAAAGGAAGGGGCCGTTGGTCATACGTCAATGGGCACCCAAGTTCGACACATG
The DNA here is from genome assembly GCA_018398585.1 of Simmondsia chinensis. Taxonomy (NCBI): domain Eukaryota; kingdom Viridiplantae; phylum Streptophyta; class Magnoliopsida; order Caryophyllales; family Simmondsiaceae; genus Simmondsia; species Simmondsia chinensis. Next base: position 28,058,729 of record JAGTTD010000002.1, on the reverse strand, counting down.
CTACGAGATGGTTGCCCTCCTGAGTAAGTGGCATGCTACTTGTGCAGGATCACGCGAGTTCCCCATAAGGACAGCGACCTCGAACACGAGGTGCGACTGAGGGACTTTGCGGCCCCTACGTGTTGCTCTGGAGTAGGACTACATCAGTCTGCTCCTAGGAGCTAGCCGACATTGTGAAGGACTTGTGGCATTGAGAATGGCACGGGTAGTCTAGACGCAAGGTTAAGACTCAAAGGGGTGTTAGTGGGGTCCAACATAAGTGATGGTGGGTGTGTCGGCCCACCGAGTGGGGTTCGCATTAGGCAAAAGCTAACTGCCCGCGAGACTCCATGTTAGGTGAAAGTTACCCGGATCACAACTTCATGCTTTCTTTTTCAGCCGGAACAGAACAACACGGCTGCATACTTCCACGTTTGGTGGAAGTCAACCTCCCACCATTCGTAGAACAGCGAACTTTTACGCTAGGTGAAGGTTAGTCGCATATGATGACTCTAATTCCCAGTTCTTGTCCTGAAGCTAAGTTAACATAAACTTCATAAGAAACGTCAAAGCCTTAGCTCATTACATAGGAAACATCAAATCCCTAGCCCCAAGTAAGGAGTTAGGCTAAACATAAATCACATAAGTGATATATATCACGTAAATTGTACTGAGAACGTGATTCACATAAAAAATGCAAATCATAAAAAACGCTAAGCCCCCGGTTTATAATCAAGTACCGGGTTGAATGCAAATCCCATAGGGAACGTTAATCACGTAATTTTCTACAAAAAGACAGATTACGTAAAATTATATGGAGAACGCTACGTCCCCCGTTGTCAAGTAAATACTGTTGTTCTTCATTATTGCGGAACGGTAAGTTTCATAATTGCAGAGAGGCAATTTGAGTAGGCGTCCTATTCAGGTGTGCATTAACATTAATAAAGATGCAATAACACGTATCTGTTAATGGGCATGGCTTGTGATCTACACGTGTCTTGCCAAAAATGCTGAACTTATATTTACATCGTTGTAAGTCTAAGAAGTAACACGCCCCCTAAATCCTGAAGGTAAGGGATCCTTTACGGCTTCATCCTTAATCCCAAGGGTATCAAACTTTCTATTGGCAAACAGATGAGCCAAGGCAAGTGTCCTGGTGAATTTAGTGCTATCCTTGTGCTGACAGCGCCCGGGCAAGGGTATTGGGAGTAATACTAGGCCAAGTTCTTTGGCGGTACTGTCTATCCGAGAGTGTTGAGGCTGTTAACAGCCAGGCTCGATTAGTGACATTGCGTAGCTATCTTTGGCTGGTTGTGCGTATTTCACTAATTTTGGTAACGGTCGGGTTTTGGCCAAGCAGGCGGAGGGCACCACTTGGTGACCCCCGCTGTTACCTTTGAAAGATTATCCCTAAGGTTGTTAGTGGTTACCCCTTTTAAATTGCTTGGCCGTGTGTTACCCACTAAAGTGGCTAACGAGGCCACCTGGCCAAGTTCGTTGGGGTTAAGATCTAGTCAAGCTTGCTGGCGGTAGCTTCACAGTTTATTCATTTGGACGCTGTCCATGGGTTACCTATGGTAGCCTACGGACTGTTGGTTGGTGTTGCCCAACTAGTGGTAAATTTTTTCTTTAACTAAGTTGAGAGGTAAGTAGTGAAGCTTTTAAAAGAGCGGTCGCCAAAGAAGTTGGCGGTAGCTCAAATCTTGGGGCGTTGAAGGCAACGTCTCCAATAACAGACCCTCTATCATGCTCGTTGGTGGTGTTTCGGTTAAGTTGGACACCCGAGAGGCACACTTTGGCGGGTTATCATTGGCAAAGCCCTCAGCTTTAGGCAGCATCGCTAAAGTAAGGATAGGCTATCGTCGCTACACAGCCGACCCGATGGGCGGTTGCATCTTATCAAGGTAAAAAGTGCAAAGCCACTTTATTAAACGAGGCTTGAGCTAGCCTCGCAGTTGGCTTTAACGAGTCACTCGAGTTTTTTGGCGATGGCTTTTACCGGTAAGCTACTCAGTCAAGGAGTTGGCGAGGCTATCTGGCCAAGCTCAACGGCGGTTGTGGCTAATCAAGCCTATGGGTGCAGCCAAGTTTATTGGCAAGGTGCCTGGTTGACATTGTGAAGTTTACTTCTTGGTGGTTTAAGCCTTCCATTATCAGCGGTAAAGTTATTATTAACGAGCCTTTACTAATGACGTCAAGCGACATTGGTTGGCTACCGCAACCTTGTTTATAAATTCTTGCAGTACAGACTAACGTTGATGCCATTTTGGCGTTAGCCTAGTTTACAGGCGACAACGTTGTTATCTAAGGGAGCCCTTGAAGGGCGTTACCTCTACATTAGGCGGTGGGTGGTAATCATCCACCTGGCTCGAATTTTACCTTATTCGGGTTGCTTTTTGGTTAAGGACTTTGCCGCTTTTACACATAACAACATTCTAGTCCAATTTAATTGTTGCTAATGTATGGGTTAGCACATTTTGAAATATTTGTTCATATATTTGTTCATATATGATATTTTCACACTGACTTACCAAAAAAAAAACATTTTGAAATATTATATTTAGCACAAATTTAACCTATATGAATAGCAAAAATTAAGAATTGAGCATATTCACACTTAAACACCAAGTAGTGAAGTTTTTCAAGCGGTGAGATTTCTCTTACTCCCAATTAAGAACAGGGATTATTTGATAAAGGCCCTTAATGTAGTGGCCCTCGCGAACAATAAATTTAATAAAATTCCAACTTAGCTTTTCTAACTTAATCACATATCGACTGAAGCTTTATGAGTTGGGTTGGACGTAACTTAGAGCAACTTTAGCTAAATAAAAAATTTAGCAAGCAGTTTCTAGAAAACGGAAGTCACACAATTTGTGTATTACCGCGAATCTAAGATGGGAAATCTGATAAAAACAATTTATGTGTAATTGAAGTGAAAATATTATGAAAAGCATCTATTACTTGCTTTAAAATTTAAGATATGTTAGAAAGAATATTATAACAGTATTATGAAAAATGCCCTAATATAATCATGATGTGCTAGATTGAAAATATTATGAAAATTACCCATAATATAACCTAAAGCTCGTGATGTGCTAAATTTCCAATTTTACTGATAATTTTTGACATATTAGCTGGAAAATAAGAGAAAAATTGGAAATCAAAGACTTATATGATGCTTAAACAGTTACCGGAGCCTCCAGTTTTGCGAGGGTCCTAGATGATTTACACGGGATACCAGGTTAAACGCTAGCAAGCTATCTTCCCATAGACGGCGCCTATTGTTTCGGAATTTTTTGGTTAGATTCTAGATGAGAGCGGGACTCAACCCTCACTTGAGGAAGCAGCTGCTGGTGCATTTAACCCGGGCTCCCCTGCAAAACAAGCAAGACCGTCAGAGAGACCCACGGGTTTGCCCGCGGGAGAACCCTCCGATGCCTAAGTTAGTAAAGGCATAATAATAATAATATATGATAAATAAATGGCATAAAGTAAATAATAATAAATACTTATCGTATACGGAGAGGGCCCTTGGTAGCTGGTGGCCGGAATCCGTATCGGCAAGGTGGCAGGAATCCGTACCGGCGAGGTGGCCGACGCAGGGCCTTATGGGCCGGGAGAGAGAGAGACAGGAGCCAAAGGGCAGGCGAGGTGGCCGGAGAGGAGAACGGCACTTCTGGTGGTCGGAGCCGTACGGGTGAGGGGGCTGGCGCATGGCCGAAATTGGGCCGGCAAGGTAGCTCAGGTTAAACCGGAGTGAGAGGAGAGAGAGAGATTTGTGTTTGTATTGTTGGGTTATTGGGAGAGAGAAAGTGTGTCCCCTTGTGAGGAGGGGAAAGGGGGTATTAATAGAAGAGGAGGGAGAAGGCGGTATTGGGGTGGTGACGGCAGTATCGAGACAGGTCAGGCGGTACCCGAGCCTAGGCGGCACCGGTGGCTGGGCGGTAGGTGAGGTGGTGATGGTAAGGGCGTCAGGTGGTAGAGGTGGAAGTGAGATGATGGGCGGTACCGAGGTGAGAGGAGGGCGGTACCGGGGTGGCCGTACCGGTGAGGGTGTCAGGCGGTAGGAGAGAGGCGGTGATGGTCGGGCGGTAGTGGTACCGCGGTGGTTCAGGCGGTAGAGGTGAGAGAGGGAGGCGGAGCGGCAATGGTGCCGGGTCGCGGTGGTCGGGCGGTAGTGGTGCCGGGTCGTGGTGGTCCGGAGGAAGGTGGCGTGGGCAAGAGGAGAAAGGAGGAGAGAGAAAGAGGGAGTCATGAGTGAGGTAAGAGAAAAAGAGACGTGGGGAAGGGGACCAGCAGGAGAGAGAAAGAGGCTTGGGAAGCAAGGAAATCAAGAGAGAGAAAAAGGGGGGGTCAGAGGGGAGAGAGAGAAGAGAGTCATTATTTTTAATTTTCGTTATTATCTCGTTATCCAATTTTAATATTAATCTAGTTATTTTTATCCTCTACAGTAATAAATACAAACAAGCTGTTATTACATCCATAAGACGCATACAAAGACCACTAGATTAATTGCATCCATTTCTTATATGTATGTCCCATCAATTTCTGGTTTCTATAATAAACCTTAGGCTACAAAATATGCTTTTCACCACCTCATTATTTTTTTTAGCAACATTCACATGTAGCATATAAGTTTTATTCTTTAGGCATTTTGGGCTTTAGGTCAAAAATTACACGTGGCTAATTCAGCCTGAATTGCTTCTTTGTATTTTAGCAAATCATTTCTTTGTTGGCATTCTTGAACGAACACTAGTTCAAGATTTTTAATTTCTTTGATTAGGGAGTAGCTAATGTATATACAAATAGTTAATCAATTTCCATTTCAATTCCATTAAATCCCTTAATTCATAGAGATCTTTTTATCATCATAATTTTAGTAGTTTGACTATTTCAGTAGTCTTGGGTAGCTTTAGGTACCTGATAATCTTGGAAAATTTCATATTATTATCTCTGCAGTATTTTTCTCCTCAAGAATTTCATAGTAGAGGAACCAATCTTTTCTATTGCTCCTTTTTTCTTTCTCAGATTATATCTTTGGAATCTATACACCTGCTATGCTTCTGGCATGCAATGGATACATTTATCAAAATACTAAAATATCGCTGGATTGGGATATTAATTCGAGCAGGAGCATCTATAGTGGGGACATATTATTTGGTCACCCTTTTTTCCATTAGTGAATGCATCTGTGAATTAGCTTGTAATAATTTACAAGTAAACAATTCCTTGAACTTCTGGTTCAACGATGCATTCCACATAAATTCTCATTTTCTAACTTTTGAATTTTCTCCCCCTGATTCTGGAAGCCTTGTTTTGTCAAATTGACAATCAACAAATGATGCTTGTAAAATATTTCCGATTAATTTCTCCAAATAAATTTTAAGTCCCCTTATTTCTGCCCATCTTTCAACATTTGTGGTGGAGTAATTAGGACATACAATATATAACCATAGATGGGATTTGTATCTAGATCTTGTCAGAGACAAGTTATGCGAGTGGAATCCATAATTAGTGCTGCAACATATATCATAACATGTGCCTATGTAAAAGTTGGCAATAATAATGGTCTAACAAGTCGCTGCAGGCGTTTAATTAGAGATTCTACAAGACCATATTGTGTATGATGGTGAGCCACAGGGTGCTCAACTGTAATCCCAATTGACATGCAATAGTCATTAAAAGCTTGGGACATAAATGTCCCTGCATTATCAAGACGGATCTTCTGGATCCCGTAATCTTGAAATTGAGCCCATAATCAGATTATTTGTGCAAAGAGTCTTGCAAATGCCACATTGCAAGTAGATAATAGGAAAACATGTGACCAACGTATTGAGGCATCTATTAACACCATAAAATATCGAAATGGTTCCCATGATGGAATAATAGGCCCATATATGTCTCCTTGTATTCTTTCCAGAAAGTTAGGATATTCAATCCCAATTTTAGTTGGGGATGGCCTAGTATTTTGCTTTGAGCACAGGTAGCACATGGAATCTCATTATCACTACACCTAGATGGCTCAAACGGTCATGCTACAGGGTGAACATTTTGCAATCAGTTAACTTCTGGTTAACCACTATATTTGATTCAATCGGGTTTATGTAAACATAATATAGCCCGGAAGAAAGTGCTGACAATTTTTCAATTATTTGATACAATCATTATTTTTTCACTCTTTTTCTACGTCTATCAAAATTTAATATTTAACCCTAATCACTAAGCACATATAAACTGAAGTGCAGGGTGAGAAGGTATCGAACCATAGGGACTAAGAGTACGTGAAATTATTCTATAACCTAAATTGATTTGAAAAAAAATTGAGAGATTTTTTTGTTAATTAATCTAGAAAATGACAATTAAACTAAAATAATCTACTTTTAATCGAAAAACGTATTAAATTGGAACCTAGGGTTTCAAATCCATCATTAGCCAATTATTGTTGTATTAAATTTTAAATTTAGATTATTGGTTGTCACACGGCTAGTGGTTTAGGCTACCAGCTTCAACCTACTAAAAAGATGTCGTTAGTATCGCGTGTTGACTCTATCTAACTAAAGCATAAGAAAAATCGGCTCTACCAATGTATTGTCAATTATTACGTATTGAACCTATCTAACTAAAGCATAGGGAATATAGGCTTTAATTAACAATTCGGTTAATACTATTGCTTGATTAATTAATCCTAAGGGTACAAGCACAAAGAATTAATTTATAAATATCAATATCAACAACTAAAGGTTGCAAACTCAATAATGATATTAATTGAATAAACAATTAAGGCACAATACATCATAGTATTTCTCCAGCCCGGATTATACGTGTTAGAGTATGGGTCGTTGCTTGAGAATCCTGAGGCTGCATTAGCCTGTTCCTCCGACCAGTCAATAAAAGGTGAAAAGCAGATGGGCAATCAAGCATAGAATGAGAGACACTAGAACATGAAGAACAAGCACTATGCATGTTTGAAACATTAGACACATTAGGTATAGTAGAGAAAGTCAATGTCATCTTAAATAAGGAAGTAACTGTTGGGAAAAGATAACTTTTCCTGAAAAAATAAACTGTGATGCCGACTATTGGGTTCACAGTTCTCAACTATGGTCATAACAATGGGCACCTATTAGAGCACTTAGAGTAGGAGACTCTTCTCTCTACCTAAGCCCCCGGTCAGAGAGTCACGCTTCGTGATGCTTCATGGGCCAGATTTCTCGGGAATATGTTTATCTTTATTAACCCTTTGCCCTAATAGCGGTTGTTGGGACAAATTTCAAAAATTCTCCCTAGTTTTATAAAGTTTACGCAGTGGAAGGGATTTTGAATTCATAATTCTAAACCTAGGGTTGATTTAAAATTTCTGATTTTAAATCTACAGATTTAAATTCATAATTTAAATCTACAGATCTAAGTTCTTAATTTAGATCTATAGGCCTTTTACTCTAATACATTCATAACAATACATAAACTTGAATAGGCATGCTAATGAATACTTTAAATAAATAGAAAAGCAAAATTAAAAGAGAAAGGAAAGAAGAACATACCTAGAATTCCTCTAATAATAAAGAATACCAAGAAAATAGAGACCCCGCGATCTTCTATACAATGACCTCGAACTGCTAGGAGGCTGGGCTCCAAAAACTATTAAACTAAGGAAAGAAAAATTTCAATGGAAAATTTTCTCTCCAATTAGGTCTCCGAAACTATTTTCAGAAACCGTAAAAATTTGTTTCAAAACTGAATGCCAAACCTCGGAATAAGCACCTCTATTTATAAGAGTATACCGTAGTGGAAAATTATTAAAATAACGATGTGGGATTCGCTGATAAAATTTCAGTTAAAAACCAAACGTAGCGTTTAGAATATTAAACCAAGCGTTTCATTATAGCTCAAAAAAGCGTGTTATTTAATTCACACCGCGTGGCGTGCGGCGCGGCCGGATTGGCCGAGGCCCATACACGCAGATTAACACAGGGAAACCACGTGCCGCGCGCTAGTTGGCCCATCCGCGTATACATGGATCCTGACTTGTTTTCCAATATTTCCTTTTTTTTTTGTTTGTTTTCCATATGTAAACATTCATATCATGAATTTTAACTTTCCAGAATTATTTTATTTTATAATTTTTAATTTTTATTCATCTAATGAATAATGTTTGGCAAAATTAGTTTACCCATCCCATGGACAAATAATTCGTCTCATGAATTCTTTAATATTTTTTCAATGGCAATAAATACAGAGGCTTGTACAGGGACCTCAGGGACAATTTAAATCTAGCTCCAAATGAGTTAAATTAATCATCTCATGAAATAATTTAATTACTATTTAATGAGACTTAATTCCACTAAATAAATCTCACTGCACTCCAAACTTAAATTAGTTATTCGATATCTCCCTAGCAGACTGTATTGATGACAATAACCCCTCCACTAGATGTCCATGGCAAAGGATAAATATAACCACTACCATTATCCTTCTCATAGCTTCTCCGTTAGTTACCGACTCGCCTTCACTGAATAATTCATTTGTACTTGAACATATTCACAGTATAAATTCCAAATGTCAAACACTTAAAATTCGGCCAAAGTTTCCAAACTATTCAAATATTTGCAAATTAACTAAGGGGACATCTTTATCTCATAAGAGACTGTAGATTCCTTATTGAATACCTAATCCTTGTCACACTTAATGCCGCTACCCAATGTACGTGGGAATTCAGCCATGCATTTAGACCTTACTTATAGTACACTGAAGTAACTAACGCTCCATGTGTAAGTCTAGAATACCCTCAGAATTTAGGGTCGTCATTCAAACAATACAACATGAATTACTCATTTTCGACAGCAGTCTAGAAATAAGTAACCCACACGGTCCAACCCAGTGTATCAATCTTACTAAACACACCAACCTAACACTTTTGGATCTCCATCCACATGACCAAGAGAAGTCATCTAAAGTGTTAGGTCATGGTCTTAATAGACAAGTAGTCCAAGCTCATTCAATTTCATTTGTTGCAAGTCTATCTGTGGGTAAATCTCATTGTCCACTTAGAACAAATATATAAAATGTAATCTGAGGACTACACCCATCTCATGAATATCTCCCAAAAGAAAATCACAAGCAGTATAAATGCTCGCTTACACAAATTTAACTGGGAAATGATTGGGACTTCAATTTATTTATTAACTAAAATAATATATCCATAATAAATCTGGATTTCAGGACACTGCTCCTAACAATCTCCCACTTGTCCTTAATCCAATTTATGACAAAGTCCATACTCACCCCTTTTAAGTTTGAACCAAAGGTGTACTGAGCCTAACCCTCAGTGAGCTCAATTACTCTATTGTGAATTCAGCAATACAATACTTCTTAACATTCCTCTCACTAATGGCTCCCACTCCAAGGGTAAATACATGTTTAAACATCAAACGTCTATCATTTTAATATGAATGGAAGACTTAGATTAGTATAGCCAACTGGAACCAGCTCGTCACTTTGAAAGATCAGCATATAGTCTCTAGATCTTCTCAAGAACTAGAAAGCGCTTCACCGCCACCTAGTCCATTGGACTTACGTTAGACTGACATCTGCTTACTATACCACAGCAAAGTAGACATCGTGTCTCTTTTGCAACATGGCATATCTGAGGCCTCCCACTACCAAAGCATATAGAACATTCCTAAATTGCTCCTCCTCTTGAGGTGTGTTAGAACACTGCTCTAAAAAGAAAAAGGGACTCCATGCCTGAAAGGTAAAAAACCATTCTTAGAGTCCTCCACGCAATACCTTGACAATATTTTGTCAATATAAATGGCTAAAGAAAGACCCAACATCCTACTCTTACGACCTCACAGAAGCTTAATCCTAAGAGTAGAGTTGGCTTCTCCTAAGTCTTTTATATTGAGCTATCATGACAACCAAGACTTTAAAGCTAGTGACACCCCCACATCATTCCTAATTAGTAGTATATCATTGACATATAACACTAAGAAAGTCACTACTCTCTCTTAATGTCATTTGTACAGGTATGGTTCCAGCAACCGATTGCACAAAACTAGAATACTTAATTTCTTCAGTGTGGCTAAAAGGATCAGATTCAATGCCACGGTCTACCACTAAGGCTCCCACTATGAACTTGTCAGGTGTCCTGACAAACCTCCCACCACACTTAAGCTCTCATATACCTGGAACAATTTTGTTCCCATTAGTAGGTGCATCTAATGTATCCACTATGTCTTGAGTTGTGTCTAGCTGCTTAGAATTAGCGTCATTTTACTTCAATACTATTTTGTTTTTGTTTTTGTAGCTTACTTGAAAAATGCTTCTCTAAGTATTTTGCATTGTTTTTATAAAAGACCTTTTAAATAAAAAAACTGTAGAAAAGATCATCCTTGTTCCCTTTATCTGCAACACCATTCTGCTACGATGTACTCTGAGCCGAAAGCTGAGATCTTATCTCATTTGCAGTTAGGAAATCCAAAAAACTCACCCTAAATATATTTACCACCTCGATCTGATCGAAGTGACTTAACTTGTTTACCTAATAACTGTTAAAATTCAACTTTCTACTCTTTGAATTTCTCCAAAAATGTCCGACTTATGTCTCATCAGAGAAACATATCCATGTCTTGAGTAGTCATCACTAAATGTGGTTAAGTACCCATACCCACCTCTTGCCTGAACCTGCATTGGTCCACATACATCTATGTGAACCAGCTCAAGCAAGTCACCAGCCTTGTTGCCTTTACTCTTGAATACAGACTTGGTCATCTTTCTTTCTATGTAGGATTTGCAGACTGGTAATGACCTCAAGTTCAAAGCCTCTATCGGTTCATCTTTTACCAATCTTTGGATCCTGTTCGCATTGGTGTGACCTAGATGTTGGTGCAAGGTGTAGGCATTATCACTTTCAGGGTATTTTCTTTTAGAAGATTGAAAAAGTGAACTTATGTTAGATTCATTTAAACAATTACCAGAGTTTTGATAAGGAAATAACGTGAAGAAACAATTTATTCATGTACATGTGCAAAGAAATAATTTATTTCTCATATTAAAATTTTCATTATCAAAATCAATTGAATAACAATTCTCTATTAACCGAAATATAGAAATCAAATTCTTGTACATTATGGGTTTAAATAATCAATCCTTTAAAAACAAAACTCCATCACTAAAGTCTAAGCTAACATCTCCTACACTTAAGACCACCATTATTGTATTGTCCCTGACCATCAGGTACAACATCCATCGTGTATGCTTTAGCCTAGCCCGATCTCCTATAACATATTACAGATATGGTCAGTTGAACTTGAGTCCACCCACCAGGAACCTGGGGGACTCTCAACTGCGCATGACTCAACTAAGTGAGATATCAACATATCTCCACCAAATGGCTTAGCAGTCTTTGCAGGAAAAGTAGCTATGTACTTAGTATAGTTTCTCTTCTAGTGGCCTAGTTTTCTTGCAAAAGAAACACTTTTCTTTTGCTGACTTCCTTATGGACTTGGTTGCTACAATAGCAACTTTGCCCTTTCCTTTCTTTTTAGTAGGTCCCTTATGAGTAATAATCAAGTCTAACTTATTTTTCAAGGCAAAATAATTTTGTTAAGTGAGTACATTATGTATTTGAAATCAAGTCAAGTTCGCCAGGCGTATCCATATCAAAGATATTGTAAATGCAAACATTTGTGTAATTGTCTAATAAGAGTCATGTATAATGCAGTGATATATATTCTTTCAATTTAGCATATACAATAAGTCGGATATCCACCAAACGCTACTATCATGCATACAATGATGACCCAAACACACCACTCCTTACTCCTAATAGCGGGATCTCACGAAGTTAGTTCGGGTGAGAACTATTCTCAATCAACCTGTTTTCTCTTACTAAACATGATTTCTCACCACTTTACCCTAGTCTCTTACATGACACAACATAGCTCCTTAGGGAGGCTAATGCATCACGCTAGTCAAGTGTAAACCATTATTTAAATCTTCATACAAATACACGAAATACTCCACGGCAGCGTGGTCGCATCGCTTCTTTGCACTTTGGTTCATCCCAATAGAGGTCTAACCCCGTAATCTGCAAACCGACATCCGCCACAAGGAGGTTTATTGATCTACTATACTGCTAGACCGGTAATGGAGACCGTGAGATTACAACAATTGAAACCTCGCTCCCACTTGATTTTTATAACCAGTGGTTAATCTCATTCTAAAATTAACCAAAATTAATTAAATAATTTATTCAAAAAATATTTTCATTTTACCACATCGATTATCTCATAATCTCGCTTTAGAATCTCACTACAAAACCAATCAATAAAATTAATTAATTAATTTTAATTAAAATAATTCCGACGTCTAATTTAGATTATTACATAATCTACCTTTCAAAAACAAATTCCAAAATTAAATTAAAAATAATTTTATTTAAAATTAGTAGCGATTTTTTGCTTAGACTATCTCATAGCCTATTTTAGAATCTCATTCTAAAATTAAATAAACTTAGACTATCAAATAGTCTAGTTTAGAATCCTATTCTAAAATTTAATTAATAATATTTAACTTTCTATTTTAAAAATAAAGTTAATGATTTAGACTATCTCATAGTTTATTTTAGAATCTTATTCTAAGACTAATTTAAAAATAGATTTTATTCAAAAATAATACTGATTCACAACTTAGATTATCATATAATCTAATTTAGAATCTCAATTTAGAAGAAAATTAATCAATAAAATAATTAATTAACATTTTTTTGGGTGCTGATATCAGCGCCACGTCAGCGCTGACATCGTCAGAAAAAAACATTTAATTTCAAAATTAATTTATTCTAATCTCATTCAATCAATTTTATACGATTTCATAAAATTAATTGAATCTAATCTCATTAGATCAATTTTATCCAATTTTGTAAAAATTAATTGAATCTAATCTCATTAGATTAGTCTTATCTAATTTTACAAATCTTAATCAAATGATCATTGTCTCTTAATAAAGATCATGTATTCCCGAATTTATAGGTCGTTAGATCTAAATTAACAATCAATTCTCTAACGATTTAAACAATTTAAATCGTTGCTATAAACAACCTAATTAACTATTAAATCTATTAACAGATTTAAACAATTTAAATCGATACTTTAAATAGTCTGATTAACTATTAACTCTTTTAACCGATTTAAATAATTTAAATTGATACTTTAAATAATCTAGTTAACTATTAACTCTTTTAATCGATTTAACCAATTTAAATCGAAACTTTAAATAACCTAGGTAACTATTAACTCCTTTAATTCATCAATGATTTAAGCAATTTAAATCATTATGTTATACAATCTGATTAACAATTAATTCATTAACGATTTAGACAACATAAATCGTTACTTTAAATAATCTTTTTTTTTAATAAAATCTCTATTTTATTAAATTGCAAATCTATTCATTTCAATCTTATTATACCCAGTCATGCATGTTATGATTGTAATCAGAGGCTGGCTCTGATACCAATTGTTCGGAAAAGATAACTTTTGTGGGAAAAATAAACTCTAATGCCGACGATTGAGTTCACAGTTCTCAACTATGGTCACAAAAATAGGCACCTATTAGAGTACTTAAAGCAGGAGACTCTTCTCTCTACCTAAGCCCTCGGTCGGAGAGTCACACTTTGTGACACCTCATATGTGAGAGTTCCCGGGAATAGGTTTATCTCTATAAACCCTTTGCCCTAATACCAGTTGTTGGGATGAATTTCAAAAATTCTCCCTAGTTTTATAAAGTTTACGCAGCGGAAAGGGTTTAGAATTCATAATTCTAAACCCAGGATTGATTTAAAATTCCTAGTTTTATACAAGCCTTTTATTCTAACACATTCATAACAATACATAAACTTAGACAGGGATAATAATGAATACTATAAATAAATGGAAAAGCGAACTGAAAGAAGAAGGAAAGAAGAACATACCTGGAATTGCTCCAATAATAAAGAATACCAAGAAAATCGAGACCCCGTGATCTTTTACACAATGAACTCGAACTGCTCGGAGGGTGGGCTCCGAAAAATATTATACTGAGGAAAAAAAATTTCAAGGGAAAATTTTCTCTCCAATTAGGTCTCCGAAACTATTTTCAGGTATCCTAAAAATTTGTTTCAAAACTGAATGCCAAACCTCGGAATAAGCACCTCCATTTATAAGAGTTTACCGGAGTAAAAAATTATTAAAATAACGATGTGGGATTCGCTGATAAAATTCCATTTAAAAGCCAAACGCATCGTTTAGAATATTAAACCAAGCAAACCGCCGCGTTTCATTGTAGCCCAAAAAAGCGTGTTATTCAATTCACACTTCGTGTTACATGGCGCGGCCTGATTGGCCGACGCCCAGTCACGCGAATTAACACAGGGCAACTCGGCGCGTGGCACGTGTCGCATGCTGGTTGGTCCATTCGCGAATACACGGATCTTGATCTTTTTTACGATTTTTCCTTTTTTGTTTGTTTGTTTGTTTCCCATATGCAAAAATTCATCTCGTGAATTTTAATTTTCTAAAATTATTTAATTTTATAATTTTTAATTTTTATTCATCTCAAGAATAATGTGTGGCAAAATTAATCTACCCATCTCATGGATAAATAATTCATCTCATGAATTTTTTAATATTTTTCCAATGGCAATAAATATAGAGGCTTGGGCAGGGACCTCAGGGACAATTTAAATCTAGCGCCAAATGGTTTAAATTAATCGTCTCATAAAATAATTTAATTACCATTTATTGAGACTTAATTCCACTAAATAAATCTCACTGCACTTCAGACTTAAATTATTTATTCGATATCTCCCTAATAGCCTGTATTGATGACAACAACCCCTCTATTAGATGTCCATGACAAAGGTTGAATATAACCACTACTATTATCCTTCTCACAACTTCTTCATTAGTTACCGACTCGCGCTTCATTGAATAATTCATGTATACTTGAATATATTCATAGTATAAATTCCAAATGTCAAACCCTTGGAATACTTTGGACAAAGTTTCTGAACTATTCAGGTATTTGTGAATCAACTAAAAGGACATCTTTATCTCATAAGAGACTATAGATTCCCTATTGAATACCTAATCCTTGTCACATTTCTCGCCGCTATCCAGTGTACGTGGGAATTCAGCCATGCGTTTAGACCTTACTTACAGTACATTGAAGTAACTAATGCTCTATGCATAAGTCTAGTATACCTTTAGGATTTAGAGTTGTCATTTAAATAGTACAACATGAATCACTCATCTCCGATAGTAGTCTAGAAATAAGTAACCCACGTGGTCCAACACAGTGTGTTAATCTTATTGAACACACTAACCCAACACTTTTGGATCTCCATCCACATGACCAAGACAAGTCATCTAAAATGTTAGGTCATGGTCTTAATAAACAAGTAGTCCAAGCTCATCGTTGACCATGAGTTATTCAAATAACATTTCATACTATTTGTTTCAAGTCTATCTATGGGTAAATCTCATTATCCACTTAGAACAAACTTGTAAAATGTAATCTGAGGACTATACCCATCTCATGGATGTCTCCCAAAAGAAAATTACATGCAGTATAAATGCCCGCTTATACAAATTTAACTACGAAATGACTGGGACTTTAATTTTATTTATTAATTAAAATAATATATCCAGAATAAATCTGGATTTTAGGACACTATTCCTAATAGTAAGCTACTCTACAAAAGAGGCAAGAGAGTCTACTTTGTTATCTAAGATGGGAGTGTGAGCAATTTCATATACTCCTCCTCTATCTAACCTAGCAGCATTTAGACGTGCGTGTGCGGCAGATTGATGTGAATTCTCATTCAAATGTTCAAATAGTTCCCGCGCTTCATCCTCATTTTTCCTAAGGAACTGACCACCACAAGAGGCATCAACAGTTTGTTGACCCTTTTCATTCAACCCATAATAAAATTTTTGAACCAGTTGCCATTAAGGGATTGCATGATATGGACAAGCTTTCAGAAGTTCCCTAAACCTATCCCAACTCTCAAGAAACTTTTTCACTCGAAAGTTGGGCAAATGTGTTAATGGCTCTCCTAGCAACGTTGGTCTTACTAATGGGATAAAATTTCTTAAGAAATTCTTGTTGCATTTGAGTCCAAGCACTAATCGTCCCACTAGGTAAGGTGCCTAACCAATACTTAGCCTTATCCTTCAAAGAGAAAGGAAAAAGCCAAAGTAAGATGGCATCATCACTAATGTTAGGAATCCTGAAGGTTGAGCAAACCTCCATGAAACTGTCCAAGTGTGTCTACGGGTTCTCATTGCCTAAGCTATGGAATGAAGGATGCGTTTGTAAGGTATATGGCTTAAGCTCGAATTGATGGGCTATAGGTGGTAATATAATGCATGAAGGTGTGGTGTACATGGTGGGAGCAAAATAATCCATAATTGGACGTGGTTGTTGTTCTTTAGCAATTGCGGTTTGTGTTCGGTGTTGGGCTCTAAGATCTCTTAATGTCCTTTCAATATCAAGGTCAGGGCAGCAGTGTACATGGGGGTTGACACCGTAGTATAGTAGAGGTGTACGATGTTGAGCAGCAGTTTTGACACAGGTCTGGGCTTGGGCTGGTGGTTCGGTGAGCGAAGCTGTGCGTTGGTGTTTTGATATGGGGGTTGGGCCGAAGGTTGAAGATGATGTGTGGGTGCAGGTCAGTGTGGGCCGAGCTTACACGTTCTTGTCCCAAATCCCAATTGATTTGAATTAATTGTTTACGCACTAAATTTGACTTATTTCCACCAAAATTTGACCATTTCCAAAACTTTAATTTCGAATCCGGTAAACACAAAAATTTCCAAAATGAATATAAAGCTATAATTAAAAAGGTACAAAATAATTAAAATAGCAATTAAAGATGCGTAAATATGAGACGTATTAGATGTACTATGACAATTAGAATATTTAAGATTAGAATATTTATATTACGAGATTATTTCTTGATCTAACTTTTGAATCTGTATTTTTTTTCTTTTAGCTACTTAGATTGCTACTTTTCAGCCTTCATCTTATGACATATCCTACTTTTTAAGTTGTAATGGCGGACATAATTTTAGGAATTTGAATCCACCATTTTACTCCTAAAAATGTTGAAATCAATTTTCTATCTCTTTATTTGGAATAATACTAACAAAAGGGTACCAATGCTAGCATATTAGGTAAGTACCTGTGTCTTGAGCAAGTAAGCCCATAGGGGGGGTCTTAAAACCTGGTACCTTAAGCCAACTAGGTCGAGAGTTGCCGATCTAAAGCTCGTAACACGAGCCACAGGGAAAGCTTAGGGAGAATCAACTGCTTTAAGTCACTATAATAAGCTCTAATACTTTATTTGAAGGGAAAAAAGAAAAGAATTAAGGTATGTGCTAGCAACGGCTTAGGCTGTAAATTCCTTTGACTCGAGCCACTAGGTCTAAGGAGTACTCTTCGCTCGACGTCTTGAGCCAGCTGGATCGAGAGTCACTGACCGAAAACTCGCTACATAGGTCTGAGAGAGATACGCCTGACTATGAGTTACTTAAAAACGAAAAGAAAAAAAAGAGGAAAAAAAGGGAGAACAAAAGAGAAAAGAAAAGCCTTTTGATTTTACTATTGATTAGCGGTGAATTATTAGGATAATGATTCCTCTTATTATTTTCTTGACTCGTCTTAAATATGAGGATTTAAAGTACGAAAAAGGGGAGAGAAGTTACAGGCTCACTCACTAGTAAAAAGACTTGAATCATGAGGATTTGAGTCGGAACCAGTATAATAATAACATTACATAAACATTCTCTAATCTCATGTACACCTTCAAGTATGTTTAGAAATATTTTTCACAGTTAATTCTACATGCTTGATCAAAATGTTCCATCTTTAGCTAGTTTGAGCCCAAACTCTCTTGAGAACAAGCAAGGAATGGGTTTGGGGATGTTAATGTGCCTTATATTTACATATTTTATTCTTCATTCCTGCAATATATTCGGCTTTTATATGTGTGTTTTGTTGTAATCTAGGTACATTTAGGCTTGGAGAGTACACTGAGAAACCTGACCACATGTGAGAAAGAAGTACACATTGGATTGAAATTCAATTTTACACTTTAAAATAAGTATTTTTCGTGGATAGTTAACATATATATATATGGGCAGTAGACACCGCAAGGATGCCCGACCCTTTAAATACCAAAGGGGTGGCTCTCTACTTGTTTTTGCCTTCTATGAAGTTGGCCTAATGCTAACTTGCTTGGTTCTTCTCGAGCTAGGACTCACAAGCTTAAAAGAACGTAAAAAATACAGTTTGGTGCCTTTGGCCTCCAAACAGGATCAATAGGCTTGGAACCAAGCTACAAAACCAGGTGTGGCATATGGGGTGTACCTGTAGAAAATAGGGTACTCGTAGAAGGATTTGATTTCTTGATTCAACTCACAAAACTCTTTATATTAAGGGGCTCGAATGGAGAACCTCTTAGCCCACCAAAAGTATTTAGTTCTTATAATGCGAAAGGGAATATCTTGGACCATTCCAAATTGCATGGCAAACAACCGAGCCCGTAAGTTTCGATTCTAGGCTGAGAATGGTGATAGAAAAATAGATCTTTAGGGCATAGGATTACCTGCCACATCTGTGACTTGATGTCCATAGGGACAACATAGGGAAGGTCCAGTTTTCTGAACCAACGTGGACTAAGGTTTCTCTCCTTGAAGGGAGTCCCTTGAATCTCTTGGACTAAGGTTTTCCTACCTCAAGAAGAAGTTAATCTCTTAAGGCACTGGTCAAAGGACCATCCTAGGGGTAAGAGGACCTCATAGTGAGCATACTGCTCCATGAAGCAAGAAACCCCCTCACCTGTGGGAGCGTAAGGCCCTCTATGGAAGAGCTTGTGGAAGTAGGCTTGAGCCTAAAGCTGGACCAGTAATAAGGGCCCGCCTTTTTGGATAACATAGTTCTTAGCCATGATGTCCCCAAGGCATCCATACACTTGGCCCAAAAATAATGGTCCCAGGCCAATGGGCCAATACTCAAGACCAGGTTGACAGCCTTAGTCTTGAGAAATTTAAGAATCGAGTTAGAGGAATTAGTAAATAAATACATGTTCAACCAAAATAGGTAAAAGCATGCTTTTTTTCTTTAGAACCCTGCCCTAAGTTATGTGCCTCTGTGACAAACATCTTAATAAGGACTCATAACCACCTAGTAAATTAGTTACAGGGAAAGAAGAGGCAAAGGCTTCAGCCTTTGAAGAAATAAAAGAATCTAGAGCAATTCTTCTCCTCCCGATGAAAGACCTATCAAGGCTGCTATATCCTCCAAGGTAATACGAAGAAAACCTTCAAGGAGTATAAAAGCATTATAACAGGTGTTCCAAAAGCATGCCAGCCATCATGATGGGATGATCATACCTTAGGGTAATTGTCAAAAGCCTGATGGCTTCATAGGTAGGGATTTTCTTCCATTTTTCCTCAAGGGTCAACATCATTCTGTCAACCCATTCGACATACCGCATTGTTAAAAATGTCCATCGTTTAAAAGGTTCCGCTTCTTTGCAAATGCATCTTTCTCCCGATGATTGACCTATAAAGGTTGTACAAAGTAAAGGAGACTCGTCAATATATGGAAATATACCTTATAAGCTAGGGGCACCAGGACATGGGTTAAAGAAGGGTCCTCAGGCATAGGATGTGAAAGAAGATGAAGGGTCATTCTCTGGTAAGCAAGAAAGATCATCTTCAATTATGTTGAGATTAATTGGACTTTGAATTACATTAGAGACTATTGAAGTGTTCGATGGGAGCGAACACATCAATTGCTTAATAAAGCTATCAGCCCAGGGAAGGGGAGCAGTGGCAGCGAGAGAGATTTAAGACATCGTCCAATTGGTTCTAAGAATATTCAAAGGGATGAAGGAAGATTGATTCAAAAATCGAAGATTTAAGACCAATGGAGATCAAGTGTTTCAAGAGCGCTTGATTACTAAAGAGAGAAAGCACATAGTAGAAAAGTGGAGATTTCAAGCCCTAACCGTCAAACTTATAGACACGTGAGAAGGAAGAGCAAATGACAAACAGTGTTCACTCAAGCTCCCTATAGCTGGTGAAGGTCAAATCTGGACTTTCCACCCATTGTAAATTTGAATTTATCAATGGCCCACCTTGAAGCCCACCTTTAGGAGAATTCCTAGAATCCTGAGATGATTATCACCCTAATAAGGGTATCAACCACTCGAGACTCAAGATGTTTGAAGGGTAAAGGGAGCTCGAGCTCAAGGGGATGCCAAGAAGGCTGCAAGACAAGTGGCTTCAGTCCATCACTTGCTCTGGTTCACTTTACATGTTCCGCGACATTCCTTTGTGCGTTGGTTAGCTGCCTGTGAGAGGTTGTGGACCAGGAATCGGCAGATGAGGCACAAAGTTTGAGGCGCTGATCTAACAGTCTGTGTTCTGTGTGGTGCTGAGGATGAGTCTCATTGCCACCTTTTCTTTGCCTACTCCTACTCAGCTTCTGTTTAGGGAAGAGTAGCTGCCTGTACCTTAATTGCTTGGTCCGTTCTCCCACCGATTGAGCTCCTAGCACGGGCTTCTAGTTGTCTTAGAGGGCGAGGAGTTAATCACTCCATAGCCCACCTTTGCTTTTTAGCGACCATCTACACCCTTTGGTATGAGCGGAACTTGAGGATCCAAAGATCAGTCTAGACCATCTGCTGCTGTGACTGAGCAGATAACTAGAATTGCTCGGAGTTGTCTTCTTGCTGCTTCCTCCCCCCTTGATGCTCATCGCCATGTTGATCTTCTTCAGAAGTGGCGAATTGTCACTTAGTGTACTCCTGCTTTTTCTCTCATTCGCTTTTGCTTTGTTTGCTATCTTCAGCGTGTTCGCTTCCATTTTTTGGTTTACTTTGTAAGCTTTTGCCATGTCTTGGGGTATGCCCCTCATATTCCTGTGTATATTTATTTTGATATATAATATTTATCATTGATTTATCAAAAAATAATTGGTTTCCAAACTCGAGACAGTTACTTGGAGAGCGATTTCAGATACTTTAGCACTAAGCTTAATCCAAGAGAACGTTGGGCTTCTAGAGGGGACTTGAGCTAGAAATTTGGACCTGGCCTCAAAGGAATTCCCACTAAAATTGAATCATGAACACGTTCATTGATCATTCACGTGCAAGAAGAAGCTTAGTTGCTTGACGTGGGGAGAAAATGCCGCAGAATTTCGGCGCAGTTATTATTTAGTTTACCTTAAAATAAAGGATGCCGTTGTATTCCAATTCTGTACTCGCACTCAATACAAGACTTCTTGAAGTTTTCTTTACTACACTCTTGTGCTCTTTTCTTATGAGTAGTGTAACTTCGTGTAGCTTAACATAGCATAGAACAACTTGCTATATGTGCTTCTTTAGTAATACAAGCCCTTTAGGTTTCAGGCATGAACTTCCTATTTTGGTATGTTCCCAAATTTCGACGAGTTAGGAATTGAGGCTTTAGTTTAAGGCTTTGATGGCCAAAGCTTGACCTTGATTGCATATTGTCAAAGCTTGATAAGTCAAGTCAACTTAGGTTCATGCCATTGATTAGAGCTTTGACGGCCAGGGCTTGACCTTGATTGCATTAGTCCTAATCTCGCAACCTAAATATGGTTTGCTCCATATTAATCTTGTTAGACCTAAACACATTCGATTTATTGTAAGTTAAGGGTGCCAAGCTTTAAAACCTGATTGACTTAGTCTTCTAAGTGGACTGTTGAGCTCTTGGGCTTGTCTCCGCCCCAGTTCCTGACTTTTAAGAGTACGAGGAAATGTGTTCGTGCGCCCTGCTTCATCACTGCAACTTCCACTTAAGTTAGGTCCATATCCCTTTATTTTTCTTCAACATATATACACAAAAAAGTATTTAATAAATTCTTCTTAATTGAAGCATAAGCTAAACTGACGGTATAACCGAAGTTAGATACACCAAATATCACAACCTTTTCTCAAAAAATGTTGAGTGGTTGAGATTAGAGACGTGTAGTTTAAATTCAGGCTCAATCCCTAGTCGCGGTGAGACCCTTTTGCACATTTGTTTTGTTATCATTTTATGGTGACCACATCACACTTAATTACAATTAAAATAAAGCAAACACCTGTTATTAAAAAGAATGGTAAAATTGAAGTTTGTATTCATTTATGACATCTAAATGTAGCCACCCCAAAGCATGAATATCCTATGGCTATAGCTGATGTTCTCATTGATTTGGCCTTGAGGCATGAGGTACTGTCTTTAATGGATGGCTATTGTGGGTATTGCCAAGTATGACGGCTTCGGAGGATACCCACAAAATTGCTTTTACATCTCCTTGGTCAATACGGACCTTTGAATGGACGGCTATGCCATTTAGTTTAGAGAATGCTAGCGCCACTTATCAAAGAACCACGAACATGATCTTTCATTTCCTTGTTAGCAAGACCATGGAAGTCTACACAGATGACATCATAGTCAAGTCAAAGTCCCAGGTTGAATACTTAAAGGACTTAGGAGGAGCGTTCTTTAGAATAAGGAACCACAACCTCAACCCACTGAAATGTGTTTTTGGAATTTGTGTTGGGAATTTTCTTGCCTGTTTGTTGCATCAGAGGAGGATTGAGGTTGATAGAAACAAAACTAAAGCCATTCAAGAGGCCAAACCGTCTTCAAGCAAAAAAAGAGCTCCAATGCTTCTTTAGGTAGGTTAATTTTCCCAACAAGTTTCATTTCAAACGTTGCAGGAAAGACTAAAGTCTTCTCTTCACTACTGAGGCTTAAGTATGAGAAGGATTTCAGGCCGTTGTGGATTTATGTCTTTGCTTTTTATGAGTCAATTGGTTGTTTGCTTGTACAGGACAGTGAGTAGGGGTATGAATAGGTTATGTTCCACCTAACTATTGTTTAAATGAGTGTTAAATAAAATATTCCTCTATTAAGAAATTGTGTCTATCTCTATATTATGCATTTGTAAAGCTGAAGCATTACTTCTTAATGTTTAGCATCTATGTGGTTGCTTCAACAGATATCGTTAAGTATATATTAGATAGACCCTTAACTAAAGGAATGCCAAATAAGTGGAGTATTTCTCTACTTTAGTTTGAATTGATTTACGTGTCACAAAAGTTATTCAATGGTCCAGCTCTAGCAGACTTCTTAGCTGGCCATCCAAACATTCAAAACTGATATAGGCTATGAGCCAGGTGATCTCTTGGGGAATAAAATGGTTCCTTGGAAATTATATTTCAATGGTTTAAGGACCAAACCTTGTGCTGGAGTAGGAATTGTGATTGAATCCCCCACTGGGATCATCACTAAGCTTGTTGTCACTCTAGTAGGCAAGTGTTCTAACAATAGGGTTGAGTATGAGTCATTGATTATTGGCCTACAAACTCTCTTAGAGATGCAAGTCCCTAACATAGTAGTGAGAGGGGATTCATAGTTGGCGATTTGCCAAGTAAAAAAAAGAATTTCAGTGCTCAAGTGACACCTTGAGTAAGTATATCTCAATAGTGCAAACACTGTAAAGCAAGTTTGACAATGCTAAATTAGAACATATACCTCGTGAATAGAATATTGCAGCCAATGATTTTTCCAATTAGCCTCTGGATATAAATAGTCCTGGACATATTGTGAGTAGACTATGGTCATCAAGACTAAGGTTTTACACCATGATCTCGAGATCATGGAGTCTTTCAGCTATGAAAGCAGGGTAATTACAAGTGAACAGTTGGATTGCTTTGAAGCACCCCAATCTATCACAAGTTAATGTGAGGATTGGAGGAGGCTTTTGATGGACTACGTCAGGAACCCTCATGAGCATGTTAAAGACAAAAAATGAAAATGAGAGCCTATAAATACCATCCTGATGATGAACCTAGAGAGCTATGCAAAAAGGATGCTAGTGGAGTGCTTCTCAAGTGTCTAGGCTTAGTAACGGTTGGAGGTCGTAAAGGAATATGTGGATCACATTTGGCTGGCAATAAGAAGCATTGGCTCGTCAGTCGTTATGTCTATTATTGGCCATCAATAATGAATGACTATATCAAATATGCCAAAGGGTGTGGATCATGCCAAAGGCATGGACATGCACTAGGGGTTCCTCTTGTTGAGATGCATGATATTGTTAAACCATGGCCTTTTCGAGGATGGGCAATGGACATTATTTGGGAGATCAATCCTTATTCTAGCAAGCAGCATTCATACACTCTTACGGCTACATACTATTTTACAAAATGGGTCGAGGCTAAACCATATAACAATATCAATCATCATGATGTGATTGATTTTATTCTAGAATATATCCTATGAAGATTTAGAATTCCAAAGACTGTAATTGTGGGGAAGAGGTTCAGAAATTTATCAAGAGTTGAGTCATGAACTCAACCCCTTATTTTGCACAAATAAATGGCTGGGCTAAGTCTACTAACAAGATTCTAAAGGCCGACATTGAGAAAATGATTGAGGATAATCCCAGGAAGTGGCATAAACTGCTACTTGATACTCTTTGAGCTTATCAGATGCTCAAGCACAGTTCAATTGGGACAACTCTCTTCCATTTAACCTATGGCCATGATGTAGTACTTCCAATGGAAGTTAAGATTAAGTCTATTAGGTCAGTGCATCAAGGGAGATTTTTTTCAACTTGAATATGAGCAAGCTATGATGGACGAACTGATTAATTTAGAGAAAGTTAGACTTAACATGCTTTACAAGTTGGAGAAGCAAAATAAAAGAGTGGCTAAAGCCTACAACAAAAAAGTCAAGCCAAGGTCCTTTCACTTTTGGGACTTAGTCTGGAAGGTAGTATTTCCCATTGGCCACAATGATCGTGTCTTTGGAAAATGGTCCCCAAATTGGGAGGGTCCAATCAGGGTCATAGAGGTGTTTGGATGACATGCTTACTTACTCAAAGATCTAGATGGAAGGACTCACCCTAGGGCCATTAATAGAAGGTTCCGTAAGAAATATGTGCCTCCAATTTAGGATTCTAACAAGTTCTTAAGTTTAGATTTCTTGAATTGTGAGCCAAATTTCGGTATCAAAGTCTTAGGATCAACTTAATGATCCTTAAGTAGTTGAAGTGATAAGTTTGTAGGAGGAACTACCGAACTGATAGACGTGTCAAAAGAATGCATATTTCATTAATGATTTTAGAGAAGTACATGGCAGGTATAAAACAACACATGTAAGTTTCTTCTATGGCCTCAAACTTCTATACAATCTCAAAAAAAGTCAAGTCCTCATTCTAACTAAGGACTCTGCAATGGATGATAACTAGTTAGTCAACCATTGGTTAATGGAAATGGCTTCTTCTTAAAGGGCTTGCAAAGTTCTCTTAGCCTTTGTTGCTGCTAGTTCAGATTCTCCAACTCTAGGAACTTAGAAAAGTACGCTGTCCCCTGGATGGTGCAAAGGAAGTAGAGCTACATCAGGTTTCTCTTAGGGAACCAAGGGTATATCAGGACTTTTGGGGAGGTCGATTCACCTTATTTGAAGAAAATCTAATGGCCTAGGAGCATACTACCTTATGGTTTGATGCTTGTATCCTTGTAGACCCTTACAAGGATACACCATGTTACTAGACACCTTTAGTTTTTCTAAGAGAGTTTTTTGGAATTTAAAAGATAGGTACATAACCAAATTAACAGGGACTTGGACTCTAGATGAAGTTAACAGTGGCTACTTTGTAAACCATTGCAGTATAGACCTATGCTACTCTACGGACTTGCCATGCATTAAAATGGTAGGGAAAAACTTTCACTTTAACGGTGCACAAAGACACTACATGCCTTTGGAAGGCTATAAGGTCGTGCACTCGATTCACGTATCGTGGAAGTTGCCCATAGAATTCTTGTAGGGTAGGCCCTTCACTGGTTCGTTGTATTCTCCCAAGGGTATACATAGGGCATATGGTTTGTAGAGTGAAGAAGGATCATTCTCAGTCATCCAAGAAAAATCCTCCTAAATGGTATTGAGATCAATAGGGTTTTAGAGTCTATATGAGGCCATTAAGACATCTAATTAAAGCAGACACGTCAATTGTTCTATGAGGCTGTATGCTTGAAGAATTGCTGCAGAATGACCATAGGAAATTTATGTGGTTTAAAGGATTCTAGAAGCTCTAAAGAAGAAATTGGAACCAGAGAATGAAAATTCGAAAGTTAAGAGCAAGCATTCGAAGCCCTTGATCACAATGGAAAGAGAGCATAGAGCGAAAAGTAAATTTTCGAACCCTAGCTATCATATTTATAGACATGTAGGAACGAAAAAGACAAAATGTCAAACAGTGCTCTCTCAAGTCCCCTGTAGCTAATGGAGGATAAATTCAATAGATTTTTACCCATTGAAAATCCAAAATTACCAACGGCTAAAAAGGGGGCATTTGTTTATGCCACAAACTCAAGGGGGTTAGGACGATGCCGTTTTAAAGTAAAATGTCACATGCTTATCACGTTAGGCGATCCTCGCGGATAACAAGCCTTTAGATATTAAAAAACGGTGTCTTGAGTCTAGTTTCCTGAGGAGTTTAAACCCTTTAAAAGTTATTAACCACTCGAGATGGTCGAAAGGTGAAAAGAGGCTCAAGCTCGTGGGTCATCCCAGAAGGCTGCAAGACAAGTTGTTCTTAAGCTCGAGACAATTACTTGGAGAGCAATTCCAAATACGTGAGCTTATCCAGCAAAATGTGGGGCATCTAGAAGAAACTCTAACAAGTTGCACAGATGGGGCTTCCAGAAAGACACTCGAGCACACAAATTTAGGGTACATTCGTTGTCCATTTAGCGTGACAAAGGAGCTTTGAGGCAAACTTGGAAAGGAAATTCCAGAGAAGTGGGATGCAGCAGTTATTTTCGTTTCCTTTATATAAGAGGCACTATTGTAGTTGTAAAGTGTCTAGCACCATCACACAAACTTCTTCAAGTTTCTTTACAGCACACTTGTACTTTTTACTTAGGTGTACGTGACTTACCCTAGCTTAGCTTGGCGTAGTGTGAATAGATATTCATTGTACTTACTTTCTTCAAAGTAATGCAATTTTTCAAGTTTCAGGTATGAACTTTCTGCTTTAATATGTTCTCACAATCAATGAATTGAAAATTAAGGCTTTGATAGTTAAGGCTTGACCTTGACTGCATTGGTTTTAACACTGCTGTCACTGCTTAATAAGTTAGCCGAACATAGGTTTGCATTATTGTTTATGCACTTTGACAACCAAGGCTTAACCTTGGTTGCGATGGTCTTCATACAGTAGCTAGGATACATTTTACTCCTCTTAAATCTTGTCAAACTCTAACTCATTCGAATTGTGAAGAGTCAAGGGTGCCAGGCCTAAAAATTTGATTGTCTGATGCTTGTGAGTGGACAGCTGAGCTCTTGAGCTTGTCTCGATCCTAGTTCCTAACTTTTAAGTTTACTAGAAAAGATGTATGTGGGCTTTGCTTCGTCACTATAACTGACACTTAAGTTAGGTCCATGTCCTTTTAATTGTCTGTCCACAAAAATATAAAAAGTCTCCTTAATTGGAGAGTAAGTGGAATCCACAATTAATTACAAACTGTTGGATTCACCAAAAGCACCATCCCTTTTCCCCGAGAAGGTGACTGGTTGAAGTCAAACATGTGCGGCCTAAAATTCAGGCTCGCTCCCACATCGCTGTGAATCCCTTTTTACATGTTTGTTTTATTTGTATTTATGGTGACCACATGCATGCATTAAGCAAACAAAAATAACAAACAGTGGAGTTGCTATTTGTTGTGAGAAAATAAACACAATTATATGATTCATATTGTACCTAGTTAGATCATGTTTGTTTGTGTGGGCACTCAAACCATTTCTAGCTATGTGAATCAGGAGATATTTAATGTAAAAATCATAAAATATGGTGTGCATTTGAAATTTAGAATGTGAGAATTTTGGTTAAGTAAAAACTTAAGCATTGTGTCTGAAATATTTAGAGAAATTTTACAAAGTAATTGACTGCTTATAAGAGCTTAATATAGAAACAAAGACGCATCAATTTCCAACAAAAAAAAAAGAGGAAAAACAACAACAAACAACAAATCCAATGCCTGCAAGGGCTCCCATAAAAGCAGGGTCGGGGGGGGGGGGGGGGTAGATGTACGCAGCCTTCCCCCTTCAGAGGGCTACCCTGAAGAGATGCTGTTTCCAAGGACCCCCAACCTGAGAGGCTGGTCTACAGCAAAGAGCATGTGACCACACCTAGGAGGCGGCAGACACTTGGCATGCTCCCAAATCCGATAGTCCGCCTGCTTAGGTTTTCTAGGAGGTGGCGGTGGCCGAAACACCCAATCACCGTAAAACGGCGGCGGATGAACCGCATTGTGGAAGCCCGGTTGATTCCGATTAAATTGAGGCAGTGGACTGTATGGAGGCCTATTATTCACAAAATTTCTATTTCGAAAACCTAAATTTCCATTATTGTTACTGTTAATGTAATTGTCTCTTCGAAACCCTAAATTCGCGTCCCTCACTGACTGAAAATACGAATCTCCGGTAACAAATCGGTTCTCTCTGCCGCCAATAGGGTGGTCGGAGAAGCTTCTCCGGCCACGTACGCGGCCTCGTCCTCGTAAGGTGGAGCGGAGGGCAAGTGAGTTAATTTGCTTGTGTAATATTTTGGGCATGTGACCGATTGTTTTTGGACTTTTTGATAAAACCTACTTTGGTTCAATTTTGATTCGGTTTGAGATAATGTTGGCTAGTTCTTGTTTCGTTTCTAAACCAAAAGCTTATGGTATTTGTTTCGGAACACATTTTATGACTAGATTTGATGGCGAAGTTGATGTTGTGCCCCCAATTCAGGTCTATATTGATTTGAACCAATGTGGTCCAATTATGATTAATAGGTATTTGATATTTCCATATAATGTTTGTTCAAAATTATTACTTACAAAAATGCATGACCCAGTTTGAAAGATGTATTGAATGAACAAAAATGAATGGCAACGCAAAGAGGAGAAACTACATAATTTGTTATTGCCTCACAGAAATGAAATATTCAACACCCTATTACGAGCGAAATATCATGGAGAAATAACAATTTAGTATTGTTATATAAATTTTGCTAATGTCATTCTTGACAGGATAATGTTATAAGAATTGCCTTACATTGTTATTTCAATATTTGGGGGAATTATGAATGTCTTATACTTAAGTGGTTTTATTATGCAACGAAAGGCATTTTGAATGACTTATTCTTGCTGTTTCTTATGCTATAAAAGGTATAGCATTTTAATTGATTTTTGATCCAGGAATGATAAGATGATGAAATTCATCGATGGAAGCGCTATGTCGTGGAGCTCCACTAAGTTAAAGGATGACAAGCTTGCCCTATTTTTAAGTCAAGGTTGATTGAGTTGGAGGAAACAAACAATCATAACGAGTATCTAATATTAGAAGAATAAAAGAAAAAAAATTGTGGATTCACTTATGAAAGGGGAGACGTGCCAATTAGTTATTAAATTATCGAGGGGAGTGGGACTGAAGCCCACAAAATTAATCACCAAAATGGAATCTTGTCCTCAGAGGTATGGCGATCCCATGAATGAGGTTCAATGGATAAAAACAAAACTGATGGGCGATTAAAAGAGCACTTGTTATATTATTTATAGCGAGGTATTCCTAGGTTTCATTCATAAGGTGAGGTGCTCTACACTGTGATGTTTAAGGAAGATTTTTAAACTCAAAATGAACCCAAAGGCATATGTTCAGCGAGGTGATGATCACATAGGGGTCACCTATGTGAGTGCGGTGGTGGGGTTGCTATTAAGGGAAACAGGCTACTCTCTAATGACTCTCATGAGACATGATTTGTGTGCATGACTGTAACGCACCCCGGCAATGAAACTTTACAACTATCAGTATTATGGGTGTGTGATAGGTCTAAACTTGGTTACAAGGGACCTAGTTCAAAGAATTTATGCTAATATAGTTTCTTCAGATTGAAGATCATTTGCACGAAGTGTGGGTTTATACCCGGACGGTACCTGTATGTATTAAAGGAATGCAATGCTCACAAAGTTTTATAATTTTAAATCATATGGGTAATTGTTGTCCCATTATATATTTTACTATTACTGTAGTTCGTGAGGCGTTAGATCGATTTGCTATGCTCTCGAGCCTTTCCTCGAACGCAGCAAAGAGATATGTTTTCTTAGTTGGAGTTGATGATATGACCCAGAGGGATATTCTAGGTATGCTGGGTTTCGGTCTTGGGCAGCTGCCTCTTCAGTATCTGGGAGTGCCCCTCATCACTTCTCAGCTTTGTTATTTTGACTGCAAGCCCCTGCTGGATCGTATCCTCTCCCAAATTCAACTTTGGACATCTCATTCTCTGTCGTACGCTGGCCAACTTCAGCTCATCAGTTCTGTTCTCTTTGCCGTTTAGGTCCACTGGTCTCCGATCTTTATGCTTCTGAATATGATGATTAGGATGATTGTGTTTTCCTTATCGGTCGGGAGGTTTGGGAATTCATTTCCTTGACAAGTGGAACCAGGCTTCGATCACGAAGCACATCTGGTTTCTTCTTTCTGACCCTTCCTCTTTGTGGCCGCGCTGGGTCCATATGAACCAACTCCGAGGACGGAGTTTTTGGACAATCCGTATTCCGAAATCTGCTTCGTGGTGCCGGCGTAAGATTCTGTCAGTTCGTCAGCTCTGTTCGGGTATGATCTTCCATGTCATTGGTGATGGCCTTGACACCGCTCTTTGGACTGATTTCTGGCTACCATGCTGCCATCTTTTGGAGCACTTCCCTACTCGTCTGCTCACTTCTTTAGGACTTCTTTGGGATTCTCGAGTCTCAGCTGTTATTAAGGGTGATTAGTGGAGACTTCCACAGGGTTGTTCGGAGCTCCGACCCATTTGGGACATGATAGACTTCAGCCCTCGAGCTGGTGTAGCAGACACCATTAGGTGGATGGGTGACCCTTCGGGGAAATTCACCACCAAGTCTGCTTGGGAGATTGTACGGAGTACGAGAGAGGAGGACACCATTCATCATTTTTTGTGGTTTCAGATGCATATTCTGAGACACTCCTTTCTTCTATGGATTGCTTCCCAGAAGCGACTTTGGATTAGAAACCGCCTTTACGTTTTGGAGCACTTGGAGTTCAGGGTGTTTGTGTCTTATGTGGCCTCGCTGATGAGACCCATGCGCACCTCTTCTTTGCTTGTGATTTTTCTGCATCGGTCTTGAGTTCCATCGTCCCACGTACGTCTATTGCATGGCCTACCCATCTTTGGGATGATCTCGTCACTTGGGCTGCTCAGCACCTCAGGGGTCGAGAGATTGGTACCATCATTGCTCGACTCTGCTTCTCTGCGACAGTGTACATTATCTGGTATAAGCGTAGCCTTCGGGTGCAATGCTCTCAATCCAAATCGGCTGCGGCTGCGGGAGAGGAGATTACGGGTTTAGTCAGGAGCCACCTTCTTGCGGCTCCCTCGTTCAAAGGAGCTCATCGCCATGCGGATTTGCTTCGTTAGTGGGGCTTTGAGCCTTAGTTCCCTCTTTGTATCCATGTATTTCTTGGTTGATGTATGAACTATATCTGGACTCTGTTTTGATTTTAGTTCTTTTTTGTAGGCTTCGGCCGTGTCCTGGGGTATACCCCTTGTAGCTTGTAAAAACATTTCTTTCTTTTCTATATATTTCCCTGAATGACCAAAAAAAAAAAATTTATATATTTTAGTGATTTAAAAATTATTTAATATTATTATTTTCAAATAAAATAATCTTTTTACTAAAAGTTTTCCGTTAAATGAATAGTTAATACTCAAATCCATTAAAAACTTGAAATCATGGACAGTACAAAAGTTTCTTACCGTTGGAGAAATGCAATTAAGTTAGCCAGCATTTGTTCCATGATCAAGACATTGAACAAGAGAGAATTGAATCGATAAAATACATACTTTTAAATACATATAAGCATGTGTACCCTGGTTGGAAAAAGATGAACAACATGAAATACTTTATTCTTTCAATATCCTATACTCTTTAAAAAAATAGTAAGCTTAGCAGTTGTAGTTCAAGGATCTTTCATTGCTGCAGTGACAGAGATCCGACTGGTAGTTAAATTCCGAAAAGGGAGTGTATCCAAGCTTAATAGCAATACTTATGCAGGATGCGTGTTTGCTTTCTAATGAGAGTATTCTCATGTGCCTCAACCCAAAGATATGTTTTCCCCATACCCTTTTCTTTGTTTATATTACTTCCACATGTGGTTGTTATTTGAATAGTATCGTTGGTTCTTAATTTGACAGTGTTTGAATGATGCATTTTATTTTTGTTTGTATAAATATCCAATTCTTGATGCAACAACAACAACAACGATAACAACAAAAAAACTTAGTGCCTCAAAAGCTCCCGCCTAAGTATGGTTTCGGGGGTGAGATGTATATAGTCTTACCCTTTCAAGGTACTACCCTGAATACTTTTGATGTTAATCTCAAATTGGGATATGTTAATATTTATCATTCACATTAATATATATTTATTTGAGATTACTACACAATTTTTCCAATATTAATTAAATAATCAAAAGAAAAATATAAAATTATATTGCATCCATACCATATATAAGTACAAGTTTATGGATTAATAGTTGCAACTCAAAGTGTGAAATAGCCAAATAAGATGAAAGTCCCATTTTATTTTTTTTGGCCAGAATAAGATGAAAGTTGTAATAACAAAATAAGATGAAAGAGATGGTTTTTCATAGGGGTGTTCATGAGTTGGGTAATACCCAAGACCCACCCAACCCACATCAATTGAGTAGGGTTGGGTTGTGTTGGGTATATTTCAATATTGGGTCTAGTGGGTCCAATATGCTTTGTACCCATGGGTATCGGGGTATGGTTCTGGGCTACCCATGGGTTTGAATTCATTATCTTGGAGTATTTCCAAATGAGCCTAAATCAAAATTAAATGAGCCTAAATGATGCGAATATATCTTGGATATTTTAAGGTTTGACTATTTATTATTATAGGTACCCCGAACATTTATCATGGAACCAAGTATCTGAAACTCTCCCTACTCGATAGTGAGACCGGCTATGATATATGGAGCAAAGTGTCGCCCAATGAAACAACATCAAACACAGCGGATGAAGGTGGCAGAGATGAAGATGTTGCGCCAGATGTGTGGCCACACAAGGAAGGATAAGATCATGAACGCGGTAATCAGAGGTAAATCAGGTGTAGCCTCGATCGAGGATAAATTGAGAGAGCACAGCTTGAGATGGTTTGGACATGTTAGCAAGAGACCGACCACAACTCCAATCAGGAGGTGTGAACAGCTACATACTACGCTAGGCAGAAAAGGAAGGGGCAGGCCAAAGAGGAGTTGGCTAGAGACGATCCGACACGACCTAACCCACCTAAACCTAAGGGAGGAGATGGTCTTAGATAGAGCACAATGGAGGGCTAGCATAGGGGTAGCGGATGCGAAGGTAGTTTAAGATTTCTAGGCAGTTATAACCCCAGGTAGTGCACTTATCTGTTGTTTAGTTACTTCTCGATTATTCGCCTATTATTGGCCATGTACTTTTTGTTTTACTATGTGCCTTGTAGTTGTTTGTTTTTTATTTTTTACTGCTAGTTTAACGCGGTGTCCTAAATTGATGCTTTGTGGCTTCCATGGTTTTCAGGATACTATGTTCTCATGACGACTCGATCTTCAGGATGGGGGTCCTCGGAAACAGCCTCTCTTCCACACGAAAGGGGGAAGGCTGCGTACATCCACCCCCCCAGATCTTGCTTTGTGCGGGAGCTCCTGTGGCACTGGGACTGTTGTTATTGTACCCTAGACATTTCAATATGTAAGTGGGATATTTTGATGTTTGACTATTTTGTAGGTATCCGATGCCTCAATATATAAGTAGGGTACCTTGAGATTTGACTATTTTTTACTTAAGTACCTGATGTTTTAATATATAAGTAGGATACCAGAGATTTGACTATTTATCACTTAGGTATTCTGAAGTTCTAATATATAAGTGGGATACCTTAAGGTTTAAACTTCTATCAATTAGGTACTTGGATATTCTAAAATTTTATCAATCTGGTACCCTTCTAAAATTAGATAGATATTTATTGAAAATATTAATTTAGAATATGACTCTAATAATATATAAGTATTTTCATTACAATTTGGTTATTTTGACAGAAAAATGTTGATAAAACATATGATTTCGGCAACATATGTGAGTAATTTACATGACAATTTGGTGAGTATTTTATCATAATTCATTACATTTTGATATGATTTTTATATATTATCTTTGTATAAAATTGTTTAGATTTCTAAATGATCTCATCAAATTCCAACATGGGGTACCTCGGTGATAAAATATTGAAACTTAGGCTACTTCAATTGTACTATATATAGTTGAAATAGAGTACCTATATAATAAATGTTAAAATCTACAGGTACCTAACTGATTATATGTCTATACACGCATGTGGATGATTTAAATTACAACAATCCTAACATATTGACGTTCAAATCAATAAATGATAATTGGATCTCCTTCTTGGTTTTGTTATCGATTTTTTACATTAAACTCGAAATTAGAATGAGTTAAAATCGAAACTTAGATTAATGTTTATGCATTAACCAAACATTTGCCGACCCAACCCAACCCAACCCGACCCAACCCAGAACCATTATCCTATCACTTCGTGGATATGGGTTGGGTTGGGTCAAATGTTGGATGGGTCATTTTGGTTCTTGACCCAACCCACCCAAACCCAACCCACGCGCACCCCTAGTTTTTTGTAGAGTAATGGATATTCATACTCCAGTAAAATATGCACTAGAATGTTACCTTATATATGCCCTTAAAATTATACTAAGAAGAAGCTGGTATGCTATGTTATTGGCTGACCAATCAAATTCATGAATTGTAATCAAAATTATCATCCTGTCCTTTAAAATTTGCCATTTTTAATTAGTGCCTCTCCATGTCATCCCCGTCGTGTGGGCATGTTTACTTTGCATCATCTTGACATCTGGGCTGGTAATCATACTACCGTGTTGCATCATATTATTTCAAATTAATTATATTTAAAAATGACAACTATAATATTTTTTTAATCAGTAAAACTTATTGGAAAATAAGAATTTGTATTGATTTGATTTCTAACCAAACCTTGCTATTACATTATTCGACTTTCTTTCAATCATATTATTGTCCTATCTTCATATTTCTCTCATTCAATTACTTCTTATGAGAGGATGACTCTTTCATTCAATTACTTCTTCTGAGAGGATGACATATAAGAGGTGTAACTATGACTATTAGATCTAATCAAGAAAATCCAGATCATTGACTTTAATGAGAGGGATAAAAGTAATTTTGAAATATGGGCCCTTGATTTGGATCTTATTGTTATAATTTACTTCTTTCATCTCTCGTTATTTCGTAAGAGTCTTTTCCAAATATATTTAAAATATATGTTAGAGATTCATTAATTATAAAATGTAATTATTTAATATTATTTTCTTAAATTAGTATTTAGTACTATATTAAATGTGTAAATTAAGTATCAAATTAGAAATTTCTTTTTGAACAAAATCAAATTAGAATCATATAACAACCTTTTGAGTACTTCCAATCTATTTGGGAATATTCTTAATGTTGGTCATTGAATTTCGAAGAGATAAGCTCAAATGTTTGGGTCTGTCTCACTTTGTTTGGTTTAGGTAGGCTCCAAGTATTTATGTCAATTCAACCTTACGTGTCATTATTTTTATATGTGGCCGGAAATTCATTTCTTTTTTAGGATGATGGATAAGTCTTATATGACATGATATCAACATATGATAATACTTGCTAAGATTTAAATTTATAAGTGAAAGAATGAATTCTATTGGGGGTGTTCAATGAGTGGATAGGGTTGGGTTGGGCTTAGGGTCAATTCATGAAGACCCAATAGTTTCAGGTCCAAGACACACCTATACCCATGAGAAATATTTTAGAAATATAGTTCTGGTTCAGGTTTTGTTGGGTCCTGAGTTACCCATCGTGACCCAAGATAAAGAAAGACAATGATGGAACCTACTAAATTAACTCGATAAATAAAGTTGACAGTGAATTCAATAATACAGTGAATTCTTTCTTATTTTTTCTCGTTCCTTCCGATAACTAATTACTTTAAATTTCAAACTTAATTTATTGTTCCAACATAAAATTTCGTATTCTCTGAGTATAAAATGAAACCTATTGAACAAATCCATACTTAGAAACATAAAGTTTTATTTTTCTTTCATAGTTTGGGTTGACCTCCAATTTATTTTGGGGTTATTTATACTAAAGGTCCTTTTACTTTGTCCGCCATGTCAATTTATCTTTTTTTTTAAGGGAAATAATTACATATATACCCTGAGATTTAAGCATTTATCACCTAGATATCCTATTTTAGAATTTTATAAATTTTTGTAAGAATATAACCAATTATGTACAGAAAATATTGATGTAATACATAATTATAATAATATATATAAGTTATGCCAATATTTTCATGAGAAATTTAGTAAATTGGCATCAAATATTCATTGAATATTTATGCAAGCTATCTAAATTTTGCCAAATCATGTGCGATAAATTATCGAAAACCCCCTGACTTTTACTTCAATAACATAAAGCCTGCCTTACAAATAAAATCACTTACTAAGCCCCCTCACTTTTAAAATTTTATCACTTTACCCCCAAACAACTTTCTTGACCATTTTGCCCTTCAAAATAAAATGGTTAAGTGTTCGATTTTATTTTTATGTAGGGGTTTATGTTTTGAGGAAAGATAAGTATCTTTTTATATTTTTAGAAAAAGAGGATTTTCTATATTTATAAAAATTATTATTTTAATTAATTATAGTAGTGACATTACAATATCAAAATAAAATATTATATTTTATCTCACAATATTCTTTATAAAAATTTTGCTAAAAACATAAAATTTTGAATTTTTGCCTAATAATATAATCCCTTTCTATAAAAAAAAAATAAAAAATAAACATTTAACTTCCTTACTTTTCAGGAGCATAATGGTAAAAAAAAAAAGTTGTATAAGGGTTAAGTGATAAGTTTTTAAAAGGGAGGGGGTTTTGTGAGTATTTTTATTTGTGACTGGGGTTTTCTATTTTTGAAGCAAAATATAGGGGGTTTTCTATAATTTATCCAATTATGTGTCTTGTTTGCATTTTTGGGCAAAAAATCGACAAATCCTAATGAAAATACTAATATATTATCCAAATCATGTTCAATTTTAGCATTTTTCAAAGAAAGTTCATCGATTTTCGACAATATGATATCAAATTGATAAAATTTTAAACTTTTAGGATACCTAAGCATTAAAATATTTAAATCTCAAGGTTTCCAATTTTATAGTTAAATATCAAGTTATCTAAATAATAAATGGTCATACTTTAGGGTATCTGACTGATAATTTCTTTTATTTTTTAATTATTCAAATAGTGTCCATGTATATTTTACATTCTATCAACTTCATCATTGAATCAAATCGAAACTAAGTAAATGACGTAAAATTAGACGGCACAATCATGTTACACGCATGTAACCCATTACAAATGCACCCGTTGATGCAACGAAAACCAATATGTGACCAGACAATTGAAAGTTCCATCACCAAATTAACATATATTTTACTGAAGAATCAAATTGACACAATGTTTTTACAATGGCTAAATTGACACAATATGGACTAAATTGATACAATAAACAAAGTACAACAACACAACAGTCCCAGTGCCTCAAGGGCTCCCGCTTGCACAAGGTCTAGGAGGGGTAGGATGTACGCAGCCTTGCCACATCAGGGTGAGACCCTGACTAGAGACTGTTTCCAAGGACTCCCAACCTTGAAAAAGATTTTTATAAAAGCCTGTATGGAGCATGTAAGCATAGAAATCATGCGAAGCATGTAAGCATGAAAGCATGTAGGCATATAATCAAATACTCGAATAGGCATGTAAGCACGTAACTATGTATGTACGCAAGGAAGCATAGGGAGCAAGAAGCATAGGAGGAAAAAAAAAAACAGAAAATAAAAGCATGTAGGGGGAAGATCCTACGTGCGACACAACACAAGCAAATAAAGAGAATAGAGCGTCTTGGGAGTAGCGAGAGAGAGAGAGAGATAGAGAGAGAGAGAGAAGAGGATAATGTACCCAATATTAGAAAGATCTTAGAAGCACTAATTGGCCATCATGCAACCATGCTGTGTGTATGTATGCGAGTATACAGGCAGTCTACGGGCGCTTGAGGCTCCTATACCGCTAAATCGGTCACCTCTAAACTAATCCCACATTGAACTCTAAACTAGGGCCATCTCTTTATTTAGGTTGGAGTGGGCAGGGTCCTGTCAAGCTATCTCTAACCAATTCTTATTTCTTATCTACCCAGACTCTTCCTCTCTTCCCCTTTATAATATGGGGTTTTCTCCTCTCCTTACAGGGTCTGTAGTGAGTCTCCCCTCGACTTTTCATTGGCCGGCCTCTACCTCTCTTCCTATTTTTCAAGTTGTCTCCATCCACCCTAGGAGCACTGATCCACTCACCCAACGCCATGCTGCGCACATACAACCAGGAAAACAGGCATCCTCGTGATATACTAGTGTTTGATTCTCCTACACCATTATTTCGGTTATGCCAATACAATAAACAAAGTAAAGGGGTAAATTGCCCTTTTTTTAATGATGATATTGCATTGGTATTGATTGGGTTGGGTATGATGGGTTTCATGGGTTGACCAAAAAAAAACCCATAAACTCCATGGGTAAATTCAATTTTACCCAACAAGACCCAACGAAATTAAAAACCCAACCCATCCCAACCCAAACTAAGGGGGTTAGGTGGGTTTTGGGTTTACCTATACCCAGGAATACCTCTAAGTTCTATACCAAAATTATGATAAGGAAAAAGATTTTTGTGTCAAGTTAATCAACTACTCTATCTGATATTAATTTTTTTGAAATAAAATCTTATTTGAATTTTAATTTAGATCTTACATGACATATTTGTGTCTTGCATTATGGTGTGTAGTAGATTGTTTTCAGTCAGCCACGTTGTTAATGGTATTCGGCTTCCTTCAATTTGGTTCAACCGAGGATTGAGACAGGGGATCCTCTTTCACCCTCTCTCTTTATCTTGTTGATGGATATTATCTCCATTCTTATTGGTAAAGCAGTTAGGGATGGGGTGTGGAGGCCTTTCTATATTACAGCCTATGCTCCTTATTTGTCTCATCTCCTGTTTGCGGATCATTTTCTGTTATTCTACGAGGCTAATCTGCATGTCATAAATGAAGTCAAGAAGGTCCCAAAATTATTTGGTGATGCTACTGGTCAAAGTATCAACTTTGATCAATAAAGCGCGTTCTCTTCTTATAATAACCCGGTTGAGCTTCAAGATAGATGCATGAATGAGTTAATTATTTATGAGAGATGAGAAATACATGGTTATTCAGATGTAGTGGGTGTGGGATAAGAATAGGGCATTCGTAGGAAAACTTAATCATGGAAGGCTTCTTTTGTCCCACATGCCAGTGGAGATGAGATGATAAAATCAGAGTTATTGGTTGTTCCTTAAAATATTTTCCATTGTTTCAAGATCCTGAAATCCTTATGCCATAAAATTAAATGTCTTATTATGAGTTTTGGGTGGAAGGGCAATAAGGATCATTCTAGTAATATTCAATGGGTGTCTTGGCATCGTATTGCTAAGCCTAATGAAGCAGCCCATTAAGGGGCAAGGCAAGAGGGTCTTCGCGGCATGATCCCTTGGCTGAAGCGGAGCAGCTGGTAGAGTTTGAGTAGGATTCCTAATTGTTTTAATTTATTTTTAGATTTAATTTTGAATTTGGAATTATCTATTAGAGTTAGATTAGTATTATAATTGCTCCCCTGTATATATACTAAAGAAGGCTTAGGATTTAGTAGTTTACATAAATTTTCAAATTGTTTTGTATTTTGATTCTCTATTCTCGGATTTTGAGAATTCGGTTTTGATTTTCCTCTTGAAGTTTTGTTGATTCATTAATAAAATTCAAGAGAAGGCCTTAGATTCCTTCCAGCTCCCTAAAATCCCACTTATGCGCTAATTTGTTGGTATCAGAGCACAAAGATATGGGGAGGCGACAGAGATATGCTGCCCTCGAGGATGTTTATGACGAAGATCGTTTACTGACGGCCGAGAGGAGATTGGATGAGTTCGAGGAGAGATTCCAGTGAATCAAGCATTGCTTGGTTCAACTGGGGGTAAATCCCGATGCACCAGGAACCCAGCCCCAACGCACATTAACATCGGGTGCTATAAGAGGGCATGGATGAGAGCTTCCAAAATTCCTTCCTGGATGAGGAGCTACTAGATCCTAGGCTGAGGCAGCGTCGGCCCAATATTGGAAACCCCTACAGTTATGATGATCGAAGGTGGGAATCCGGCCTCCGGATTGAAATCCCAGAGTTTAATGGTGGAGGACGTCCTGAGGACTTCATAGTTTGGTTCGTCGCCATCGAGGAAGTTCTAGAGTTTATAGAGGTGCTGGAATCTAAGCAGGCATCGCTAATCGCCACTAAGCTACATGGTAGAGCAGCCGCCTGGTGGACACAGCTGAAATAGATCCGGTTGCGCCAAGGAAAAGCCAAGACAGAATCTTGGGAGAAGATGAAGAAGCACCTGAGAGGCACCTTCTTGCCTCACAATCACGCCAGGATGATGTACCAGCGCTTACAAGGGTTTTGGTGGGGCTCGAAGTCTGTGAAGGAGTACACGGCTGAGTTCTTTTCGTTGATCACTAGGAATGACTTGGCAGAAAACGGAGAGCAATTGGCAGACCAATACATAAGCAGGTTGAGGGACTCAATACAAGAGGTGTTAAACATGTTTGACATCTTCACTATTTCGGAGGCGAGTCAGCAAGCCGTGAACATGGAACGCCAATAAAGGCGTCGCCAAACTACCGACAGTTGGGGTACATAGGCTGGCGGGAGAGAGCAAGTGAGGGCACTGCTAGCACAAACTGTACAGAACAGGCCACCAAGCACTAGTGCAGGCTGGTCCAACTCTTAAGACTTGGCGGGTGCATCAAGGACCTGTTGTTTCAAATGCGAAGAAGTGAGGCACAAGGCTACTGATTGCCATAAGGGTGACAAGACTGGTAAGGACCTTTTCATTAAAGAGATCTGTATCGAGTATAGCAAGGTCGCTGAGGAGGAAGCCTAAGACGAGTTAGCAGAGCAAGGTGAGAGTACCGTGACGAGTGACGAGGGGCATCTATTAGTGGTTAGACGTTCTTGCTTCGCGAGTAGGGGGGAAGAGGGGGATGGTTGGTTGAGGAACAACATCTTCCAGACCACGTGTACTATTAGCAGTAGGGTGTGCCGCATGGTCATTGATTCCGGAAGCTGTGAGAACGTGATCTCAGAAGAAGCCGTCACCAAGTTGGGTTTGAAGACGGAAGATAATCCGAGTCCATGTAAATTGTCATGGCTCAAACGGGGAAATTAGGTAACAGTTTTGAAACGTTGCTTGGTTAACTTTTTGATTGGGGCAAAGTACAAGTATGGGGTATGGTGTGATGTTGTTAATATGGACGCCTGTCTTCTGTTTTTGGGGTGCCCATGGCAATACGATAGGAGTGCCATTCATCATGGCAGAAAGAACACATATAGCTTCTCCTTCGAGGGGATCATGACTACCATGTTGCCTAAAAAGGATGAGGCACCGTGGGCTATTGAAGCTCAGCACCCAAACAGATAAGGACGCGCCATGTTTTCCCGAGAGGTTGGCCAAAAACGGGTGGTGTTTGTGTTGATTGGGAAGGAGAACAAGGCCAACTAGGGGGAGATACCGAGTGAGGTTACCGGCTTGTTAAAGGAGAATGCAGAAGTGTTCCCAGAGGAGTTACCAGCTACACTGCCGCCACTGAGAAACATTCAGAACCACATTGACTTGGTGTCGGGTGCCTTCTTGTTGAACAGGCCTCATTACCATAGGAGTCCTTCTGAGCATGAAGAGTTGAGATGCTGATGCAGTGCGTAAGTGGGATTTTGGAGAACGGGAAGGAATCGAAGGCCTTCCTTTTAATTTTGTTAACGAATCAACAAAACTTCAAGAGGAAAATCAAAACCTAATTCTCACAACTCGAGAATAGAGGCTCAAAATAGAAAACAATCTAAAAATTTATGTGAACTACTAAACCCTAAGCCTCCTCCAGTATATATATAGGGCGCGCATTTATAATACTAATCTAACTCAAAAAGATAATTCAAAATTAAAAATTAAATCTGAAAAGTAAATTAAAACAATTAGGAATTCTAATCAAACTCTACCAGTTGCTCCACTTCCGCCAAGAAAGCGTGCCGCCAAGCCCCCCTTAATGGGCGGCATCATCATCCCCAGGTTAGAGAGAATTCACCCTCAAATTTGACTGAGGGTCAGCATAATAGTTGTCTCCGAAATAAGGGATAAGATGTTTGACGTTGAACACGTTTAAAGTCCTCATACCGGATGGAAGCTAAACTCGGTATGCGTTGTCATTTATCTTCTTTAATACTGTCAATGGGCCTATCTTGCGAGCAGTGAGCTTGTTGTACTCCCAATCGGGGAATCACTCGCATGTCAAAACTGCCTACACCTTCTCGCCTACCTAAAACTGTGCTAACCTCCATCATTTTTCCTTAGCCATCTTATACTTCGCCTTAGCCTCCAGTAACCAAGCCCGTGTTTGTTCATGGATCTCCTTAAGTGAAGACAGGAAGTCACCTGCCTTCCCATGTGGGCGTATGAGATTAGGTACTGGCACCAAATCTATTAGAGAATGAGGCACAAACCTGTATACTACCGTGAATAGCGCGAACCCTATTCTCCTATTGACGGAGCTGTTATAGGTGCACTCAACCTGATGCAGCTGCAATTCCCATCCCTTGGCGTTGTTAGCAACAAGGCACCGCAACATGTTCCCTAATGACCGGTTAGTGACCTCCGTTTGTCCATGCGTTTGAGGGTGATGGATGGTGCTGAAGGCAAGAGAGGTATTGGCCATCTTCCATAATGTCCGCCAAAAGTGATTCTCGAACCTGACATCACGATCGGAGACAATACTAGATGATAGTCAATGTAGTTTGTACACTTCTCGAAAGTAAAGCCCCACAACATACACGGCATCAGCAACCCTCTTACACCCAATAAAATGTGCCATCTTAGAGAAGCGATCTACCACGACAAAAATGGAATCAATGCCGCCAGTGGTTCTCAGTAATACAAACGCAAAGTCCATGCTAACATCCGTCCATGGTTGACTCGGTACTAGCCATTTGAAACCAAACAAATACGACAACGTTGAACATAACTTTCTGCTTCTTTGTGTATCGTGGGCCAATAGTGCTTGGTGATAATAAGCTGCAGCATCTTATCCCTCCCAACGTGCCCCGCGTTGTGCTTCTCCTCAATAATTTTGAGCCGCCCGCTCGAGTTCAGAATGCAAAGTTGGTTTCCTATGAATAAGAACCCATCATGGATAGAGAAGCCGGGAACAAAACCCGCCTGTAGGTCACGCAAAATCTCCCCAAATGTAGGATCGTCCGGATACTGCCACGCCATCTGATCAAACCCGGTGACCTCCATCCCACTCTCCGCCATAATAAGGCTCCTCCTATTGAGTGCATCCGCCACCTTGTTCATCACGCCTAACTTATGCTTGATGACAAAGTGGAAGAGTTGAAAAAAGCTAGCTCACTTGGCATGCCGGTCCGAGAACTTATATCTTGGCTATCGATGTACTTGAGGGCCACGTTGTCGGAATATAAGTTGAATTCCCGGTTGGCTAAGTAAGACTTCCAATGACGCACCACTCTCACTAACGCATGAAACTCCAGATCGTAAGTTGAATAATTTAACTTACTCCCCTCAAGCTTCTCGCTGAAATAGGTAATGGGCCTGCTGTCTTGGCTGAGGACTGTGCCAATGCCGGCTTTAGATGCATCGGTGTGTAACTTAAATGCCTTCTGAAAATCGGGAAGCGCCAGAACAGGCGCCGTGTTGAGCCTCCTCTTTACCTCCTCAAAGTTGGCAGCTGCTTGAGCACTCCACACAAATGACCTATTCTTCTTCAAACAATCTGTAATTGGCGCCATTATAGTGATGAAGTTTGGCACAAGGCGCCTATAAAAAAACGCCAATCCATGA
Organism: Simmondsia chinensis; assembly: GCA_018398585.1. Classification (NCBI taxonomy): domain Eukaryota; kingdom Viridiplantae; phylum Streptophyta; class Magnoliopsida; order Caryophyllales; family Simmondsiaceae; genus Simmondsia; species Simmondsia chinensis. Next base: position 28,014,486 of record JAGTTD010000002.1, on the reverse strand, counting down.
AAACTTCGGACTTCTCCTATTGTCTTCAGTTGGGGCCATTCACGTATGACGGTAATCTTCCCATCATCGGCAGAGATACCATCCTTGGACACAACGAAACCAAGGAAGGTAACCTCATCCCTCATGAATTCACTCTTGTGCAAGGCAGCAAACAAGTTCTGCGCCTTTAGTGTGCGATGTACTTCCTCTAAGTGTTTCATGTGATCCTCATGGTTTTGGCTATAAATCAGGATATCATCAGAATGCATAACAACGAAATTCCCGATAAAAGGACGCGGAAATTGATTCATAATTTTCATGAATGTGCATGGCGCATTGGAATATCCGAATGGCATAACCAACAGCTCGTAAAGCCCTTCTCTTATCTTGAAGGCAGTTTTCCACTCATTCCCCAGCGAAATCCAAATCTGGGGATACCCACTCTTGAGATCCAACTTCGTGAATACTTTCTAGCTCTGCAATGGATCTAGCAAGTCATCCAACAATGGGAAGCGATAACGTACCATGATCTTGTTAATTGCCCTACTCTTAACGCACATCCACCAACTCCCATCTTTCTTTGGCGTCAACAGAGCTGGCACGGCACATTAACTCAAGCTCTTCCTGATAAAGCCTTTAGAGAGTAGCTCTTCCACTTGGTGTCTCAACTCTTCATGCTCAGCAGGACTCATGCGGTAATGAGGCCTGTTCGGCAAGGAGGCACCCGGCACCAAGTCAATGTGGTGCTGAATGTCCCTCAATAGCAGCAGTGTAGCAGGTAACTCCTTCAGGAACACTTTTGCATTAACCACACTCGGTATCTCCCTCAAGTTGGCCTTGCTCTCCTTCCCAATTAACATAAACACCACCAGCCTTTGGCCAACCTTCCTGGAAAACATGACGCATCCTTGTATGTTAGGGTGCTGAGCTTCAGCAGCTCGTGGCGCCTCATCCTTTTTAGGCAACAAGGTAGTCTTGATCCCCTCGAAGGAGAAGCTATATGTGTTCTTTCCTCCATGATGAACGGCACTCCTATCGTATTGCCATGGGCACCCCAAAAGCAGATGACAGGCGTCCATATCACACCATACCCAGTCCTTGTACTTTGCCCCAATCAAAAAGTTAACCAAGCAACATTTCGAAACTGTTACATGATTTCCCCGTTTGAGCTATGACAATTTCTCTGGACTCAGGTGAGCTTCCATCTTCAAACCCAACTTGGTGACGACTTCTTCTAAGATCCCATTCTCACAGCTTCCAGAATAAATGACCATGCGTCACAAATTACTGCCACTAGAGCATATGGTCTGGAAGATGTTGGTCCTTAACAAACCGCCCCCCTCTTCCTCACTAGGCGCGAAGCAAGAACGTCTAACCACTAATAGATGCCCCTCGTCACCCGTCATGGTACTGTCACCTTGCTCCGCTAACTCGTCTTGGGCTTCCTCCTCAACGACCTCATTATCCTCCATATGGAACTCATCAATGAAAAGGCCCTTACCAGTCCTCTCACCCTTACATTAATAAGTAGCCTTGTGCCCCACTTCTCTGCATTTGAAACAACGAGTCCTTGATGCACCCGCCAAGTCTTTGTGTGTTGGACTTGCCTACGCTAATGATTGGCGGTTTGTTCTGTGTGGTCTGTGTTGGGGGTGCCCTCACATGCTCTCTCCCGCCAACCTGTGTTCCCTAGGTGTCGCTAGTTTGGCAACGCCTTTGTTGGCGTTCCACGTTCACGGCTCCTTGACTCACCTCCGAAATAGTGAAAATGTCAAACATGTTTAACACCTCTTGTATTGACTACCTCAGCCCACTTATGTACCGGTTCACCAATTGCTCTCGGTTTTTCGCCAATTCATTCCTGGAGATCAAACAATAGAACTCAGCCGTGTACTCTTCCACAAACTTCGAGCCCGGCCCAACCCTTGTAGGAACTAGTACATCATCCTAGTGTGATTGTGAGGCAAGAAGGCACCTCTCAAGTGCTTCTTCATCTTCTCCCAAGATTCTATCTTGGCTTTTCCTTGGTACAACTAGATCTATTTCAGCTGCGTCCACCAGGCGGCTGCTCTACTGTGTAGCTGAGTGCTTATTAGCTGTGCCTGCTTAGATTTCAGTACCTCTCTGAACTCCAGAACTTCCTTGATGGTGACAAGCCAATCTAAGAAGTCCTCGGGATGTCCTCCACAAATAAACTCTAGGTTTTCAATCTTAAGGCCGAATTCCCACCTCCAATCACCATAATCGTGGGGGTTTCTGATATTAGGCTGATGCTATCTTGGCCTAGGATCCGGTAGCTCCTTGTTCGGGAACGGATTTTTGAAGCTCTCGTTCGTCTCCTCTTCTATAGCACCAGGTGTTAATGGGCGTTGGGGCTATGTTCTTGGTGCATCGGGATTCACACCAAGTTGAAGCAAGCAATGCTTGATTGGTCGAAATCTCTCCTTGAACTCTTCCAATGTCCTCTCGGCAGTCAGTAAATGATGTTAGTCATAAATGTCCTCGACGGCAGCGCATCTCTATCTTCTTCTAGCAGTCTTAAGGAGTGTTCTGTGCTCTAATACCAACTGATGCAGCGCGTAACGATGATTTTGGGGAATAGAAAGGGATCGAAGACCTTCCCTTTAATTTTATTGACAAATCAACAAAACTTGTAGAGGAAAATCAAAACCTAATTCTCACAATCTGAGAATAGAGGCACAAAATAGAAAAAAAATCTAAAAATTTATGTGAACTACTAAACCCTAAGCCTCCTCTAGTATATATATAGGGGAACAATTATAATACTAATCTAACTCTAATAGATAATTCAAAATTCAAAATTAAATCTAAAAAATAAATTAAAACAATTAGGAATCCTGCTTAAACTCTACCAGCTACTCTACTTCAGCCAAGGGATCGTGCCGCCAAGACCCTCTCGCTAGGCCCCTTAACGAGCTGCATTAGACGCCAAGTGGAAGAACTACTCTCCAATGGCTTTATTAGGGAGAGCTTGAGTCCTCATGCCGTACCAGCTCTGTTGAAGCCCAAGAAAGATGGGAGTTGGCGGATGTGCATTGATAGTAAGGCAATCAACAAGATCACAGTACGTTATCGTTTCCCTATTCAAAGGTTGGATGACTTGCTAGATTAGTTACAAAGCTTGAATGTGTTCATGAAGTTGGATCCCAAGAGTGGATATCATCAAATTTAGATTTCGCTAGGGGATGAGTGGAAAACCACCTTCAAGACAAGAGAAGGGCTTTACAAGTGGTTTTTCATGCCATTCGGATTGTCCAACGCGCCAAGCACATTCATGAGATTTATGAATCAGGTTCTGCGTCCTTTTATAGGGAAGTTCATTGTTGTGTATTTTGATAATATCTAGATTTACAGCCATAACCATGAGGATCACATCAAACACTTGGAGGAAGTACTTCGCACATTAACGGCGCAGAACATTTTTGCCGCCTTGCATAAGTGTGAATTCATGAGGGATGAGGTTACCTTCCTTGGTTTTTTGTATCCAAGGATGGTATCGCTGCTAATGATGGGAAGATTACCACCATACGTGATTGGCCCCAACCGAAGTCAATAGGAGAAGTTGGGAGTTTTCACGGATTGGCATCTTTTCACAGGTGCTTTGTGCCAAAATTCAGTACAATAATGGCGCCAATCACATATTGTTTGAAGAAGAATAGGTCATTTGTGTGGAGTGCTCAAGCAGCTGTTTCTTTTGAAGAGGTAAATAGGAGGCTCACCATGGCGCCTGTTTTGGCGCTTCCCGATTTTCAGAAGACATTTGAGTTACACACCGATGGGTCTAAAGCCGGCGTTAGTGCAATCCTCAACCAAGATGGTAGGCCCTTTGCCTATTTCATCAAGAAGCTTGATGGGAGTAAGTTAAATCATTCAACTTATGACATGGAGTTTCATGCGTTCGTGAGAGTGGTGCGGCATTAGAAGTCGTACTTAGCCAACCGGGAATTCATCTTATATTCCAAGAACGTGGCCCTCAAGTACATCAATAGCTAAGATAAGCTCGGATCGACATGCCAAGTGGGCTGGCTTTTTTCAACTCTTCCATTTTGTCATCAAGCACAAGTCAGGCGTGATGGACAAGGAGGTGGATGCACTCAGCAGGAGGAGCCTTATTATCGCAGAGAGTATGACGGAGGTCACCAAGTTTGATCAGATGGTAAGGCAGTTCCCAGACGATCCTACGTTTGGGGAGATCCGGCATGACCTACAGGCGGGTTCTGTTCCCGGCTTCTCTATCCATGATGGGTTCCTATTTAAAGGAAACCAACTTCGCATTCCAAACTGTAGCTGGCGGCTTAAAATTATTGAGGAGAAGCACAACGTGGGGTACGTTGGGAGGGATAAGACGCTGTAGCTTATTACCGCCAAGTACTATTGGCCCACGATACACAAAGAAGTAGAAAGGTATGTCCAACTTTGTCGTATTTGTCAGGTTTTAAAAGGCGGGATGCCAAATGCAGGCCTCTATCTACCCTTACTCGTACCGAGTCGACCATGGACGGATGTCAGCATGGTCTTTGTGCTGGGATTACCGAGAACCACTGGCGGTATTGATTCCATCTTTTTCATGGTAGATCGCTTCTCTAAAAGGGCACATTTTATTTGGTGTAAGAGGGTTGCCGTTGCAATGTATGTTGTGAGGCTTTACTTTTAGGATGTGTACAAACTACATGGACTACCATCTAGTATTGTCTCGGATTGTGATGTCAGGTTCGTAAATCACTTTTGGTGGACATTATGGAAGATGCCCAATGCCACTCTTGCCTTTAGCACTGTCCATTATCCTCAAACAGATGGACAAACGGAGGTCACTAACCGGTCATTGGGGAACATGTTGCGGAGCCTTGTTGCTAACAATGCCAAGGGGTGGGAGTTGAAGCTACATTAGGCTAAGTTCACCTACAGCAGCTCCATCAACCAGAGTACAGGGTTCACGCCATTCATGGTAGTATACGGGTTCATGCCCCATTCTTCGATAGATTTTGCGCCAGTACATGATCTCACATGCCCACAAGGGAAGGCAAGTGACTTCATCTCTTCACTTAAAGGGATTCATGAACAAACATGGGCTCGATTACAGGAGGCTATGGCCAAGTATAAGACGGCTAAGGACAAATGACGGAGGTCAGCACATTTTCAGGTAGGAGAGAAGGTGTTGGCAGCTTTGACATGTGAGCGATTTCCTGCTTGGGAGTACAACAAGCTCACGGCGCGCAAGACAGGCCCATTGATGGTATTAGAGAAGATCAACGACAACACATACCGAGTTTAGCTTCCATCTAGTATGAGGACTTCAGATGTGTTCAACGTCAAACATCTCGTCCTTATTTCGGAGACAACGATTGTGCTGACCTTCAGTCAAATTCAAGGGTGAATTCTCTCCAACCCAGTGAGGATGACGTAGCCCGTTAAGGGGCTTGGCGGCATGATTTCTTAGCTGAAGCGGAGCAGCTGGTAGAGTTGGAGTAGGATTTGTAATTGTTTTAATATATTTTTCAGATTTAATTTTGAATTTTTAAATTATCTATTAGAGTTAGATTAGTATTATAATTGCTCCCCTATATATATAGTAGAGGAGGCTTAGGGTTTTGTAGTTCACATAAATTGTCATTTTTTTTTTTTCCTATTTTGAGCCTCTATTCTAGGATTGTGAGAATTAGGTTTTGATTTTCCTCTTGAGTTTTTGTTGATTCATTAATAAAATTAAAGGGAAGGCCTTTGATTCCTTCCCATTCCCCAAAATCCCACTTATGCGCTGCAGCATCTAAAGCCTTGGGTGGGTTGGAGTTTTGGGATATGGAGGGTATGAATTTGTCTATGTTAGCAAACCAAGAATAGAATTTACTTACTGATCCCGTTGCGCTTTAGGCTTAGGTGGTCAAAGGAATTTATTTTTCTGATCGTGACTTTCTTGGAGCGAGAGTTGGGTTTCGACCTTCTTGGTGGTGGAGGAGTATATTAAAGGCAAGGGATTTTTTGAAAAAAGGCCCTTGGAGCAATGTGAACAATGGTCGTCTTATCAAAATGTGGGTTAATGAGTGGGTCCCTGATGTCACTGCTTGTCATGTTTGGCCTTCTGGACCCATGGAGGAAGTGAGAGAGTTTGTGACTTCGTTAAACCTGTCACTCGTTCTTGGATTCCTAGCAAGCTTGAATAATTTTTCCTGTAGCCTGTGTTTCAAACTATTTGGTCCATTTCCATCTCGAACCCAGGAATTAATGACAAATCATATGGAAATGGAGTGCGAAAGGGGTTTATTGTGTCAAACAAGGCTTTGTAGTTTGGGATGATTTGAGAATGGCCCGTGATAGAAGATTACATGCCTCTTCTTCCTCTGTTACCCAGAAGAAGGTTCTCAGTCGTCTTTGGTTGATCCTTGTCTATCGTCAAATCATAATCTTTATGTGGAGAGCTCTGTTTGATGCCCTGGCCTTGAATGCTAATTTCTCGAAATGTGGTGTCCATATCTCCCTAATGTGTGCCAGGTGTGGGGATGCTGTTAAGTCTTCGGATCATATATTCTTTTCTTTTGTCCTTTTGCTTCAGGGATTTGGTTTACTTTCAATATTGGCTATAATCTAGCTTGTGTTGGGTTTCAAGGTTTTGCTAGGTGGTGGGATGAAATTTGTGGTACGTTGTCTAATTATCTTGAGCCCTAGGCCAAAATTACCTTTATTTGTTGGTGGATTTGAAAATCTTGATGCATATATTTTTTAGTTGTCTCGGGATGACCCAAGGTGGGTGGGTAGGTTCACTAGTGTTTAGGCGATTGAGGCTCGGCTAGTTGCCTTTATTTGTTGGTGGATTTGAAAATCTTAGTGCAAGTGTTGGGCTCGGCTAGTTCTCATCGGGTCACATTTGATGATGTTGCTCGCTGGTGTGCTCCTCCTCTAGGTTTTCCTAAGATTAATGTTGATTCTAGTTGGGTTCATACTTCGACTGTCACTGCGATGGCTGTTATGGAATGAGACGGTGAGGGATTTGTTATTGATGGATGGTGTGGTTCCGATTTTACTAGATCACCGTTAGTGGTAGAGTTTCGTGCTACCCAGGTAGCCTTTTATTTTTTGCTGAGACAAGGTTATATGTACAAGATGTTTTAGTCAGATTGTCTTCTTGCAATTCAGATCCTCAATGGCGATTCAGCTCCATTCTGGTAGAAATGCCAATGTTGTGTCTCATAAGGTAGCCAAGTTACATCAGGGGTCTTTTACTCATGACTGGGTTGTTAGAACTTTGCTTTTTGTTTTGTCTGCTATCAATTTTGCTCGTAATGAAAAGGTTGCCCTCAGGTGTTTTTGACAAAAAAGAAAAAAAAAGAACCAATGTTACATCATAGTAATATACCAAGAAAAATATGATCTCATTTGAACTTAGACTAAAAGATACTTTCAAAGATAAAGCTATCACCAATACATTTAAAATTAAGCCACCTCATGAAGGGGAATACTGGGTCAAAATTTACCAAAAAATAGGTTAGAGAATAGATGCCCTTAACATAAGGAGTGTTATAATAGAGCCTAATTTCTCTCTTGTTATGTACTTTTGAAGGAATTCGCAGACCCATGATTTAGTTTTGCTCGATCTCTAGCTTATCACACATAGAACGTTTGGAGGTGGGGACGCCTCCTTATTTACCCCATCTCATCGAACTTGATAAAATCTATGGGCCTATAGTATGCCAGGTGGGCAAGATGCAAGTGTGCTGTGGCGTCACAATGTAGTGCGGTGTTGTTTTTTATTGACCTGGATTTTAGTTCCACAGTTGTTACTTTTATAGTCATTGCGACAAAGTTAAGAATGTAGGACGAACCTGTTTTTGGGCCCTTACTCTAGCTTCAAGTTCAAAGCTACAAGCTCAAGTTCAAGATGTTAAATCTTGACTGGTTCAACCGTCCATTCCACCATATTCGTGCCTATCTTGTTGGTGATGAATTCTTCGCTTCTCGAAATCCACCCACTCTTCTATGCTAAGGGTCGAATTTCTTGCACTCTTTCCTTGAGTAGTGGTTACCTTAACAAGTACAATATTTCCAACAATAAGGTATCACAGGTTCAATTGTAACACAGAGAAAATACAGATATCGTCCATTATTCTCTTCTCTTCTTGAGCTCCTTTGATTCTCTTGTTATTAAGAAAGTAGGGATGTGCTCTAGCCTTAGAAGTCGGAGTGCCATTTGATCTTGTCTGTACTATTGTGGGGGGCACGAATGATTTTGGGCAATGGTGACCTCAACGGCGTGACAATTTACTTTATTTGACATTTCTGTCTGATTTTTTTTTTTTTTTGAGTCATTTAATTATCCCTTCTTGAGGTTGTACTGTGCAAATTTGTGGTCCATTGTCTTTAGTTCGTGGTCTGACTATTCGAAGTCACTTTGACAGTTGATTCGCATCTCATTTTATCATCTTAAGTTAACTTTGTCTATCTTAAGTTCGTTTTTTCTAGTTACTCATTTGTGTTATTTTTTCGAAACTTATAACTCACTATAGAGATTTATTAATGTGATTTTTATATAAAAAAGAATACTAGAAAGGGTAATAAATTTAAAAAAAGAAACAAAAAGGACATAATGTTTATTGCATACATAAGAAGGTAATATGTTTTGAAAAATGAATATATATATATATATATATATACATGTTCTTAAAAAATATTAATACTGACTACATCATAATTCTACTATTGAAAAAATAACTAAAATGAAAAATATTAAATACAATCAAGAAAAAACAAAGCCTTACTCGAGATGGCAAAACAAAACCCAAGCCGACGGATTTAGAGTCTCCAAATAGAGAGACTTCTTATAAAACCAACTCAACCTCAAAATGGTCAAACTTAAACTAGAAAAAAGCTTAATCGAAGACAATTAAGACAACTATTGAAAAACAATTAGAGAGGAAAGATCAACCCAAAGAAATAGCTGCACCATGGTATACACCACTACCATACATCATCTATGCCCCTGCAAAGGTACATATCGGATCAAGTGGAACTCCAACTCTTAGGGTTACAGTACCCACCACTGAAGTGCGCTCTAGAGTGATAGACTGGAGTATGTCTCAACTTGTTCAGTAATGGTAGAAATAGAGGACTTCTACAAGATTGAGAGAACAGATGAAGGATTTCATTGCTTCAATGGATCTAAATTGACCCCCAAAGTACTCAATACATAGGCAAAATTCCACCCCTTAGAGCATCTCCCAGTCAAGGAACGAGGACAATAAATCTTGCATTAATATGGAAAAGTGGGAAAATCAGGCTTTGTTAGTGAAACAATAGGTAAGGAATGAGTGGATGGTTACACAATCGACTCAAGCTTGAGCTTGAACCCGGAGTTACAACAAAGAATTGAATTTCGATCTGGTATTGTTGTAATGACTACAAAGGAAATGGCCAAAAATACCAAAATCCATGTCTAAAAAATTCCACACCGTGACATGACCGCTACCTTGGCCCCATATAGCTCACTCCAGGTTTGAAAGACTTTACAAAGTAAAAGAAGAAGAAGGTATATAAAGTGTCTTTACCACCACCCAAGTGAAAACTAAGTTTACTAACGACATCGTCGATATCAAGACGAGTGTAATTCATTAATAAACATTATGCTACCAATTATTTTAGCTTACTAAGCCTGTGATACACTATCACCTTTGTTTGTTTTCTTGCGAACATTGGAATCATATAGAGATTTAGCAAGAGTGTCATGAAAGTGACATAACTTTCTTAAAATGTTCTCTAAGTAATGGGATTGACTAGACTAAAATAGTCAGGTAATCTAGTTATTTTCACACCAATTATCACATCCTTTGCCTAGGTTTCCATATCAAAATGTGAGCTAAAATAAGACGTTGTAGCATTTACAATGTGCACACTCATTCCAAAAATAAACATTTCATCAACATATAAACATATGACCATATAACCATTATCATTATATTCAGAATACACGTATGAATGACCAGGCAGTTAGACAATTCCAATATGCAGGTTTGAATTTGGCATCCCTCTCCTCATGCTTTATCAATGTCTTAAAAGAGAAAAAAAAAAGGCCCAAACAAACAAACATGAATCACCATTTTCACAATTAAACCCTGCGTGACTCAAGTGAAATCAAGTTTTATGATGATGACGGCTAGGAAAAAAAAAAAACTCGGACCCTAGAGTTGTTTTTGCACGATTTGCGCTTTTTTTTTTTTTTTTTTTTTTTTTTTGAAACCCCATTTCTCCCTTTTCTATTAAGCTTAAATTTTACATGTATAAATTCATCTAATAAATCTTGTTTCGAAAAAATAAATTTAATCGTCTCATGAATTTATCTTAAATATTTTTAGTCGGTATATGATTAGGTGCTTGCAAATAGACCTCAAAGACAATTTTATTGTTGCTCCAAATGATCCAAATTTGTTTATCCTCTCAGAATATCATTTGATTACCATTTACTAATACTTAACTCCATTATGTAACATTTACCGCACTTTAAAATTAGATATAATTATTCAATATTTTCAAAACTACTAATAAATCAAAGATTAACGACGCTCTATTGGATACCTATGAAAATCATTTGAAAAAGTGCGAGTTATATATATATATATATATATATATATATATATATATATATATATATATATATATATATATATCACTTGTTTTTCTTTACATTCTTGACTCGCACATTTTCATTTTGTCCTTTATATAAAATGTATTTATTGTATTAATTCCAATGTCCAATAGTTGAAGCACTATGGCCAAAGATTTTGCATTTAATCGAACACTTACAAATTGACTAAATGGATATCGGTGTCTCATAAGAAAGTATAGATTCAATATTGAAAATCTATTCCCACAACACTTTATGCAGTCACTCAATGTACGTAAGATTTCAGTCACTACCAGATGCCTACCTTTTTGAGTATCAAAGCCACTAACACTCCATGTACCGGTTTAGGATGTTCATAGGATTTAGAGTGATCATTTTTAATTGAAAGAATTATTTATTTCTATTAGCAGTTAAAAAATAAATAATCCGAGTGGTCTAGCTGTGTTCCAAATTCATTGAAAAACACCAATATTATGCTTCTAAATCCCTATCTGCTTGAGCCAAACAAGTCATTCAAAATATCATATTACAATCTCATCAGACAAAGTGCCCAAATTGATCACCAACTATAAACATACTTTGACACCATATCACAATTTGGATTTAAGTCTATCCATGGCTCAATCTCATTAACATTGAAACCAAACTTTGACATGTTGTCTTGGACTATATCCATCTCATTAATCTTTTTAGAAAATAATCATACATATATTTTACATGTTAAACACTATCAAACTTTACAGAAATAAATAATTTTTATTTATTTATTACCAAAACTAAATATTGGGTTTTCATTCCACTTAACTTAAACCCAATTACCATTGTATTGCTTAACAATCCCTGAGGGATCTATCAACTCATTGACTATTACATTTTGAATACCGATCTCTCTCTATGGCGTTCATTTGCTCACAAGCTTTTGGTTTATAATGAGCCTTCGGAGGCAACCAGCCTATTTTGCAACTTTTAAAGTTATCAAGTGTCCAAGCTCTATAGTGAACCAACCAATAGAAGGATGCTTCATACTTCACCATCTAATGACTACTACTTTAAGGTAAAACAAATTCAAACGTCAAACATTTTTAAATTCTTTTTAAAACAAGCAACCTATGGTAAATCTAACATCCTTTTTGACAATCTCGCTAATGCCTAATCCTAAGAACATAGTTGATTTATGCTAGGTCTTTCATACAGAAAAAAATAGACAATCAAATCTTAATAGCTAATAATAATTCTAGACCCGTCACTACTTTCTAGTCATGTCAATCGTACAATCGTTGTTCACTAATCATTGGTTCAAATACATTAGAATTGATAGCTTCATTAAGCCTATCATTTAACAAAAGTGATGTTTATTTAAATTTATACATAGGCTTCCTCAATTTGCATACTATATGCTCCTAATTCTTGGGAACAAACATGTCTAATTGTATCATTTGGACATCTTTCTTAAGATGACCATTCATAAAATGTCTTTTTGACTTCCACTTTCCATATTGCATCATAATGAAGTACAGTAGATAAGAGCATCCTTATGAATTTAAGTATAGCATCTTACTAGAAGGTTTCATCATAGACCATTCTTTCCTGAGGGGTACAACTCATTTACATCATTCTAGCTTTGTCCTGAAGGTCTCCGCCTTCTCTCCCACTTCTCTCATTTTCTTGTAGACCCATTTTGATCCAATCCGATGGACTAAATGCCTTTCAACGTCTCGGCAAATTCTCAAACCTAGTCAAAATATAGTTATATGACCTAGCTTTTAGTGCATTGAGCCATTGGTCAATATCTTTATTCTTAAAAGTTTTATTATAGTCCAGGGGATGAGATTCATTATCATGGTCAACCATTAAAGCTGAAGACATGAACTCGTCAACTGCCTTAGGCCATCATCCCACTAAAACAAGGTACTCGTGTACTCAGTGTAACATTAAAACTGGCTGAAGATATATCAATTATATCAACAAAACTATATGTTTTGTCAAATTGTAGATGTACAGTATGTCACACCGTCAATTTATCTAACATACGCTTACTTCTCGACTCATATGGTTAGAAACAAACGTCCTACATAATACATCTTTTAGAATATAGACCTGACTCATACCATATTCAACAATTCATTATTGAACTTTTTTGCAACACTTTGGAGTAAGGAAGTCTATGAACTCCCTTGAAAACCACCATCCTGATCTAATCAAAGTGCTTTAGTATCTCTACTTAGCTAATCCCAATTTCAATCTTAGATTCTTTGAATTTTTCAAAAGATTTATATATATATATATATATATATATATATATATATATATATATATATATATATATATATATATATATATATATATATATAAACTCATTGAGCATTCATTCATAAGCATTATAGCTTTCTCTCACTTGAACTTTCACTAGTCTAGAAACATTTTGTTAACAACTTCTAGTAGCTCAGTGGCTCTATTGCCTTTATGAGCTTTACATAGTTATCATTTTTTCAATTATGATTCGCAAGTGGTTATCATTTTTGAATCCAATGATCCTTTAAGATCATCTCAAACTAGTCTTTGAATCATATTCAATTAAGGCGACCGAAGCTCAAGTGGAACTTAAAAGTTCTATCTACTTAGGAAACTCATATTTGATAAGGCTTAACAGCCTAGCTTGTATTAAATGAATAATTTGACACTAACATAGTTTTAGTGAAAGTTAATTAACTATCAACTAATATATCTCTTCAAATAAACAATTTGTTCACTTAAAGGTCTATTTTCAAAAAAGTAACTGAAAAATATTTTAAAGCAAATAAATCAAATTTTTATGAAAAGTGATACACAAAGATATTTTATTAAAATCAAAACTATACTCCTAACTTAAACCACTATCTCTTTATGCCAATACTAAAATATTTGTCGCACCTTCGAGCAAAAGGTATAATTTTCCATCTATAAGCATCCTAGTTAGCTCAAAGCTCTACAACACCTTGTAGATTTGACCACTCAAGATTAAAGGTTGCAAGATATCTAAGGCCTTATTTCAATGGCTTCCAATCTTGGAAACAATAATAGCAAGGTACCTAGGCAACCCCTTTTAAACACTAATGTCCAGTCCTTTTATAAAAGAAATAACATTATTTCACTCTTTAAAGGTTCCTAATTCCTTGAGATAAATATTTACACTAAGTGGACTCTTCTTTTTAGTACTCACAGTACTTTTTCTCTCTTACTGTACCTTCGTAAGTTCAGATAATGAGTAATCCCTATTATTTGATGTATCTATATTGAACAAATTGAAAGACTATGATAGGCAAGTCAAGGTCATATATCTTGAGATTGGCTATTAGTAATTACATCAAGGGTTCCAATTCAATTAAACAAGCCATCGTGATCCTAACACGCTCATGAACTGAAGTTACTTAACACAATCAAGTGTCAATCATCTTTCTCATTAGCTATTCTCATGCTACCTATTCAACCCATGAAATATCTCTAACAAATGTTTGAGCATTTCTACTATAGTTGAGGCATCAAATATTTGATACTAATAACATTTGACACCTAATGTCATAATGCAGGGCTTGACTAACTCATTAGCCTAAGCAAGGCAGTCAAACGTTCTTTTACTATGGAAGACCTTTTAGCCAAATTAGAGAGCTCTAAGCATAAACTTGTGCTCCTCATGTACTATGACATATTATTTATTTCGATTGTGGACATAACATGACAAGCAAATAACATGTATATTAGTATTGACCGCTATACATTATAAGAAAAAAAAGGCAGTTTGAAAAAAAAAAAATTGTATACAAGCATGCAACGTAAAGGAATAGTTTTCTTAATTTTAGGAAACAAACAAAGTACAAAGTTCACAATCTCATACTGTCGTCGTAACCCGACCAAACTATCCATCACCGGTGGCAGGTGGGGTCGAATCGAGATATCAGTAAGGTGAAAACTTTTCTTAATCAATATGTTTCCCTGTGAGCTCTTACTAAACATAATTAATGCAACACAGTTTCTTGGGGAGGCTAACATTGCACCCTACATGCTACCTGCATATCCACACAAAATTGCACAGTACTCCATTGTGGCTCAGTCACACTTTCATCCCTACATTTTAGTCTATCTCTAAGAAGTATAAACTTTTACACTGTAAGTGAATGCCACCCTCCTCAAAGAGTAGAGCCAGCCTACTACGCTGCTAGACCACCGGCGAAGGCTGAGCATTCATTTATAGAAGTGCACTCCCACTTGATGTTTTGATTGAGTAAACCTTTTCAAAATTGTTTTGGCAGAAAAACAAAGTACTAAATACACCTAACCATTTTTTGTATGTGCAATGTTGACCATACTAATCTACCCGTTACACCCCGGTGGTTGGGCCTTAGTGAGTTAGCAGTAAGGTGAGAACTATTTTCAATTAATATGTTTTCTAAACATAATTAACTCACCATTCCCACCTTGGCCTCTAACATAATATCGCAATGCTCCCTAGGAGACAAACACAGTATCCTAGTCAAGTATATACCATTCCTGAGACATCAGTATAAGTAAACAATAATCCTTAGTGGTGTGGTTGCATCTATTTTCTTGTAGCTCAATCTAGCCTAAAGAAGTCTAATCCTATATACTATATAAAAAGGCACTCCTCGAGGAGTAGCACCTATCCACCACACCTTTAGACCAGTAACGGAGGCCATAAGGACTCAACTCTTGAATCTCGCTCTCACCTGAAATTTTTAAATGGTGGATCTATCATTTATATTTGATCATCTCATAATCGGTATTAGAATCATATTCTTAAATTTTATGTAATCATTAAATAATATCTTAATCTCATTAGATTCCCTTAATTATCCAACCTATGTAACTCTAATCTTATTAGATATTTTACAAGAATTTTAGTTTCCAAATAATTTAACTATTGAATTTCTAATCCTATAGACCTTTTTGGGAAAAAATTTCGCCTACTTAACAAGATAAATATTTCATAAGGTTGGCATAATTAAATGCCCTTCTAACTAGGGGTGTTCAAAAAATCTATAACCGAAATACAAAACCGAAATTCCGAAATACTGACCCAAAAATGTGGTGAACCGGACCCAAAAAAATTTGAGGTATTTCGGGATGGTAATGGTTAGTGATTTTGTCCATTTCGGTTAGCCGATTTACCAAAATAATATATATTATGTATATATTTACACATGTTCATAATATTATATTATTTACTGAGTAGGTTTTTCTACCATATAAATAACTATTCTATAATACATGATAAACTTTATATTTTCCTAGTTCATCTCCTGTCATGGAGTATTTGTGCCTCATTTTTATCCCAAATACTAATCAAGTACTATGTTGCTACAATTTAGTGCTATTCGCTTGCACACATATTGGTTAAAATAAGATGTTATACTTTACTTTTGTTAGAATAATATTATAAGCTCATAATTTGTTAAATATTCTCACGTTCAATGTATTTTTTGAAAATTTAAAACAATTAAGGAGATAGATCGTATAACATAAAAGTGGCAAGCGTTGTATTACTTTTTCGATTACCGGTTAACCGATATAAACGAACCGAATTACCAATTTACAGAAAGTCGTTTCACCGGTCTTTCCGGTTACGGTAATGGTTAGATATTTTTGAGCATTTTGGTTATGTTTAACCGAATAGAAATACTTTTCAGTATGGTTAACCGAATTATGAACACCCCTATTTCTAACTTTAATCACATCAAATACAATATTTAACTCATTTAAATAACATTAAAAATGTGAATAAAATTCAAGAACTACCATGTTATCAATTTACTTTGGATAACACTACTTCAGCCTTTATAGTGTTGGTTAATTAAATAGACATCTAAACACAATTAGAAATGATTACAATACAATGCTTATTACAATCTCATCCTAATAAATTATTTGTTTATTTAAATTCTTAAAAAATATTTTTTGTTCACGTCATCACTAACTTCAACAATAAAATAAATAAAATAAAAATAAATAAATAAATAATTTTTTTTTTTAACATGAAGACGCCCGAAGGCCAGACCTACATTCCATTGAAATCCAAAGATACACTCCTAGATAAGTTTGGGGGAATATTTACCCACCAATCATGAGAACAATGACCCGAGCAATGCCACTTACAAACGAAATGGCCAGCCCTATTACAAGTTCTAGAACACCAAACATAAGTACAATCACAAAAAGAAGACGAAATGGAGCAAATGTCATCAATAATAGCTTGGATCTCCTAGTGTATCAAACCTTTTCTGTTGATAGCATCGATCAGGATTTTGTTATCCGCCTCAAAGATAACCGAGCTCCAATTATAAGTCCTGGCAAGAGAACACGCATCTCTAAGAGCCTTAGCTTCCGCCAAAAGTGGGGATGCCATAGGAAAGCAGCCACACCATCCTCCAATGATAGATCCCTAGGAGTCCTTAGCCACAACCGCAGCTGCGGCCAAAACATCTTCCGATTTCCAAGCTGCATCCGAATTGATTTTAATAACATTCGCTGGAGAGGGGGACCACTGCGGCTGAGGAGGAGCAACCAAAGGGATGGCTTCCTAGAGAACACAGACCACTTCCTTGAATTCCTCAAGCTGGTGTGAGGAGGCAAGGAAGAGGGAGAGCGGGTTGCGATCAATTCTCTCTGAAAAAGGAAATCATTCCTATTTTTCCACAATTCCCAGCATAAAAGAACAATTTTACTCAAACTTACAACACAAAAAGAGGGCGACTCACAAATAGAAATCCACCACGAACTGAAACTTTTAAAACCTTCTTTTCGAAAACGTAAACCAAAAGGAGAGGCAAACCAAGCCGCCCGAGCGGCGGGGGCAAAAGAAAAGAATGTGTTTAATAGATTCACGGTCCTCGCCACATTGGGTACAGGCAATGGGAATCACGATTCTTTTCGTTTGCAAGTTTTCATTAGAAGCAAAGGCGTTGGCTTGAGCTCTCCAAAAAAGGTTATGAATTTTTTTTTTTTGGGGGGGGGGGGGGTTGCGGCCGCCATATTGTTGAGAGGGCCTTCCTAGAGGGGCGGTTAGAAGAGGGAGGGGTGGATGTTGAGGTGAGGTTAACTCTGAGATGCGAATACCAAAAAGCATACCCCGAACGAACGAAGTACAAACCGGAAGCAGAGTGGTGCCAAACCAACTGGTTAATAGCCTGCTTTCTACCGATGGGAATTCGTTTAATTCGGCCTGAATCCTCCTCCACAAACCATGTTCGAATCAGGGGTAGGTTCCTTCACCGAGCATCGTGGATGATAAGTTGGTCCATGGTCTCCAGGGGGGCTGGCCTCCGTGATTCAGAAATTAGGGGAAGAGGGGATCCAATTGTCATTCCATATGTTAATTTTGGAACCACTATGAACATTCCAACGAACTCCTTGGAGAAGGAGCTCACGACCTTGGATGATGCTTCTCCATCCCTAAGATGGGTTATTCCCCAGCTTAGCCTTAAGGAAGGAGCAATCATGGAAGTAAATCCCTTTAAGGATGCGAGCCCAAAAAGACTCAGGGCAAGAGATGGCTCTCCAAGCTTGATTGGCAAGCATAGATAAATTCAACCCCTCTATGTCCCGAAAACCCAAACCACCCTGATTTTTCGGTTTTGAGATCTTTTCCCAGCTTACCCAATGGAGGCCACTATCATCAACCGATCCTCCATTCCACCAGAAATGGGCGAGGATCCCATTGATTTTCCAAGTAAAAGATGTTGGGATTTTAAAGCAGTGCATGACATAGGAAGGGATAGCTGAAAGGATAGACTTGATTAAAATCTCCCTTCCTCCATGGGAAATAAGGTTTGATTTCCAACCTTGAACTCTATTGATAATTCGATTGAAAAGAAAATTAAGAGCACATCTCTTAGACCGCCCCACCAGTACCTGAAGCCCTAAATAGTGGTCGCTTTCCTCCATCAACTGAACCCCCAAGAAGGAGAGAAGATCCTCCCTTTGTTGGCTAGTAGTGTTGGAAGAGAAAAAAACCTGAGATTTGTCGAAGTTAACAGCCTCCCCCGAGGCTTCACAAAAGCATGAGATAATTTCTTTGACTTTTTCCACCCCTCTAGTGGAAGCCTCACAGAAAAGAAGGCAATCATCAGCAAAAAAGAGATGGGATAAGGGAGAGCAAGTCCTCTTAATTCGAAGGCCCTTCCTTATCCCATCACTAGATTCTTTATTGATAAGGGAGGAAAAACAGTTCATGATAAAGAGAAAAAGACAAGAAGAGAGGGGGTCTCCATGCCTAAGTCCTCTTCTCATGGGAAGAGGGTTGAGATGACGACCTTTGAGAATTGGGGAGACGGAGGCCGAGGAGACACAAGACATAACACGGGAAACAAAAGCTAGATCAAAACCCCTTTTGAGGAGGATTTTTTCCATGAAAGACCAATCCACTTGATCGTAGGCACACGAGAGGTCAATTTTAAGAGCAATAGTGTAACGGCCGCCTTTTCTCTTATTTTTCAAAGTGTGGAATGCCTCATGAGCGATAAAAATGTTATCCTATATTTGTCTTCCTTTAATGAAAGCGGCTTGGACCGGGGAGATGAGGCTGCCCAAGAAAGGGCGCAGCCTATTAACCAATATTTTTGAAATGATTTTATAACTAAAATTACAAAGGCTAATAAGCCTAAACTATTTGAGATTTTTTGGACAGGGAACTTTAGGAATTAACACAATATTCATAGAGTTAAAACAATTGAGTAACCACCACTTTCGAAGAATCCCCTAACAGCCCCAAAAACATCCTTTGAAATTCTTTCCCAAAAACTCGAATAAAAGATACCTGAGAAACCATTCGAACCCGGGGATTTCAGCCTACCTAGTTGAGTTATTGAGCCTTTTATCTCTTCATCCGTGACCTGCTGCAGCAATGCAGCATTCATTTCAGCACTCACATCAGGTTGGGTTGCAGATAGAGCTTCTTCGGTTTTGTTCGAGGCTCTAAGGCCGTACAACTCTTTAAAATGACGGAAGACCATCGCTTTAATCTATCTTTGATCGTCAACCAAATCTCCTTAGTTGTTTTTGAGTCTCCTAATAGTATTTGCTTTTTTCCTTTGCATTGTATAGGCATGAAAGAATTGAGGGTTCCTATCTCCGGATTTGAGCCAAATAATTCTCAATCTTTGGCGCCAAAACCTTTCTTCCGCTTCCCACATTTGTCTGAGGGTTGAGAGGGCTCTTTCCTCTTCCTCTAAATCTGAACTGGTGGAGGCTTTGCTTTGAAGAGCCGTGAGCTTCTCCATTGCTTCTTTCATTGCCTTGTGCGGCTTATGCTCCATTCCTTCAGCTCCTTCTAGAAATTAAGTAACTTCTTGTTGAAAATGAACATTCTAGACCCACTACCCAAAAAATTCCATCCTCTGTCAACCACAATTTCGCAATCATTTTCCAGAAGCCATTTTGATTCGAACTTGAAATTTCTCGAGGGCCTAATCAGATCTGAGAAAAGTAAGATGATGAGGAGGGAATGATCAGACCCCACAGCTGGGGTGAGGATAATCTGAACTTCAAGGAATTGCGCTTGCCATTCATAGTTAGCCGCAACTTTATCAATACATTCGTTGATGTTAGTGCCAAGCTCTTGCTTGTTGGTCCACGAGTATTTGCACCCGTTATGTGGGAGTTCCATAAGATTACAGGTGTCAAAGAAGACATGAACCCAAGCGAGTTGGCTATCGCTGACATTGTTGCGATAAAGTTTATCCAAAGAAGAAGAGACAGTGTTATAATCACCCGAGACCATCATGGGAAGCCCCGGACAGCAGCACACTTCAACAAAATTGGCCCAAAACGTAGCCCTTTTGTCCCTTACCGGTTCTTCATAGATGAAGATATGGTTCCATTTCTTCCCTGTGCTAATATCTTCAATCTCTGTCTTAATATATCTGTTAGAAGCGGAGGAAATGATTACCGAGACCTCAAGGGTCCACCATAAGGCGAGCCCTCCCGAAAGTCCGACTGGATCAATAATAAAAGCTGAGGAGAAACTGAGATTTTCACTCTTCCTTTTTACAAAATCATATTTTTGTTTTGTTTCAGATAAGGAAATGATAGCTGGCCTATATTTCAAAATGTGCTCCTTGAGAGCTTGAACTGTGAGGGATTGGCCCAATCTCCTACAGTTCCAACATAGGATACTCATGGCGCTCGAGGCTATTGTTCTGGGACAACCACCGCAAGCCCTTTAATACCCGAAAAGGGGGTTTCTTCTTCCCCCACTTCTTGAAGAGTGATGGAAGGAGTAAAGCTCCCTATTACATTACACATTCCCTAGGACCTTTGATTTCCTTCCTTTTTGCATATTTTCCTTACTATTTTCTTAATTCCTCTCAGGCTTGAGGATGCTCTTCTCCCCAATAGGTTGCTTTGGGGATTCATAGAAGGTGAGAGACATCTAGTAACCATACCTTGTTCCTCAAAGATATTGCCAAGGACATCCATGTTATCATTAAAGATTTTAGCGTCCAGGTTCCAGATGCCCTTATCATCTTTGTGAACTAGGTTTGATACCATATCTTGGATTAGAACTATTTCTCTCTTTTTTTCACGATCAACTTGAGGGTCAGTTTCATAAATACGTTTTCCTTTCCTGTCCATTATGGTCTGGTCAAACGCTTGGGTTCCCATGTTATTGTTATACATTTCAAACATCCCGATGGCCCTTTAATTTTTTTCGTTCCCACCTTGTATAGAGTTTTCAAGAGCAAAAACAATAGAGGTCACCAATTTTTGATCAATAGCTAACCCTTCCATTTGGTTGGCACATGGAAAGTTAACTCCCCCTCTAGAAGGTGCTGAAGATTGGGGAGGGGTTCTTAACATGGTTTTATCAGACGAGAATTCTTTTGCTCTTAGAAAACTTCCATAAAGGGGGTTCTTTTTTTGGAATTTCTAAAAAAGGACAATTTTTTAGAACATGATCAATTCTTCCACGGGCATAGCAGTAATCCCCCAGCCTTTCATATTTAAAATTGGCCAAAATTTCCTCTTTTCTGGAACATTTGAGAAGGAACCCATGTTTTAAGGGCGAGTTAAGGTCAACTTCCACTCTTAGTCTTATGACTTTACACCAAAGGGAATGAACTTCATCATCCATGTCAATGTTGATGACCTTGTGAAAGAACTGCCCTATTTTCATGGCATTGTCCAAGGTCATCATATGATTGGGATACCATGAACTTGAACCAAAAATTCCGATGTTAAGAAGTTGATATTCTCAAACAAGGTATCCCCTGGCCATTCCTTGATGACCATTAGGGCATCATTGATGGACAAGGGGGTACCTCTCAAGACCCTAGATCGATCTTGGTTTCTTCCAAAAATGAACATGACGAAATTTGGATTAAGCTCCGGAATTTCAAAATTACCGTTTAGATGCCAAGCCTTTCCAACAATTGCTCTAACAGGGCCATCTTTGAAGGTCTTCTCTGCCATGATTTTAGCCACCAGAGTACGAGATTTAAGCTCCTAATTGAGCCCTCCATCTTCCTCCAGTTCTAGAGCATCCATCGCTGTGAAGATGAGATCAGGTTGAAGACCTTCCTCCATTGTTTCCAACCCACGAGTTGAAAGGAGGAGAAGAGAAAGGTTTTGGTTTGTTCTAGATCTAAACGGGGTGACGTGTGTCCAGAAACAGCTTCTCCTCTTGTTATTTAAAGCCATTTTGATTTTTCTTGGGGGTTGAGGAAATAAATGAAGATTCATCTTCCAGTCATTAATAAATTAGTGGTACCAGTCTTTGTAAAGTGTGTTCAAGTACAGAAGGCGAAGATAGGAGGAATAAATGGGTTGAGAATCCTTGCATTGAAGATCCGAGGTGAGCTGAGAGAAGGGGGATAAATTTATGATGGTTGTTGATGTCAAGAAGAGTGCCATTAATGCCCTAAGAGAATTCTTTGCTTTTGAGGAGAGTCTAGGAATTGCGGCATATTTTTTTTTTATTTCTTCTCTTAGGGGAGGAAGAAAGCTTGATGGGGAATTGATTTATGAGGGTGGGTGAGGACGAGAGAGGAGGCATTATAGCCCTAGGTTTTTCCATCGCTGGGGGGAGGAAGCTAGAATCGGCATCGCCGGAGCAGCGAGCTGAACAGCGGTAAATAAATTAGATCGTAATATTTTACTTGACCTAACATCTTATCATATTGGAAGTATATATCTAAATCATTTAACTCTTTAAATATCTAATTATTTTAGATCATTTAGAATATACACTTAATTTAATTTAAATTCAGCATAATTGTAGACCACTTAAACTTTTCATTAATAGGCAATCTCGTTATTAAACACTTTTAATAACAATATTAAGGAAGTCCTTTCTTCTAATGAAACTTTCAATTTCACTCATTCACTATTCTATTTATGACAATTTTTATGTTTGATACTGATCTAGTGCCAATAGCGAAGAAAATAAGAGGCTGCATCTGATAATTATTGGAAAATATTTAAAAAATATTCCCGACCATTTACTAGAGCAGTGTAGTAGAATCTTTTAAAATTCATAATTCTAAATCTAAGGATCTATAATCTAAGAAATTCATAATGACATAGAATATTGAAACATGACAAACAAGAAATTAATGTATAATAGAAATGTGAAATTTAAAGGAAAACTAAAAAAAAAAAGGAGGATTAAGAATACTTGGAATGTAGACTTTGAGAGGAACTACTAAGACCCCAAGATTTTCTCTACATTCTCTCCTTCCACACCTAAAGTGTGGGCTCCAAAATGTACTACTTTAGAAAAAATTTTAATTTTCTGACAAAAATATATTTTAAAACACATTTGAGATGCTAAGCTCAACTTTCAAGACCCATATTTATAATAGGCCAAGGGACAGAGTTAAACTCCAATTTTTCATATGTGGTACAAAAAAACACAATAAAACGTCTTTGTATTTTTTTTTTTTTATCATGGTAAATTCAGGGGAGGGGGGTGCTCTAGTGGGGGCTTGAACCCCGTCACTCTCACATAGGCGACCGAAAACTACACCACTAGGCTATGAGCTACTTGCTCATAAAACGACTTTGTATTGCACAAAACACGGTTGTGTGCTTTTAATTGGTTAATACAACACGTGTCACTCATGCATTGGTCAGTGCTGCACATGGATAACCCGCAGGCTCATGTCAGGCGTGACTCATGCCGCGCTTCAATTTGTCCGTTGCAGTTAACGCAGATACCTAGGGGTACATATCCAAGGCAAGATGGGTGCGGCACGGATCCTGGGCTACTTTTGCACAATTTTCCTTTCTTTTTGTTTTAAAACGCCATTTCTCCCTCTTTATTGAATTAAATTCTCATATGTAAAAATTTATCACATGAAATAATTCTTCTCATAAATTTATCTTCGTGGAAAGCTCAAAGCCCTCAAACAAAAGAACACCACTCAAAACTCAACAATCCGTGAACTAAAGCATGTTGCATCGAGGCTCAGGAGGAACAACAAACTCTTCAAGAGAAGATTATCTAAGCAGACAATCAATTAACCCATGTTGCAACCAAGTTGGCAACTATTGAATAAAACTTAGCTAGAATTAGAGCATTTCTTTTCTAGGTTTACTCCATGTAAATAGAAACTGAGTAGTAAAGTAGGTATTTTATTTTGTATAAACTTCATGTATCCCCTCATTTATGAATGAAATTACATATTACTTTGTGCAATATGTGTCTCAGAAACAATGTCCTTGCTATCTTAAGGATCCTCATTGAGATCCTCAAGGCAATGATATTGACGTCGAGCCCATAACTCTGGGAATCTCAATTTCAGCAGCACTTTGTTAGAATCTCAAATTGAAGGCACATATTTCTTTAAAATTTTGCCATTAATGGCCCTTGGATGGGTTTTCCCATATAAATCTTGAAGTGTAGGTATTGTCTCCAAGCACCTCAATAATCTTAAGCGGATGTCCACAATTTAGGAACTATTGACCATAGACACAATCTTTTCGCTAATGGGAAAAATAACTTTGTAGACTAAGTCTTCCAAATCAAAGGATCTTGGTTTAACTTTTTTTATTGTAAGCTTTGGCTATCCTTCTTTTCTTTTCTCAAGCTTATGAAGAGCATCAAACATTCATTTAGTTGATCTATCATGACATGTTCATAATCAAGTTTAGAAAACTTTTCTTGATGGGCCACTATTATATATTGACCTGTTATTTCCATTTTGAGTACATCACCATGGCAATATGTCAAATGAAAAGGAGTTCTCCTAGCAGCATCTCTCTTAGATGTTCTGTAAACCAAAGAGCATTAAGTTGCAGCTCATGCCACTTTCTAGGGTTGTCCTTGACCATCTTATCTATATTGATCATAAAAATCTTATCAGTTAACTCTAGTGGGCCATTTGCTTGGATATAATAAGGATTAGAGTTTAAGAATTTCAATGTTAAAATTCTTAGTGAACTTAAACTCAGACACATTGCACACTTGAGCCTGATCAACCGTTATCATTTTAAGAATTGCAAAACTGCACATAATATACTTTTTGGATGAAATGACTCAGTTCTTACTGATTGATGTTTTTTTAAGGCTTAGCTTTGACCCACTTTGTATAGTAGTCTATAGTTACTATGATGTAAGAGAATTGTTTACTTGATGGAGGATTAATTTCTCACATGGTATCGATTGCCTATCCTTGAACGGGCCAAAGTTTAACTATACAATGCATCTCATATGCAGGGACCCTAGGAACATGGCCATGTCTATGGCATGCTCTACATGCCTTGGCATACTTGATGCAATCATTCATTATTGGTGGCCAATAATAGCCATAGCGCCTGATCAACCAATGCATCTTGTTTCCAACTAAATTAGATGCACAAATACCCTTATGTCCCTTGCCATGCCTAACATGGCTTCATCTATGTCTAGGTAGTTGCGGAGGACTCCACTGTCATCTTTTTTTGTATGATTGCCTTGATTTGTCATATAGGTGATACATGTGTGCTCTTATTTTTATTTTCTTATTTTTACTGAACCATATTGTTGAAATATTTCCCTGTAGGTTTTCTCCAATCCTCCGTTTGTTTAATAATGCTAAGCTGTATCTTTGGGCAATCAAAGGGATTCCTCTAACCACCTTACTATCAGGTACAAAGGACTTAGTGATCTTGAGATCTTGCTCTAGGACCTTGGTCTTGATGACCAAGGACTCCTCAAACCAAATCTATTGTAACTTATAGCTAGAGGCTAATTAAGCCAAGTTATTGGTTACCTTATTGTGTTCTCAACAAACGTACTCAATCTTGACTTCATAAAACATTTTCAATAGCTCTTGTAGTATGAAAACATATCCTTTTGAAGTATCAATGAAACTCCCCATTACTTGGTTAATTACTAACTGTGAGTCTCCCTTTTTTAACACAAGAGACTCCCATTTCAAGGAGGGTTTCAAGGCCAACGATTAATGCCCCATATTTAGCTCTTTTACAGAAGGTACCTACCCCTAAGGGAGACAACAAAATTGCTAATGACTTCCAAGGCCTATTACGAAAGCCACCCCCTTTTCATTGGTTAATTTATCTTATATGTTAGGATAGTCTGCCAAGAATTATGCAAAATCTTGGTCTTTTACTAATGTTTGTGACACATAGAATAACTTGTATTAAGGTAGAGTAATTCTCCACTTATTCAACCTTTCTCTCATCAATGGTATATCTAGAATGTACTTAAGGACATTTGTGTAAGCAATTACATAAATATTGAATGCAAAAAAGTAATCTCTCAACTCTTTAGACACATAATACAAAGACATACACAACTTTTCAAGGGAACTGTACCTTTTTTTTGCAATCATTAAAAAATGGCTTACGTAAAATACAAGGTTTTCAAACCTAGGGCCTTTTCTTGTACTATGAAACAACCTTTGAACTCAAGAGGCGGAGACTTACACCTTTAATGGCTTCCCCTGGTTTGATTGAATCAACATCGGTGGCATGATCAAATATTTTCTAATGGCCTCAAAGCCTGCTCGATGTTGCTCTTCCCATCTAAAGTCATGTTCGGACTTCAGTCTCAGTAATGGTGAGATGACTTTGGTCTTTCCTGCAACATTCGAGATGAAACGTATTAGGAAATTGACCTACCCAAGCAACGTTAAAGTTCCTTTATGTTAGAGGACGGTTTAGTGTTTTGAATGGATTTTCCCTTGTTTATGTCAATCTCAATCACCTTCTTATGCATGCGAAAAACCAAGAAATTTGTAGCTCGAAACCTCGAAGACACACTTTAATGAGTTCATCTTGAGATTGTGGCTTTTCATTAGTAAGAACGCACTTCTAAAATCTTCCAAGTGCACAACTTGGGCCTTTGATTTGTCCCTTATATCAATGACGTAGACATCCATTGACCTTTCAATCAAGGCATGAAAATCTTATTCATGGCTTGTTTGTATGTGGCTCAAGCGTTTTGCAATCCAAATGGCATAGCCACCAAACAAAGTTCCCTATTGATCCAAGAAACCCAAACGCAATCTTAAAGGTTTCTTTTGAAGCTATCATGATTTGGTGGTACCCTTAATACCCATCCATGAAGGACAAGACCTCATGCCTCCAAGTCGAATCAATGGGAACATCAGCAGTGGGCATAGAGTACTTGTCATTTAGCGTAGCAACGTTCAAGTCCCTGAAGTCAATATGGACTTTGATTTTGCCATTCTTTTTTATCACTTGGACTATGTTAGCTTACCATTCAACATAGCTTGTCTTACAGATGAATTCCACCTTCAGTAGTCTCTCAATTTCCTCTTGACCATGTTTATCATCTCTTGAGACATTCTCTAGTGGGCGTGGACAATAGGCTTTAAACTTGGCTTGATTGGTAGCTTACGCTCTACCACCTTCCTCTCTTAGTCCGGCATCTCATCATGCTGTAAAGCAAAGCAGTCCTTGAACTCGAGGAGTAGGTCTACATATTCATTCCTCTATTCTTCAAAGAGCAGAGAACTCATGAAGGTAGGTCTCAGTTTTTCCTTAGCATACTTATTGACTTCTTAAAGGGTATCATGGACCTCAGCCCTCAAATCATCCATTTTAGTTGGTTCTATATTCAAATCAGCTAACACCAAATTTTTTTTTTTTTGTTTGTTTTATTTGGACCACAAAACGCTTATCTAGGTCAAATAGTTGTTCAGTTCATGAATTATCCTCAGCATGCCAAGGGACTAGCTTTGCAATGGCTAAGGAGACAACGCTTTAGGCCTCTAATAGGAGGGTCTGGATACCCTCCATAAGGCATCATACGCACCTTTAAGTTGCCCCTCTTCTAAAAGAGCTCTCAAGAATTCCTAGAAGTCGAACCCATTTGATTCCACTTCTACCTAGTCAGCTTCGGCCTCAGTGAGTGGGTACTTAAGGATGGCTAGATCATCTTTCTATTGTTCGTTTTAGACTACTATCCTAAGAGGAGTGATCTTGGATATCGTTAGTTGTCTCGCTCCATCTACATAAAACTTTGCTTCAACAAAGTTAGAATAAGACACGAATGGCTTATAATCCATAACAACAATCTCATATCTGGCATGGTTTTAGAAAATCAATAACTAGTTTAATGAGAATGGAATACAGTAATTGATGTGAAGCCAATCCCTCCTATGTAAGGCATTTTAACTTGAGGCTGTATCGACCATGAAGAAGGATGTTATCTTACTTAAGGTTAACAACAGTCAATGCTATCGGGATGTCCCCTTCAAACTTGGTAATGGCTCTAGAAAAGCCACGAATTGTCACATCAAAAGTAATTAAGTCATCTCAAGTGGCCACCAACATATATGAAGGCACGATATTGATGGTGGAGCCATTATCCACTTTAATCTTGTTGATGAAAATGCCATAAAATTTTACTTTGGTGTACAAAGGTTTAATGTGTTTTTGCGGGCGATAGAAGGCGCACCAAACATCATTTTGCCTTACGTTAGGATGATCGTTAGTTAACTTTGAGATTGCATATTTAAATTTAAAGGACGGGGACTTAGAAGTGCATTTGGAGGCCCTTACATTATCCACTTGTTCCACTTGAGGTGCTTCATCAACTACCGGGATGTCATCTTCCAGGCTAGCTCAAGCTTCTATAGCGATAAACTTTTGCAGAAAGACTAAGACAGTATTAGCTTCAATTGTTCGGTCATGGACCCAAACTGGTTATGAAGCCTCTCGATTTTCTCTTCTTTGAGACCTGTCTCTAGCTACATATCATCAGTTTGAGGTTAAGTGTCAAGTCCAACCTCTCAAGTACTCCTCCACCAGCTGAGGGTGGAGTTTGTCATGGAGAACATTCATTATATCTGCCAAGTTGAGTCAACCTAATTTGAGGTTCCACCAAACACTAAGAGTACTATAATCCTCTTCGTCATTTGATAATTTTCAAGCCCATGAATCCTTAGCAAATTGTTCCCATCGAGGTTCTTCTCCTTTGGAGGAGGAGATATTGGCCCACCTTTCAGATTTTTTGCATGGTTTTCATTGGCTTTTGTAGACCAATAGCCCATCTTAATTTAGATCATCAAGATCCATGTTCTCTGAGCTTCTTGGCCAAATATGCGTAATAACGGGTCCTTCATTCGAAGGATCTTTGGCTAGCCATGGGTCAAGCTAGGCCCACTTTTCTGTTTCCTTTTTCCAATGCAACTTCCTTTTCTATGTCCTAGTGAGCTTGTTGGATCCACCATTCCACTGACTAGGTCAGTTTCTCCTCCATATATTGCAAAAACAAACTAGTCGATTGTTGTCTTGTTGGTCGTGAATCCTGGTTGGTTGTTAATTCCATAAAGTGGTAGATATGATTCTTCTTAGGGTGTCCCATTCTTATGATTAACTAAGTCTTCGCATAAGAATTACTCGTTTGATCTATGAACGAGGATACATCTGATGGCATTTTTATTTATAGCATAGGATCGAACAGTAAGACACAATCCAGTAAGAGCTTAAGGTCTCTCATTACCCTTGGAGCTTAACATAGTAATCACAGCATATGACATAAGAGACCTTTCTAAATCTAGGGCTATCTTCTCTCGTCTTCGTAGGCTAACTGCCTCTCCTATAGTAAAGCGCATTTCCATGGCTACTTGCTTGGCCACAAACAACATAATAGATGTCATTGCACAGTAGCTCGATAGCAAGTTTTTAAACACCAAACACTTGTTGGTTTGGTGTAATTTGTAATTTGTCATCAAACACAACTCATCTTATGAACCCGTCCAGAGATTTGGAAACTTTAGCATTCAATCTATAAATAGCCTTTGCGATAAGCATTTGTAATCCCTTGCCTTCTGGATGTCGTTTAGCATCATCACTTTCATATTACAAGATGAGTTGTTAGATGTGACATGGTTCTGGCCTACGAGTTTCACTACTTCATTAAAGTTGATTTGTATAAGACCCGAGAAAGGATTTTCATAAACACCTTGGCCCCTGTCAGGGAAAATCAATTACCTTGCCTCATTGGTGTCTTGGACTGCATTCCAAAGGGGACATAGTTCTTCACAGGGTAGATGAAAGAAGAATTCCACCGTCCCTCTCAAAGAGTTAGGATTGAGTTTCTTATGTTTCCCTTTGCTATTAAGCTTTTGATTTCCTTCACGCCAATAATAAGTTGTGTTGGCTCTTGACAAATCAAATGAACATTAATGCAACTCACATCTTGGCAGAATGGGTAGGCGTCTTGGCGAGTTGGACCAACAACCTTCATAGTGGCGGGTTGGAGGATGGGGAAGTTGGAACATGCCTAGGCAATGGAGATTGACCTTGATGAGTAGAGCTTAATGTAGATTAAATTTTAAAATTATTTATTTTTCTTATTGGTTCGTTTTACTTTAGTCTTTTAGCATAACTAGGAAATCTCCTCTCTATAAAGAGAAGCTAATTAGGGTTAGGTGATTCAATTCTCGATTTTCAATACTTTTATTTTGTTTCTTTCATATTCTTAGATTGTGAGAATGAAGATTGAAAATTCCCCTTTGTTTCTTATTCGCTTAGCAACAGAAATTTAATGGCAGGTTGTTGAATCCTTCCGTTCCTAACTTTCATCTTTTTGGCGCTGCATTAGTAGGTATGAGAGCTTACAACATTTACCGTTATTGCTCTTAGGTGACACAGGTACATCGCTGCTTGAAACATTTTCTTAGAGAGACCATTAATGTCAGATTGATGTGAGATTAGAGAAGATGAAGGAGATTTTCTGGTGTATCAAGTTGAGTTGGAGCAATTGGATGCAACACCCAAACAAATAGCTACGGCTCAGCCTCAACAACTACCTAATGTGGGAGGTAAGGATGAAACTAAGGAAAGCTTCAGCAACCCATTTGATATGGTTGGAAACCAAGGACAGAATATTAGGAGGGATCAACCAAATTCTACCATTTTCGATTACTTAAAAAATTGAAGGTGCAAATCCTGGCTTCCAATTGAGATTTTGGAGCTTGCCAGTGGGAGGCAACTGGAGGAGTTCTAGGATTGGTTGGATTCGGAAAAAAGGGTGCTTGAATTCAAGGAAGTAGTGGAGCATAAGCAAGCATCATTGGTGGCTACTTGGTTGAGGGTTAAAGCTGCCTCCTAGTGGAAACAATTGAAGCACGCCCGGCTTAGGTAGAAAAAAGCAAAGATTGAGATGCAGAAGAAGACAAAGAAGCACGTGCGTAATGCCTTCATTCCACATAATCACGCCAGGGATATCTATCTACTCCTTTAAAATGTGCGTCAAGGTTCTCATTATGTTAATGACTACACGGCAAAGTTCTATGCCTTAGTCACAAGGAACGATTTGGCAGAATCCGAAAAGTAGTAGGCAAATAGGTATGATTGCAGTTTGAATGCATCTTTTCTATCTTATGAGTAAGTCAAAGGGCTTTGCATTTGGAGATGCAACAAAAATGACATTAAGTTGGTGGTACTTCGAATGCCTATGATAGTGGGTGTGATCGGGTACGATCTCCGACCAACTCAAGTGCACAAGTTCAAGTAGGGACCCCTATTTTTGCCAACCTTGGTATACCAAGTAAGGAGTATTAGGCTTATAGTTAGAAGACTCGTTACTTCAAGTGTGGCAAGTTGGGTCATCATGCCGCAGAGTGTCAGAAGGGCGATAGACCTAATAAAGGGTTGTATATCGAGGGACTTCATACTAAAGTTGGCAAGTTAGAAGGTAAAGATTATTTGGCATCAAGTGGCGAAGAAGAAGTTGTTGGTGACGAAGGCCACCTATTAGTGGTCCAGCTAGTTTATTTCACGATTTAAGAGGCAGAGGGAGATGGTTAGGTCCTAAATAACATCTTTCATATGACCTACATGATTGGAAAAAAGCTATTTTGCCAAGTTATTGATTCTTGAAGCTGTGGGAATGTTATTTTTGAGGAGGCAGTCCGGAAGCTGGGATTAAAGATAGAGGACCATCTGAACCCTTGCAAGTTGTCGTGGCTCAAGAAAGGAAACTAGGTAACCATATCTGAACATTGCCAGGTTAATTTTTCTCGAGAGGGAAGTACCAAGATGGTGTATGGTGCGATGTGGTTACCATGGATGTGTGCCACTTGTTGTTTGGGCGACCATGGCAATCGTCAGAGGCGCTACCCATGATAGAAGATGGAATACCTATAGCTTGGTGTTTAAGGGAACAAAGATAGTGTTGTTGCCTAAGAAAGACAATGTTCCACGTTTGGTGAATGGCAAAAGCCCGAATCTCCAAACTAGGGCCATGCTTGCCAAAGGAGTTCATGAGAACAAAAGAGATTTTGTATTAATTAGCTAGGAGTGCTATGATAAATAGGGAAAAATACCAAGAGATGTGGAAAGCTCGTTAAACGAACTTGCCGACTTCGTCCCAGGTGAGTTACTGAGTTCTTTACCACCGTTGAGGGATGTTCAGCATCGGATGGACTTGCTGCTAGGAGTTGCCTTACCAAACAAGCCACTTTACCAAATAAGCCCTGCGGAGCATAAGGAGCTTGGGCACCAAGTTGAGGGGTTACTCGCTAGAGGTTTAATTTGGGAGAATTTACGCACTTCTGCAGTTCTAGCTCTCATGACGCCATAGTTGGCGGATGTGTATTGACAGCAAAGCCATCAACAGTCCTCAGCTCTACCAACTGAGCTAAGGTCGGATCATCATTTCATAACTATGGCTAGAAATGTATTTGAAGCACAGAAAATTGGATGAGAATATGTTCTATTTCATATGTGCAGGAAAGATCGTAAGGTTCAAATGTAATGTAAATGGCCACTGTGCACTAAGAGTTTTGAGCAAGTTGGTTTTTTTTGGGGGAAGGAACTATAGGCATTTTATGAAACATCTATATAATCGTTTGTATGAGTGCTTTTATTGAGCACTCAAAGCACAGCCATCAATAAGATCACAGTACATTATCAATTGTCCATTCCGAGATCTTGGGTAATCTTCTTGAATTTGTTGTTGTTGAGAACATTAAGAAAGGGGACCATAAGCTATATCTGGTCGAGTTTGCCAATAATATCTCAAAAAATCAATGCATGGGGTTTTGCCTTTCAGATCGTCGACAACTTTGTTCCTCACTCACAAATAGACCTTACACCATTTGCAGATCTTACCTATCCACATGGGAAGGTTGAATACTTCATTTCCAACCTTCAAGAGATACATGAGCAAACCCAAGCATGGTTGCAACATGCAAGCACCAAGTATACGACAGTGAATCGGAAATGACGCCGAGTAGTGGATCTTTAAGTTGGCGATCAGGTAAGAACAATTTTGACTAAAGATTAATTTATTGCATGGGAGGACAACAATGCAACAACCTGAGGATTGGATCACTATTAATTACTACAGAGATCAATGATAAAGCTTACCACCGCAGCTACCAAGTGGAATGATGACTTTAGACATCATCAACGTCAAACACCTCGTTCTTTATTTTGGAGGGAATGACCTAGATGATCCTTTGGTGAATTCAAGGGAGAATTCTCTCTAGACTGAAGAGGATGATGCAGCTCACATCTATATGAGAAGGGCAGGCGTGTTGGCAGGTCAGACCAACAACCAGCATATTAGCAACATGGAGGATGGGCAAGTTGGGATAACTTTGAGTATGAGGGCTTAATGGTGATTAGAAGTTAGAATTATTTTATTTTGTTATTATCCATTTCATTAGAATTATTTTATATATTTTTTATCCATTTTATTTTTAGTCTTTTAGTATAACTAGGAAAGCTCCTCCTTATGAAGTGGAAGGCTAATTAGGGTTGTGTCATTGAGTTCTAGATTTTTAATACTTTTATTTTGTTTCTTTCTTAATCTTGGTGGTTGTGAGAATTAAGATTGAAATTTCTCCATTCTTTCTTATTCGTTTTAGCAATAGAATTTCATAGGAAGGCTGTTGAATCCTTTCGTCCCCAATTTTCAGTTTTTTGGTGCTGCATCAAATATTTCCCAAAATTAGGGAACTGGTTGGACTTTCTAGCCCTAACATCTTTTTTCACTAAAATATTGCAAATGACTAGAGGTTCGTTACCATTTTCGGCCATGTCAATTGCCTAAGGAGGAATCTCATCCTTGCCTATGACCTCATGCATGTAGGTTGCATATGAGCTATGTAGGCATTCTTCTTTCAGGACCGTCAGTATCTAGCTGCACATTCTTCTAGTTGGAGTAGACTAGTCAAGTTGGATCCCTTGAGCTTCTATTTAAACTCGATATCCAAGTCATTCAAAGCCAGCCTGGCATATTCGACTTCAAGGAGAGCCACATTACATTTTAGCCTGACTCTCTTGAACTGATTATTATGTATCCTGCACTGATTCTCCTAAATATTGTTTCATTTGAGCCAAGTCAAACATAAAGGTGCCTAGCTCCATCATTGGAAATTCAAACTGAAACTATCTAGGCATGCTCCACCAACTATAAATGGGATTAGGTGATAGACTTATGTACAATTGAAAGGAAATTCCTAGCAAAGAGCTAGGAAAAACCTTTAATTTTAAATAGCGATTGATAGCCACCATTCTACACTAACAATTAAATCTTGCCTAGTGTTCGAGAGCTAATATGTTGGCTTTCACCAAGAAAAGAGTGAACTCTAGTATTTCACATCCCCTTGTAAATCGGTAAGCCATGTCCACGTAGTCAGGTTATGACTTACTGTATATTTATTTGTTAACCCTTCGAAAGCCTGTGTGGTCACCGTAAGTACAGAATCAAAAAAAAAAAAAAAATTGCAAAAAGGGACTCCCAAGGAGTTGTAAGTGAGTCTAATTTACGAACTGCATGTGTTTGACCTAAATCAATCACCTATGAAGAGGGTTAATGCTTTTGGTGAATCCGACTTTGGTTTGCAATTGTTTTTTGAGTTTAAAGACTTGACATGATTTAAAAGGGATATGGACCTAGCTTAAGAGGCAGCTGGGGTGATGGAGCAGAGCCCACTGACACCTTATCTCATACACTTAAAAGCTAGAA
The DNA here is from genome assembly GCA_018398585.1 of Simmondsia chinensis. Taxonomy (NCBI): domain Eukaryota; kingdom Viridiplantae; phylum Streptophyta; class Magnoliopsida; order Caryophyllales; family Simmondsiaceae; genus Simmondsia; species Simmondsia chinensis. The sequence continues at coordinate 27,979,435 of JAGTTD010000002.1, read as the reverse complement.
ACTGAGGTATAGATAAGCTCAAGAGCTTAGCATTCCACTCACAAGTCCGAGTCTACAGATGTTTAGGTGTGGCACCTTGGACTTATGATAACTCAAAAGAGTTAAAGCTTAACACGATTTAGGCGGAACGAACTGTATTTAGGTCACTGGATTAGGATCAACACAATCAAGGTCACGTCTTGGCCGTTAAAGCCCTAAAACAGTAACTCAAACCTAAGTTCACTTGACTTGCTAAGTAGTGACATCAGTTTCAAGAATAATGCAATCAAGCTTGAAGCTTGGCCATCAAAGCCTTCAACCAATGACTCAAATCTTAATTCATCAATGTGAAAAAAGAAAAAAAAATTAGGACAAAGAGTTCACATATGAAACCCAAGGATTGTATTCCCTTGATGAAAGTAAATGAGCAACAAGTAATATGAAACCCTATCCACTAAACACACATTAATTAATATCTAAGGCAAGAAGGTGTCAAACCACAAGACTAAGAGTATGTGAATCTATTTTATGACCTAAATTGATTCAAGTACAATTGAGGGTTTATGTGTTAATTAATTAAAGGAAACAGTAACTAATCTAGGCGCTTTAACTTCTAAAGGGAAAAAGAATATGGAATTGGAATCTAAGGTTTTGAATCCATCATTTGCCAATTACTCTTGCGTTAACTCTTAAATTGGGATTATTGACATGTCGCACGTGTAATGGTTTAGTTTATAATCTTCAACCGATTAAGATGATATTATTGGTTTGACGTATTGACTCTATCTAACTTAACAATTGTGTGAAAACTATTGCTTGATCAATTAATCCTAAGGCTACTAGCACAAAGAATTAATTTATAAATATCAATATCAATGATTAAAAGTCATAAAGTCAATCATCATCTGAATTGAATAATTGATAAAGCATGATAAATCAAAGTATTTCTCTCAAGGAAGCAATTCATGTAACATAATCAAATTATCCCAAATAAAGTAATACAAAAGTCAAAAGACTCAAGACTTCATGTAGTCATAGATATCAGGTTAGTTCTCCATCAAAGATAAACCGGTGAAGGAGGAGATGAAAGAGCCCATTTCGATCTTCACGCTAAAATTGCTCACGTTCCAAATAAACAAAAAGGAAAAATTGAGAGAAAGAGAGGAAGAGGATGTGAAGTAGTCAATTAGCGAAAGAATGAGTCCCCAATCAAATGCTGCTACTGCTCCCTCTCTGCTTTTACCAATGCTCTGCTGCTGCCAATTTAAACCCTAAATCGGAGCTAGGCATGTGTGCTAATATGATGGTGGGCTGCGATTCTAGTAGGCTGACGTGTGGGTGGTAGTGCGCTGAGCTAGAGGTTTGTTTGCTGGACTGTAGACATAAGGTGTTGGTGGGATGCGGCATTTGACCAAGTGGAGCTGAACAATAGGTAGTGGTGGGTTAAACGGGGCTACGGTGCTATGGATGTGCTGCTGGTGCATGTGGGTCTAGGTGGAGCTGCTGCGCCCTTGAGGTGGGGGCCTGCGTTGATGGGTCTGGAGATGGATGGGCTAGAGACAAGTGGGACTGGGCTCACTGGTGCGCAGTTGGGACGGGAGGTGCTGCGCTACGGCTGGGCTGCATTTATCGACTTGATTCAAATGCCAACGCATCAAATTTTATCTTGCTTGCACCATAGTTTGACCATTTAAGAAATTCTAATCTTCGAACCTATAAAACATAAATATGGCAAAAGTGAGGCGAAAAGAGCTAAAGTATCAGCAAAAAGACGCGTAAATATGAGACGCATCAACATGCTACCCTAAGTAAGTTACGCTACTCCAAGGAATAAAGCACAAGTGTGCGGTAAAAGAAAACATGAAGAAATTTTGCCATATTGGTGTTGGACCCTTTACAAAAGAAATAGTATTTCTAATTTATAAACCTTAGTTTTAACTGCTGCGTCCTCGAAAACTAGCATATTTGCCCCATGTTCTACCTCCATTCTAGTTTAGCATGCTAAAATTTTGTTGGACATGCTTAAACACACATGCTCGACATCCTTTTAGATTTCCCACGTCCATCTGCTTCTTTTTGGATATGCTTGCTGCCCACTTTCCTTAATATGTAGTCTAAATAACTATTACAAGCCTGGAATTTGTCTTTCTTCTAGCTTTCTCGGTAGTCCCTTAAGCTTGAACCCTTTTTACCGCTTCAGCCATCTCGAAAGGTTGTTAATCATTTAAGGGTTTTCAACTCCCAAAGCAGCTGAACTCGAGCCATCGTTGTTACTCTTTCCAAAGACTAGTTATGCGTTGAGCATGGACCCATATGACAAGCACGTGTCCTTCTATCCTTAAATGGCATCGTCCTTACTCCCTTGTGTTTGGAATTTAAACAAATTCCCCCTTTAGCTGTAGGTAATTTCAGGTTTCCAACAGGTAAAATATTCGTTTGATTTGACCATTAACAGCTACATGGAGCTCAATACAATGATGTTTGATGCTTGAGTTGTCTTTGCTCCCGCATTATAAATATCGCACTTAGGGATTTGAAATTTTCACCTCACACATTGTGCTCTTTCTTATGCAATCTTCAAGCACTCAAAACTTGCTCTTAATCACTTGCTTTTCTAGCTAGTTCTCAGTTTTAAGAATTTTCTTTAGTCCATTTATCCTTAGACCATATAAATAGCCCAAATTACGCATTGCATCTCTACCTCTGTCCCTAAGGCTGATAGCCCTATAGAGTTTCTAACGCGCTTAGTTCAGTCTGACAACTTAGTGGCTTTGGATAAGCTCCATGTCCTTGTTGACCTTTCTTCCATTGAGAAGGACGCTTCCTGAGGAGGGTCCCTCTTTATCATATGAACCATACATTCTTCGCCCAATCTTTAATCCCTCAAAAGAGGTTCCAAGCCTCGAGGGCATATTTCTTGACACTATTGAGTCGCCTTTACTCTGTTCTATGTTTGCTGGCTATCCTTAGGGAGGAAGACGTATATATAAGGAGTATGCCCATTTTAAGGGGTGGGTGCTCTTGATGAAGTAGTATGAAGATTGGGTGGACCAAATGATGCTTTCCTATGAGTTGAAATGGAGGTATCTTCGCATATTTGAGGCCATTGGACTATATAAGGTGTCGCTAATGTATGATTTTATGACGACCCTCTTTTGCTATTGGAATACCTGTTACAGCACTTTAGTCCTTCCAGAGAGTTTTCTTGGCAATACCCTGGAGGATATTGCAGCTTTGATAGGTATTTCACATGGAGGGTCCATAGTGCCTATAGTGTCTTTCATCTCGAAAGATGTTGAAGCCTTTGCTTCTTCTTTTTCTATGACTTCTTTTTCCATGGGTTATGATACATTTGTTAACTTATTTTTCAAAGAACTTCATAACTTTTGGCAACGCTCTAGGGTGTTTTGGTTAAACATGTTTTTCTTTTCTAAATGCTTAAACACTATTCTTCATCTCTATAAATAGTGATGGTTAACCTAGTCTTTAGCTGTGGCTGTTTGGCTTAGGGACCACTCTTCTTGGCTCAATTATATGGATGTCATAGGGAAATCATTCTGAAAAACTATTTTTTCTAGATCGAAGGACCCTTGTCGGTTATCCAGTTGTGGGTTCAAGCCCATTTCCACCAGCTCTGCCATAGAGGACCCTTGTCCACACAGATGACACTTTTAGCTATCATGGAGTGTACTATGCACGCATAGAGGTTTTTTTCCTTCCATAGTCGACCTTTGAGCATTGCCTCAAGAAGCTATTAGCTTCTCGTGGCATGTCAGGGTCCAATGAAACTCCGTTTAGGGAGAGGAAGCTTGGTCCTCACTGGTACATAAAATTGAACCTAAATTTTGATGTCTCCATTGACATCAACGCTTAGAACTGGCAGACAATCTTGTGCCCTTAATACTTCTTGTTTTACCACTAGACGCACCTTGGTGTGGGGTCTGTTTGGCCTATAACTTTTGCCAGGCAATTTGGATGGTCTAACATATTCCTTTCCCTAAAGTTTTGACTAAAAACTTTTGGTAGTGCAAAAGGGCCTCCATGCAGCGTACTGCACTCTAGGAGCTCCAATAGACCAACCTAGCCACTCGATCAGCTTTTAAGGATCCGAAACCTTGCAAGTATTCCTCATATGCCACGCCTTGCTTTTCAACTTGGTACAAGGCCAATTTGTCCTCCTTGGAGGCTAAGAGCACCAAGTAGTATTACATGCTTTTGTTTGACCATGTAGGTACCAGGCTAAGAGCAATCCAGCTAACTAAGATGAAGCAGACTCAAATCAGGTAGGCTTTGCCAGGTAACCACTTGACCCGGATGCTTAAGGCCCTTTTACTACTCAAGTCAGCCAATGTACTCGGTTAATACTTTTTCTTTTGCATCTCCTGCCACTCAAAAGAGTGCAACAGAGACTCTCAAGGCTACTAGGAGCTGTACATGGTTACTTTTGGAGGAATCCCTTCTTGAAGCCACTACACCAGCATCAACAATTAGTGGCTTAAGGAAAAGGAGTAGGAGCAGAGCTTTAACCATGCCACAAGCGAGGATTGCAAAGGTGGTAGAAGAAGAAGATGATGAAGATGATAAAGAAGTTTCAATCTCTCAAATAGAGAGAAAGAGGAGAGCCAAACATCCTCAGCAAGAGGTACTAGCCTTATTCTATTTGTTTTCTTCTTTACTTGGTTCTCATGAGTTTGTTATGACCTTTATTTGCTTATTTCAGGTTACTCCAGCCCTAGTCATTGTTAAAATTCCAAACTCCCCCTCAAGGAGTCAAGTCGTAGGGTGTCCCCAAAAGACAAAGCCAATGAGCTCAACTGCTAAAGAAGCAAAGGGAACAACAAGTACTCCAAGAAGAAGTCATCTCAGTGGACATCTAACTCAACCAAACTGCCATTCAGTTAGCAACTGTAGAAGATTCACTTGTTAGGACTAGGAATTTCCTCTCCCGCAGATGTAAAGGAAATATTTCATTTTATGAGTTGTATTTTTACTAACATCATGTAAATATCATGTACTTCCTTCATTTTAATGAAATTACACAATTAATTATTCCAACATGTTTGTCAAGCATAAGGTTCTTCACTTAGAAATTTTTTTTTAATATCACAAGGATCATTATTTATATCATCGAGGAATTAATATTGAAGTTTGGCCCATAATTCAGGGAATCTAAACTTATGAACATCTTTGTTAGAATACCAAATTGAAGGTGCACATTCATTTAAGAACCTTTCACTAATCACTCTTGGATGGGTTCTTCCATCTAATTGACCTTGGTTTGACCATCTTGTTGTAAGCTTCTACACTCTTCTTTTTTACTTCTCAATCTTATGAATAGCATCAAGTCTATCTTAATCTAAATTAATTAGTTCATCCACCAAAACTTACTTGTACTCAAGTTCAGTAAACTTCCCTAGAAGAGCCAACCTTATAGATTGAATTGTTACTTCCATTAGTAGCATAACATCATGGCTATACATCGATGTTAGGAACAGTGTTCTGAAATTCAGATTTATTCTGGATATATTATTTTAATTAATAAATAAAATTGAAGTTTCAGTCATTTCCTAGTTAAATTTGTGAATGTGAGCATTTATACTGCATGTGATTTTCTTTTGGGAGACATCCATGAGATGGGTGTAGTCCTCAGACTACAATGTACATGTTTGTTCTAAGTGGTTTATGAGACTAAGCCACAGATAGACTTGGAACAAATGGCATGGATTGTTGTTTGAAAAACTCGTAACCGAAGACAAGTTTGGAGCACTTGTATGTTAAGACTATAACGTGACACTTTATATGACTTGTCTTGGTCATGTGGATGGTGATCCAAAAGTATTAGGGTAGTGTGTTTAATAAGATTGACATACTGAATTGGACCATGTGGATTACTTATTTCTAGACTACTGTCGGAGATAAATGATTCATATTGTACTGTTTGAATGACGATCCTAAATCCTGAGGGTATTCTGAACTTGTGCATGGAGCGTTAGTAACTTTGGTGTACTATAAGTAATGTCCAAATGAATGACTGAAATCCCACGTACACTGGGTAGAGGCGTGAAGTGTGACAAGGACTAGGTACTCAATAGGGAATCTACAAACTCTTATATGACACAGATGTCCCCTTAGTTGATTCGCAAAATATTTCAATAGCTCGGAATCTTTGGCCAAAGTATTCCAAGTGTTTGACATTTGAAATTTATACCATGAATATGTTCAAGTATAAATAAATTATTCAGTAAAGGGCGAGTCGGTAACTAATGGAGAAGCTGTGAGAAGGATAATAGTAGTGGTTATATTAATCCTTTGTCATAGACATCTAGTGTAGAGGTTGTTGTCATCAATACAGTCTATTAGAGAGATATAGAATAAATAATTTAAGTCTGGAGTGCAGTGAAATTTATTTAGTGGAATAAGTCTTATTAAATGGTAATTAAATTATTTCATGAAATGATTAATTTGACCCATTTGGTGCTAGATTTAAATTGTTCTTGAGCTCCATGCACAAGTCTCTGTATTTATTACCATCAAAAACTATTAAAGAATTCATAAGATGAATTATTTATGCATAAGATGAGTAAATTAATTTTGCCAAACATTACTCATGAGATGAATAAAAGTTAAAAATTATAAAATAAAATAATTTTGAAAAATTAAAATTCATAAGATGAATTTTTACATGTGAGAAATAAACAAAACAAAAAAAGAAAACAAAGGAAAAAAACTCAAAACAGCTTAGCAATCCGAGCGATTAGGATCGAACGAACCAGCGCGTGAACGATTGGAGTGGCTATTCGCGTGCATGCGAGCGGGCCAAAGTGTCACGTGGATTTAATTTAAAAGAAATGCGTTTTTTTCCCTAGGAATTAAAATGCATCATTTTTACTTTGTTTTTGAACAATACGCTGCGTTTTGTTTTTAACTGCGCGAATCCCACATCGATTTCCCAGCCTTTTTTCACTTTGGTACACTCCTATAAATGGAGGTACCTATTCAAAGGTTTGGTAGTCAATTTTAGAATTAAGTTGAAATATTTTTGAGGATTTTTGGAATTGTATTGGAGACCCAATTGCAGAGAAAATTTTCGTTAAAATTTTTCTTTCCTCAATTTAATATTTTTCGGAGTCCACCCTCCAGGTAATTTGAGATCATTGCATAGAAGATCGCAGGGCCTCAATTTTCTTGGTATTCTTTATTATTGGAGCAAATTTCAGGTATGTTCTTCTTACCTTCTTCTTTTCGCTTTTCTATTTATTTATAGTATTTGTTATTATGCCTGTTTAAGTTTATGTATTGTTATGAATATTTTAGAGTAAGAGGCCTGTAGATCTAAATTATAAATTTAGATCTGGTTATTTAAATTATGAATTTAAGTCAGTCGATTTAAAATTAGGAATTTTAAATCGACCCTATGAATTATAAACATGTTCCGCTATGTAAACTTTAGGGAGAATTTTTAAAATTTGTCCCAACAACCGGTATTAGAGCGAAGTGATTTATAGAGATAACCCTATTCCCTGGAGCTCTAGCACGTTAAGTGTCACGAAGCGTGACTCTCCAACTGAGGGTTTAGGTAAAGAGAAGAGTCGGTTACTTTAAGTGCTCTAATAGGTGCCTTTTGTTGTGACCATAGTTCAGAACTATGAACCCAACGATCGGCATCATAGTTTATTTTTCCTAAAAAATGTATATTTTTTTCCAACAATTGGTATCAGAGTCAGCCTCTGATTACGTTCATAATACGCATAAATAGGAATAATACGATCAAAATAAATAGATCTGCGATTTAATAAAATAGAGATTTTATTAAGAAGAAAAACCTGTCTAAATTAGTGACCCAAATTGTTTAAATCATTAAAGAAATTAATTGTGAATTAGGTTATTTAAAGTATTGATTTAAATTTTTTAAATCGGTTAAAAGATCTAATAGTTAACTAAGTTATTTATAGTGACGATTCAAATTGTTAAACTTGTTAATGAATTAATTATTAATTCGAAACAACCTATAAATTTGTGATTATTTGTTCATATAATGAGATTGCACGTTCTCAGTCATGATTTACAAAATCAGATAAAATTGATCTAATGAGATTAGATTCAATTAATTTTTATGAAATCGGACAAAATTGATCTAATAAGATTAGATTCAAATCTTTGACAAAATTGGATAAAGTTGATCTAATGAGATTATATTCAATTATTTTTTACGAAATCAGATAAAATTGATCTAATGAGATTAGATTCAATTTTTAAAATTAAATTATTTAATTTTAAAATTAAAAAAATTTGTCAGTAGATGCTGACGTCATGCTGACATCAGCCCTTGCTGCTAACATCTAAAGTCAAAGCTGACATCAACAATAAAAAAACTAAAAAAAGTTTTTATTATTATTTTATTTTTGGGACGTGTAGACGTTAGTGCTGATTTACATAATAATTATAAATTAATTATTTTATTAATTAATTTTCTTTTAGATTGAGATTCTAAATTAGATTATGAGATAATCTAAGTTTTGAATCAGTACAATTTTAAATAAAATTTATTTTAAATTATTTTGGAATAAGATTTTGAAATAGACTATATAATAGTCTAGTTAACTTTATTTTTAAAATAAAAAGTTAAATTTTGGAATAAGATTCTAAACTAGACTATTGAATAATGTAAGCTTGTTTAATTTTAAAATGAGATTCTAAAGGGGATTATGAGATAATTCAGGTTGTAAATCAAGTTAATTAAAACCATTGGTTATAAAAATCAAGTGGGAGCGAGGTTTCAATTGTTGTAATCTCACGATCTCCATTACCGGTCTAACAGTATAGTAGATCGATAAACCTCCCTACGGAGGATGTCGGTTTGCAGATTACAGGGTTAGACTTCTGCTGGGATAAACCGAAGTGCAAAGAAGTGATGCGACAACATTGCCGTGGAGTATTTCGTGTATTTGTATGGAAGTTTAGGTAATGGTTTACACTTGACTAGCGTGGTGCATTAGCCTCCTCGAGAAGCTCTGTTGTGTCATGTTAGAGACTAAGGTAAAGTGGTGAGTTAATCATGTTTAGTAGGAGTCACAAAAAAACAGGTTAATTGAGAATCGTTCTCGCCCGAACTAGCTTCGTGCGACCCCGCTATTGGGGAGCAAGGAGTGGTGTGTTTGGGCCATCATTGTATGCACGATAGTACAGTTTAATGGATATCTGACTTATTGCGTATGCTAAATTGAAAGAATATATATCACTGCATTATACATGACTCTTGTTAGATAATTACACTTATGTTTGCATTTACAGTATCTTTGATATGGATACGGCTGACAAACTTCACTTGATTTCGCATACATAATGTACTCACTGAACCAAATTACTTTGCCTTGAAAAATAAGTTAGACTTGGTTATTACTCACAAGGGACCTACAAGAAAGAAATGAAAGGGCAAGGTTGTTATTGCAGCAACCAAGTCCATAAGGAAGTCAGCAAAAGAAAGGTGTTTCTATTGCAAGAAAACTAGGCCACTGGAGGAGGAACTACACTAAGTACATAGCTACTCTTCTTATAAAGACTGGTGAAGGTATGTTGATATCTCACTTAGTCGAATCATGCGCAGTTGAGAGTCCACCAAGTTCCGAGTAGGGTGGACTCGGGTTCAACTGACCATGTCTGTAATATGTTACAGTGGCTCATGATAAGGAAAAGGCTACACGATGGGTGTTGTACCTGATAGTCAGGGGCAGTACAATAATTTTGATCTTAAGTATAGGAGATGTTAGCTCAGACTTTAGTGGTAGAGTTTTGTTTTAAAAGATTGATTATTTAAACCTTCGCTACACAGGAATTTGATTTCTATATTTCAGTTAATGGATAATTGTTATTCAGTTGATTTTGATAATGAAAATTTTAATACGAGAAATAAATTATTTGTTTGCACATGTACATAAATAAATTGTTTATTCATGTTATTTTCATATCAAAACTGGTAATTGTTTAAATGAATCTAACATAAGTTCACTTGTTCAATCTTATAAAAGAAAACACCCTGAAAGTGATAATGCCTACACGAGGCACCAACGTTTAGGTCACATTAATTCGAATAGGACTCAAAGACTAGTAAAAGATGGACTAATAGAGGCTTTGGACTTGAGGTCATTACCAGTCTGCAAATCTCGCATAGAAAGAAAGATGACCAAGTTTGTTTTTAAGAGTAAAGGCAACAAGGTTGTTGACTTGCTTGAGCTGGTTCACATAGATGTATGTGGACTGATGCATGTTCAAGCAAGAGGTGGGTATGGTACTTAACCACATTTAGTGATGATTACTTAAGGCATGGACATATTTACCTAATGGGACATAAGTCGGACGTTTAATAAATAAAAAAAAAAATCAAAGAGTAGAAAGTTGAATTTTAAAAGCTATTAGGTAAACAAGCCAAGACATTTCGATCAGATCGAGGTGGTGGATATTTTTTGGGTGAGTTTCTGTATTTCCTAACTGCAAATAAGATAAGATCTCAACTTTTTGCTTTGAGTACATAGCAATAGAATGGTGTTGTAGATAGAAGGAATAAGGATGGTATTTTTTACAGTTTTTGATCTCAAATTTTTTTTTGAAATATAATGTAAAACACTTAGAGAAGGATTTTGCAAATAAACTATAAAAGCAAAAACAAAATAACATTTAAAAAGAAAATGACAATAATTCTAAACAATGAGACATAGCTTAAGACATACTCGATGCATTAGATGCACCTACTGATAGGAACAAGAATGTTCCAGGTACACAAGAGGTTAGGTGTAGTGGGAGGATTGTCAAGACACCTAATAGGTTCATAGCAAGAGCCTTAGTGGTTGACCGTGGCATTGAATCTGATCCTTTTGGCCATAATGAAGCACTTAATTCTTATAGTTTTGAGCAATTGGTTAAACGAACCATGCATGTACACGCAACATTAAGAGAAAGTAGTGACTTTTTTGGTGTTATATGTCAATAATATACTACTCATTTAGAATGATGTGGGGGTGTCATTAGCTGTAAAGGTTTGGTTGTCAGGATAGCTTGATATGAAGGACATAGGAGAAGCCAACTCTACTCTTAGGATTAAGCATCATGAGAGTAGGACGTTGGGTTTCTCTCCAGCCACTTATATTGACAGGACGTTTTCAAGGTATTGCATGGAGTTCCTCTTTTCTTTGAGTAGTGTTCTAAGACACCTCAAAAGGAGGAACAATTGAGGAATATTCCATATGCTTTGGTAGTGGGAGGCCATAGGTATGCCATGTTTTGAACAAGACCTGATGTCTGCCATGCTATGGTATAGTAAGCAGATGTCAGTCTAACCCAGGTCCGGTAGACTAAGTGGCAGTGAAGTGTTTTCTCTAGTTCTTGAGAAGAACAAGAGATTATATGTTGATCTTTCAAAGTGACGAATTGGTTCCAGTTGGCAATACTGAATTAAGACTTTCAGTCCAATTAAAATGATAGATGCGCGATGTCTGGGCATGTCTTTACCCTTGGAGTGGGAGCCATTAGTGAGAGGAATGTCAAGCAGTATTGTATTGATGACTTCATAATAGAATAATTGGGCTCACTAAGGGTTAGGCTCAGTAGACCTTTGGTTCAAGCCTAAAAGGGGTGAGTATGGACTTTGTCATAAATTGGATTTATGACAAGTGGGAGATTGTTAGAACAGTGTTCTGAAATCCAAATTTATTCTGGATATATTATTTTAATTAATAAATAAAATTAAAATTCTAGTCGTTTCCTAGTTAAATTTGTGCATGTGAGCATTTATACTGCATGTGATTTTCTTTTGGGAGACATCCATGAGATGGGCGTAGTCCTCAGACTACAATTTGCATGTTTGTTCTAAATGGTTTATGAGACTAAGCCACAGATAAACTTGGAACAAATGGTATGGATTGTTGTTTGAAAGACTTGTAGTCGAAGACAAGTTTGGACTACTTGTATGTTAAGACTATGACATGATACTTTAGATGATTTGTCTTGGTCATGTCGGTGGAGATCCAAAAGTATTAGATTAGTGTGTTTAATAAGATTACCACACTGATTTGGACCATGTGGATTACTTATTTCTAGGCTACTATCGGAGATGAGTGATTCATATTATACTGTTTCAATGACGACTCTAAATCCTCAGGGTATTCCGGACTTGTGGATGGAGCGCTAGTTATTTTGGTGTACTATAAGTAAGGTCTAAATGAATGACTGAAATCTCACATATACTGGGTAAAAGCGTGAAGTGTGACAAGGATCAAGTACTCAATAGGGAACCTACAGTCTCTTATATGATACAGATGTCCCCTTAGTTGATTCGCAAATATTTGAGTAGTTTGAAATCTTTGGCAAAAGTATTCAAAGTGTTTGACATTTGAAATTTATACCGTGAATATGTTCAAGTATAAATGAATTATTCAGTGAAAGGCGAGTCGGTAACTAATGGAGAAGCTGTAAGAAGGATAATGATAGGGGTATATTTATCCTTTGTCATACACATCTAGTGGAGGGGTTGTTGTCATTAATACAGTCTATTAAGGAGATATCGAATAAATAATTTAAGTCTAGAGTGTAGTGAGATTTATTTAGTTGAATTAAGTCTCATTAAATAGTAGTTAAATTATTTCATGAGATGATTAATTTAACCCATTTGGAGCTAGATTTAAATTGTTCTTGAGGTTTTTGCGCAAGCCTCTATATTTATTGCCATTAGAAAAATATTAAAAAATTCATGAGATGAATTTTTTTTTTTATGAGATGGGTAAATTAATTTTGTCAAATATTATTCATGAGATGAATAAAAATTAAAAATTATAAAATAAAATAATTTTAAAAAATTAAAATTCATAAAATAAATTTTTACACCTGGGAAATAAAACAAAACAAAAAAAAGGAAAAAAGGGAAAAAAAGAGCAAAACAGCTCAGCGATCTGCATGATTAGGATCGAACAAACTAGCACGCTACATTGGAGTGGCTATTTGCGTGCACACGAGCAGACCAATCGTGGCCCCCCACATGTCACGCGAGCGGGCCAATCATGACCCGCCATGTGTCACATGGATTTAATTTAAAATAAATGCATTTTTTTCCCCTGGGAATTGAAACGCGTCATTTTCACTTTGTTTTTGAACAATATGCTGCTTTTGATTTTTAACTGGGCGAATCCCACCTCTATTTCCCAGCCTTGTTTTAGCTCCGGTACACTCATATAAATAGAGGTACCTATTTAGACGTTTGGTATTCAATTTCATAATTAAGTTGAAATATTTTTTTAAGGTTTTTGGAATTGTTTCGGAGACCCAATTGGAGAAAAAAATTTCGTTGAAATTTTTCTTTCCTCAATTTTTTATTTTTCAGAGCCCACTCTCCGGGCAGTTTGAGGTTATTGCATAGAAGATCACAGGGTCTTGATTTTCTTGGTATTCTTTATTATTGGAGAAAATTCCAGGCATGTTCTTCTTATCTTCTTCTTTTTGCTTTTCTATTTATTTAGAGTATTCGTTATTATGCCTGATTAAGTTTATGTATTGTTATGAATGTTTTAGAGTAAGAGGCCTGTAGATCTAAATTATCAATTTAGATCCGTTAATTTAAATTATGAATTTAAGTTAATAGATTTAAAATTAGAAATCGACCATACGTTTAGAGTTATGAATTCCAAACCTGTTCCACTGCGTAAACTTTAGGGAGAATTTTTGAAATCCATCCCAACAACCGGTATTAAAACAAAGGAATTTATAGAGATAGCCTATTCCCGGGAGCTCTAGCACGTGAAATGTCACGAAGCATGACTCTCCGACCGGGGCCTTAGGTAAAAAGAAGAGTCTCCTACTCTAAGTGCTCTAATAGGTGCTTTTTTTAAGACTATAGTTCAGAACTGTGAGCCCAACTATCAGCATTAGAGTTTATTTTCTAACAAAATTTATATTTTTTCCCAATAGTCGAATGGTATGGGGTTGTCCCAGTAGCATCTCTTTTGGATGTTCTATAAGTCCATAAAGCATTAAGTACCAATCCCTTCTGAGATCTTCCTTAATCATGTTCTTAACTTCAGCCTTTATTAGTTAGTTCAATTTGGCCATTTGCTTAGGCATAAGAAGAACTTGAGTTTTGAATCTTTGTTTTAAAGCTTTTAGTGAACTCTTTAACTTCAGACCCATTGAACACATTAGGTTGGTCCACAATTATAGTCTCTGGGAGGCCAAACATACGTAGAATATATTTCTTGATAAAATCAATTACGTCTTGTTGATTGACTCTTCTATATCGCTTGTCATGGACCCATTTTATAAAATAGCATGTTGCCACAAGAATATGTTTACTAGATGAAAGATTAATCTCCTTAATAATATCCATTTCCCATGCTCAAAAGGGCCATGGCTTGAGTATGACATGAATTTTAGAAGTAGCGACCCTGTGGACATGCCCATGCCCTTGGCATACTCTACATCCCTTATTGTACACTATGCAATCATTCATTATTGATGGCCAATAATAGGCATAATAACTACCAAAGAGGGCACCAACACGCCGTCACCGGATCCCATTAGAACTCTGAAGTTAAGCGTGCTTGGGCGAGAGTAATACCAGGATGGGTGACCTCTTGGGAAGTCCTCACCCTCAGGTTGGGGGCACTGGGAAACAGCCTCTTTTCAGGTTAACACCCTGAAGGGGGAAGGCTGCGTACATCCGCCCCCCCAGACCCTGCATAGGCGGGAGCCCTTGAGGCACTGGGTATGTTCCTATGTTCCTTAATAATAGGCATAATAACTGATTAACCAATGCAATCTTGTTTCCTACCAAATAGGATCCACAGATCCCTTCATGTGCTTGAACCATGATTAGCACGACTTCATCTAGGTGTAGGCACTTCAAAAGTACTCCACTGACATTCTCTTGGTATAACTCCCCAGATTCATCATCTTGGTGATACTTATGGGCTCTCATTTTCATTGTTTTATCTATTTGCGAACTTATGGGGATTCTTGAAGTATTCCACTAAGGTTTTCTCTAACCATCATTTTGTTTAGCAAAAGTTTAGTGCACCTCGAGGCAGAACCCTTGGAGCGATCTTACGTTCAAAGATGACGGACTTAGTGAATTCAAGGTCTTGTTCCAAAACCTTTGTCTTAGTGACCATGGATTGCTCGCACCAGGTCCTTGGTTATTTATACCTAGAGGCTAATTGAGCCAAGTTATTGCTTGCCTTCTACTGACCTCGAGGCCCCTACTCAATTGTAATCTTATCAAACCTCTTCAATAGTCCTTGCAGTATTGAGATATACTTGTTTGAGGTATCACTTAAATGCTAACATTCCTCCTTAACATGGTAGATAACCAATTGCGAATCCCACACTTATCACTACACTGGGCACTCCCATTTCAAAGAGGGTCTCGCGGCCAATGATCAAGGCCTCATGCTCTGATCCATTATTTGAGCATCTACCCATGAGGGTAACAATGAGTCTCCATGGTGTTGTTCCAATCACCAGAATCTCTCTTTGCTTATGGGTTGTAACTATTTGTATATTATGATGGTCAGCCAAAAACATTGCTAAGGCTTGACCTTTCACTTATTTTGGTGAGACACACACTAACTTGTAGTGAAGTAAAGCAACACTACGCTTGTTCAACCTTCCTCTTATTAAAGGTCCTATGTAACATATCTTTGGGAACATCAATTGAGCAACTACATAAATGTTGAACACGAGAAAGTAATGTCTCAATTTCACAAATTTGTAATACAATTGATAGACCCAATTATTTTAATGAAAGTATATTTAATTCACAATCTTTTCACTTTAGCAACAGCTCAGGTAGAACACGACTTGTTCAAACTCTTGCTCATTGCCTTGCATAAGCAGACATCCTATGGACTAAACAAAGGTAGATACATCTATTTTCAATGGTTTCCCCTACTTTGGTGGAATCAACATTGGTGTCTTGATCAAATATTTTGTGATGGCCTCAAAGGCTACATGATTTTGCTCCTCCCATTTGAAGTCCCTTTAAGAGTTAAGTCCTAGTAATGGCGAGAAGACGTTACTCTTTCTTGCAACATTTGAAATAAAATGTCTTGGCAAGCTGACCTTCCCTAAGAAACATTGTTGTTCCTTCATATTGGCATTTTAGCGTTCTGAATGAATTAGGCATTATTCATGTCAATATCAACCCCCCCTTAATATGCCAGGAAGTCTAGAAAATTCCCAGTTCTTACCCCGAAGCTACAACTTCAATGTCTTCATTTTGGGATTCTGGCTCCTCATTCATAAGAACGCACTTGTCAAGGCTTCCAAGTGTTCGACTTTGGTTTTTCATTTGACCATGATGTTGCCTGTATATAATACTATAGTTTTACCAATAAGAGCATGAAAGATCATGTTCATGGCTTGTTAATAGGTGGCACAAAACTAAATTGCATGGCCACCCAATCAAAGGATCCTGTTGACCCTTGACATTTGAATGCAGTCTTATAGGTAACCTCAGAAGCTACCATGACTTAGCAATGCATATAGCCGCCATCCATAAACAATAATAAATCATGCTTTGAGGCTGAATAATTGAGATCCTTGGCAATGGGCATGGGATATTCATCCTTTAGGGTAGTTGCATTCAAGCCCCTGAAGTTAATACAGACTCTAGTTTTCCCATTCTTTTTAATCATAGGGACTATGTTATTCAACATGCCTGGGTGTCTTGATAAATTTTGCCTTCAAGAATCTCTTAATTATCTCATTGACCAAATTTATGAACTCTTGGAACATCCTTCATTGGGCCTAAATCATGGCGTCGCTCCTAGCTTGATTTGTAGCTTATGTTCTACCACTTTACTCTCCAAGCCAGTTAATATAGCGGAGCAGACCAACAACAACAAGAACGACAATCCCATTGCCTCAAGGGCTCCCGCAAAAGCAGTGTCAAAGGGGTGGATGTACGTAGCCTTCCCCCCTTTAAAGTGCTCTCCTAAAGGAAAACTGTTTCCAGGGATCCCCAACCTGCATAGAGGAGCAGGCCTTTGCTCAAAATACATTTTTTAGGGTTTTTTTTTTTTTTTTTTTTTCATTTTTACCTTAACTCTACTGTCACAAATCCGAACTTACTAAGATTATTATAACATATAAACTCCCCAGCCACACTTTACTAATCCTAATAAATGATATCGCCCCAAAATCAATTTTATTACATCTAAACCAAATCAATCATTTCAGGGAAGAATAATTAAATTTCTGTTTAAAACACCCTTTTTATTAATAAATAAATGAATCGTATATCAAACATGAATAATCACAGCCTGTTCTTCCACCTGTCACCCCTGTCAACTAAAAAAAAAAAACATTTAAATATTATAAAAATAACCCAAAAAAAAAAGGTAGCTGGCATGGCAATGAAATTCGGCTATATATTGCAAGCTTTTTGTAGGGAAGCAGAATGAACGAATGAATGTCAGAGCCTTCTTTTTCTTCTGCTTAAATACCCAATACCCCACCTTCAATACCCATTATCGAATATTCTCTCTTTCTCTTGTGTTACTAATTTCTGAATTTTTATTTTTTATTTTTACGAGAGAGAGAGGGAGAGAAAGAAATAATACAAGATAAAAGATGGGGAACTGTGCGAACAAGCCGTTGACTAATGATGGGCCGGGGCCGCAGACGAATCAGAAGCCGGAGGGTACCGCCGTTCAAGAGGCCGTCGCCGGTAAGGTGACGGACAGGGAGATTGTCATTGAAGAAAAAAACTCAACTCAAGAGGTATGTTAACAATTAACTAACCATTTTATTATTGGAATAGTCGTTAATTGTGAACAATTTGGGGGTTGTTACTGTAAGGGTAGAAAGTGACTAATAGTCACTATGTTTTTATAAAATTGCAATGATATTAACTATATTACATGACAACAGGGTAGTTACATAGAAGATGTTAACGGTGACTTGTTAGAAAAAGTTGAACAATGTGATTAATGTTATTGCCGGATCTAAATTTTATTATCAAAGCAATTAAGATAATTTTATGGTTCTTATTATTTGTAAGTCATATTATTGCATTAATAATACCAATTTAATTGGACAATAAAAACTCTCTTTATGTTATTAGTTATTTTGATTTTGTCTAATATATTAATTTAGTCACTAAATTTTAAATTATGTTATATTTAATTTCTTTACAATTGAAATTGTTCTGATTAAGTTTTAATATAGAGGTTTGAGCGTCTATCATTTAAATATATTGACATTTCAATATATAAAATGAGGTATGTTGAGTTTTAGATATTTTATTACTTAGCTGTCTTAAAGTTTTAAAATTTTATCAATCAGATACCAATTTATCAAGAATTTATTAGATTTTCATTAGAAAATGCAAAAATTCTTCATGATTTCAACAATATATAATTATTTTCATTTATATTTGATACTTTTTTGCCCAAAAATGAAAAAAATAATGCATATTTATGGTAATTTTTATATGGCCCATATCCGCATTCGATGAATATTTTATTCCAATTCCCTGAATTTTTGATAAAAATATTGGCACTAGCTTATATATATATTATCAAATTTATGTGCTATATCAACATTTTTTGTATAAAATTGATAAGATTTTTACAAAAATTAATCAAATTCCTTCATAGGATATTTAAGTAATAAAATATTTAAACATCAAGGTATTAAAATATTAAGGTACCTAAGTGATGAATATATATATAAACATCAAGGTATCTAACTGATAATTTCCCAAAATTAAATATGACTTATGATCTAAATTGCAATGCTAATTACCAAAAAAAAAAAGAAAAAGAAAATTCAAGGTCGATTGGCACCATCCTGATATATATATAAACATCAAGGTATCTAACTGATAATTTTCCAAAATTAAATATGACTTATGATCTAAATTGCAATGTTAATTACCAAAAAAACAAAAAAAAGAAAAAGAAAATTCAAGGTCGACCGGTACCATCCTGCGGTGAAAGAGTATCAACCCATAACACACGATCTCAATTCAGGAATTAGTATTGGTTTCAACTTTGTAATTAACTAAAACAAATTCAATTGTACATAGACTAAATTTATGAAATTTATGCAATTAAAAGTTTAGCAACGAATATACAGAATAGAAAAAATAACAGGGTTAATGACAAAATGATTCTTCACTATATTGTTTTTTGTTTGTTTTGTTTACTATGTCATTGATAATATTGGAATCCTGCTTAACTATTTGTTGATCCAATTTATATGACAAGAACAATCCTTCTTTAGTCGAATTATATGAGGAAGATATGTCTCTACAAAGATTGAGATGTTTTGGATGACTTATGTCCACTATTCTCTAAAATAATATCAAAGTTATTTGGCTCCATATAATTGCTTTTTTTTTTTTTTTTTTTGGGTAGTGGTTTGGCATGGTTCATGATGCATCATAAGGGCACGTTACGATCTTAAGTGCTTGAAAATGTTAGTATGTTGTAGCTTATACGGTGAGAGTACGCTTCCTCCGAAAAGTTTGTGTCATAGGCGGATTTTGGTTTAATATCCTTTAGTCTACTAATAAGCTAATTAAATTTTCGTGAATCGTGATAGCAAGACCATTTTACCTCTTACAATGCTGAATATAAAATTAAGTCAGGTATCTTATGATAGATGATGATGATCAACGCCATGAGTAAGGTGGTGTTTGATTTTGTGCAAGCTTTCTTTCACATAATCATTACATAAACGAATAGTTAAATAAATTAGATCAATTTTCTAAAGACAATAATAGCACTATTTAAAAAAAGTAGTGAAAGTTACATTAACAAAGAGTAACAGTCATGTTTTTTATATTGTACTTAAAATGTGATCAAGTTAAACTTATGTTCTTTTTTAATAAAGCGTAATATAGTAATTGATGTGTTTTAAATGTGTGTTATAAAACCGTCTACTCGCAAGCGTACGAGACGTCGTAGCTTTGTCGGGTACACGGGTCGTATCCACAGGGAATCGTGTTACGTTAGACTTAGTGATTAACAAGTGGTTTGAATTTTTAGGCTTTTGTTATTTGAATAAATTGTTGACTAAATTAATAAAATTAAATATAAAGTAAATGTGTTAATTCAATTGAGGTTAGTTTAGGGAGTAAATTTAGGGTAGCTTAACACGTATCCCATCATCATATTTTACTTAGGACGATGATTTGAAGGACTTAGGCTACAAGCTTTAAGCCTGGATTAATATATAAATTAAAGCTTAGGGTAATGAACTAGTCTAAAGGTATAACCTATTTTAGCACCCTAGATGTAGCATAGGTTATCTCATTAGCACTACTTAATTCCTTTGTTACACCTAATTCAATATTAACTTATATAAAAGATTGGGTTCAGAGTTGGGTACAACCTCAACCCTGACCACGCGTGAATTTCTGTTATATTCGGGTCTAGGCTACAAGCACAAGACTAATCGCTGCAAGGTTGGAGATGTAGTCATGGCTACAAGCACACATACAAAAATATCCAACAATTATGAAGAACTCCCCACGGGGGTACGAATATAACATAACTAAACCAATCGTTAAAAGTATAATATAAATCAGGGATACGGGCGGCTACCCGCCCTTCATCCCTAAACTAAAAGTCTACTCCTCCATAAGAGTTCTGAACATCATGAAATCCAAAAAAGAAAACAATAATGATAAAACTAAGGATTTGAAGACTCCCTCAATTGATGTTGACGTTGATCCTTGCTTTAATTCCCCAGTACTCCGACCACCTGCGCTTCGGCCTTTGAGAACCCTTTGGATCTCGTAGCGGCTTCGGGAAGGAGAGGATGAAAGGAGGCGTGGCCAAAGATCCCCAAAATAATTAGGTATTCGATATTTAAATCGAGCGACGGCGGCAGCGGCATGTTGTGCGCGGCCTCACCCCCCGTCTCCCTACATGTTATATATATATATATATTATATAATATAATATAAAATATAATATTATATAAATATAATATAATAAAATTATAAATATAATATATATATATATATATATTAACTATCTGTGAGATTTATTTGAGTTACAGAATTACAACCCAGTTGGTCATTCTTTTCCACACATGGTCGGGTTTATCAAAGTAGTCTTCAATTATGCCTCAATAGTGCTTGATTTTGCCACTTTTCAACCTTTGTTTGCTCCATTGCACATTAAGCCAAATTGTACCTAAATTACAACAAAACACACATGCAAAAGCCGAATATATGGCACGAATGGGAAATAAAATATGTAAAATATAAGGTACATCAACATTCCCATACCCACACCTTGCTTGTCCTCAAGCAAGATTCTATTTAAACTAGCTACTGGCAGAAAAGTCGAGTCAGGCATTTTACCGCAATGGTCACTTGTGAAAATTATTGTTCAACCATACTTGAGAGTAGCGAATCCTTATGTGACGTTATTATTGCACTAGCTCTGACTTAAGTCTCCATTATTAAGGTCTTTTCACTAGTGAGTGATCTTAGAACTTCTCTCCCCTTCGTCTTACTTCAAAACCCTCTAACTTAAAGAAAAAATAAAGGTAATAAGTAAAGGAACAAGTCACCCTAACCCTTCACCAATAACCAATTGTAAAATTAAAAGGCTTCTTTTTTCTCTCTTGTTTTCCCTTCTTCCCTTTTTTTTTCTTTTTTTCTTTTTTCTTCTTTTTTTTTTTTTTTTTTTTTTACTTGGTTAGGTATGTCTCCCTCAGACCCATGTAACGAGTTTTCGGCCGGCAGTTCCCGATCCAGTTGGCTCAAGGTACTAGGTTTTAAGAGACCCCTACGGACCTAATGGCTCGAGTCTTAAGGATCCACAACCTAACCTGTTAGCACATACCCCTTTTTTATGGGTATTAGTGCTTATTTTGGTAACTATAAAGTTGATTCTTCTTAAACTTTCCCTGTGGCCCATGTAGCGAGCTTTTGACCTGCAGCTTCCGACCCAGTTGGCTCAAGGTACCAGGTTTTAAGATATCCCTACGGGCTTACTTGCTCGAGACACAGGGGCTACAAGAACCAACCAGTCACCTCTTTTTTTTTTTTTTTTTTTTCAGGGGTTAATCAAGATAAAGAAATGTACAATTGATTTCAACATTGTTAGAAGTAGAATAGTGGATTCATGTTCCTAAAGTTATTACCATTATTTCGACCCAAATAGTAGGATATGTTACAAGATTAAGGGTGAAAAGTAATAATCTCACTAACTAGATAAAAGACAAAAAAATGGATTCAAAAGTCTGATCCAGCAATAATCTCATCTCATAAACATTCGAGTCATCAAAGTAAATCTCAGAACTAGTAGACAATAAGGGTCACAAACAACCATATACTCATTTATGCCTTAAAAAATGTAGCTAATTTAAGCCAAATGAAGCTTTAAAGGACAAACAAAAGTTCGCTTTCATCTGCCATCCCCAAACCCAAACCTTGCATTGTCCTCAATGCAAATCGACAAAAATAAATTCAAGCAAGGAAAGGAAAGAAACGACTTGAGGTGTGACATATTCAACGACATGTGGTAAGCAAATCCAAAGAAGAAGGATGGAGGTACCAAGCTGCAATCGAAGATATAGAAGACAGGATACTAAACAAACTTGTTAGTAGTGTTATAAATAAAGAGCGTACAAGTGTTTGGTAAAAGAGAAACAAAGTTATCATAGGAGGGATAATAAACGGATCTACAATTGAAAGACAGTTCATGCTTAAAAAAAAATAATAATAATAATAAATAAAATAAAACTAAACTAAAGATAGGTTGGATTGCCTCCCAAGAGCGCTAAGTTTAACGTCTTCAGCCGGACGCAGTTTAGAATACGAGATCAACCACAATCCAAGGCAATGTCTACCATAGAACTCAGGTTGATCCGGTAGGGACGATCCCCAAACCCAACAACGTTTCGAGACCCATGACTATCTAGGAGGGAATCATTACCAGTATCAGGCTCACAACTTTCTATCCTACTAGATGTGGACGATGACGCACAGCTATCGACACAGACAAGGATATTATTACATTCCGCACTTGTGATAAAATCGGGCTTATCCGTCTCTACCAAAGGGTCAACATCATCAACTCTATAACATTCCAATTTGTCCTCAGTCTCAAGGTGACAAACAAAGTTCGAGACCTTCAATTTGCCCTTGAGATTTCTAAAAGAAACCTCCAACACTCCCGTCCTACAGTGAATTACAGCGTCGGCCGTTGCTAGAAACGGTCGACCTAGAATGATGGGCGCGTTGTGCTTTTGTCTAGGAGTAGGGTCAATATATAATACAATAAAATCGACCGGGAAGACAAACTTTTCAACCTTGACAAGTACGTCCTCGACCACCCCACGAGGTACACACTCTGTCCTATTAGCCCACTGCAGTGTGATAGTAGTTGGCTTAAGGTGTCCTACTCCCAATTCTTGAAAAACTGAGTAAAGAATGAGGTTTACACTTGCTCCTAGATCTAGCAAGGCTCTACTGGTGTAATGCTCTCCTAAAACACATGGAACTGTAAAAGCCCCAGGGTCTCGAAACTTAGGCGGGGCGCCTGACACTAAAATGCTGCTCACCTTCTCGGTGAGCTGGACCTTCTTCGGGAAATGCGCTTGTGCGCGCTTCTTTTTGGTGCAAAGGTCCTTGAGGAACTTGGCATACAGAGGAATGTGTTTAATAGCTTCGATCAATGGTAAGTTGATCTTCACGGCCTTAAACAAGTCTATGAACTCAGTCCTCTTTTGGTCATCCTTCTTCTTCGGTCCTCTAAGGGCTGAAGGAAAAGGGACAGTAGGTTCAGCAAACCTTCTTTGTGGGCCCTCCCTGTCAGCAGTGGGAGATGGGTCCAAGCTCTCCTTCTCAACCTCAACCTCAACCTCGACCTCCACATCTCGAAGGTTCTCCTCCCTCGACATTGACACAACCCGAATTTACTCATGAGGGGGCAAGTTTGGGCTAGAGCTAGTTGACCCTACTGGAAGTATGAGAGGTTGGGAGGGTAACCTCTCTTCCTCTCGCTTATGAAGTGCTTGGGCCAATTGTCCTATCTGGTCTTCTAATCTAGCTATAAACTGAGAGTGAGACCGAACCAGTTGTGTGGTGTCTTCCATAAAGTAGAGCATACGCTCTTGAAATTGTGAAGTATATCCTGGAGTTGGGGAAGGAGGGTTATCATGGATAACATTGGAGTGAGGTTTAGTATCATACCTGTGCCCTCCCTGCAGAATGGGAGGGTGCGCGTTACCTACAAAGCCGGGTTCTTGTTGTCTCGTGGGTTGATTATGATTGGCGTTTTGCTTCCATGAGAAGTTCGGATGATCGCGCCACCCAGGATTGTAGGTGTTGGAGAACGGGTCGCTATTTCTCGAATATCCTTGAGCTGTATGAACCTGTTCCTGTACATATTCGGAAATTTGTGACGCATATAAACAATTAAGCACAGAATAGTCCTTACCCGAACAAATACCACATGGAGTAGTACCACTCGATAACTCAGCTGCATAGACTGGGCGCACATTAGTAGGATTCGCATGGAAGTTCATAAGCTGATCCATCTTCCTGTCGAGGGTGTCCAGTCGAAGGTTAATGTCATCGGTAGGTGCTATTTCGTAGACACCGCGTGTGCCCCCTCTAACCACCCTCATAGAAGAGGCTTGGTCGAGAGAGTGTTCGTTGAGGCGCTCAAATAGCGTCCACGCCTCGTCCTCATCTTGTTGGTTAAATGCTCCCCCGCAAGAAGCATTAACCATTTGCTTATTGGAAATCGTGAGACCATCATAGAAATTCTGCACAAGAGCCCACTTGGGAAACCCGTGGTGGGAACAACTTCTAAGGAGTTCCTTAAATCTGTCCCAACTTTCATGCAATTGCTCCTGATCCTTTTGTTCGAAATTGTTAATTGCACGCCTAACAGCCATAGTTCTGGCTATAAGATAAAACTTGATCAAAAACTTTTGTTGGAGGTCAGCACAAGTGGTGATTTCACCTCTCAGAAGAGACTGAAACCACATTTTGGCTACGTCCTTTAACGGGAATGGGAAAAGACGTAGCCGAACAGTATCAGTTGAGACACCTTGATGATGACAAATTTAACAAATTTCTATAAACGTATCAAGGTGCTCGTATGGGCTCTCAATCAGCTTCCCATAGAAAATGGGAAGCATGTTGATGATCTCAAGCTTAAGCTCGAAGTTAACATTACCCAAGGCGGGTAACATAACTCCGGTGGGTGTGACATACGTGTGGGGAATGAAGTGATCCCCAATCGTACGTGGTGCAAAGTTAGCCATTCTAAAAACAATATAATTAAAACAAAAAAATAAAAATAAATAAATAAGTAAAAATAAACAAACAAAGAAAAATAAAACAGAAAAGTAAACTAATGAAAAATAAGTTTTTTTTTTAAACAAAGAAAAAAAATTAAAATTAAAATTAATAAAATAAAAATAATAAAATAAAATAACTAAAAATAAGCGAAAAAAAACAGAAAAAAAGTAAAGTGAAATTTTTTTATTTATTTTCTTTTTTTTTAAACAAAATAAATAAATAAATAAATAAAATAAAATAACTTGTTAATTTCAAAATCAACTTAGCTTACCGATTCCCCGGCAATGGCGCCAAAAACTTGATGTGTTTTAAATGTGTGTTTTAAAACCGTCTACTCGCAAGCGTACGAGACGTCGTAGCTTTGTCGGGTATACGAGTCATATCCACAGGGAATCGTGTTAAGTTAGACTTAGTGATTAACAAGTGGTTTGAATTTTTAGGCTTTTATTATTTGAATAAATTGTTGATTAAATTAATAAAATTAAATATAAAGTAAATGTGTCAATTCAATTGAGGTTAGTTTAGGGAGTGAATTTAGGGTAGCTTAACACGTATCCCGTCATTATATTTTACTTAGGACGATGATTTAAAGGACTTAGGCTACAAGCTCTAAGCCTGAATTAATATATAAATTAGGGCTTAGGGTAATGAACTAGTCTAAAGGCATAGCCTATCTTAGCACCCTAGATGTAGCATAGGTTATCTCATTAGCACTACTTAATTCCTTTGTTACTCCTAATTCAATATTAACTTATATAAAAGATTGGGTTCAGGTTGGGTACAACCTCAACCCTGACCACGCGTGAATTCCTGTTATGTTCGGGTCTAGGCTACAAGCACAAGACTAATCACTGCATGGTTGGAGATCTAGTCATGGCTACAAGCACACATACAAAAATATCCAACAATTATGAAGAACTCCCCACAGGGGTACGAATATAACATAACTAAACCAATCGTTAAAAGTATAATATAAATCAGGGATACGGGCGGCTACCCGCCCTTCATCCCTAAACTAAAAGTCTACTCCTCCATAAGAGTTCTGAACATCATGAAATCCAAGAAAGAAAACAATAATGATAAAACTAAGGATTTTAAGACTTCCCCAATTGATGTTGACGTTGATCCTTGCTTTAATTCCCCAGTACTCCGACCAACTGCGCTTCGGGGTTTGAGAACCCTTTGGATCTTGTAGCGGCTTCGAGAAGGAAAGGATGAAAGGAGGCGTGGCCAAAGATCTCCAAAATAATTAGGTATTCGATATTTAAATCGAGCGACGGTGGCGGGGGCGTATTGTACGCGGCCTCCCCCCCCCTCCTCCCTGCATGTTATATATATATATATATTATAATATAATATAAAATATAATATTATATAAATAGAATATATATATATTAACTATTTGCGAGATCTATTTGAGTTACCGAATTACAACCCAGTTGCTCATTCTTTTCCACACGTGGTCGGGTTTCTCAAAGTAGTCTTCAATTATCCCTCAATAGTGCTTGATTTTGCCATTTTTCAACCTTTGCTTGCTCCATTGCACTTTAAGCCAAATTGTACCTAAATTATAATAAAACACACATGCAAAAGCCGAATATATGGCACGAATGGGAAATAAAATATGTAAAATATAAGGTACATCAGTAATAAATATGTTAAATAGTCGATTTGCTAAAAATTGGTAAATTTTATTGAGTTCGTGGTAATGTCAAATAATGTCACGTTAGCTTGAAAGTTGATTTTGTATTGGTGTGATAGACACTTAGCTTGGTTCACATATGGTGGTTTAGCTTTGTTGTAGGTATGCTACGAAAGTCACGGTGTTTGAAAAAATAATTAGGGATTAGATTATTATAGTCATGAAAGTATATCGAATAATAGCATAAATAAATTAAAAGAAACTAATCCGTCTAATAAATTTGCACAAAGTAATGAACGTTGTAAATATGACTTTTGTAGGAGAGAGGAAAGAAGCAAGAAACAGAAGCAGCAGCTCCATCCAAGACTGAAGAAGTTGTAGTTGTGTCCAAGGAAACTATGCTCACGGAAGAGGCACCAGTTGCAGTGGTGGCAGCTATGGAGAAACTGGCTGAACCATCGAAAACAGAGGCAATGCCCGCGGTAGAGAAAGTGATTGAGGAATTATCGGAGAAGAAGCCAGAAGAAAAGAAAGCAGAGGCTAAGTGAATGAGGTGAAGGTCGTAAAGGTTTGCCTACATGGAAGCTAAGGGCCAATTTGATATTGTTTTTGGTTTATAGTTTTTGATATTTAAGAAATTAAAAACTAGGTCTAGAAAATATTTCTTTTCCTGGTTTTGGTTTTTTCGTCTTTGATTTTTCCTTTGTGGGTAAAAAATTGAAAATAGAAAACTATAAACAAGAAATTTGACTTTTAAATTAATTTTTTAATTTCTCAAAACTAAAAATTATAAACAAACTTATATCAAACAGACCTTAAGAAATTAAGTTTTATTGTTAATTAATCTTAAGAATTAATTAGTGCAAATTCATTTTTTTTTTGACCTAAAATATTACGGATTGGGTTTAGTTTTGAGGGTGAGGGATTGTGATGGGATCATGTGGGGGTGTAGAGAGTTTCGTGAGCGCATGAACTATTATTATTCTTGTATTGCTTTTTAATTTGGATTTGTAACACATATATTTGTTTTATGTTATTATTATTATTATTATTATTATTATTATTATTATTATTATTATTATTATTATTGTTATTATTATTATTAGTACTTCTACTATTATTTTGAAAATTATTAGTTATCTGCTGTTAGATTTTTTTTTTTTTTTTCACGTAGGTATGTGCAATATGGAGTCATCGTAGTTTTATCATGAGATATCCCCTGCCAAAAACTGTTGACTTTTTTTGCAAAAATCTCAACATAACACATTTTGTTGACAATTGTAAATACTCTCCACTATAATACAATTATTTTTTATTGATAATTGCTAGAACATGTCACGTGATTCTAGCAATATAGAGATACTATTCACCAGAATCTAGCGATACTATATAAGTACCCTTCTTCACAATTTGGTGAATTGTAATTGAAACCTGAAATTTTGTAATAAATGTCAATAGGCACATATATATTACTAGAATTGTGTGTCACACAAATATTTTTCAATAAAGTTTGCTCAATCTTAATCAAAGTTCATTGGACATTGACAAAGGATACAAGGATGATAAAATTGATGCAGCTGCGCCTTTGACACATAACGGGTTACTTGGTAAGACAACAGTTGCGCCTTTGACACATAATGAGTTACTTGGCAAGAC
Organism: Simmondsia chinensis; assembly: GCA_018398585.1. Lineage (NCBI taxonomy): Eukaryota > Viridiplantae > Streptophyta > Magnoliopsida > Caryophyllales > Simmondsiaceae > Simmondsia > Simmondsia chinensis. The sequence continues at coordinate 27,950,840 of JAGTTD010000002.1, read as the reverse complement.
AGATCTTTGCGAGATGGAAGCTAGGCAGGATAGGGGACATGCAAGTTAATCTTAATCCGAGCACATGAAAGGTTGATGTCAAGTAGGAAAGCCTTAGTATAGATTGGTAGATTTTATTGTTTATTTTTTATTTATCTATTTCAATTTTAGTCTTTTATTTTAGGTGAAATAGTTCCTCTATTTAACGAAGAGAACGATTAGGGTTTTGGTATTCAATTTTCATAGATTTCATTCCTTTATGTGTTTCTTTCTTATTCTCGGTCTATGAGAATCAATAATATTACTTTTCGCCTTATTTTCTTAATTGTTTTAGCAATAATAATTTCAAGGATGGCCGTTGAGCTTTCCGTTCCCAATTTTCGTCTTTCTGTACTGCACTAGTTGGTATTAGAGCTCAAAATGTTTTCCGTGATGGCCTATGGACAACAGAGGTACGCTGCCATTGGAGACATTTATGAACAAGGCCAACAACGCGAGGCTGATAGGAGATTCGAGGAGATGGATGAGAAATTTCGGTGAATTGAGCTGTGTTTCATGCAACTGGGTGCATATCCCAACCAAACAACTACGGCTCAACCTCAACAACTATTGAAGGTGGGAAGAGAGGATGAATCACAAGAGAGTTTCCACAATATGTTTCCGAGAGTTGACAACTAAGGATGGCATATCAGGAGTAACCGACCAAATTCTAGTGTTCTTGATAACTCGGAAGTTCTGAGGTGGGAATCTGGGATTTGGGTTGAAATTCCAGAGTTCAATGACAGAAGGCAACCAAAGGAATTTCAGGATCGGTTGGCTGTGATGGAGGAAGTCCTCGAGTTCAAGGAGGTACTGGAGCATAAGTAGGCATTGTTGCTGGCAACTCGGTTGAGGGTAAAGCCGCCATCTGGTGGGAATAGCTGAAGCATACCCTACTTAGGTAGGGTAAATCGAACATCGAGACATGGGAGAAGATGAATAAGTACATGCGGAATGCCTTCCTTTCCCGTAATCATGCCAGATTGATGTATTAATGCCTACAAAACTTGCGCTAGGGTTCTCGGTCAGTGGAAGACTACACAGTAAAGTTCTATGTGTTAATGGCCAAGAATGATTTGGCAGAATCAAAAGAGCAGTTGGCTGACAGGTACGTTGATAGAATTGATTTAGGAGGTATTAAACATGTTTGACATATTTTCGGTCTCAAAAACAAGTCAAAGGGTTTTGAACGTTGAGAACCAACATAAGCGACGTTAGATATGTGATACTTGGAATTTCAAGAATAGTGAGTGTGATTAGTTACGACTTTCAACCAACTAGGGAGTACAAGGTAAGCCTAGTATCACCAACCCTAGTAAGTCAAGTAACCAGGACTTGGTGGGCAGCTCAAAAACCCGTTGTTTCAAGGGTGGAGAGATGGGTCACCATATTGCTGAGTGACGGAAGGGTGATAGACCTAGCAAGGGATGTTATATCGAGGGTCTTCATGCTAAGGATGGCAAGGTAGTTGAGGAAGAGGCTTAGGACAAATTGACACCAAAGTGGCAAAGAAGTAGTTACGGGTGACGACGGCCACCTGCTAGTAGTTAGGTGAGTCTGCTTCACTCCTAAGGAAGCAGAGAGAGATGGTTGGCTTCGAAATAACATCTTCCAGATGACATGCATGATTGGTGGAAAGGTGTGTTACCTAGTCATCGATTATTATAACTGTGAAAATGTTATTTCTTAGGAGGCAGTCCGAAAGCTGGGGCTAAAGATGGATGAGCATCCAAGCCCTTACATGTTGTCATGGCTCAAGAAAGGAAATTAGGCAATCGTTTTAAAAGTTGTTTGGTTAATTTTTCTGTTGGAGCGAAGTACCGGGATGGGTTATGGTGTGATGTGGTTACCATGGACGCGTGCCACTAATCACTTGGATGCCCATGGCAATTTGATGGAGGAGCCACCCATGACGGGAGGAGAAACACCTATAGCTTCGTGTTTGAAGTCACAAAGATTGTCTTGTTTCCTAAGAAAGAAGAGGCGCCACATTCTTTAGTAGTTGAGAATCCGAATCTTCGAACTAGGACCATCTTCGCAAAGAAGGTTGGCGAGAATAAGGTGGTGTTCGGCAAGGAATGTTAGGCAGAACAAGGCAAGGTACTGAGAGAGGTAGAGGACCTTTATGATCTTTGCACATTTTTTTTATCTTCCTTCTAAAAGCTACAATTATAGTTAGAGTAGGAATTTTTTTTTTTTTTTTTTTTTTTTTATGATCTCAAGTCTTTAGCCTTGTAATCTATTTGCTTATTTTGTTTGTTTTAGTATGTGTGTTGTTGCCATAAGTACAAAAAGAAACAAACATGCAAAAAGGGGTTTGCATCGACTTGGGAACGAATCTAATTAACAAACCACACATGTTTGACCTCAATCAATCATCTGTTGAAGAGGGCTGACGCTTTTACTGAATCCGACTTCAGTTTGCAATTATAATGAAGATTCTACACTTGCTCCAATTAAGGAGACTTAAATTACATATTTTTTTGCCTTTTAGGTTTAGTGATTTGATAGGAAATAAAAGAGATTTGGACCTAGCTCAAGTGACAGTTGGCGACGGAGCAAAACCAACAGGCTCCATACGTCATACACTTAAAAGCTAAGAACTACGGTGGAGATAAGCTCAGTAGCGCAGAAGTCCACTCATACGCTCGAGTCTATAGATTTTTCGGACTAACACCCTTGACTTGTGGTAACTCGAATGAGTTAAAGCTTGATAGGATTTTGGATAGAGCAAACCATATTTGGGTTACTAGATTAAGACTAATCTAATCAAGACCTAGCTTTCACTGTCAAAGCCTTAAAACAGTAACTTAAACCCAAATTTACCTAACTTATTAAGCAGTGTCACCAATGTTAAGACCAACATAATCAAGTTCGAAGCTTGGCCATCAAAGCCTTAAACTAATGAACTCAAATCTTAATTTGTCGATTATGGGAATAGATTAAAATAAATAGCTCATATCTAAATTTGAGAATTGTATTGCCTTGATGAAGACCAAATAGGTTACAAGTTATGCTAAGCTAAGTTACGCTACGCTACTCCTAGGTATAAAGCACAAGTGTGCTGCAAAAGAAACCTTAAAGTAGTTTGGTCATGTTGGTGTTGGACACTATAATTTTATGACAGTGCCCTTTATTTTTAGAACTAAGCTCTAAATATTGCATCCAGAAAAACTAGCATATACGGCCCATTTTTGCTGTAATTCTTTTTGCCAACACAAAATTGGTGTCGGACGTGCTTAAACTCATGTGCATAAGGTCCTTTTAAATGCCCCACATCCATCCACTTCCTTCTGGATATGCTTGAGGCACACATTCCTTGACATGTGCTCCATATTATTTTCTCAAGCCTGGAAACCGCTTTTCTTGCAGCCTGCTTGATAGTCCCTCAATCTCAAATCATTTTACTCCATCCATCCATCTTAAGAGGCTATTAACATTCAAGGTTTTAAACTCATAAAGAAGCTAGACTTGAGACGTTATTTCCATACTTAAAGGCCAGTTATGCCTCGAGCAATGCCCCACGTGAAAAAGCACATGTCCTTTTATCCTCAAATAGCGTCGTCTCAACTCCCTCAAGTTTGCGATGTAAACAAATGTACCCCTTTTTGTCGTTGGTAATTTCAAATCTCCAACGGTAAAAAATTCGTTTGATTTGACCCTCAGCGGCTACAAAGAGCATGAGGTGTTGTTTGATGCTTGAGTTACCTTCGTTCTTATATATCTACAACTATCACAGTCAGAGAATCAAAAATTTCACCTTATGCACTGTACACTTTCTCTCAAGCACTTGCTTCTATTGCTCGTTCATTGCCTTAAGCATTTTTCTTTAAAGCTTTCAACCTTAGGCCACATAAATGGCCCAAATCACACATTGTGTCTCTATTCCCATCCCCAAGGCTGACAACACTATGGAGTGTTTGACTCAGTCCAATCAGAAAATTAAGTGGTCCTAGACAAGCTCTCGGTCCCCATAGATGCTGCCTCTGTCAAGGAGCCCTTCTTGTTTTCCTAAGGAAGGTCGCTCTTACTCATACAAGCCACATATTCTTGGACCAATCCTTAACCTCTCATAAGAGGTGCCTGGCCTTGAGGATATATTTCCTAATACTTTAGTCTCCTTGGATCCGTTCTGTGTCTATAGGTTATTTTTGGGGAGGAAGATGCATCTGCAAGGAGTTTGCCTCTTCAAAGGATTGATTTTCTTGACAAGGCAATACATATATTGGGTGGACCAACTGATTGTCTCTTACGAACAAGAATGGAATGGTCTTTGCATATTCGAGGGCATTAGGTTATCTAAGGTTTCCCTCAAGTATGATTTCCTAATTATGACAGCCCTCACTTGCTATTATAACATCTATTATAATGATTTTTTTTCCTTTCAGAGGGTTTTCGTGGCATTATCCATGAGGATTTTGCGGCTCTAACAGGTCCTTCACCCAGAGGATCTATACTGCTTTTAGACTTTTTTGTCTTGAATGCGGCTGAGGCCTTTGCCTGTTTATTTTCTGTGACTTCGTTACCCACGGGTTATGAAACATTTGAAACTTCTTTTTCAAAGAATTTCATAACCTCAGGAAAAGGTTCCAAGAAGGAAGAAGTTTCTTTTTATTTGATTTAGTTGAACAAGTGGTTTTTTTCCCCTAACACCTCCAACACCATTCTTAGATCTCTTAAGAAGGTAGAGGTTAACCTGGACTTGAGTTCTGGTCCTTTAGCTCTTGGACCACTATTTTTGGTTGATGCCTATGGATGCATTATGGACCTCATAGGGAAAAAAAACTATGTTGTCTAAATCAGAGGACCCCTTTAGCTTTTCCAGTTATGGGCTCAAGCTTATTTTCCCCAACTCTGTCGTAGAGGAGCCTTTGTCCTCACAGATGATGCCTTTAGCTATTATGGGGAGTATTATGCACGCACAGAGGTTCGTTTATATCTAGGGTGGACCTTTGAGCATGTCTCGAGAATCTACTCGTTTCTCGTGGCAGTGGGTGGGTAATTTTAATTTCATAAACAAAAATTCCCAATAATGATTGGATTTAGCGCAGCGTACTGATAATTTAAATTCATAATGTTATATATTTACATGTTTATAACTCTAATTAAACATAACAATGCATAGCATGGTAGACATAATCATGACAAACAAAATTAAATGCGAATTAAAAAGTATTAGTCAAGAATTCTCATACCTCATTGTAGAACGCTAGTGAAAAGATGCTCCAATTATATCTCCGGGATCTTCTCCACAATTACTGATTTGCACTGGACATGTGAGCATCGTAAAATCAAGTAGTTCTTTGAAAACTATTTTTAAAGAACTAATGGGGAGAAAACTTTGTCTCTTCAATTCACTAATTGAAGAGTTAGGTCAAACTCATATACGAATTACGTAGCCCTAATGAGCTAACATTTTTTATTTATATAGGAGGCTCACAAACTGACCCATTAATTTCAAAATAATAAAAAAAATTTCTTAATAAGTCAAGATGCAATGAAAAAACACGTGCATTAAAATGCCTTTCAGTTTACACGTTACATGAGTGCCATGTGGCACCCTATGATTGGTCCGTGTTAAATGACGCGGATCCTAATGCTGGGTGCGTGTCTAGCACTCGGGGGGGGGGGGGGGGGGGGGGGGGGGGGGCATTGATCGCTCTCTACTTTAGAAAGCCGGTGACAGGCGTCGCATGCTGATTGGCCGAAGTGCGTTTTACTTTTTTTCTAATATAAATTCATCGAATGAATTTTTCGGTTTAGTAATAATAAAAAATAATTTATTCTCCTCTTGAATAAATAATTCATCTCATGAATTCTCTTGATGTTTTTTAGGTGCATAATTTAGAGGCTTGCACAGGTGTTGACAACCAAATTTCGAAAAGGCTAGGATGACACCATTTTGAGCAAAGTACCACGTGCTTAACACATGAGGCCTCGCTCGAGGAGAATTAAGCCTTTACATGCTGAAGTAATGGCATCTCGAGCCCAGCATTCTCAAGCAATGATCACCCTGACAAGGGTATCAACCACTTGAGGGCTTACGATAGTTGAAGGGTAAGAGGAGCTTGTGTTCACGGGACTCCCAAGAAGGCTACAAGACAGGTGGTTTCTAGGCTCAAGGTTATTACTTAAAGCGCAATCTTGGATACTTGGGCACTAAACTTAATCCAAGAGGATGTGCGGCTTCTAGAAGGGACTCCGGCTAAGATTGTGGACGTGGGCATAAAGGATTTCCCTCCAATACTGAATTTAGGAGACATTCATTGAAGATTTGCATGTGCAAAGAAGAAGCTTAGTGGCTAGATGTTGACAAAGTTGCCACAAAAATAGGAGAATTCATTGTTTATCATTCTCTATAAATAAAGGACACTATGTCAGTCCAACACACACACACTCAATACAAAACTTCTTCAAGTTTTCTTTATGGCACACTTATGCTTTTTCTTAGGAGTAGCGTAACATAGCATAGTTTAGATTAACATAGAACTTGTTGTACTTGCTTCATCAGTAATATAGCTTCTCAGGTTTCAGGTATGAACTTCAAATTCTAATCTGTTCCTAAATTTCATTGAGTTGAAAATTAAGGCTTTAGTTTAAGGATTTTACAGCCAAGGCTTGACATTCATGGCGTTGGTCTTAACACTACTGTCACTACTTAATAATTCAGGTGAACTTAGGTTCGCTCCATTGTTTGGGGCTTTGATAGCCAAGGCTTGACCTTAATTGCGTTAGTCCTAACTCAGTGACCTGGACACGGTTTGGTTCATCTAAATCTTGTTAGACCTTAACGCATTTGAGTTATTACAATTGAAGGGTGCCAGGCTTAATAACTTGATTTACTCGAGCATGTAAGTAGCCTATTGCGCTTTTGGGTTTATCCCCACCCTAGTCCCTAAGTTTTTAGTGTACAAGAAAAGGTGTCTGTGGGCCCTGCTTTGTCACTATAACTGCCACTTGAGTTTGGTCCATACTCTTTCATTTTCTATCAACATATATATAAATATATAAACATACAAAAGAAAAAAAATTAACAAAAGTCTTATTTATTGAAGCATAAGCAAAATTCACGTTATAACCAAAGTCATATGCATTAACATACCATAGCCTTGTCCCCTCAAACAATGAATGGTTGAGGTCAAAGACGTGCAATTTATAATTAGGGTCACTACCGAGTTGCGGTGAGTCCCTTTTACATGTTTTTTTTTGTTTATCATTTTTACGGCGACCATGTTACACTTAACTATAAACCAATTAAAGCAAATACACCTTTTGGTTACCATGGTGGGAGGCTTGAAACGAAAATGCATCATCTTTAGCCCATTTTGGATTACCAGAATGTAGTTTAGACCATTCACCAATGGTTAGAACCACGAATTCCAGTGCTCTCAAGCATGAAGAGTCAGAGGGTTTAGTGCTGATTGGGTCCCCGCTTGAGCATCCTCTTGAAAAGAGCCCTATAACACGAAGGGATGAACCAAAGTGGTGAGAGCAGTGGTGATGATGACATCCTAGAGGATGAGTAAATAGATATAGATGTCTATTCTCACTAGATTTTAATGGCCATGCTTAAACGTAGTTTGGAAATTGTGGATTAAAGAGTCCAACAAACAATGAGAGAAGCCCTTGAGAGACAACGTGCTAAAACAGAGTGCAATCCAGCAGCCTAGCATGAAGGCTCTGCCGCCATGAGAGTCATAATAAACAACATTGGAACCTCCATGCATGATAAGCTTCACAAAGAGACTGACAAAGTCTTAGTTGAAATGAACTCAACTTTGTCTTCTACAACTACCCTTATTGCTATGGACGTGGCAAGACAAGTAGTAGTTCAGGTTGAGCCCATCTTGGTTAGACAGGCAAAGGTTCATAATGGCTTGGTTAAAACCGTTAAAGAGGGAATCAGGCAACTTGGGCTTGCATCTCCTTCGCCAGTACACGATCTGCCTAATGACAGGACACGATTGCCATCCTTGATAGCCCATTGACTGAGGCTGAGGTTGGTCAATTGGCTGTAAAGTCTGAATACTATAACTTCTGGGGATGCATGAAGGCCCTTCTTGAAGAAGGAGATTTCCAAGACACGCCAGAACCCCAATGCGGAGGGGCCAAGACCTCCCATTAATGGCCCAAGAGGCCATTTTTTCATTGGTAACAATGCTCATGGCTTAGCATGCTAAGGACCAGCTTTTGATCGAGCAGCCTTTCAATGGTTTCTAAGTCCACACAGCACAAAAAGAAGAGCTAGAACTCTCTGACTTAAGAGCCTCACAAGCCAAAATGGAGGGTTTGAATGCTGAAGTCCAACATCCCCTCCTCAAAGATAATTTGGGCTCCACAGAATACCCAAGACCTACTTACCTGAGTGCTCTACTTTCTTAAGAGCAGATACAGCAGTACCTGACATTGCTTTGCAAATTCAAGTGTTGTTTTGTTTGGGATCATCACGAGATGCCCGACTTAGACAGAAAGGTGATTGAGCATAGGCTTCCCATTAAGCCAGGTTCGAGACCCATCATTCAGGCCCAGAGAAGAATGTGTTAACAATATATCAATTTGGTCAAGAAAGAGATTTTATCTGGATTGCTAGGTACATCGAACAGCCAGAAAATATTGTTCATGTCATTAAAATGAATGGCAAGATCAAGGTCTGTATTAACTTCAAGGATCTAGATGCAGCTACCCCGAAGGACAAATAACCAATGCCTGTTGTTGATGTGCTCATTGACTCAGCTTCAAGGGATGAAGTTTTGTCCATCATGGATTGCTAATGTGGGAACTACCAAGTTATGATTGCTTTATAGAATTTAGGCATCCTGAGTTAATAGGGATGTTTGGGTGGGTGGTTTTGGCAATTGATTTGAAGAATGTTGGCACCACCTACCAAAGAGCCATAAACATTGTCTTTCATGATCTCATTGGAAAAACCATGGAAGTCTATATAGATGACATTGCGCTCAAATCAAAATGCGAAGTTAAACACTTCGAAGACTTAAGGGGCACGCTGCTTTGAATGATGGCCCATAACCTCCAGATGAATCCATTAAAGTGTACTTTTGGCGTGTGTGCTGCTAACTTTCTGGGTTTTCTGGTGCAACAAAGGGGCATCAAGGTGGATATTAATAAGACTGAAGCCATCCAATAGGCCAAACCGCCTTCAAATAAAATGGAGCTTCAACGCTTCCTAGCACGAGTTGATTTCATAAGACATTTTATCTCAAATGTCACAAGAAAAATGAAAGTCTTCTCTCTACTACTTAGGCTCAAGTTTGAGAAGGATTTTGAGTGGGAGGACCCACATCAAGAAGCCTTTAAGGCCATTAAGGAGTACTAGATTAGACCCTCAGTGCTTATTCCACCAAAGTAGGGCAAACTTATTACTATGTCTCTACTTCTGAGGAATCTATTGGTTGTTTGGTTGCACAAAAAAATGAGCAAGGGATTGAATAGCTTGTGTTCTACCTTAGCTGTTGCTTAAATGAATGTAAAATAAAATACTTCTCGATTAAAAAAAGGTGAATATAGTTATTCTATGCATCAGTAAAATTGATATATTACTTCTTAGCATTTACAATATACGCAGTTGATCAGACGGATATCCTTAAATACATACTAGATAAACCATTTATAAGGGGAAGGCTGAACAAGTGAAGTATAGCTCTACTTCAGTTTGAGTTGGTTGCATATCATAAAAGTTAGTAAAGGGCCAAACCTTAGTATACTTTTTGGCTAACCACTCAAACATTAATATTGGCTTGGACTATGAGCTAGACCAACTCTTTATAGTGGAAATGATCCCTTTAAAGTTATTCTTCAATGGATCAAGGACCAATTCAAATGCTGGAATTGGAATTGTGATAGAATCTCCTACTAGGACCATTTCTAAATTAGTTGCTACTCTACTTGGCAGATGCTCTAACAACATGGAAGAGTACGAGGCATTGATAATAGGCCTACAAATTCTCTTAGAAATGAAACTCCTCAATGTTAGCATCAAGGGGGATTCGCAACTGGTAACTTGCCTAGTAAAAGGGAAATTCCAATGTTTGAGCGATACCTTGAATTGATACTTATCAGTAGTATAAAAGTTGTTAAGCAAACTTGGTAGTTTGCAGGTTGAACATATTCCTATGGAATTGAACAAAGCAGACAATGACTTGGCTCAACTAGCATCAGGGTATAAATTGCCCAGGACTTGGTGTGAAGAAACCATGGTCATTAATACCAAAGTTTTGGACTGTGACATTGACTTTTTCATTCTTGAGAGCAAAGTAGTGCCAAGTGAATGCTTGGAATGCTTTGAAACTGACGACTAGAGGAAGCCTCTAATACATTAGTTGTAGAAACCTTAAGACTACATTAAGGATACAAAGATGAAGATAAGGGTTCATAGATTCCATCTTGACGATGAATCTGAAATTTATATGATGGGGATGCTAGTGGAGCGCTTCTCAAGTACCTTGGCTTGGATGAAGTAACACTAGTAATGGTGGGAGCCCTTGAAGTTATCTCTATATCCCATCTAGTTGGACACAAAATGCACTGGCTCATCAGACGTTATGGCTATTATTTGCATTCGATGATGGACGACTGCATAATGTTTGCCAAGGGGTGTAGGCATGCCAAAGACATGGTCATATGCCAAGAGTCCCTGCAATTGAAATGCATGCTATTGTCAAACCCTGGCCATTTAAACGTTATGCAATGAACATCATAGGTCAAATTAATCCTCCTTCTAGGAAACAACACTCTTACATTCTCATGGCCACAGATTGTTTAACAAAGTGGGTGGAGGCTAAGCCATATAGGAACATCAATCAACATGGTATGATTGATTTCATCAAAGAATACATCCTACATAGGTTTGGTATCCCACAAACCATTAATGTGGACCAAGCTAGAGTGTTCTATGGTGCTGGAGTTATGGAGTTTACTAAGAGTTTCAACATAGAAATCTTAAACGAACCCCCTTACTATGCCCAAGCTAATGGCCTGGCAAAGTCAACCAATAAGATTCTGAAGGCCAACATTGAAAAACTGATTGAGGATAATCCCACGAAGTGGCATGAATTGCTACAAGATGCCCTTTTTGCTTACAGGACCTCTAAACAAGACGTAACTAGGACAACTCCTCTCCATTGATATATGGCCATGATGTTGTCCTCCTAATGGAACAAACGGTTCAGTCAATTAGACTAGCTCATAAAGAGAGGTTTTTTGAACTTGAGTATAAGCAATCTATGATGGATGAACTGCTAACTTAGACCAGGTTAGGTTTGTTGCTCTTTGTGAACAGCCTAATTTTAATAGGGCTAGGGCGATGACATTTTTTAGTAAAGTGCCATGTGGTAAGCATACGAGGTTCTCCTCGAGGGGAGTTAGACCTTTGAATACTACACTAACAATGTCTCAAGCCCAGTTCGTGGAAAAGATTATTACCCTTGACAAGGGTATCAGCCACTCGAGGCTCGAGATGGCTGAATGGTGAAATAAGCTTGAACTCGAGGGGATACTAAGAAAGCTGCAAGAATGTTGGTTTCTAAGCTCGAGGAAGTTACTTGGAGTGAAATTTTAATTGCTTGGGCATTAAGATTAATATAGGGGAACGTGGAACTTATAGAGGAAACTTCGACTAAAATTATGGACGGGGGCGTTAAGGATTTCCCTCTGAAACTTAAGACACGTTGGTGAAGAATAAGAGTGCGAAGAAGAAGAGCTTAGTGGTTATACATGGATGAAGTTGCTGTAAAAATAGGAGTAACTGTTAATTTCTTTTTTATAAATGAAGGACTCTAGGGTAGACTAAATTAGTACATATACACTCAAGTAAAATTTTAAGTTTTTTACAGCACACTTGTGCTCTTTTCTTTGGTGTAGTTTAACATAGCTAGGCATAGTGTAACATAGATCTACGTTGCACTTACCTCCATAGTAATATAGTTCTTAAGCTTCAGGTATGATTTTGCAGTTTTGATCTGTTCCCACAAATAAACAAGTTTAGATTCACGGCCTTAGTTTAAGGCTTGACTACTTGATAAGTCAGGTAAACTTAGGTTTGCATCATTGATTAAGGCTTTGATGGCCAAGGCTTGTCCCTTGATTGCGTTGGTCCTAATCCAGTGACATGAATATAGTTTGCTCCACCTTAATCTTGGCATACCTAAACTCATTCGAGTTTTTATAAGTCAAGGGTGCTAGGCTTGAAAACCTAATTGACTCAGGCTTGTAAGTGGACTACTAAACTCTGGGGTCTGTCTCCACCACAGTTCCTAACTTTTAAGTGTACAATCAAAGGTGTCTGTGGGCACTGCTCTGTCACTGTAACTGCCACTGGAGCTAGTTCCATATCCTTTAATTTTATGTCATACAAAAAGTAAAATCCACAAAAAATACTTGACAAAGTCTTCGTAATTAAAGCGTAAGAAAAACTCACGGTATAACCAATTTCAGATACACCAACATACTATAACCTTTTGTCCAAAAATGGTGAGTGGTTGAGGTCAAAGGTGTGTGGCCCATAATTAGGCTCACTTACTAGTCATGGTGGGTCCCTTTTGCACATTTGTTTTGTTTTCACATTTACGGCGACCACACACACTTCATTCAAAACAAAATAGAGGGAACACGCCTTTTGGCGACCACAATGGGAAGCCTGAAATGGGACTTCATCGTCTTTAGCCCATCATGCATTACCAAGATGTAATTGCCAGCCATTCATCAATGGCCAGAACCAGGAGGTCTAGTGTTGTCGAGCACGAGGAACCGAAAGGCTTAGCCTTTATCGATTTCCCGCTTGAGTGTCCTCTAGAACAAAGTCACATATCTCAAAGGGATGAAATGAGTCATAGCCACGCCAGCGAAAGTGGTGGTGATGATGACATCCTAGAAAATGAACGTATTGGGCTCGATTGCTATTCTTGCAAGAGTTTCATTGCTATGCTCAAGCTTCATTTAGAGATTATGGACCAGAGGGTTCAGCAAATAACTAGAGAAGCCTTCGAGAGGCAATGTGGAGAAACATATCGCGATCTTTTGGCTCAGTGTAAAAACTCTGCCACAAAGAGGGTCGTGAATAATGATGTTGGAACCTCTTTGAATGAATACACAAAGAGACAGATAGAATCTTGGTAGAAATGAATTCAAACTTGTCCTCTACTGCTACCCTTATTGCTAAGGATGTGGCTAGGTAGACAGTGGTTAAAGTCGAGCCTATTTTGGTTAGACAAGTTGAGACTAAGACCTGCACCCGCTCTATAAGTGCTAGCTAGTTATCGCCGTAAGACCCCTTCGAGCATGCGGTTGCAAGTCACTCAGGTCGACTATATGGTCCCTAAGACAATGGAAAACCCGTTTGCTGCAAATCCTAGATTCATACACTTGGAATCAAATAATAGAAATGAAAGCGTGCCTCATAGAGTTATAAGCCCTTCCAATCAGAGTTTTTCTCTGACCATGAGGGACCATAATCTTACTGTGCTATTGATACCTGTCGTTGAGGTAGGAAGGTACAACAGCTTTCACCGTCCTCACGAAGCGGAGGCTACCTCAAATCCCACTCAAGGCCTTGAGATAGGAGTGTAGGGCCAGGTCTTTATTATGGGTAACCAGACTTCTAATCCTTAACCTCTTCATGCTTACCGTATTTGGGGGCAAGTTAATAACCCACGTCCTCAAGATCATCACTTGAGGTTTAATTAAACAAAGACGAACGAAAAACATGTTTGTACCGGTGTGCCTTCAGGCATGCCATGTAACCCAGGTTCCACTGAAACATACTTCATGGCCAACAAAGCGCATGGACATTATGATCAAGGGGTTTATCTTAGGTTCGGTGGGCAACAACCGGTCCCACACCCAATTGTGATGAGTGCTTAAGGGTATCCCATCAATCCTCCTCCAGAACCCTTCCCACTTGGGGGACAGTGGCAGATGCATAATTAAATGCCTAACCTTCCCCTTCAAGATCAATTGGCTGCCCTCATTGTGCAAATGTATGGGTTGGGTATCGCAAGGGTCAATAGACCTTTGTATAGTAAACCTTATCCCGACTACATTGGCAGGGTTTACCCTTTTACTTGAGGATACATAATCCCCTACCTCTTCTCATGGGAAGGGAATGTTTCTGCTCTCGAGCATCTATTGAGATTTAACTGCCAGTGTTGGGAAGTAGCAGATAACTAATATCTCAAATTAAGGCTGTTACCGAGTTCGTTTACTGGGACCGCTTTCCAGTGGTACATCTGGCTCCCGCCTAATTCTATTTACTCTTGGGATGACATGGTCAAGCAAATCTAGGCCCAGGTCCCCAAAATGGTGTTAAGAAATTCCATGTCAGACTTGGCTCAAATGAGAAAAAAGTCAGGCAAATTAGTGGAAGAATATATTAATTGGTTCAAGCGAATTCGTTTAAAATGCACTATATCCCTTCTTGAGCTCGAATACTCCAAGCAGGCTCTACACGGCTTGGACATTGAATTCAAGAATAAATTCGAAGGCTCTAACTTTAGGACGCTTCTTCGGCTGGCAGAATGTACTGGTAGATATGAGGTAGTCTTAAAAGAAGAAAGCCTTCAGAAAAACAACATGTACGAGACATAAGGGCACAACTTAATTGAGGAGGACGAGGATCCTCCATATGATATCGACGTATCTAAGTACGTCAAGGGGCCTCCTGTGTTTTTTAATCCTTTGTTCAAGAAGGATATTAAAGCCTGGAAGTCTTACTAGCCCAATGACTTGAGAAAATATTCATTTGACTTCTCTAGTGCTGATTTAATAGTCATTGAGGCAAATAAAAAACTTAAGATCAGGAGCAAACACAGAAAACTGGATCCCAACTTGAATGAGGGAAGGGTATACTATAAGTGACACAATTCATTAAATCATTCAATAAAGAACTAAGTGATCTTTAGAAACTTAGTTAAAGATATCATTTAGGCCAAAGAATTGATCTTCCAGGGAGAGGGACATATGGGTGTCGATAAAGACCCTTTCCCTTGTCCTCTTTATTTCAATTTTGTTGAAACTTTTGTAAAAATTAAGCCTTGTTTTATCCAAGCTGACCCTTTTTCTTTATAATGGAGAAAAACGGTGCTCAGTGACAATAAGAAGGCTCGGGTGTCTAACCATGTTTTTGAATGGTTGGTCATTGAAAGAATACTAACATTCCTAAGACTGGTGTGTACTTTGGATGATGGGATATGTCGTTGGCATATCACCGAACTTCATCCTTCTAGCAGGTGCACCGTTTTTAAGAATTTGCTAATCACACTTCGCAATAACTCTGCCATTACACTTGCATTGGCACTATGGAGATCAATGGTGGTCAGTGGCCATCCCAAAGTCTAAATAGTTGGGCAAAAATATCTCGCAAGTTAGAAAGGATATCATATGAGGCATGTGAGCAATGCTGTGGGAGAATACAAGCTGCAATGAGGAAACTCAAGTTCCTTCCTGAGTACATTTCTCCCACGATCCTCCGTTAAGACTAAAAATGCCATCTAAGAGATCAGAAAGAACTAATTCAGTCAAGAACTCTCCCTTGAAGGCTCAAATTGTCATGAGGACAGGACATCATAAGAGAAACCTGAAGTACACCTTATTAGATGTGGATACTAGCCAGGCACCATGGCAGTCAGGTTATCATCCATTAGGTTCAGGTTTGGTAATGTATGGAGGAGGAACCACCTCGATTTGGAGATAGCTAGTCCCTCCAACTTAACTCGAAAGCAGAAAAGAAGACAACGGTGCAAGAGGGAAGCTTAGCAGATAATTATGCATGATTCTTGCCTAACTAGGCTTTCTCAAGAAGAAGCTAGGGTTCGCACGGGTAAAAAGGCCAAGCATGTAGATCTCGAGGATCCAGTGACTTGGTCCAAGTCTCCTACTACTTGAAATGGGCCGACTCATAGGAAACTCGAAAGGTGGGCTAGTCTTTCATCTTTGGAAGGGTGAAAAGCTTTGTGGGATCACCTTACTAAGGATCCCCTAGTTCGAGAACCAGCTAAAGATAAGGAGGAGTACTCCCCCCTCAGCATTAACTTAGTGGAACCATTGGATTGTGTTAACCCAACATGGTCTGACATTGAAAATGACTTCCACATAGAAGACTTCCCCCAGGCTATGGAGGGATCTCGAACTTTAGAGGTTGATCACAACAAATACCCTCGAGAGTCAGACATGCTAATTAGCAGTGTTCTACAATAACAAGGAGAGGATACACCCATGGTTGATAGCCTTAAGAAGGAGACATATTAAAGGAGCCAAATTCAATTCAAGATGTTGCCTGAAAAGGTGACGTAAAATTGCCCTACTCCTTCCCCTAGGATTCATGGCAACCGATACCCAAGAAGGTCTTGATAGTGATGTGATAACATCAGATGAGGAGCCTCAAGTCGTGGTCGTGGCTAAAGTAACTGCTACTATAGGCACACTTGATCATTTAGCTTTTTCAGTTAAAGCTTCAACACCCAAATTGCCAGATGATCCACTTAACATAACCCAGTTTATTAAACTAGCGTAGCAGAAGGGTTTACAATTCTTAATTTAAAACCTAAGGTTGATTAAAAAATCAAAATTTTAAATCTGCATTCCTAACTTAAATCTATAGGCCTCTACTCTAATAAATTCATAATAATTACATAAACTATAACTAGCATAATAAGAAAATTGTAAATAAATGGAAAAGCGAGACACTTAAAAGAGAAGGAAAGAAAGACATACCGAGAATTGCTCCAAAGAAAGAAAACTAGAGGAATAATAAATTACTCTGAGAAACTGAGACCCAATTGCCTTCTATCTAATGACCTCAAAACACCCGGAGAGTAGGTTTCGAAAAATATTAAACTGAGGAAGAAAATTTTGAAAGGATTTTTTTTTCTCTCCAATTACATCTCGAAGAGTCAACACTTTTAGAAATCTTTAACTTAAAAATTAATGCGAAACCTTAAAACTGGTGCCTTTATTTATAGTAGGATACTAGAGCGAAAAAATCCTGAAAATTCGATGTGGGACTGGTTTAATGCAAAACGCAGCATTTCAAACACGAAAACTTGCCTGTTACCTATCTTGTCACCGCGTCCCACATGGCATGCAGTGATTGGTCTGCACCCAAAGGGCGGATCAACCCCAGGGCAGTCTTACCGTGGTTGATTAGCTGCAACAGTTTCATGGGGATCGCCACATCTATGCGCGATTTTGCAAATTTTTTTTTTTTTTTGTGCTTTATTTGCCACATGCAAAAATTCATCTTGTTAATTTTAATTTTTAGAAAATTATTTGATTTTATAATTTTCAAATTTTATCCATCTCACGATTAATGTTTGGCTAAATTAAATTTACTCATCTCATGAAATCCTTAATTCTTTTTCGATGGTAATAAAAACTAAGGCTCGCATAAGGACCTCGGGGACAATTTAAATCTAACTCCAAAGGATTAAATTAATTACTATCTCATGATAAAATTTATCTATTATTTAATGAGATCTGATTCCATTAAATAAATCTCACTACACTCTAGACTTAAATCATTTATTCGATAATTTTCAAATTGACTGTATTGATGACAATGACCACTCCACTAGATGTCCATGACATAAAAATAATTATAACTATTACCATTGTTTTTCTAATAGCTTTTCCATTAGTTCCCGACTCGCCCTTTTTCGAACAATTCATTTATACTTGAACAAATTCATAGTATAAATTTCAAATGTCAAACACTTGGAACACTTTGGCCAAAGATTGCGAATCCGTCAAACACTTGCGAATCAACTAAGAGGACATTTTGTATCTTATAAGAGACTGTAGATTTCATATTGCATACCTGATCTTTCTCACTCTTCATGCCACTACCCAGTGTACATGGGAATTCGGTCATTTGTTTAGACCTTACTTATAGTCCACCAAAGTTACTAACATTCTATGCACAGGTCAAGAATACTCTCTAGATTTAGAATTGTCGCTCAAATAGTACATCATAAACCACTCATCTCCGATAGTAGTCCAAAAACAAGCAACTCACATGGTCTAACTCAGTGTTCAATCTTATTAAACACACCAATATAACACTTTTGAATCACCATCTATATGACCAAGACAAGTCATCTAAAGTGTCATGTTATGGTCTTAACATACAAGTCCAAACTTGTCTTCGACTACGTGTTTTTTAAACAACAATTTGTACCATTTTTTCCAAGTTTATCTTTGCGTTATTCTCATAATCAACTTAGAAAAAACATATAAATTGTAGTATGAGGACTACACGCATCTCATGGATGTTAAAAAAAAGAAAAGCATATGCAGTATATATGCTCACTTATACAAATGTAACAAGGAAATGACTGGAACTTCAATTTTATTCATTAATAAAATAACATTTACAGGACAAATTTTGATTTTCAAGACACCATTCTTAACAATCTCCCAGTTGTTCAAAATCCAAATTACTACACAATTTATACCCATCCCTTCTATGTATGATCTAAAGTTCCACTGAGTCAAAGTCTTTGTGAAGTCAATTACTGTATCGTAACCAAAATGCCTTCTTTGCGTCTTCTGAAACAAGACTGCTTCACACTCTTCCCACTAATGGCTGCTTTTCAAAGGGTAAAGGCATATCTAGATGGCAAACGTCTGGCATCTTTTATATGACTGAAAGTCTAGCCAACTAGTACCAGCTCATTATTATGAAAGATCAACATATAATCTCTAGTTATTCTCAAGTACTTGAGAATATGCTTCATTGCCACCCAGTGCATCGAACCCGGGATAGACTGATGTCTGCTTACCGTACCAGTAGCGTAGCAAATATTTGGTCTCGTGCATAACATGGCATATATGAGGCTTCCCACAACTAAAGCATATTAAAGATTCATCATCAACTCCTCTTCTTGTGGTGTCTTAGGAAACTACTCTAAAGAATGAGAGACTCCATGGTTGAAAGGTAAAAGCCCTTTCTTGGAGTCCTCCATGTGATACCTGACAACATCTTGTCAATATAAGTGGCTTGAGAAAGACCCAACATTCTACTCTTACGATCTCGCAAAAGCTTGATTCTAAGAATAAAGCTGGCTTCTCTTAATTCTTTTATATTGAACTGACTTGACCACCAAATCTTTACAGTTGATAACACCCCTGCATCATTTCCATTGAGTAGTATATCATCGGCATATAATACAAAGAAAGACACAACTTTCTCTTGATGTCGTTTGTACACACATGGTTTATCAACCAATTGCTCAAACCCATAGGATTTGATCGCCGGGTCGAATCTAATATTCGATGAGCGTGATGCTTGCTTTAGTCCATATATGGACTTCAATAGTTTGCATATTATATACTCTTGATTTTTGCTAATGAAACTGTCTGTTTGCACCATATAGATGTCTTCTTCAAGATGGCCATTCGAAAAGGCATTTTAACATCTATTTGCCACATATCATAATCATAATGAGCGGCAATGGACAGAAGTATCCTTATGGACTTTAGCATTACCACTGACGAGAAGGTCTTATCATAATCGATTCCTTCCTTTTAGGTAAAACCCATCATAACCAGTCATGCCTTGAAGTTCTCTACCTTCCCATCCACTTCTCTTTTCCTCTTGTAGACTCATTTACAACCAATAGGCTTAATGCCACCATGCACCTCTATAAGATCCCAAACCGGATTATAATACATAAATCCTATCTTAGATTTTATTGCTAAGACCCATTAGATAGCATTCCTGCCTTCAATTGCCTCACTGTAGCTGAGAGGATCAGATTGAATGTCATAGTCAACCATTAAGGCTCCCGCCACCGAACCTATTAGGTGCCCTGACAATCCTCCCACTACACCTAGGCTTTCATATACTTGGTGTTAGGAACAGTGTTCTGAAATCCATATTTATTCTGGATAAATTATTTTAATTAATAAATAAAATTAAAGTCCCAATCATTTCCTAGTTAAATTTGTGTAAGCGAGCATTTATACTACATGTGATTTTCTTTTGGGATACATCCATGAAATGGGCGTAGTCCTCAGACTATAATTTACATGTTTGTTCGAAGTGGTTTATGAGACTAGGCCACAGATAGACTTATAACAAATGGTATGGATTGTTATTTGAAAGGCTCATAGTTGAAGACAAGTTTGGACCACTTGTATACTAAGACTATAACATGACACTTTAGATAACTTGTCTTGGTCATGCGGATGGAGATCCAAAAGTGTTGGGTTGGTGCGTTTTATAAGATTGACACACTGAGTTGGACCATGTGGGTTACTTATTTCTAGACCACTATCGGAGATGAGTGATTCATGTTGTACTGTTTGAACGATGACTCTAAATCCTGAGGGTATTCTGGACTTGTGCATGGAGCGTTAGTCACTCTGGTGTGCTATAAGTAAAGTCTAAACGCATGACTGAATTCCCACGTATACTTGGTAGCGGCATGAAGTGTAACAAGGATCAGGTATTCAGTAGGGAATCTATAGTCTCTTATGAGATACAGATGTTTCCTTAGTCGATTCGCAATTATTTGAATAGTTCGGAAACTTTAGCCAAAGTATTCTAAGTGTTTGACATTTGAAATTTATACTATGAATGTGTTCCAGTATAAATGAATTAGTCAGCGAATGGCAAGTCGGTAATTAATGGAGAAGCTGTGAGAAGGATAATAGTTGTGGTTATATTTATCCTTTGTCATGGACATCTAATGGAGGGGTTGTTGTCATCAATACAGTCTATTAGGGAGATATCGAGTAAATGATTTAAGTTTGGAGTGCAGTGAAATTTATTTAGTGGAATTAAGTCTCATTAAATGATAATTAGATTATTTCATGAGATGATTAATTTAACCCATTTGGAGCTAGATTTAAATTATCCCTAAGGTCCCTACCCAAGCTTCTGTATTTATTGCCATATGAAAAATATTAAAGAATTCATGAAATGAGTAAATTTAATTTTCACAAACATTATTCATGAAATGAATAAAAATTAAAAATTATAAAAGTTAAAATTAATAATATGAATTTTTACATGTAGAAAACAAAGCCAAAAAAAAATTTACAAAATATGCATTCACGGGTCAGGATCCGTGTGCTTTGGATCTCACAAACCAGCGCGCTACACATCCCAAGGGTATCCGTGTGCTTGTGTTTGGCCCAATACAGGCTCGACACGTGGCACATAGAGTATAATATGAAGAAAAACAAGCGTGAACTTGTGCAATGAAACACAGTGTTTGGTCTGTGCGTTTTACTAAAACGCTGCGTTTAGTTTTAACTGGGCGAATCCCACATTGAAAATCAGCCTATTTTTCGCTCTGGTACACTACTATAAATAGGGGTACCTATTCCAGAAGTTTGGAATTGAATTGAAATAAATTATTTTGGGTTTCTGGAATTGTTTCAGAGACTTAATTGGAGAGAAAATTTTTCGTTGAAATTTTTCTTTCCCAGTTTAATATTTTTCAGAACCTACTCTCCTGGAAATTCGAGATCATTAAATAGAAGATCGTGAGATCTCGATTTCAAGTATTCTTTTGAAGATTATTATTTCTTTCTGATTTTCTTATTTTGGAGAAAATCCAGGTATGTTCTTCTTCCCTTCGCTTTTGGTTTTCGCTTTTCCATTTATGTACAATATTCATTTTTGTGCATGTTTAAGCTTATGTGTCATTATGAATGTATTAGAGTAAAAGTCCTGCAGATCTAAATTAAGAATTTAGATCTGTGGATTTAAATTATGAATTTAAATTGGTAGATTTAAAATTAGGAATTTTAAATCAACCCTAGGTTTAGAATTATGAATTAAAAACCTTCCCCTGTGTAAACCATATAAAATTAGGAGAATTTTTTAAATTTGTCCCAATAACCGATATTAGGGCAAAGGGTTTACAGACATAAATCCATTCCTGGGAACTCTCGCACATGAGGTGTCACGAAGCATGACTCTCCGACTGGGGGCTTGGGTAGAGAGAAGAGTCTCATAATATAAGTGCTCTAATAGGTTCCCTTTTTGTGACCACAGTTGAAAAATTGTGAACCCAACGATCGGTATCAGAGTTTTTTTTCCAACAAAAACTAACTTTTTTCCCAACAATTGGCATCAGAGCCAGTCTCTAATTACATTGATAATATACATAAATAGGTATAATAAGATCAAAATAAATAGATTTACAATTTAATAAAATAGAGATTTTATTAAGAAGGAATGTTTATTTTATTGTGTATTGATAATAATCAGATTGCATAAAGTAAAGATTGAAATTGTTTAAGTCATTACTGAATTAATTGTTAATCAAGATTATATAAGGTAACGATTTCAATTATTTAAATTGTTGATTAATTAAAAGTTAATTTGATCGTTTTAAGGTAAAGATTTTAATTATTTAAATTGTTAATGAATTATCATTAATTCAGAACAACCTATAAATTTTTGATTATGTTGTTCCTATAATGAGATTGCACATTCTTAATCATGATTTTAGAAATCGAATGAAATTGATCTAATGAGATTAGATTCAATTAATTTTTATGAAATCGGATAAAATTGATCTAATAAGATTGGATTCTAATTTTTAATGAAATTGGATAAAGTTGATCTAATGAGATTCAATAAATTTTAAGAAATCAAATAAAATTGATCTAATGACATTGGATTCAATAATTTTTTTTAAAATATTTAATTTAAAATGGGGGCTGATGTCAGCCTGAAGTCTGATTTAAAAATAATTATTATTAGTTGGACGTGTAGACATCAATACTGGTTGACCTAATAATTAAATTAATTATTTTATTTATCTATTTTCTGTTTAGGATATGATTCAAAATTAGATTATGAGATAAACTAAATTGTGAATCCGTGTATTTTAAAAAAAGTTATTTGAAATTATTTTTAAAATAAGATTCTAAAATAGACTATAAGATAGTCTAAGCTTGTTTAATTTTTAGAATATGATCCTAAAATAGACTAAGAGATAGTCTAAAGCTTATTTAATTTTTAGAATGACATACTAAAAATAGACTACGTGATAGTTTAAGCACAAAATTGCTATTGATTTTAAATAGAATTATTTTGAATTTAAATTTGGAATTCAATTTTGAAAAGTAGATTATGTGATATTCTAAATTAGATAGTATTGTTTTAATTAAAAGTAATTAATTAATTAATTTTATTAATTGGTTTTAGAATGAGATTCTAAAGCAAGATTATGAGATAATTGATGTGGTACAACGATAATGTTTTTGAATAAATTAATTAATTAATTATGGTTAATTTTACAATAAGATTGTAAAGGGGATTATGAGATAATCGTAGTTGTAAATGCAAGTTAACTGAAAACAACTGGGTATAAAAATCAAGTGGGAGCAAGGTTTCAATTGTTGTAATCTCACGGTTTCCTTTACCGGTCTAGTAGTATAGTAGATCGATAGACCTCCCTGCGGAGGATGTTGGCTTGTAGATTACATAGTTAGACTACTATTAGGATGAACCAAAGTGCAAAGAAATGATGCGACCACGCCGCCATGGAGTATTACGTGTATTTGTTTGGAGGTTTAGGTAATGGTCTACACTTGACTAGCCTAATGCATTAGCCTCCTCGAGGAGCTCTGTTGTGCCATGTTAGAGACTAACGTAAAGTAGTGAGTTTATCATATTTAGTAAGAGTTACAAGAAAACAGGTTAATTGAAAATAGTTCTACCAGAACTAGCTTCGTGCGACCCCGCTGCCGCGAAGTAAGGAGTGCTGCATTTAGGTCATCATTGTATGCATGATAGTACAATTCGGTGGATATCTGACTTATTATGTATGCTAAATTGAAATACTATATATTACTGCATTATACAAGACTCTTGTTAGACAGTTACACAAGCGTTTGCATTTACCGTTTTTTTGATATGGATACGGGTGGTGAACTTCACTTGGTTTCGAATATATAATGTACTCACTAGACCAAGTCACTTTGCCTTGAAAAATATGTTACACTTACTCATTACTCACAAGGGACCTATTAGAAACAAAGGAAAGCGTAAGGTTGCTATTGCAGCAACCGAGTCCATAAGGAAGTCAGCAAAAGAAAAGTATTTCTTTTGCAAGAAAACTAGGCCACTGGAGGAAAAACTACACTAAGTACATAGCTACTCTTCCTGCAAAGGTTGCTAAGCCATATGGTGGAGATATGTTGATATCTCACTTAGTTGAGTCATGTGCAGTTGAGAGTCCACTAGGTTCTTGGTGGGTGGACTCAGTTTCAACTGACCATAAATGTAATATGTTACAGGAGCTCTGGCTAGGCTAAAGGCTACAAGATGGGTGTTGTACCTGATAGTCAGAGATAGTACAATAACGATGGTCTTAAGTGTATGAGATGTTAGCTAAAACTTTAGTGATAGAGTTTTGTTTTAAATGATTGATTATTTAAACCTTCGCTGTACAGGAATTTGATTTCTGTATTTTGGTTAATGAATAATTTTATTCAGTTGATTTGGATAATGAAAATTTTTTATATGAGAAATAAATTGTTTATTTGCACATGTACATAAACAAATTGTTTATTCCTGTTATTTCTTTATCAAAACTCTTGTAATTATTTAAATGAATCTAACATAAGCTCAGTTGTTCAATCTTCTAAAAGAAAACACCCTGGAAGTAATAATGCCTAGGTCACACCAATGCAAACAGAATCCAAAGACAGGTAAAAGATGAACCGATAGAGGCTTTGGGCTTAGGGTCATTACCAGTCTACAAATCCTACATAAAAGTCAAGATCAAGAAGTCTGTCTTTAAGAGTAAAGGCAACAATAATGGTGACTTGCTTGAGATGGTTCACATAGATGTATGTGGACCAATGCATGTTCAGGTAATAGGTGAGTATGAGTACTTAATCACATTTAGTGATGAATACTCAAGGCATGGATATTTTTACCTAATGAGACATAAGTCGGACGTTTTTGGAGAAATTCAAATAATAGAAAGTTGAATTTTAAAAGCTATTAGGTAAACAAGTTAAATCACCTCAATCAGATCAAGGTGGTGAATTTTTTTTGGGCGAGTTTTTGGATTTCCTAACTGCAGATGAGATAGGATCTCAGCTTTATGGTCTGGGTACACCGCAGCAGAATGTCGTTGCCCACAAAAGGAACCAAGACGGTCTTTTCTAAAGTTTTTTTATTTAAAAGATCTTTTGTAAATACAATGCAAAATACTTAGAGAAGCATTTTGCAAGTAAGCTACAAAAAAAAAAAAAAGTATTAAAGGAAAGCGAAACAAATTCTAAACAGCTAGACACAACTCAAGATATAGTGGATGCATTAGATGCACCTACTAATAGGAACAAAAATGTTCCAGGTACACAAGAGCTTAGGTGTGGTGGGAGGTTTTGTCAGGACACCTGACAAGTTCATAGCGGGAGCCCTAGTGGAAGCAGTGGCATTGAATCTGATCCTCTTAGCCACAATGAAGCAATTAAGTCTTCTCGTTTTGTACAATCGGTTGCTCGAACCATGCGTCTTTAAATGACATTAAGAGAAAGTAGTGAATTTCTTAGTGTTATATGTCAACGATATACTACTCATTGAGGAGGATGTAGGGGTGTCATTAGCTGTAAGGATTTGATTGTCTAGAAAGCTCAATATGAAGGACATGGGAGAAGCCAACTCTACTGTTAGGATTAAGCTTCTGCAAGGTCGTAAGAGTAGGATGCTGGGTCTCTCTCCAGCCATGTATATTGACAAGATGTTGCAAAGGTGCAGCATGGAGTCCCTCTCTTTTTTAAGTAGTGTTCTTGGACCCCTCAAGATGAGGGGCAATTAAGGAATATTCCATATGCTTTGGCAGTGGGAGCCTCATGTACGCCATGCTGTGCACAAGACCAAATATTTGCTATGCTGTGTTATATTAAGCAAGTGTCAGTCTAACTCGGGTCCGATGCACTAGGTGGCAATAAAGCGTTTTCTCTAGTACTTAAGAAGGACTAGAGATTATATGCTGATCTTTCAAAGTGACGAGCTGATTTCAGTTGGCTATACTGATTCAAAACTCCCAGAAAGATTAAAATGATAGGCGTTCAACATCTAAGCATGTCCTCACCCTTAGAGTGGGAGCCATTAGTGAGAGGAATGTCGAGCAGGATTGCACTGCCGACTTCACAATACAGTAATTGAGTTCAATAAGGGTTGGGCTCAGTAGACCTTTGGTTCAAACTTAAAAGGGGTGAGTATGGACTTTATCATAAATTGGATTTAGGACAAGTGGGAGATCATAAGGAATAGTATCCTGAAATCCAAATTTATTCTAGATAGATTATTTTAATTAATAAATAAAATTGAAGTCCCAGTCGTTTCCTAGTTAAATTTGTGTAAGTGAGCATTTACACTGTATGTGATTTTCTTTTGTGAGACATCCTTGAGATGAGTGTAGTCCTCAGATTATAATTTACATGTTTGTTCTAAGTGGTTTATGAGACTAAGCCACATATAGACTTGAAACAAATGGCATGGATCGTTGTTTGAAAGGCTCGTAGTCGAAGATAAGTTTGGACCACTTATATGCTAAGACTTTAACGTGACACTTTAGATGACTTTTCTTGGTTATGTGGATGGAGATCCAAAATTATTGAGTTCGTGTGTTTAGTAAGATTGACACACTAAGTCGGACCATGTGGGTTACTTATATCTAGACTATTATTGGAGATGAGTGATTCACATTGTACTGTTTGAACGACGAATCTAAATTCTTAGTGTATTCTAGAATTGTGCGTGGAGCGTTAGTTACTTTGGTGTACTATAAGTAAGGTCAAAACGCACGACTTAAATCCCACGTACACTGGGTAGCGGCGTCAAATGTGACAAAGTTCCAGTATTCAATAGGGAATCTACAGTCTCTTATGAGATTCAGATGTCCCCTTAGTTGATTCGTAAATAGTTCAATAGTTCAAAAATTTTGGCCAAAGTATTCCAGGTGTTTGACATTTGGAATTTAAACTATGAATATGTTCAATTATAAATGAATTATTCAGTGAAGGGCTAGTCGATAACAAGTGCAGAAGCTGTGAGAAGGATAATAGTAGCGGTTATATTCATTCCTTGTCATGGATATCTAGTGGAGGGGTTGTTGTCATCTATATAGTCTATTAGGGAGATATCGAATAAATGGTTTAAGTCTAGAGTGCAGTAAGATTTATTTAGTCGAATTAAGTCTCATCAAATGGTAATTAAATTATTTCATGAGATGATTAATTTAACCCATTTGGAGCTCGATTTAAATTGTCCCTGAGGTCTCTACGCAAGCCTCTATATTTATTGCAATCTGAAAAATATTAAAGATTTAATGGGATGAGTAAATTTAATTTTACCAAATATTATTCATGAGATGAATAAAATTTAAAAATTATAGAAAAAAAAATTTTAAAAAATAAAATTTATAAGATGAATTTTTACATGTGAAAAATAAAGAAAAAAAATAAAAATATTGCAAAATACGCATTCACTAGTCAGGATCCGTGTGCTTTAGATCTGATGAACGTGTCGCATGCTGGAACATCCCAGGGGTATCCATGTGCTTGTGTTTGGCCCCATCAAGGCTCGACATGTGGCACACGGAGTAAAATAAGAAGAAAAACACACGCATGACCTTGTGCAATGAAACGCAGCATTTGGTTTGTGCATTTGATTAAAATGCTACATTTAGTTTTAACTGGGCGAATCCCACATCAAAAATCAGCCTTTTTCTCTCTTCGGTACACTACTATAAATCAGTGTACCTATTCCAGAGGTTTGGAATTGAATTGAAATAAGTAGTTTTGGATGTCTGAAATTGTTTCAGAGACCTAATTGGGGGGAAAATTTTCTGTTAAAATTTTTCTTTCCTAGTTTAATATATTTTGAAACCCACTCTCCGGACAGTTCGAGGTCATTGAGTAGAAGATCGCAGGGCCTTGATTTCTGGTATTCTTTAGAAGATTATTATTTCTTTCTGATTTTCTTAATTTGGAGCAAATCCAAGTATGTTCTTCTTTCCTTCACTTTTCTATTTATTTACAGTATTCGTTATTATGCCTGTTTAATCTTATGTATTATTATACATTTATTAGAGTAAAAGGCCTGTAGATCTAAATTAATAATTTAGGTGTGTAGATTTGAATTATAAATTTTAATCTGTAGATTTAATATTATGAATTTTAAATCAATCCTAGGTTTAGAATTACGAACTCTAAACCCTTCCCCTGCATAAGCCTTATAAAATTAGGGAGAATTTTTGAAATTCGTCCCAACAACCAGTATTAGGGTAAAGGGTTTATAAACCTATTCCCAGGAACTCTCGCACGTGTGGTGTCACGAAGCATGACTCTCCGAACGGGGGCTTAGGTAGAGAGAAGAGTCTCCTACTTTAAATACTCTAGTTGGTATCCCTTGTTGTTACCACAGTTTAAAAATTGTGAACCCAACAATCGGTATCAGAGTTTATTTTCCAACAAAAACTAAATTTTTTCCCAACAATTAGTATAAGAGTCAATCACTAATTACATTGATAATTGAATAGGTATAATAAGATTGAAATAAATAGATTTACCATTTAATGAAATAGAGATTTTATTAAGAAGGAATGTTTATTTTATTGGGCATTGATAATAATCAGATTGCTTAAAGAAGCGATTCAAATTGTTTAAGGTGTTAATGAATTAATTGTCAATTAAGATTATATAAGGTAACGATTTGAATTGTTTAAATTGTTAATTAATTAAAAGTTAATTTGATTGTTTGACGGTAACAATTTAAATTGTTTAAATCGTTAATGAATTATCATTAATTCGGAACAATCTATAAATTTTTGATTATATTGTTCGTATAATGAGATTGTACGTTCTTAGTCATGATTTGCGAAAGATAAAATTGATCTAATGAGATAAGATTCAATTAGATTTGATGATATAGGATAAAATTGATCTAATAAGATTAGATTCAAATTTTTACTGAAATTGGATAAAGTTGATCTAAAGAGATTAGATTCAATTAATTTTATGAAATCAGATAAAATTGTTCTAATGAGGCTATATTCAATTATTTTTCAAAAATATTTAATTTAATAAAAAAGGGGGCTGACGTCAGCCTGAAGTTAGATTTAAAAAAAAATTATTATTTGGACTTGTAGATGCCAATATTGGTTTTCCTAATAATTAAATTAATTGTTTTCTTAATTAATTTTCTTTTTAGAATATGATTCTAAATTAGATTATGAGATAATCTAAGTTGTGAGGTAGTGTATTTTAAGTAAAAGTTATTTGAAATTATTTTTAAAATAAGATTCTAAAATTGACTGTAAGATCGTCTAAGCTTATTTAATTTTTAGAATAAGATCCTAAAATAAACTATGAGATAGTCTAAAGCTCATTTAATTTTTAGAATGAGATACTAAAAATAGACTATGACATAGTCTAAGTACAAAATTGCTATCGATTTTAAATAAAATTATTTTTAATTTAATTTTGGAATTGGATTCTAAAAAGTAGATTATGTGATAATCTAAATTAGATGTTGGTATTGTTTTAAATTGAAAGAATGTGTATCACTGCATTATACATGACTCTTGTTAGACAGTTATACAAGTGTTTGCATTTGTAGTATTTTTGATATGGATACTGCTGGTAAACTTCGCTTGATTTCGAATACATAATGTGCTCACCGGACCAAATCACTTTGCCTTGAAAAATAAGTTAGACTTACTCATTACTCACAAGGGATCTATTAGAAAGAAAGGAAAGGGTAAGGTTGCTATTGTAGCAATCAAGTCCATAAGGAAGTCAGCAAAAGAAAAGTATTCCTTTTGCAAGAAAACTAGGCCAGTGGAGGAGAAACTACACTAAATACATAGCTACTCTTCCTGCAAATGCTGCTAAGCCATCTGGTGGAGATATGTTGATATCTCACTTAGTTGAGTCATGCGCAGTTGAGAGTCCATCAGGTTCCTAGTGGGTGGACTCAGATACAACTGACCATATTTGTAATATGTTACAGGAGCTCAGGCTAGGCTAAAGGCTACATGTTGTGTGTTGTACCCAATGGTCAGGGATAGTACAATAATAGTTGTCTTGAGTGCAAGAGATGTTAGCTTAGACTTTAGTGATAGAGTTTTGTTTTAAAGGATTGATTATTTAAACCTTCACTGTACATGAATTTGATTTCTGTATTTTGGTTACTGGATAATTGTTATTTAGTTGACTTTGATAATGAAAATTTTAATATGAGAAATAAATTGTTTATTTGCACATGTACATGAATAAATTGTTTATTCATGTTATTTTCTTATCAAAACTCTGGTAATTGTTCAAATGAATCTAACATAAGTTCACTTGTTCAATCTTCAAAAGGACAACACCCTGAAAGGGATAATGCCTACACCTCGCACCAACGTTTAGTTCACACCAATGCGAACAAGATCCAAAGACTGGTAAAAGATGGACCGATAGAGGCTTTGGACTAGAGGTCATTACCAATCTACAAATCCTAATTAAAAAGAAAGATGACTAAGTCTATCTTTAAGAGTAAAGGCAACTTGGTTTGTGACTTGCTTGAGATGATTCACAACGATGTATATGGACTAATGCATGTTTAGGAAAGAGGAGGGTATGGGTAATTAGCCACATTTAGTGATGATTACTTAAGGCATGGATATGTTGGCCTAATGAGGCATAAGTCGGACGTTTTGGGAGAAATTTAAAGAGTAGAAAGTTGAATTTTAAAAGCTATTAGGTAAACAAGTTAAGTCGCTTTAATTAGATCAAGGTGGTGAATATTTTTTTGGGGTGAGTTTTTAGATTTCCTAACTGCAGATGAGATAGGATCTCAGCTCTATACTCTGGGTACACCGCGGCAGAATGTTGTTGCAGACAAAAGGAACCAAGAGGGTCTTTTCTACAATTTTTTTATTTAAAAGATCTTCTGTAAATACAATGCAAAATATTTAGAGAAGCATTTTGCAAGTAAGCTACAAAATAAAAAAAGTATTAAAGAAAAATGACACTAATTCTAAACAGCTAGACACAACTCAAGACATAGTGGATGCATTAGATGCACCTACTAATGGGAACAAAAATGTTCCAGGCACATGAGAGCTTAGGTGTGGTGGGACGTTTGTCAAGACACCTAACAAGTTCATAACGGGAGCCTTAGTGGTAGCCATGGCATTGAATCTAATCCTTTTAACCACAATGAAGCAACTAAGTCTTCTAGTTTTGTGCAATCGGTTGCTCGAACCATGCATCTCCAAATGACATTAAGAGCAAGTAGTGACTTTCTTAGTGTTTTATGTCAACAATATACTACTCATTGAGAATGATGTAGGAGTGTTATTAGCTGTAAAGATTTGATTGTCTAGAAAGCTTTTGCAAGGTCATAAAAGTAGGATGTTGGGTCTCTCTCCGGCCATGTATATTGACAAGACATTGCCAAGGTATAGCATGGAGTCCCTTTCTTTTTTGAGTAGTGTGCTAGGACACCTCAAGAGGATGGGCAATTGAAGATTATTCCATATGCTTTCGCAGTGGGAGCCTCATGTAGGCCATGCTGTGCACTAGACCAGATATTTGCTATGTTGTGTTATAGTAAGCAAGTTTCAGTCAAACTTGGGTCCGATGCACTAGGTGGCAATGAAGCGTTTTCTCTAGTACTTAAGAAGGACTAGAGATTATATGCTGATCTTTCAAAGTGACGAGCTGATTCCAGTTGGCTATACCGATTCAAAACTCCTAGTCAAATTAAAATGATTGACATTCAACGTCTAAACATGTCTTGACCCGTGGAGTGGGAGCCATTAGTGAGAGGAATGTCAGGAAGTATTGTATTGCTAACTTCACAATAGAGTAATTGAGCTCACTAAGAGTTAGGCTCAATAGACCATTGGTTCAAACTTAAAAGGAGTGAGTATGGACTTTATCATAAATTGAATTTAGGACAAGTGGGAGATTATAAGGAACAGTGTCCTAAAATCCAGAATTATTCTAGATAGAATATTTTAATTAATAAATAAAATTGAAGCCCAAGTCGTTTCCTAGTTAAATTTGTGTAAGTGAGCATTTATACTGCATGAGATTTTCTGTTGGGAGAAATCCACGAGATGCGTGTAGTCCCTTGATTACAATTTACATGTTTGTTCTAAGTGGTTTATGAGACTAAGCCACAGATAAACTTGGAATAAATGGTATAGATTGTAGCTTGAAAGACTCGTAGTCGAAGACAAGTTTCGACCGCTTGTATGCGAGGACTATAACGTGACACTTTAGATGACTTTTCTTGGTTATGTGGATGGAGATCCAAAAGTGCTGAGTGTGTTTAATAAGATTGACACACCGATTTGGACCATGTGGATTACTTATTTTTAGACTACTA
Source organism: Simmondsia chinensis (assembly GCA_018398585.1). Taxonomy (NCBI): domain Eukaryota; kingdom Viridiplantae; phylum Streptophyta; class Magnoliopsida; order Caryophyllales; family Simmondsiaceae; genus Simmondsia; species Simmondsia chinensis. The sequence continues at coordinate 27,918,451 of JAGTTD010000002.1, read as the reverse complement.
TCGAAGATGAGTGATTCACATTGTACTGTTCGAACGACGACTCTAAATCCTAAGGTTACTCTGGACTTGTGCATGGAGCGTGAATTCCCATGTGCACTGGGTAGCGGCGTGAAGTGTGACAAGGATCAAGTATTCAATAGGGAATCTCCAATCTCTTATGAGATATTGATGTCCCCTTTGTTGATTCGCAAATATTTGAATAGTTCGAAAACTTTGGCCAAAGCATTCCAAGCGTTTGACATTTGGAATTTATATTATGAATATGTTTAAGTATAAATAAATTATTCAGTGAAGGGCGAGTCAGTAACTAATAGAGAAGCTGTGAGAAGGATAATAGTTGTGGTTATATTTATCTTTTGTCATGGATATCTAGTAGAGGGGTTATTGTCACCAATACAGTCTATTAGAGAGATATCGAGTAAATGGTTTAAGTCTGGAGTGCAGTGAGATTTATTTAGTGGAATTAAGTCTCATTAAATGGTAATTAGATTATTTTATGAGATGATTAATTTAACCTATTTGGAGCCAGATTTAAATTATCCCTGAGGTCCCTCTCCGTATTTATTGCCATCTGAAAAATATTAAAAAATTCATTAGATATGTAAATTTAATTTTGCCAAATATTATTCAAGAGATGAAAAAAAATTAAAAATTATAGAACAAAATAATTTTAAAAATTAAAGTTAATAAGATGAATTTTTACATGTGAAAAACAAAGCAAAAAAATAAATAATTGCAAAATATGCGTTCACAAGTCAGGATCCGTGTGCTTTGGATCTAACGAACGTGTCACGCACTGGGACAACCCAGGGGTGTCCATGTGCTTGTGTTTAGCCCAGTCAAGGCTCGACACATGGCACACGGAGTAAAATAAGAAGAAAAACACACGCATGAACTTGTGCAATGAAATGTAGCATTTGGTTTGTTCATTTGATTAAAACGCTGCGTTTACTTTTAACTGGGAGAATTCGACATCGAAAATCAGCCTATTTTTCGCTCCGGTACACTACTATATATATGGGTACTTATTCCAAAGGTTTTGAATTGAATTGAAATAAATTATTTTGGGTTTCTGAAAAATTTTTAGCGACCTAATTGGAGAGAAAAATTTCCGTTGAAATTTTTCCTTCCTAGTTTAATATTTTTCGGAGCCCACTCTCCAGGCACTTCGAGGTCATTAAGTAGAAGATTGCGGGGTCTTGATTTCAGGTATTCTTTTGAAGATTATTATTTCTTTCTGGTTTTCTTATTTTGGAGCAAATCCACGTATGTTCTTCTTTCCTTCACTTTTAGTTTTCGCTTTTCTATTTATTTATTGTATCCGTTATTGTGCCTATTTAAACTTGTGTATTATTATGAATGTATTAAAGTAAAAGGCATGCAGATCTAAATTTAGAATTTAGATCTTTAGATTTAGACTATGAATTTAAATCTGTAGATTTAAAATTAGGAATTTTATACCAACCTTAGGTTTAGAATTACGAATTCTAAACCCTTCCTCTGCGTAAACTTTATAAAATTAGGGAGAATTTTTAAAATTCGCCCCAATAACCGGTATTAGGGCAAAGGGTTTATAGAGATAAACTTATTCCCAGGAACTCTCGCACGTGAGGGTGTCACGAAGCGTGACTCTCCGACTGGGGGCTTAGGTACAAAGAAGAGTCTCCCACTTTAAGTGCTCTAATAGGTACCCCTTGTTGTGACCATAGTTGGGACACTCTTGATCCTATTGTGAACCTAAGAGTTTACTTTTTTCCCAACACTTGGGACACTCTTGATCCTATTAGTAGGTGCATTTAATGCATCCACTGTCTCCCTAGTTTTGTCTAGGTATTTGGAATCAGTGTCATTTTATTTTATTTCCTCTAACACTACTCTACTTTTGCTTTTGTAGTCTACTAAAAAACCCTCCTCTGCATATACATTTACCAAAACCTTTTGATTAAAAGGACTGTATTAACGACCACCCTTGTTCCTTTGGGATAACAACAAAAAAAGATTGATAAAGTAGCATGACTCATCATGGACCTTACCATCTCTAAAAATGTACTATTCTTTCTTTCTACAACACCATTTTGCTGCTGTGTACCTGGAGCAGATAGTTGAGATCTTATCCCATTGACAATTAGAAAATCCAGAAACTCGTCCAAAAGATATTCATCACCTCAATCTAATCGAAACGACTTACCTTGTTTACGCAATTGCTTTTCAACTTTAGCTTTGTAGTCTTTAAACTTTTCGAAAGAGTCCGACTTATGTCTCATTAGGTAAACATATTCATACCTAGAGTAATAATTAGTAAATGTGATAAAATACTCATACTCACCTCTTACTTGAAAGTTCATTGGCCCACATATATCAGTGTGAACCAGCTCAAGTAAGTCACCAACCCTGTTGCCTTTTCATCTTAAAGACACACTTGGTCATTTTTCCTTCTATGCAGGATTCGCAAACTAGTAATGAATTCAAGTCCAATTGTTAAGATCGAGATTAAATCTTGATCTTAACCTAAGATAAAGAGAGTAGGGGATGAGGAAGAAGTGAAGAGGAGGAGAAAATAGAGAGAGTTAGATGTGAGAAAGAAGGTTTAATCTTAAGAGATTGGTTTGATATTTTTCATTGAATGATTAGCAATTACACTTGACCATCCTACTTATAAGAAATAACAAACAAGGCTCACTAAAGCAGTCCCTAACCGCTAACCGACTTTGGCGCCAACATACAAATTCAAACATTACAAGCATATGGCACCTTATTACATCATAAACGATTAAGAAACATAACAATCCCCTCCCCTTGCAACATTCTTGTCCTCAAGAATGAAAAGAAGGAAATTGACTCAACAAAAATCGCTCCTCTTCCCAAGTGGTGAAAGAATCATCCAAATTGCTCCAGCTAACTCGAACTTGCTGTTTGTTGGAACCATCTGCTATTGCTTGCTGCACTTTCAACACGGCAGCTGGTTGTAGGATCAAGGACCCATTGGAACCCACCTCTGGAGGAACTGGAGATGATTTGTGACCTTCTTTAACCTACTTTCAAAGAAGGGAAAAATGAAAAACAGGGTGAATATAAGCATCCGGTGGAAGCTCCAGCTTGTAGGCCACCGTGCCAATTCTCTCCAAAACCTTGTAAGGTCCAAAAAATCTTACACAAAGCTTGACATTCTTCCTTACAGCTTCCATAGATTGCCTATAAAGCTGTAATTTCAGATATACCATATCACCCACGTCAAAATTTCTGTCAACTCTCTTACGATCTGCATACCACTTCATTCGGGCTTGGGACTGATTGAGATTATGCCGCAGCAGCTGCATTAGATGTTTCCTTTGCTGCACCAAATCAGAAACTTCTGCCACAGGTGTCTCAATCCCTTGCAATACCAATGGAGTGGGTGGATCATACCCATACAATGCCTTGAAAGGTGTAGTGCCTAGTGAAGCATGGAAATGGGTATTATACCAAAATTCCGCCAAAGAGAGTAATTCTGCCACAGGTGTAGTGCCTAGTGAAGCATGGAAATGGATCATACCCACACCTTAGGATGACTAAACACCATGCTTCTAAGGTATTGCTCAATGCATTGGTTGACCCTTTTAGTCTGACCTTTGGTTTGACGGTGGTATGATGAGCTAAGGGCCAAGGTCGTTCCCAAGAGACCAAACAACTCCTTCCAAAATCGACTTGTAAAGAGCTTATCCCTATCAGAAATTATGGATTGAGGCAATCCATGGAGCTTGTAGATGTTATCAAGGAACACACGAGCTAACTTCTCATCAGTCACAGGTCGAGCCAAAGCAATGAAATGTCCAGATTTGGTGAATCGATCAACTACTACCCAGATCACTTCTTTCCTTTTGACTTAGGCAATCCCTCAATGAAATCTATGCTTATGTGTTGCCAAATACCCTCTGGAATAGGTAAGGGTTGGAGAAGTCCTTGGTATCTATGGTCACCAAGCTTAGTTTGTTGCCAAACCTCACAACTTTGTACAAAGTCAGTCACTGCTTTCTTCATTCCCGGCCAACTGAAATGAACCTTCAGCCTCTGATACGTTCCTTCCATACCCGAATGTCCTCCCCATGAAGAATCATGATCAGCACTGATAACTTGATGTCTAAGATCAATAGAGATGCCAATATACAAGTTCCCCTGAATTCTGATAATGCCTCGGGTCACAGAAACTTCTGCACCAGCAGCCGGATTGCTCGCCTTACCCACACTGACAGCGGCTATACATTCTTGTGCAAAGGAATCATTCTCATAGGACTGATGTACTTCTTCCATCCAAGCAGGAGAGATCACAGAAATAGCCCCAAGAGAACCTTGCTCATAGTCCTCAAATCTGCGTGACAGTGCATCTGCGGCCATGTTCTCCTTCGCTTTCTTGTACTCATTGTCATAATCAAGCCCCCAACATCTTCATTAGCCCTTTCCTCTGTATCCTGGTGACATTTTTTTGCTCTAATAAGTGCTTAAGACTTTGATGATCAGTCTTAATGATAAAATGATGCCCATCCAAGTAGTGCCTCCATTTTTCCACCGCAAGCAAAATTGCAAGGTACTCCTTCTCATATGTAGAAAGAGCTTGATGCTTTGCACTCAAAGCTTGGCTGAGATATGCTATGGGCCTTCCCCCCTGAGATAACACTGCCCCAACACCACTTCCACACACATCAGTCTCTAATACAAAGCTTGAAGTGAAATCAGGCATTGCTAACACAGGTGCTTTACACATTGCAGCCTTAAGAGCATCAAAAGCCAGTTAAGCTTCATCCGACCATCTGAAAGCGTCTTTCCTCAACAAATCTGTGAGTGGCTTGGCTAATGCTCCATAATTGGCTACAAACTTGCAGTAATAACCAGTTAGACCCAAAAATCCTCTCAATTGTTTCAAGGTTACCAAAACATGCCACTCTTTTATGGCTAGGATCTTTGAGGGATCGGTGGAGACTCCTTCACAAGAGATCACATGGCCAAGGTATTCCAAATGAGTTTGAGCAAAAGAACACTTGGCCAACTTAGCATACAACTTGTGCTCACGTATGACCAAAAACACTTCCCTCAAATGCTTCAAATGCTCCTCGAAAGATGCACTGTAAATCAAGATGTCATCAAAGAAAACCACACAAATCTCCTAAGAAATTGTTTGAAGACATCGTTCATAAGAGCCTGGAATGTAGCTGGTGCGTTTGTCAAGCCAAATGGCATGACCACAAACTCAAAGTGTCCATGATGTGTTCGAAATGCTGTCTTGTACACATCCTGCTCTTCCACTCTAATTTGATGATGGCCTTGCCACAGGTCCAGCTTGGAAAAAACTTGAGCTCCATACAACTCATCTAACAAATCATCTATAACTGGTATAGGGAACTTTTCCTTTACAGTCATAGAGTTGAGCTGCCTATAATCAATACACATTCGAGCTGTGCCATCCTTTTTCTTGACAAGAATAACCGGAGAGGCAAAAGAGGCAATGGCTTGGCTGAATAAAGTTGGTCTTGAGCAAATCATCAACTTGCTTCTCAATCTCCGACCTCTGAGCATGAGGGTATCTATAAGGCCTCAGCCTCACTGGCTCTGCACCCTCTTTGAGGGGAATTACATGGTCTAAACTCCTCTTGGGAGCTAAAGACTTGGGCATATCGAACACATCTTCAAATTCAGTGATCACTGCCTGCACTTCTGGCTCAGTAATGCTAAACATTTCAGTAGGAGCAATTGCAAACAGCTGGCCCACCCACTGAAAAGCACATCTCTGAATTCCCTTCTTCAACTTACTCCCTTTCATTACTTGTAATTGAGCTTGCTCAGCTATCCCTTGCAATGTGACTTTAGAGCCTCGTACTTCAAAAGAAACTGTGAGGTTAGCATAATCAAACAACACAGGGCTATAAGCTCCCATCCGATCGACCCTAAGCACCATGCCACACCCTCCTAAAGGAAGGATTCTAAAGTCATAGCTGAACTTGCGGTCCTGCATAAACCAAGAGACCCCTTGGCAATTGTTTTGAGTTGTCACAGATTTCCCATCAGCCACGATAACAACAAGAGGGTGAGTTCTAATCACCTTATGACCCACTTTCTTGACCACTTTAGGATCAACAAAGCTATGGGTGCTCCCACTATCAATGAGGATGAAAATAGATCTTTTCCCAGCCTTCCCTTTGATGCGGATTGTGCTATGAGCCCCACTACTAGTCAAGGCTTTCATTGAAATTTCCACCGCAGCATCATCCAAGTTTTCCTTGATGTCATGATCGGAATCAGCTTCATCCACCTCAATCTCCTCACCATTAGAGAGTTCACCAGCACTAACCCCTTCAACAGACATGAGAAACTTGGGGTTACACTTGTGGCCAAACTGGTAAGGTTGATTACATCGATAACACAACCTTTGTTGCTGCCTTTCATCTGTTCTGTTGGTCCTGGACCTGACAGACACTTGCTGTGGTTTGGAGCTACTGCCACGAGACCTGGGAACATCACTTGAAGACAGAATTTTCGATTCATAAAGCTTGGCTTTAGCATAAGCTATAGACAAGGATGTAGGATCAACGGCTTTAACCAAGTTCTTCACCCTTGGCTTCAAGCCACTTATAAAAGCTGATACATAATACGACTCTGAGGCCTAAATTTCAGTCATATTGCTGGCCCTGATATTCTCAAACCTGGTCATATAATCTCTTACAGATGTCTCCTGCTTCACCTTATTGAATTTATTCACAATATCACTATCATCCTCATCACTAAACCAATCACACAATTCTTTTGCAAACTCAGTCCAAGAGAGAGAAGGATTGTTCTTCATCAAGGTATAAAACCATACCTCATGATCGCCAAGAAGGTATACTGCTACAATTTGTACCTTTTCATATTCATCGATGTGGTAGAAATGGAAGTAGCGTTAACATCTCCTCAGCCATGAATGAGGTTGTTTTCCATCAAAGGCATCAATCTGCACACGAGGCTATCTATGACCATTATTTCTGCTATTGGATGACTCCTCATTACTGCTTGAGCACTGGTGGTGCCAATCATCGGGTAGTCTATCCAGTTGATCCACATTTACCCCCTAGATCTGAAAGTACCCTCAATTTCAGTAGTTCAAACTTTAGGTACTGCATTCCAGTTTGAAGGTCGAGATTGCACATTCTCACTACAACCTTGCCTGTCAGTCATCTCAGCTACCTAAACTCGATCTTGCGCACCAGCATCAACACCATGATTTAAAACTTCAGCTCTCACTGATTGATTAGCTTGTAACACACTGCCATGTAATAATGGATCCGGCATAACAGGAGGACTTGGCCTCTGAAATTGCTCTCAAATTTCTGCTAACTTCACTTCCAGCTGCTGCATTTGTTGATGAAATTGCAAGTTAAGCCTCTTCTCCAGTTCTTGTGATTGTCGCGCGACTTGATAAGTGATCTTAACCTCCACCTGCTAAGCTCATTGATCAATCTTCACATCAGTTTGCTGATTCACTTGCAGGATCTGCTGATTCATTTGCAGGATCTGCTGCTTCAATTGTTGAACTGATTCAGAGTTAGATTGCTTGATTTGAGCAAGCATTATGTTCAACTGACTGTCCAATTGTGCATTCGTAATCTAATCTCGACCAGCTACATCACTGCTGCCAACAACATCAGCATATGTAGACTTAGCAGCTGCCTTAGCCGCTGTTGCTCTAGTGGTGACACCACCGATCAATGCCATTTCATTCGATTCCATTGATTTGGAAGCCAAACGAGGCTCTGATACCAATTGTTAAGATCAAGATTAAATCTTGATCTTAACCTAAGATAAAGAGAGTAGGGGATGAGGAAGAAGTGAAGGAGATGAGAAAATAGAGAGAGTTAGATGTGAGAAAGAAGGTTTAATCTCAAGAGATTGGATTGATATTTTTCATTGAATGATTAGCAATTACACTTGACCATCCTACTTATAAGAAATAACAAACAAGGCTCACTAAAGCAGCCCCTAATCGCTAACCGACTTTGGCGCCAACATACAAATTCAAACATTACAAGCATATGGCACCTGATTACATCATAAACGAATAAGAAACATAACACCAAAGTCTCTATCAGACCATCTTTAACCAGTCTTTGGATCCTGTTTGAATTAATGTGACCTAAACATTGGTGCGATGTGAAAGAATCATCCCTTTCGAGTTGTTTTCTTTTAGGAGATTGTACAAGTGAGCTTGTAATAGATTCATTTAAACATATATCAGAGTTTTAATTATGAAATAACATGAATAAACCATCCACTCATGGACCATTGTAAAAAAAATAATTTATTTCATATAATATGCAGGTTACATCTAAAATTTAATGAATAACCATTATCCACTAAACGCGACACATAAATCAAATTCCAACGTAGTGTAGGTATGAATAAATAATCCTTTAAAAACCAAAACTCTACCACTAAAGACTAAGCTAACATCTCCTACTCCTAAGGCCCCTACTCTCTCCAATCGTTAGGTACATCTCTCCATCATTCTGTCTCCATGTTAGCTTGAGTCCCTGTAACATATTACTGACATGGTCAGTTGAACATGGGTCTACACACTAGGAATCTCGTGGACTCTAAACTATGCATGACTCAACTAAGGAGATATCATCATACCTTTACTAGGTGGCTTAGCAGTGTTTACAGCAAGGGCAGCTAAGTCCTGAGTGCAGTCGCCTTTCCGGTGGCCCATTTCTCCATAAAGGAAACACTTTACTTTAACTTACAGGCTGTTACTCATCCCTAATTCTTGGGCACTCCTCATGCCTCACATCATGCCCTCTGCAGCTTGCAGCTCCTTCATTAGTTCAAGTAGCTAATCATTGTTGTTGTTCATATAAAAATTTAGCCTGAACTTCGGGAATTAGCTATACCGAGAACTAAGGATGATATCCTGCATGGTTTGGCTATCAAAATTAGCACCAAAGATCTACAATTAAGAAAAAATGTGTCATCAAATTCATGATGTGTCCCTCAACTGGTGTTCCTTCGGACACCCTCATGTTAAGCAACTTCTTTATGAGATCTTGTCTTGCTACTTTGTATTGCTCCCTGAGTATTTCTCCTAAATGTTCAATCATCTCAGCTGCTATTTTCTTCCCAAGCATATGATGCCTGGGTACTTCTAACACCGAGGTCAATATATAGCACTTAGCTAACTCATACGCCTAGTGCCAACGTTCGTAATGCTCTTTTTCAGAAGATGTGCAATTAGCAGTGGGCATTGGTGGACAAGCTTCAGTGAAAACAAACTCAAGACCCTTGTGAGTAATAACGAGGTCCAACTTGTTTTTCCAAGCAAGGTAATTTAGTCCAATGAGTACATTATTCATTAGAGTCGAGTGAAGTTCTTTAGCCATATCCAGTATAAAGCACTATAAATGCAAACATCTGTATAACTTTCTAATATGAGTCATGTATAATGTAGTGATACCTATTCTTTTAATTTGGCAAACACTATTAGTCAAGTATCCATAAAATTGTACTATCATGCATGCCATGATGACCCAAATACACTACTCCTCATGACTAGGCAGTGAGGTCGTATGAAATTAGTTTGAGTGAGAATTATTCTCAATTAATATGTTTTCTTGTAACTCTTACTAAATATGAGTAGCTTACCACTTTATCTTAGTGTCTAGCATAACACAACAGAGCTCCTTGGGGAGGCTAATATATCACGCTAGTCAAGTGTAAACCATTACTTAAACCTCCATGCAAGTACACGTAATACTCCACAGGGAGGTTGCATTGCTTCTTTGCACTTTAGTTTATCCTATTAGATGTCTAACCTTATAACCTGCAAACCGACATCCTCGGCGGGGAGGTCTATCGATCTACTATTTTGTTAGACTGGTAATAGAGACGGTGAGGCTTCACAATTGAACCTCGCTCCTACTTAATTTTATAAATTAGTGGTTTTAATTAACTTGCATTTACAATTGAGATTATCTCATAATTTCCTTTGGAATCTCATTTTAAAAATTAAATTAACTAATGAAATTAATTAATTAATTTTTCATTTAAAATAGAATTGACTTACAACTTTGATTATCCCATAATCTACTTTAGAATCTCATTCTACAATTAAAATAATTAATAAAAAAATTAATTTTAAATTATTATGTAGACCAGCACAGACCACTACACGTCAATAAAAAGATTTTTATTAAAAAAATAAAATTTTGCTGGTGTCAGTACCACATCAGCGCTAACATCAGTGTCAACATCTAAATATATATTTTTTTATTCCAAAAACATAATTGAATCTAATCGCATTAGATCAATTTTATCCGATTTCGTAAATTATGATCAAATATGCATAGTTTCATTATACAAATAACATGAATACAAATTAAAGAATTGACTATTAATTCAATATCGATTTAAACAATTTAAACAATGCCTTAAACAATATTTTCTTCTTAATAAAATGTCTATTTTATTAAATCGCAGGTCCAGTTATTTTGATCATATTATCCTACTCATGTGTATGAATGTAATTAACGACTAGCTTTGATACCAATTTTTAGGACAAATTTCAAAATTTTTTCCTTATTTTATTAAACTAGCGCAACGGAAAGGTTTAAAATGGATTTACAGGCCCCTACTCTAATACATTCATAATAATTACATAATCTATAATTGGCATAATAAGAAAACTATAAATAAATTAAAAAGGGAAAAACTTAGAAAGAAGCAAATAAATATATACCTGAAATTGCTCCAAATAAAGAAAATTGGAAGAATAATAAGTTACTCCGAGAAAACCAAGACCCAGCCGCCTTCTACACAATGACCTCAAAACACCTAAAGAGTGGGCTTCGAAGATTATTAAACTAAGGAAAGAAAAATTTTCACATGTAATTTTTCTCTCCAATTTGATATCTGAAAGTCAACACTTTCAGAAACCTTTGACTCAAAAATTAATGCCAAACCATGAAACTCATGGCTCTGTTCGTACAGGACACTAGAGTGAAAATATTCTTGAAAATTCGATGTGGGTTGAGCAAGCTTAATGCTAAATGCAGCGTTTCATTTAAAAATATCGAAAAAAGCAGCCTTTCAAATACAAAAACGCGCATGTTATTTGCCTTATTGCACTGATTAGCTGCCACTGTTTCACCAGGATTGCGACACCTGTGCGTGATTTTGCAATTGTTTTCATTGTTTCCCACAAGTAAAAATTCATCTTATGAATTTTAATTTTCAAAAAATTATTTTTTGTATAATTTTTAATTTTTATTCATCTCACGAATAATGTTTGGCAAAATGGAATTTACTCATCTCATGAATGAATAATTAATCTCATGAAATTTTTAATATTTTTCCGATGATAGTAAAAACAGAGGCTTGCGTAGTGACCTCAGGGACAATTTAAATCTAGCTCCAAATGGGTAAAATTTATTGTTGTCTCATGATAAAATTAAATATCAATTAGTGAGACTTAATTCTACTAATCATTTATTCTATAATTCCCAAATAGAATGTATTGATAACAACAAAGCCTTCACTAAATGTCCATGAAAAAATAATTTTAACTACTACTGTTATTTTCTAACAACTTTTCCATTAGTTCCTGACTCGCCCTTTTCCGAATTATTCACTTATGCTTGAACAAATTTATAGTATAAAATCTAAATCTCAAACACTTGAAACACTTTGGCCAAAGATTACAAGTCATTCAAACCCCTTGGGCTCGTTGGTCTTGAGTTTATTTTGCTTCTCGGAGCTCTTCGAGCAAGGGCTGCATGCCTCCTAGTCCAGCTGAATACCCTAAGGCCCAAATGGCATCTTGGCAGTGCCATTTCTTCTAATGGAGGGCAGGAACTTGTTGAATCCTTAGAAGTACCTTCTCAAGGATTTTGAGCTCCTACGCAATGGTTGGGGCCACCCTTTGATCTTCCTACAAAGCACTCAAGAACATGACTTCTTCAAAAATAGCTCCCTCTGCCAAAGTTAGAACAGGGAAGTGTATGATCTCCCTTAGCCTTTGAAGCATGAGAGACTCCTAGTCCATCTGTTAAAAGGTTAATCTTCCGCTTTTCCTCGAATTTGTCCAATGGAAAGGCCACTTCCTCTAGTCTTGATGTGGGGGTAGCCCTAGGAGGAGTAATTTTGAAAAGGATTAGCCCAATTAATCAAGACTTTAACTTTGGGAAAGTACCCAAAGTTAAAAAAGAAGTTCCTTTACCTCTGAGGCCTCACTCTAGGGTACGAAAGATGCTAATACCAAAAGGGTTTCCAGTGGACTTTTTGGTGAGGTTCCCACCACTGGAGTTTTTGCAGCCAGTGTAGTTGCTGCTGGCATCAGGCCTCCCCAAAGGGAAGTTCCTGAGTGTTGACACTTGCATGTTAGGCCCAAAACATGGCTTAAGACATCAAAGATGGAAAGGTTAGATAAGTCTATACCTTCATGGGGTTCCTCCTTAGAAACTGGTGCTCCAGCAAGAAGGAACGAAGCCTGAACAAAGCCTTTAAAAAAATGGCTGGAACAGTCGCCTCTTTAGAAGAAAAACTAGAGATTGGCTCTATTTAAGATGTAGCCACATCTCCTATGTTGACAGCACTTGAACTTATTGACTCAGTGTCTTGAGGGGGCTCTGAGATAGCCTCTTCAAATGGAGAATCTAGAATCTCAACAATATAGGGAGTTCGCTCTTCCTGTGAGTGTTGAAGGCCATATCAGAAGACTACAATAATAAAGTAAATGAAAATAAAAATTAAGAAAGACCAATACCTAAGTTGTAGGGAGCCTGGCTCTTCGTTTCCTTTTCACTAATTATGAGATGGGTATTTCCTCTTCTTCTTCTTCTCCCTCTATTACTGAAGGAAGTATTGGAGGAGCATCATCCTTCTTCTTCTTTCTAGAGCTTTTACCTCTAGGTGCAATTCCTCAAGAAGCATTTGAGAGAAGTTTCTTGTCCAAACACCTTTGGTAGTCACCTGGACAGCTACTTTGGATTTAAAAAAATACAAGAGTTAGGCCTTGTGACAACCACTAGAAATTTGACGCATACTTCAAGATTGGTGAAACTACCTTATTGCGCTTTCTGCGGGGTAAGCCTGGGAAGAGCTAGCTAGCTTCTCTTGGAACTAGGACTTGTAATCTCAAGAGCAAGCATAAAATGTTGCCTAGCTCTTCTAACCTTAAAAGAGGACCAATAGGCTCAATACTAAGCTAAAAAAATGGCGTGGCACATGGGGTGATACTTATAAAGAGACTTGATCTCTTGATTCAGAGCACGGAGTTGTCAAGCTGAAGAGAAATCATCCTGGCCGACCAAAGGTTCTTTATCCATATGTTGGAAAAAGGAACATCCTGGACCATACCAAATTGCCTTGCAAACAACCCGGGCCTATAGGTCTGTACACTGGGATGAGCCTGCTGATAAAAGAACAAATGTTGGGGCACAAGATTGCTTGCCAAGTTTGGGAGTTGATTTTTACTGCGAGATAACCAAGGAGGTCTAGTTTCTTGAACCATTTAGGACCAAGATTCCTCCTCTTGAAACGATTCCATTGTGGGTCCCACTTCTCTTAAGTGGACAATACAGTCTTAAGGCATTGGTCAAATAACCATCCTAGAGGGAGCTGAACCTCACAATGAGTAAAACGCTCACCAAAACATGAAACCCCCTCTTCTGTGGTAGCGCAGGGGCCTCTAGGGCATAACTCAAGAAAATAGGATTGGGCCCATAATTGGACCAACCATAAGGGACCACCTGCATGAGCACCATAGTTTTTGGCTATAATGTCTCTGAGATAGCCATACACTTGAGCCAAAAACAACGGACCCAAGGATAAAGGGCCACTACTAATAGCAAGATTGATGGTCATGGTCTTAAGGAACTTGAGGACCGAATTAAAAGAGTTGGCAACGAAAAACTTGTTTAACAAAACAATTAGAAGCATACCTCTTCTTCTTGGGAAACTTGCCTAAAGTCATAAGCCTCTGCTACAAATGATTTGACAAAAGAATCATAACCTCCAGGCAAGTCAATAATGTAGAATGCGGAGGCAAAGACTTCAACCTCTGAAGAAACAAAAGAATCAAGGGGCAACTCTTCTCCCCTAAGTGAAAGACCAATTAGGGCCGCTAACATTAAGGTGATTCCTAAGAACCCCTCAGGGAGGAAAAAAGTGTTATAACAAGAATTCCAGTAGCAGGTTAGAGCTGTTATAATGGGAAAAACATAGTTGAGGGCAACGGTTGAGAGCTTGATGGCCTTGTGGATGCGGCATTGCTTCCATTTTTAGCCATAAGTCGCCGTCAGCCCATCTACCCAATCAGGGTGTCATTTGGTCAAAAATATCCACCCTTTAAAGGGTGCCGCTTACCTGTAGATGCGTCTGCCTCCCTAAGAATAGCTTGAAGATGCTGCACGAAGAAGAGGAGGTTTGTCAATGTTGGGAAATAGTCCATCCAAACTTGATACATCGTGGGATGGGGAAAACAGTGGGCCTGGGGCACAAGAAGACAATGAAGAATCTTCTTCGAATGGCCAGGAAAGGTCCTCCATGATTGTGTTGAAATCAACTGAATTCTGAAGCACATTAGAGATAACTGAGTGATCAAATTGAAGAAACTAAGTCAGTTGAATAGGACTATCTGCCTATGGGGGAGGAACAACCACGACATCTGAGAGTTGTGCCATTATCAGATTGAAGGGAAGTAGAAGATTGAAGAGCAGATTGAGTTAAAGAATTCAGCAATTCAAGAATCAAAGCAAGAGATGGCAAGTGTGCTTGAGGACAACAAAGAGAGAACAGAGCAAAAAGTGAAAAGTTCAAACCCAAAGTTTTCGAATCATTCAAACACTTATGAATTACCTAAGGGGCCATCTATATCTTATAAGAGACTATAGATTCCCTATTGAACACCTGATCCTTGTCACACTTCACGCTGCTATCCAGTGTATGTGGGAATTCAGTCATTTATTTAGACCTTACTTATAGTACACCAAAGTAACTAATGCTTCATGCACAAGTCCAGAATACTCTATGGATTTAGAGTCATCATTCAAGCAGTACAACATGAATCACTCATCTCCGATAGTAGTCTAGAAACAAACAACTCAGTATGTTAATCTTATTAAACACACCAACCTAACACTTTTGGATTACCATCTACATGACCAAGAATGCCTTTAACAATACAAGCAATAGGACCATAAAGCTGCAAGGATTTGTTCATAAAATGTTTATGGACTGCTAAAAGTTCAAGCGAACGGAAGGGATAAGTATTTCATAAAATATTAATGAATGACTACTCTGTAAGTTGATATGTCGATATACTTGTGAAGACTAATGTCTTCAAAACTTTGAAGGGTTCAAAGAATTAAAGGCTTAACTTGGAATCAGTTAGGTAATTATATCAAGTTACCTTGATTAAATCGTAGTTGAGGTTTCAAGAGAATTCTTGTTTTTTGTTATTACAAAGGGTTGTAGAAAGGGTCAATAATGTGTTATTAAATATGGTAATATTCATACGATGAGTTGCATTTACATATCAAAAGGTTTGCAAGGTATGATGCTTTAGAAAGTGTTCTAAAAGTACATCAGATGGCTTGTGTTAGACATTAATAGTATGAAATATTGTATCTCTACAGCTTAATACAACTAATAATGTAGATGATGTATTAGATACATCATTCACCAGGTTATTGTCACACAAAGTACATGAGAGCTTTAATATAGTGGGAGGATGGTTAAGGTCACCTAACAGATTCATGTCTTTAGTCTTAACAGTTAAGCATGATGGTGAATCTGATATGAGACTCTTAAATATAAAGATGCAAACCATTGGGTCAAGGCAATAAAAGTTAAGTTAAAGTAATTGTATTTTATCTAGGTCTAGAAACTTGTACATGCATCAAAAGATATGAAGTCCATTGGATAGGATCCAAATAGATCTACAAGTATAAAGAGTTCATTTGACAAGATCGCAGAGACCTTCAACACTAGATTAATAGTAGTGGGTTAGTACCTTATAGGAATGAATCATCTTTGATGAGACCTTTTAGCTAGATGAAATGGTAAAGTCCATAAGGATGCTCGTATCCATTGTAATGAAATATGGAAACTGGAAATCAAGATGACATTCTCTAAATGGTCATCTTGTAAAAGTTTTGTAGATGATATAATCATACAAGTTTGTTGCTAAGAGTCAGGAGCATATAGTATGCAAACTGAGGAAGTCTATTTGTAGACTTAAATAAGCGTCTTGTTCATTGAATAGTAGATTCGATGATGGTTAATCAAGTTCTAGGGATTTGAGTTAATGATTAGTGAACCATTAGCGCATAAGTGACATAACAAGAAAGTAGAAACTTTCAAAGCCTTGTATATAGATGACATTCTATTCATTAAGAATGGCATAGAATTGTTATGAGTTATAATGTTTTTTGCTGTCCAGTCAGTTAATTAAAAGTGAAAGACATAAGATGAGCCAACCATGTTCTTAAGGTCAAGTTTTGCGCGATTCAAAACAGAGGATAGGTTTATCACAAGCCATTTGTTTTAAAAGGGAGTTTAGATGTTTGGTGTTAGAATTTATGTTTACCCTTATAGCATGAGTCATTAAATGGTGCAAAGTGAAGCAGTCTTATATTGCTTACTTCATTATGGAAGTCGAGTACTTGGTAGTAAGAGAATTGTTAAGTAGACTAGTTGATTCATAAGGTTCCTAGGAGATGAAAACATGTCAGCGAAAGAAGGAGACAATGACATATCAGTATTGGTTCAATATTTAACCAATATCTAGGGGATAGTTATGCAATGCAGGTCTATTTAAAATTAAGGACAAGTGTGGGATTGTTGGAATGGGTGTCCAAGAAAAAATACAATTAGTTAGTTTTTAAATATTAAATAAATAAAATTATTTTATTTATTTATTGTCTGATTGTGTTTTATGAGTCAAACATGTGTGATTGTTTTTTTCTAAAGTGTTCCATGAGATGGACATTGTCAAAGATGACGTGTCAATTTTGGTTTAATTGGTCAACAAGATTGAACCGTGGAAAGACTTAGATCAAACTAGTGACATATTGTCAATCTATGTTCGTAGTCGGTGATAAATTTGGATACCTAGTCTAATAAGACTATAATATGATACTTTTGATGACTTGTCGTGGTCATGTTGATAAGGATCTAAGAGTATTATGTTAGTGTTTTCAATAAGATTGGAACACTGCACAGGACTACTTGAATTAGTTGTTCCTTTAATTGCTATAAAAAATAATGTATTTTGTAAGACAATAACTCTAAATCCAAGAAATAGTTTCGAGCTCGTACATGGAATAATAATTGCTTTGATGCCCGAAATGATGAGGTTAAAAGTGAATAACTGGGATCTTATGTCATTGGACCCTTGCATAAAGTGTGGCGGGAACATATATTTTACTAGGAATCAACAATGTAAGATGTCCCCTTAGTTGATTCGTAAATATACAAACAGATTAAAGAATCTTTGGCCAAAGTATTTCATATGTTTTACATTTGGAATTAATTTGGGAATTGTTTCCGTTTTATGAATTGTTCGAGAAGGGCGAGTTGGGAACTATGGCGATTGATGTGAGAAAAACTACAATAGCAGTTAAAGTTTTTTTTTCCTCACGGATATCTAATAGAGGGGTCAATTGTCGCAATAAAATTATTTGAGAAATTCTTGAGTGAATATATTAAATACTAGAGAGCAGTCAAACCTATTTAGTGGAATTAAGTTTTGTTAAATGGTAATCAATTATTATAATAAGATGATAATCAAAACTGATCAATTTGGAGCTAAAGTTAGATTGTTCATGAGGTCCTCTATAAGCCTCAACTTAAGCACTGTTTGAAAATATTTAAATTGAGCTCATGAGATTAATTGATTATTCATAAGATGAATGAATTAAATTTGCCAAACATAATTCATGAGATGAATTATTTATTCATAAGATGAATATATTAATTTTACAAAATAATATTCATGAGATAAATTTGTACATATAGGAATTTAAAAAAAAGGAAAAATACATAAAAACAGCCCAGTAATAACGCTAAAGCCCAATCATTAGACGACACATGGCAAGGTTTGGATGAGTACACGCTAGCGATCCGCGTACTCACGGAATACCGAATGGGAAGACAACACGTTTCACTTTTTATGGGCTCCTGTGGGGCTCAATCCGTGACTACAGCATTCCGCCAATCTCGGATTGACTTGTGACGCTTTTAATTTCTATGAATACACTGCTATTTTGCCGTGATAATTAAATTTTGGTTTAAGGTTTTAGAACCTAGTTTTCTCCCACTATACGAAAGACCTAATATTATTTTAAGATTTTTCTAAATTAATGTTTAGCATAACTTTTCTGAAAAATTATTTTTAGGAAAGATTAAAAGGAAAAATTTTGTTCTTAATTTTTTCCTAAATTAAATATTTTGAGAGCCCACACTCCAGTGCTAATCGAGGTCATTGTGAAGAAGATCTTGAGGTATCAATAAGCTTTCTTCTTTTAATTATAGATCTTCAAGTCGGAGTTTGGATTCACGCTTCAGGTATGTCTAAATTAATTATTTGATATTTAATTTGTTCTTTCCTTTATTTCATTTATTTTATGTAGCATGTTTATATGTTGTATTCGATGTTTTTCATTTACCACATTATGAGCTTATTATAATAAGATCTAGGTCTAATTAAATAGTTCAATTAGATCTGAGCATTAGATTTAAACTTAAGAATTTTAAATTGGTTTTCTGTTACACCTGCCCCAGTCTACGGAAAAAAAAAAAAATTTTTTGAAATACGTATCCAACAATGTGAAGGTTCAAATTTTACTACTCTCCTTTAGTTGGCAGAGTGTGCCGCTAATTACAAGGCTGTCTTGAAAAAAGGAGAGCCCGAGAAAAATAGCATGTAGGTTCCCCACATGCTATTTTTCTTGGGCTCTCCTACATGCACAAAATGATAGACGAGGAAGAAATTCCTAGTTATGACATTGACATTGCTAAGTCTATCAAAGCACATCATGTGGTTTGTAATCCTTTGGTAAATACGTGTATTAAGGCTAGGAAGTCAAACCAATCCTAAGAATTGAGACGATACAAATTTGACCTCTCAAGAACCGAACTTTTATTTAATTAGTTTGGGAAAAATAATAAACTCAAGGTTATGGGGAAACAAAAGAAACCTGACCACAGTTCATTGAAAGAGAAGGTGTACTACAAATGATGTTATTCATCCACCCACTCAAGAAAGAACTGGGTAATCTTTAGAAACGTAGTCCAGGATGCCATTGAGGCAAGGGAACCTACTTTACTTGAAGAAGGGCAAACAGGTGTTGATCAAAACCCATTCTCAAGTCCTGTTCAAATTAATGTCAATGATACTATTGCCTAGAAGATCAAAGCTATGCTTACACCAACCACTTGTGTTGTTACAAGAGAGAAATGGTCATGAACAACATCCAAAAAGTGAGGATAGAGAATCACATGTTCCACGTGTTAGTTCTTGACTCAGTCTTTGGATTCCTTGCACCAGGACATGCGTTACAAGGCAAGATATGTCATTGGCATATCACAGAACTCAATACCACCAACAAATGTTCGATTTTTAGAAACTTGATGGTCAATATGAAGAATTAGCTATGGAAATTAGTTGTGCCTATGGATAGCCCACGAACTTGACAGATGGAGAGAGGATATCTCAAGATCTACGGAGAATATCCTATAAAGTTTGTTGTGACTTCTGCAAGAATGTATGAGGATTAATGAAGAAGCTCAAGCTCCTCCTAGGCTACGGCTTTCTTCAGAGGAGCTGAAAATTCGATTTGAGGAGTCCTTCATTTATGATTCAATGGAGCATCTTTCTTCAAATGTTTAGCTAATCATGAGGATGGGGAAACCTAAGAAAAACTCAAAATACCACCTAATTGAAGTGGACACATTTCAGGGACCACGACAACAACTCTCTGGAGGTTCGTTTTGGCAATATTCGGATGAAAAACTAACTTGAGCAAGAAAATGTTTGCTCCTCCAAACTGACTTGGATGTAAAAGAGGAAGTTTATTATGATCGAGATTGAATCTCAAACCATAACCTAAGATAGATAAAGATAGATGGGAGTTTAGATGAGAAGAGAAGTGAATTTAGATGAGAGATTAGTGAAAAGTTAGATGAGAAATAGAGAGAGTTAGATGAGAAAGAGAGATTGATCTATTGAGATATTTTGTGATTATCATTCCATGATTCATTATTACACCTGAACTACTACTTATAAGCAACTAATACATTGAAACAAGACAAAGCTAGCAACCAACTTCACTTAAGAAAATATCTAATTCAAAGCAAAAATATCTAACCAACAAACATAAGCTTTTTTGGCGGCAAGAACACTAACGAACAGCTGCACAAAAACAGAACACCAACGAAGCAACCAGCAACAGCTTGTTCAACCAGAACACAACACTTAACCAACTCGTGCCTTGGATTCCCGGGTCATAACATTCCCTTCCCCTTGAAGACATTCTTGTCCTCAAGAATGGAAGCTAGGAAATTGGCTAATTAGAACTGTGGCTCCTCCCAAGTTTAGTATGCGATATTGCAAAGAGTTGTCCAACCCACTGATAAGCTTTTCGTCTAATTGCACCTTCTAAGCTCCTTCCCCTTATTCAACTTTAATTGAGAGTGCTCTCCCATGCCTTGCAATGTAACACTAGATCCTTGTCTTTCAAAAGACACGGTTTGCTTAGCATAATCAAAGGACACCGGGTTAAAAGAACCCATCCAATCAACTCCAAAAACTACATCACAACCCCCCAATGGAAAAATTCTAAAATCAAACTCAAACTTGTAGTCTTGCATAGACCAATTGAACCCTTGGCATTTAGTCTAAGTCAGAATAGAATTCCCATCAGCAACTATCACAGCTAAAGGATGCGTTTTGATAACTTTATGAACCACTTTTCTCACCGCTTTTGGATCAATAACACTATGAGTGTTACCACTGTCAATCAATATGACAATAGACCTCTTGCCCGCTTTTCCCTTGATCCTAATTGTGTTATGAGCTCCATGTCCTGTCAAAGCCTGCATGGAAATCTCTACTTCATCCTTGATACAAACTTCTTGGTCTGAAACCTCAACATCAGTCTCGGACTCATTACTTTCAGATTGCTCTTCAGCAGTAACTCCTCTAACTATCATGAGGAATTTAGGATTAGACTTATGGCCAAATTCATACGGCTGGTTGCACTTAAAACAGAGCCTTTGAGGCTTCTTTTCAATAGTACGAGCAACTATGGATTCATCTGACCCTTTCTGATGTTATTGGGAACTTTCTCCTCTGTGCTTTGGCCCATCATTGGATGCTACAACCGTGGCCTCGAGCAGCTTAACCTTTGCATAGGCTTTGGATAAAGAACTAGGACCAATTGCCTTCACAAGGTTCTTGGCTTTCGGCTTGAATCCACTAATGAAGCTTGAGACATAAAATGACTCAGGGGCTTAAGGATAGACAATTATCATACTCACTCAAAGATTCTCAAACCTTGTCATATACTTCTTCACCGTTGTTACTTGAAACACCTTGTTGAAGTTATCAACAATGTCACTAAAATCTTCACCACCATAGCGTTCACAAAGCTCTACCATAAATTCAGCCCTTGAAAGCATGGGATTGCTCTTTAATAAACTATAGAGTTAAACTTTATGATCTCCTTGAAGGTACACAGCTACCAGTTCGACCTTTTCTTCATCCAGAATGTGATAGAAGTGAAAATATCAATCACATCTCCTTAACCAAGATTGTGGCTACTTTCTATCAAAATTTTCAATTTGTACTCTTGATTGTCTAAAGTCAATGCCTCTGCTACCAGAAGTAACATCATTACTTCATAAGGGACCATTTTCAAAGGAAATTTGTCATTGTAAATGTTGCTGAGCCTGATCTGGTGGCCGAACAAGATGTTCTCCAAACAAGCAAGCAGTTCGAGTATGTGTTGGATCTGGTGGATGATCAAACTGTTGTGCATTAACGTTACTCGATTTGATATGTACTAAATGATCAAGAGGATTATCATTTTGTCCAAGATTCATGCTAGAAGATCGAATTTGCACTTGATCAAGTAGATGTTCATGAGGTCTGGTAGTTACTTTAGCTTCTGGAGCTTGATTTTAAGGTCTAACTTCAGCTGATTGAAGATGAACTTGAGGACTAATAGACACATTAGCAACTTGAGGTCCATTTTGAGAGTCAGCAGCAACATTCGATACTTGAGGTTGAACCACATTAGGAGGTTGCATCTGATGACTTGCAGGCAACAAGATTCCAACACCGGATGAAACTCCCTGTCTATTGACTTGATCTTGAAAACCAGTAAGCCTTTCTTCCAATTGTTGCAATTGCTAAGATTGTTGCTGCAATTGTTCTGAAATCTTCCGATCTTGTTCGAATTGTAGTTACTGCATTTGATCAAAAAGCTTCTGATCTCACTCCAACTGCAATTGCTGTATTTTCGTAAACTTGTGATCTTATTCCATGTGCTGCTGCATTCCAGCAATCATCTGATCCATCTGCATTCTAAAGATTTCATTCATCTCCTTCCTAAATTAAGAGACGAAATGATATTCAGGTTTAGCTGCAACATTAGCTCTCACAACCGAAGCATAGAAGACATTAAGATCGACGTTGGTAGCAGCTGCTGCATTAGCAGTTGCGGATTGCGTGGTTACTCCTCCAACCATTTGATGATTGTTGAATGTTCTTTCAACACTAGCAATAATCTGAGGTTGAATGTATTCCAAAGCAGAACCTGATCATGTTCAGGTGTACTGTAGCGAGTGCACAACTTTGAACACTTACACGATCAAACGGAATCTCCACCGGTACTGCCACTGGATCAAATTGAGCTTGGATCTGATAAAACTGAGCTAGAATCGACACCAAGACCTGTTTTAATTGATTAATTTTAGCACGCATCCAA
Organism: Simmondsia chinensis; assembly: GCA_018398585.1. Lineage (NCBI taxonomy): Eukaryota > Viridiplantae > Streptophyta > Magnoliopsida > Caryophyllales > Simmondsiaceae > Simmondsia > Simmondsia chinensis. The sequence goes on along the minus strand of JAGTTD010000002.1, from coordinate 27,895,463 downwards.
GGCCTAACACATTACTACTCAATCTAGTTAAATTGATACAACTAAACCAATTGCAAAGCATCTAAATCACTTGCGTAGAAACAACAATCTGATTTTAACTTTTTTTTTTTTTAAACAGCTCGATTGGAAGCCAAACGAGCCTCTTATACCAATTGTTATGATTGAGATTGAATCTCAAGCCATAACCTGTGACAGATGAGAGTTTAGATGAGAAGATAAGTGAATTTAGATGAGAGATTAGAGAAACGTTATATGAGAAATAGAGAGAGTTAGATGAGAGAAAGAGATTGATCTATTGAGATATTTTGTGATTATCATTCCATGATTCATTATTACACTTGAACTACTACTTATAAGCAACTAATACATTGAACTAAGACAAAGCTAGCAACCGACTTCACTTAGGACACTATCTAATTCAAAACAAAATATCTAACTAACTAACATAAGCCTTTTTGGCCCCAAGAACACTAACTAATAGCTACACAAAAATAGAACACCAACGCAGCAACCAGCAGCAGCTTATTCAACCAGAATGCTACACTTAACCAACTCATGCCTTGGATTCCCGGGTCATAACAAAGTTGCTCCGCAAGAGTGAAGCAAACAGAAAGGCTCAACTTGATACTTGTATGGCCAAAGACTTTGCTACGAAAAATACAGGCCATGAGAATAAGAGTGCCGAATTAATGGATCTTTAGGATCCAAAAAGAAAGGCAAAGCCTGTAGCCACCAAGGTAAAGAATGAGCCACGTAAGAAGCAAGAGATGGGCTAGTTTCTCATCTTTAGAAGGAAAAGATTCTTAGTGGGATCAACTTGCCAAGAATTCAAGGGTTCAAAGAGCATCTAGTGATGATGAAGATTTATTACTCTCTCAGCTTTAACCTAGTGGAACCTCTAGACCATGTCAACCTAACATGGTCTAATATAGAGAACAATTTCCAAGAGGAAGTCTTCCCCAAGCCAATGGAGGAGTATAAAACTCTTGAGGTTGAATTTTATGATCAATCGCAATATGAGGACACACATATAGATCACAATCCTGGAAAGGAGACAGACCAAGGGATCCACATCTGGTTTAGATCACTCCCTGAGCAGGTCGACATTAGAACTACCTTACTTCTCCCTCGGGAGTTCATGGCAACTGAGGCATAGGGAGACCTCGAAGGGCATGTAACAATAGTAGACGATGATCCCCAGGTCGACCTTCTGGTTGAGGTGACAGCCCCCAAAAGAATTTTTATCCTTTGTCTTTAAAAGTCAAGTCTCCAACCCCCAAGTCAATTGATGATTTACCTGACATAATGAAGATGATGTTTGATAGACCAACAACAGCAATCAAACACATTAATTCTCTATACATCAAGGAAAAATTCGATTGCATATTGGTCAATAGGGTCTTAGTTGATAATGGCACAATCATCAATATTTTACCTTCTTACTTGTTTTGTGTCATTGGTAAATCTCAAGATGGCTTGCAATTTGAAGAAGTCTATTTATAGACATAAATAAGTGTCCCTTCCATCTAATAGTAGATTCAATGAAAGTCTATGAATTTGAGTCTATGTTTAGCAAACCGTATGTGTAACAATGACATAAATAGAAAGTAGAGATTTTCTAAGTGTTCTATATATATAGCATTCTACTCATTAAGAATGGTGTAAAAATGTTATTAGGTAATAAGATTTGATTGTCCAGTTGTTTCAAAATGAAAGACCTAATATAAACCAAATATGTTCTTAGGTTCAAGCTTTAACGAGACTGTGAGAAAAAACGTTGGATTTATCATAGATTGCTTGTTTTTAAAGATTCTATACAACTGACATTACAATTTGTGTTTACCTTAGAGTGGCATTCATTAGATGGTGAAGTGTGAAGCAGTCTTGCGTTGCTTAGTTCACTATAGAAGTCGGGTACTTGACAACTATGAAGTTGTTAAGCAGACTAGTTGACTCAGAAGATGCCTTATAGATCACAGCCTGTGGCAAAAGAATGACACAATGAGATATTAGCATTAAAAGTGTAATAGTTAGTGAGTTGATAGATCCCAAGAGGATAGTTACGCAATGCAAGGTAATTTGGTTTAGGACTAAGTGGAAGATTATTGGAACCTGTGTCCTTAAAACAAAACTTAGTTTTAATCATTAATAAACAAAAAGTGTTTTATTCGTTTAAAGTCTGATAATATTTTATGAGTTAAATATATGTGTGATTGTTTTATAAAACGTCCAATGAGATGGACATATTCTAAGATGACAAGTCAATGTTTTGTTGAAATGGTCAATGAGATTGAGCCATGGATATACTTAAATCAAAATTATGATATCAAAGTATGTTTTCAATTGTTGATAAGCTTGGACAACTTATCTGATATGACCATAATATGATACTTTAAATGATTCGTCTTAGCCATGTACCTAGGGATTCATAAGTGTGATGTTGGTGTTTGTCAATAAGATTGGAACGCTGAACTTGACCACTCTGACTATTTATTTCTTAACTATTATTAGAAATGAATAATTCACTCTTTTATGTTGGTGACTATAAATCCTAAAATTGTCTTGGACTAATGCACATAATGTGTGCCACTTTGATGTACTTTGAAGTGAAGCCTCATTGAGTTGGCCAAAATCCTTTGTACTTTGGGTGACAAAACATTCAATATAGAATTTATAGTCTCTTTTAAGATACAAATAGCTTCCTAAGTAGATTTGCAACTGTTGGAAACTTTAGAATCTTTGGCTAATGCATTCTAAGTGATTGTCATTGGAATTGCTATCAAAATTATGTTGTGTCATAGAATTCTTCAGAAAGGGCAAGTCAAGAACTTGTCGAAAAGAGGAGGTAAATATAATGAAGATAGTTTTTAAGTATAATTTCTCATGGGTATCTTAAAGAGGTATAGATTGTTACTATTATCCAAATATAAGAATTATTATAATTATAGTAACTATAGGGTTATTTGCATTTTAATATATCAATATTTCTTGAAACAATAAAAAGGATCCTGATCTTTTTGAATTAATAAAAAAGCCCCTAAATTTTTGTCATATTAATGAAAAGGCCTCTCTTCAACGTGATGACGTCATTTTCCATCGTCAGAGTTGACATGACAACTGTTTTTTTGGTAACGCTACAACAAAATGATGAAAGAAGCCTTCAATAATCTTATTCTTACGTTATTAGCAGAAATTCAAGATGTTTTAATATGTAGAAACTATATGTTTTCTCTTAATTTGTTTTAAAATGTGGTTATTGAAGTGCATTTTGGTCATTTTACTATAGCATTAATAAAAAAACAGTTGTTACTTCACATCTGTCAACAGAAAATTACTTTATCGCATCGGAATGTGGACTTTCAATTAATACAACAAAAATTTAGGGTCCTTTTTATTAATAGGACAAAAATTTGGGGGTCTTGCTATTAATTCAAAAAGGTCAAAGTCCTTTTTACTATTTTCAAAAACGTCAGGCTACTTAAATGTAAATAACCCTTAATTATATTGCCGGAATATTTATTAAATATCAAGTGTTGGTAATCGGATTTGACCAATTTGTAGCTAGAATTAAATTACCCCTGAGGTCCCTCGTAAGCCTTATAACAACAGTTAAAAATATTTAAAATGAATTCGTGAGATGAATAAAGTTACTTTGCTAAACTTATTTTACAAAATCAAATTCATGAAATGAGTTTATACATTTGAGAATTTATAAAAAAAAAAATAAATTAAAAAAATAAATGGCCATTAAAAAAAAATAAAGAAACAAAGTCGTAACTGGGCTGCTTAAGCAGCCGAGCCAGTTAAATAAATTGGCAAGTGCGCTGTACGTGCCAGGGTAAGCATGATCCACGTCCCATGGCACTTACCACATCGTGCCCTAGATGAATAACGTCGACAATCCGCAGCTATCTCTGCATGACTAATTGTTGGCTGGCACGTGTCCATTCAATGTGGCTCATGGCAGGTGCTGTTTTTAACCCAAACAATCTATTATGTTTATTTTTTGTATCCCACCTTGAATTTTTGAAGTTTTTTTCATCCAATAACCTATTAATAGGGGTCTTAGAATTAAATTTTAGCTACCAAAATTTTGTAAAAAATTTAATTTTTTGAGAATAAAAAAGGAAAATTTCTCTTTGAAAATTTTTTTTAAAAATATTTTTGGAGCCCATACTCCAAGTGGTCAAGAGGTCATTGTAGAGAAGGTCTCGCGATCTCTGTAGTTCCTCTCGAAGAATATTTGCGGTCTACATTTCAAGCATTCCTGGTTTCTTTCTTTTAAGCTATCCTTTATCTTTTGTTTTTGTATTTATTCATTAATTTCAAGTTTATTGTATTTGGATATTTTATGTCGTCCTAAATTTTTTAGATTAGAGGTCCTTAAATTTAGAGTAATGAATTTTGAATTATTTTGATGTGCTACTCAATTCAATTATAGAGAATATTTTTAAAATATTTTCCAACACGCCGCTCCTTATAACAGGCACAATGCACCCAATTGAGTTCGACTAATCCTAATATGAAGACACAACATGCCTACATTGGTTCTATTACACCTTGTATGTAGCTCTAGAGCGCCTACATAAATTTGATTACTCCTTATAGGCAATGGCATGAAACCGATGAAAGCCGACGACTCACGTCGTGCAGCACTAGTACACCAACACTAATCATGTCACTACACGTATACTACTTAGTGTTGGAAAAATGATACAAGCTAATCTTAAGTACAATGTGAAAATAATTGTTTAAGACCTATTACTAGCCATTTATCTGCAACCGTTTAATGTCATTAAAATATGAATTAGTCATTGCAATTTATTACGTTTGCTATTTCACTGTTGCAATTCAATGCACGAATTCATTGTCGCCGGCGCCTTAATGCCTGTTACCGGTTATAACTGTTGTAATTCATTGCACTTAGTTTTAATGCTTGTTACCATTTTGTTCATATATATATATATCCCCCGAATTGCACGATATAAAAAACCAATCTCCCAGTGCAATTACACATAAAATTGAAATCACCCCCACTTTCATTTTCTCCCCTCTTCAATAGCAAAAACTGAACAGACACAATACCACAAAATTAACCCCAAATTCAAAGTTCAAAATCGCAGAGAATGCTGCAAACCGCAATGTAATGAAAGTGCAAAAACAAGTCCAACCGGGGTTCCACTTTCTCTCTCTCTTCCCCCACCTCTTTTGTAGCCGGAGTTGTTTTCTTTCCGTCGTTTCTCTCTCTCCTCAAATTTTAGGTAAAATTTAAGGTACTTCTACCGTGCAATTAATGAGTGCATGTAAAGAGTCGAATCGCGTTAATCCTGGAGGACGGCTGCTGGTTATACGGTGTGTATCGGAGCAATGGCGAAATCGTCTTTTAGGACAGTGGTATTTACCATGGCGTGGTATCATCGTTTTGTAAGATCTTTTTAATTTCTCTCTCAGTCATTGCTATGCTTGAGTATTTATCAATTTTTCGAACAGTCATTGCTATGCTTGAATATTTATCAATTTTCTAATAATCTAAAAGATGATTTTTATATTCAATCCTGACAATAAGACTTCCTACTCTCCATATTTCTCAAGTTGTTGAATATAAATACTTGGAACATTGCAGTCTGAAAAACCAAATCCATTAAGCTCAAGAAGGGGACAATCATAGATTTACAATTAGGGTTTACTGAATTCATCTAAGAAAGGTACGACCTTTCTTAAATTATTTTTGTTTCTTAGCTAGATGTTGATTTGATTCAATTTCTTTGCTTCTTCGTGTTTCTGTTGTGGTTAATTTTGTGAAATTTTAGTACAACAGCTTGTCAATCATCTCCAAAACCATGAGAAAACCCTAGATTTTGAATTGATCAATAGTTTTGAGTCTTTTGATCATTTGCTTCATTTGGTAATTTTAGCTTAAGGGTTTGCGAGTGTTAGCTAATTGATTCAAAATCTTACTCATGCATTTGGATTACCCAAAAGAGGAAGATAAACATGGGGCTCAAGATAACCTATGAACTTAGAGTTTACGACCCAAAATCAAATTAGATAGTCAACGGTGGCTGTAGTGCTAGACAACCATAGTGGAGAGGAGAACTAAGAGAAAGGCAGATTTGGGAGATGAGATCCATTAGGGTTTCTAATTGAAATTAGTATCGAATGTGGTTTAATTTAAAAATAAAAATAAAAAGAGGAAAAGAAAATTTTGTTTGAGCCATATGGGGCTCATGTGGACTTTAGCTAAATTTGAAGAAAAATTATAAATAAAGGTTGGGCCTTGTCTAAAACTGTTGCTAGTGTACTTTGTGATTGAAAGAATCTATTTTGTGGATCTAAGGGATTAAATGCGATTGGGCCGACAGTTAGGCTTTTAAATGTAGAGAAAAGAAGAAAGAAAATATAAATTAGACATACTTAATAATAAACTAAAATTATGCATGAAGTTTAAGTATGTGTATGTTTGATGATTTGAACTTCATACATTTTTCCTGCTGTTCTTGCTGTCATTCGAAGGATCTAATTCCCTAAGTTTATATGAAAAAGGTTGAATGGAAGCAACCCAGTGTTGGAATGCATGTATTACTTGCATTTTGTCAATGGAAGTTAGACCCACATTCACATAAATCATGATATAAGTTTGTAAAATGTAGGGGTAGTGCTCTTATATGAGGCAAAAATTGTTGTGTTACATAAGAACTATTTTAACCATATTCTCTAAAACATAGATGTTGGAAAAATGATACAAGTTAATCTTAAGTATAATGTAAAAATAATTTTTCAAGACCCATTACTAGCAATTTACCCATAATCGTTTAATGTCATGAAATATGACTGTTGGAGATTCATAAATAATTAACAATATAGCCATTACAATTTATTACGTTCGTTATTTCACCGTTGCAATTCATTTCACGAATTCATTGTCGCCGGTGCCTTAATGCCTATTACCGTTTATAGCCGTTGGAATTTATTATACTCGATTTTAATGCTTGTTACTATTTTCTTCACCATACATATATATATATATATAAAGAAAACCGATCTCCCAATGCAATTACACATAAAATCGAAATCACCCCCACCCCCCAACTTTCATTTTCTCCTCTCTTCGAGAACTAAAATTGAACAGAGACAACACCCAAAATTTACCCCAAATTCGAAGTTGAAAATCGTAAACAAATGCTGCAAACCGCAATGTAACAAAAGTGCAAAAACATGTCCAACCGGGGTTCCACTCTCTCTCTGTCTCTTTCTCTAGCACCTCTTTTGTCGTCGGAGTTGTTTTCTTTATGTCGTTTCTCTTTCTCCTCAAATTTTGGGCAAAGTTCAAGGTACTCCTACCGGGCAATTAATGGGTGCACATTAAGAGTCGGATAGCGTTAATTCTGGAGGATGGCTGCCAGTTATACTGTGTGCATCGAAGCAACAGCAAAATTGTCTTTTAGGACAGTGGTATTTACCATGGCACGGTATCATCGTTTTGTAAGATCTTTCTAATTGTTCTCTCATTCGTTACTATGCTTAAATATTTATCAATTTTCCTAACACTTAGGCCATGACCTAGCGCACTTACATTTACTGGGAACCTTTTGTAGGAGCCCCAAGGTGTTGGAAACATATTTCAAAATAAAATGTTTTACTAAAGCGTGTATAGTGGAAAATCAATTTAAAATTCTTAATTTTAAATCCAAAGTCCGGATCCAATTAAACTATTTAATTAGATTAAGATCATACTCTAATAGGTTCATAATATGACAATCGAAAAATATCAAATAAAATAAGTATAAACAAAGTATGTAAAATAGATGAAATAAAGGAAAAATAGATTAAATATCAAATATTTAATAAGGCATAACTGAAGCGCGAATCCCAATCCAGTTCGAAGATATAAAATTAAAAGAAGGTTTCTTGACACCTCAAGGTCTTCTTCTTAATAACCTCTTCTAGTATTAGGAGTGTGGGCTCCCAAAAATATTTATTTAGGAAAAATTTTGGAACAATAATTTTTTTAAATCTTTTCGAAAATTAATTTTTTCAAAAACTTATGCTAAACAATATTTTAGAAAACTCCTGAAATAATATTAGGATTTTCGACAAGGAAGAAAACCATGAACCAAGGCCTTAATTTTTATTCTCATGGTAATACGCTTAAATAAATAAAATATCACAGTTGCTAAAAAACTAAATTGAAATATAAAATATTATTGACGTGACCTTAGAGGTCACATCAAACCCCTCTTTGCTTAAAAAAAAAAATTTTGGACCAGTGTAAGGTGTTAGGCTTTCTCACATATATTTGTTTTTTTTTTTTAACACAATATAATTTATCGTATTATACATTCATCTTATCAAAATTTATTTAGCATAAAAAATTTGTTTACATCATAGATAAATAATTCTTTTGATGAATTTATTTTTAAATATTTTCAAATGATGCTTAAGTTGAGCCTTGCGAAATGACCTTATAGACAATCTTACTCTAACTCCAAATGGGTCAAATATGATTTTCACCTCATGATAAGAAATTATTACTCTTTAGCAAAATTTAATTCCACTAAATAAGTTTTATTGCACTCAAGAATTAGAAATATTCGCACAAGAATTTCCTATATAACTTTTATTACTACAATTAACCCCCTATATTAGATATCCGGGAGCAAAACAACTTTAATTACTACCATTATTTTTCTCACATCTTTCACCGCAGTTCCCAAATTGTCCTTCTCAAACAATTTAATAATCTAGAAAATAACTTTCGCATTAATTCCAAATGTCAAATAATTTAAGATTCTAGAATCGGTTTCTATGCTTGTGAATTAACTAAGGGGACATCTTTATCTTGTTAGAGACCATAGATTCCATGTAAAACAACTGTTCCTACTACACTTCATGCTATTACCTAACTCACGTAACATTCAAGTCAACACACTTTGACTAATTCTTTTAGTAAATCAAAGCAACAAATAATCCATGCATAAGTTCAGACTGTTTCATGGAATTAATTATTTTTGGTAGCAGTTAAAGAAACAACTAATTTAGATGCTCCTGCTCAGTGTTCCAGTCTTATTAACAACACCAACATAATACTCTTGCATCCCTATCGACATGGCCAGCAAAAGTCATCAAAAGTATCATATTATAGTCTTACCAAACAAGTTGTCCAAACTTATGACCGACTACTAACATTCGTTGACAACATATCACTAGTTTGACCTAAGCCTATCTATCGTTTAATCTCATTGACAACTTAAAGCAAACCTGACATGCCATATTGGACTATGTCCATCTCATGGAATGTTCAGAAAACACTCACACACATGTTTGACTCATAAGACGCAATCAGACAATAAATAAATAAAATAATGTCATTTATTTAATATTTGGAACTAATTAATTGGGTTTTTGTTATGGTTTGGGCTTTCCTTAGTTGGTCTGGAGCATTCTACAGCAAGAGAAGTAGCTAGAGCTTGTTGTTTAGTTCAATTGCTTTGTTTGTTCTTTTGGCGGGAAAATCGGTTGTAATGGTTGTAATGCTTTAGTCCTTTTAGGCAGCTACGCAAGTTGAGTCGGTTAATAAGTAAGTCAAAGTGCAATGTATTTCTCTTAATCTAGATTTAGTATAAATAGTCTAATCTCTTGTAAAGATTCATGAATGAAAACATCTTTGGATATCTCTCTCTAATTCTCATCTTCTCTCACTTCTTTCCTCATCTTAACTCTACAAACCTAGGTTATGAATCAAGATAGATCTTGATTCATAATAATTGGCATCAGAGCTTGAGCTTAGCATACGATCGGATTAACATTGCTTCAATTTGATTGCAATTGCATTTGCCGAGTCTTCGTTGTTAGATTTCTGCCTTATTAATCCTGGCCAAACACTAGAAATTAGCACAAATGGTAGGTGGTGGAACTACGAGGTCTAATGCAGCTGCTAATGCTGCTAATAACAATGCCACTTATGCTACTGCGGTAGCTGGAGTTGATTCAGGAAGTAATCAAGCTGATCAAATTGAACAGATGATGAACTTGATTATGTCAATGAAGCTAGACATGGATCAGAAGTTTGAGGCACAGTCACAGAGGTTTGATACATAATCACAGCAGCTGGTACATTTGCAACAATAAGTGCAGAGGCAGACTTCGCTTGCTGGAGAGAGTATTCTTCTTCCAGCAAGCCAGCGGGTCAGTATGAGCCAGCAGGCTAGACCATCGGATCCTAATCCTCCACTAGGACCTGCTGATAGTGGAGATAGTGCATCAACTGCGAGGAACAATGGTGTTAGACAGCCAAGAGTTGATTTGGAGCCTTTTAATGGAACAATGCAACAGTCTTAGGTGAGGAAATGTGAAAGGTACTTTCGTTTCTATAACATAGCTGAGGTTGAAAACACAGAACTTTTGTTTATCTACATTGAGAATTGGAAGTGCGGTATTATAGCTTATTGTGTAGCAATCCTTCAATTTCTTTGCCTGAGTTTGTGGAAGAGCTTTGAGAGAGGTACGGGGATGAAGATGTGAGTGATATTGTGGATAATTTCAATAAGGTGACTAAAGCAACAACTGTAAAGGAATATATGTCCAGATTTGAAAGTCTAAGAGCAAGGATGGTGACAGCATATCCAGAAGCTCCTGAGGCTTATTTTGTTTCGAGTTTTATGAGTGGACTTAAGCCTAAAATCAAGGGATCCAACAACCTTGTCACAAGCTTATTCTAAAGCCAGGAAGGTAGAGAGCAAAGTTTTGGCTGCTCCTGAAGCTCAAAGGGGAAGAATTGTGCCAATTGGAGCTTCAACATCTAGAAACTTTTAGGGTAGTAATAGGCCCGTGAGCTTGGAAGAAAAGAAGTCACAGAAGCTTTGTTTCAAGTGCAATCAGCGTTACTTCTTTGGAGATAAATGTGATCCAAAATACCTTATGTCAGCCTCTGGAGTAGATGCAGCTGAAATTGAGGAGGATGGTAATGAAATTGATCAGGGAGAGTAGATGGAAGAGGAAAGTGAGGAGTTGGATGACGATGAGATTGAGATATCTGTCAAGGCTTTGACTGGAAATGGTTCACATAATACCATTAGAATCAAGGGAGAAGCAGGCATAAATCCTTACTGATTTTAATCGATAGTGGGAGCATGCATAGTTTCGTAGATCCCAAGATTGCAAGGATGGTTAGGCATGAGTTAATTAAAACCACTCCCCTAGAGGTTACAATGGCAGATAGTAATTCAATTTTGACGCAGACTAAGTGTAGGAACTTCAAATGGTTGATGTAGGGGCACAATTTTGAATATGACTTTAGAGTGCTAAGATTAGGAGGTTGTGATATGGTCTTAGGGGTTGATTGGATGAAAACCATCAACCCTTTACTCTTTTATTTTGCTCAATTGACTGTGTCATTTGAAAGAGATGGCTTGCAAGTTCAGCTGCATGGAATCAGGGAGCAAAGACATCTGCAAGTAATGAGTGGGAAGCAATTGCAAGGTGTGCTTAAGAAAGGAAGTTATCACTGGATTGGACAACTTCATTCTATCAGTGCAACTTTAGAAGAACAGCAGTAGGTGAATTCTAATCCATTTATTGATTCATTGTTACTAAAGTATCAAGATTTATTTCAACAACGAAGCACATTATTACCAAGGAGAGCATTAGATCATGCTATTCCATTGAAGGGTGGGTTCTATCCTATGAGCCTTAGGCCTCACAAATGCCCTAACTTACAAAAGAGTGAGATTGAATGGCAAATTGATGAGTTGTTGAAGACAAAGTTCATCAAACACAGTCGCCGTCCATTCGCTTCTCCAGTTATTCTAGTTAAAAAGAAAGATGGTACCTCTCAAATGTGTATTGATTAGCATCAATTGAACTCCCTCACTATCAAGGATAAGTCTCCTTATCCCAATCATTGATGATTTGTTGGATGAGCTATATGGATCTAAGTACTTTTCCAAGCTGGATCTTCGATAAGGCTATTATTAGATTCGAGTTCAAGAACATGATGTACACAAGACTTCTTTCAGAACACATCATGGACATTATGAGTTCGTGGTGGTGCCTTTTGGACTCTCCAATGCCTGAAGTACATTTCAAGCTTTGAAGAACTTGGTGTTCAAGGCCTTCTTAAGGAAGTTTGTTCTTGTATTCTTTGACGATATACTAGTTCACAGTCCTTCCTTATAGACTCATTTAGATCATTTGGAGCTGGTATTTCAAATCATGAGGCAGCATAAACTCTACTCCAAACTTTCTAAATATTCTTTTGCCAAAATGCAAGTGGAGTATCTTGGTCATTTAATCTTAGATAATGGTGTGGCTACTGATCCTAACAAGGTTCAGGCATTGAGGTAATGGCCTATTCCAAAAACTCTAAAGCAACTGTGGGGATTCATTGGATTAACAAGGTATTACCAAAAGTTCATGTTTAGTTATGAGTAATTGCTAAGCCTTTAACAGATTTGCCTCGAAAAGATGCTTTCCATGGGAATGAATTGGTTGAGAAAGCATTTTAGCGTTAAAAGGTAGCTATGTCTTCTGCCCCTATATTGGTTATGCCTAATTTCTCCTTGCCCTTTATATTGGAAACTAATGTTTGCAATAAGAGAATTAGCGCAATGTTATCTCAAAATGGAAGGCCATTAGCCTATCTAAGTCAGGATTTGAGTTACAAGAATCAAGCATTATCCATATATGAAAAAGAGTATGTTGTAATCCTAAAGGTAGTACAAACATGGGGGCATTGTTTGGAGGGACATCATTTCATAATCAAAACAGATCACTAAAGCCTCAAATACTAACTTGAGCAAAAGATCACTATGAGGGTTCAAAGAAAGGGCCTTATGAAGATGCTGGGCTTACATTACTCTATTAAATATCGAAAAGGGAAGGATAACCAAGCAGCAGATGCCCTCTCAAGGAGGTTAGAGGATTCTGATGTGCTAGTTGTGCTGCAGTATCAGAAGTTGTTCCAACTTCGATGAACAAATTGGTAAAATCATATGAGGGAGACACATTAGGTCAAGAATGTATTGCAGCTCATTGTGTGCAAGGAGCTAAAGGTTCTGAATTTGAAATTGTTGTTATCAGTGGCATCATAAAGATTAGAGGAAAGATTTACGTGGGTGAAGGTTCAGAACTAATAAAACAAATTATGTTGGCTTCTCACAGTTCAGCTTGGGGTAGACATTCTCGAATCGAAGGCACTTGTCAAAGGTTGAAGCAATACTTTCATTGGATTGGTATGAAGAAGGAGGTTCAGGTACTAGTTCAACAATGTGAGGTTTGTCGAAAAACAAAAAGTAAGCATGTGGCATACCAAAGCTTGCTTCAAACTTTGCTAATTCCAGAGGGAACTTGGCAGCATATTAGTATGGATTTTATTGAAGATCTGCCAAGATCCGAGGGAAAGGAATTTTTTGGGGGCGTGGTTGATCGTTTCACGAAGTATAGTCATTTTGTGGCTCTTACTTATCCCATTATTGCCAAGAGATTAGGAAGGCTCTTCCTAGATCAAATTTATAAGCTGCATGGATTGCCCCAATCCATCATTTTTAATAGAGACAAGTTGTTTGTCAGCAACTTTTCGAGTGAATTGTTTGCATCGCTGGGGTCTACATTGGCTCTTAGTTCTTCATACCATCCACAACCGGATGGTCAAACTGAAACAGTAAATCAATGCCTTAAGCAATACCTGACGAGTATGATGTTTACTCATCCAAGGAACTGGAATAAATGGTTGTCTCTTGCGGAATTCTAGTATAAAACACATTATCATTTGGCATTAAGAGTTTCACCCTTTAAAGCTCTATATGGGTACGATCCACCAGCACCATTAATGTTACAAGGAGCACTCTCTCATGTGGTTGAAGTCGATGAGCTGCTGGATCAAAGGAAACAACTGGAGCAGCAGCTCAAGGATAACTTGCAAGTTGCTCAATCAAGGATGTAGTATTTTGCTAATAGGAAAAGAATTGACAAAACTTTTGAAATTGGTGATTATGTTTTCTTAAAATTATAGCCTTACAGGCAATCTTCCATTGCGGTACGCAAGAATATCAAGCTCTGTGCTCAATTCTTTGGTCCTTTCAAGGAATTGGAGCGGATTGGAAAGGTTGCATACAAGCTGCAGTTGCCCCCTGAGACTTCAGTTCACCCTACGTTTCATGTTTCATTGCTTAAGAAGTATGTGGCAGCTGGTTCCAGTGCTTCTATAGATCAACCACAAGCTACATTGCAAGGACTCATAGTACAACAACCGCAAGCAATTTTGGAATCACGAATAGTACTGCAGTAGGGCAGACAGATAAAGGAAGTATTGGTACAATGGAGTAATTTGAGCTTACAGAATGCAACATGGGAAGATTGACATTTCTTGAGATCTCAATTTCCCTCACTCCATTCTTGAGGAAAGAATGTTCCCTTGGGGCGAGGGGGGGGGGGGGGGGGGTGGCGTTGCGGCATTGTTATGTTTTGGGCTTTCTTGAGCCGGTCTGGAGCATTCTGCAGCAAGAGAAGTACCTAGAGTTCATTGTTTAGTTCAATTGCTTTGTTTGTTTTTTTGGTGCGAAAATCGACTATAATGGTTGTAATGCTTTTGTCCTTGAGTAAGTTAATAAGTAAGTCTAAGTGCAATGTATTTCTCTTAATCTAGATTTAGTATAAATAGTCTAATATCTTGTAAAGATGATTCATGAATGAAAATATCTTTGGATTTCTCTCTCTCATCTCTAATTCTCTCTAATTCCCATCTTCTCTCACTTCTTTCCTCATCTTAACTCTACAAACCTAGGTTATGAATCAATATCAATCTTGATTCATAACAGTCTTCCCGGACACCAAATCTAACAATCTCCCACTTGTCCGAAACACAAATAGCCCTGCATTGCATATCTATCCTCTAAGGATTGGTTAACTCTTTAACTATAAACATTAACCAATACTGATATTTCATTGTCCTGTTCTTTTGCTCACATGCTTTCATCTATAAGGAACCTTTTGATTCAACTAATCTACTCAACAACTTCATAGCTGTCAAGCGCCCATCTTCCATTGTGAAGTATGCGATATCAGATTGCTTTACTCTTCACCATCCAATGACTTCCACAATAAGAGGGAACATGGACTTCTGATGTTAAATGTTTATATTCCCTTTGAAAATAAATGTCCCATGATGAACTCAACCTCCTTTCTTTGAATCTTGCAAAAGCTTGACTCTAAGAACATAATGTGCTCATCTTCATTCTTTCATTTTAAACTAACTGGACAATTAAATCTTAACAGCTCATACCATTCTCAATGAGCAGAAAGCCAACTATGTATACAACACTTAGAAAGTCACCACTTTCTAAGCATGTCACATGTACTCTGATGGTTCATTAACCATTGATTTAAATCACTAGGACTTGATAACCGTCATCGAATCTACTATTCAATGAAAAGATGCTTATTTAAGTCTACAAATATACTACCTCACTTTGCATACTATGTGCTGGAAACAAACTTGTCTGGTTATATCATATATATAATGATCATTTAGAAAATGTTGTCTTGACTTCCGTTTTCCACATCTCATCATAATGAGATACAATGGATAAGAGCATCCTTATGGATTAAGCATAGCATCAAGCTAGAAGATTTCGTCAGAGATTATTCTTTCCTTTAGGTTATAATCCATTGCTATCAATCTAGCCTAGAATATCTCAACCTTCCCATCCACTCAACTCTTTAGTCTATCTTGTAGATCCATTGAAACCCAATCTAATAGACATAATGTCTTTCGACGCCTCTACAAATTCCCAGATTTAGCTAAAATACAGTTACTTTTACTTAACTTTTATTGCCCTGACCCCATTGGTTTCCATCTTTATACTTAGGAGTTGCTTCATAGTTTAAAGGATCAGGTTCACCATCATGCTTAGCCATTAAGACAGAAGACATGAATCTGTTAGGTGACCCTGACTATATATAAGTTGTATCATGTTATTCTGACGCAATATCTTATATTGTCAATTTATCTAACACAAGCCATCTGCAGTTCTTTTAGACCACTTTTTGAAATCTCGTACATAAGAAACCTTTTGATATGCTGATGCGACCCATCATATGAATCTTACCATATTCAATAACACATAATTGGTTCTTTCTACAACTCCTTACAGCAAGGAAAAATTAAGAATTCTCTAGAAATCACCACTTTGATTTAATCAAAGTGACTTGATATAATTACTTAACTAATCTCAACTTTAGTCTTTAATTCTTTGAACCTTTCAAAGGATTCAAGACTTCATCTTCATAGGTATGTCCATATATCAACTATTTAGTAGTTATTCATAAATATTTTATTAAATACTATTCGCTTCTTCTCACTTGAACTTTAAACAGTCCATAAACAATTTATGAATGAGTTCGAGTAGCTTAGTTGCTCTTCTACCTTTACTCCTAAAGGCTCTTCTGTCACCAATAATTCAAACACGATTCGCACACCGTTTGTCATTTTAGTACTTAATGATCCCAGAATACAAATCAAACCAATTTTGAAAGATATTAAGCTAATGGACCTAAGATCAAGTGCCACTTAAAAGACATATGGTCTTCAGGAAATTTTTCGTTCATATGGTTACATAGCAGAGCTTGTGTTAGACGAGTAAACTGCCATTAACATAATTTTGATTAAAATAAGTCATCTATCTACCAATGTATCCTTTGTAATAAATACTTTATTTACTTAACTATTAGTCTATTTTTCAAAAAATTAACTGAAAAGCTATTTCGAAAGAAACAGTATATAGAAATCAAATTTCTAAAGAAACTGGTTCATTAAGATAGTTATTTAGAACCAAAACTACATTTATTAACTTAAACTACTATTTCTTGGTGCCCATACTAAAAGCCCACTCCCCAAAACACTGGTGGATTACCCACTAGTTACCACTAGAGGAGACATGATATCAAATATCTTGCCATGTTGGCTTTCGATCTTGGTAACAGTGGTATCTAAGCACCTAGGCTATTCCTTCTAAAGTCTAGTGCTATTATAAAAGAGACAAAGCTATTTGATGCATGTTTTATTGTACTCTCTTGAGGTTCGTAATTCTTCCCTTAGTTCTCATGACACCTTTGTATGTGAAAATGTACTTTCATTAGTTCAGACAATGACCAATCTCTATTACTCAATGTATCCACCTAAACTAATTGAAAGACCTTGATGTCATGGTCATGACTCTTTTGGTTCCCTTGACATTTTCTAGATACCGAGCAGGTGTCCTAAGGTCCGTGTCAAGATTGCTTGCCAAGCCATGTCATGTCGCTGCCTAGGTTCGCTGCCCAGTTTTCTGTAGGGTCCATGTCGTGACATTGACAAGTCGCTGCCATTTCCATGTCATCACATTGTCAAGCTGCTGCCCAGTTCCTTATCAAGGCCATGTCAAGCGTGCGTCCAGGGCCTTCCAGGTCCGCGTCCCCAGCGTCCTTCCCTTGTGCTGCATCCCAGCCCATCAAGCCGTTGGCGCCTAGAACTAGACGTTAGGATTGGGAATCTTGAGATTTTAATTGAGATTTGATTAATATTCTTTTAGATATTATTTTGTCATTGGATGTAAGAAGTATAAATATTGTATTGTATTTCATTTTTAGATCATCAATGAAAATTCAAGAAATATTCTTACTTTCTCAACTCTCTATCTCTCTCTCTCTCTATCTCTCATCTTATTCTAATTCTCTCATCTTACTCTAAATTCTAACTCTTTCTCATCTCAAACTCTCTTTCTTTCTTTCTCATCTAAACCTCTGTTGTCATTACAGGCCTAAGTTGGTGAACTTGGCCGTCACAATCCCGAGATTATGACAAATTGTTATCAGAGCTCATACGATCGCGAAGCTGGCTATCACACGAAATAACGGAAACGCTACCAACATGTCTTCTCCCAAGGAGACTTCAGATTCGCAAGAGCAATTCATGACCATTGAGAGACGTTTGGATAGGCTTGACACATTGGTCTGAGACCAAAGTGTTACTGGTGAAGGAATTAAGAAGTCGGTAGATCGCTTGACTACCTAGTTTGCGGGGTTTGGACAAACCCAACGTGGGATACAAGACAAAATGGCAACACTAATAGAGGCAGTAAACCGTATGCTAAGCGATCAAGAGAAACATCCCGAGACCGTGCTTGAGGTTGCTCCGGAAGTTGCAACGCATAGAGAACATGTGGGGTCGGGCAACTATGTCCACATTGGAGGCCAAGGAGTCCTACCGCCACCACCACCACCACCACCACGCCGTGCTCCTGAACAAAGAGACATACGACACCACTCCCGATCAGAGGATGGGGAGCATAGTGGAAACGACATTAGCACACGTTCTTGGTCCGCCCACTACAACCCAAAGCTCGATTTTACAAAGTTTGATGGCACGAACCCTCAGGTAAGGATTCGTAAATGCATGAAGTATTTTCGTTGGTATCAAATTCCAACGGATGAATGGGTTGGTTTGGCTTATCACACTTACATGACTATGGCGATATTTGGTTCCATGCCTTAGAGCTGCGGCATCCCATCATCACATGGCAATTTTTCATTGACGAGCTATGCAAGAGGTTTGGGGACAAGTCCTTGCAAGACGTCGTGGAGCAATTCAACAAAGACAACTCAAACCGGGACAGTGGAAGAGTATGAGGTTCAGTTAAAAGAATTACGCAGCTGGATGATGATCTACCACGCTACACTAAGTGAGTCTTATTTCATTTCAAGTTTTATTGGTGGGTTGAAGCCCGCAATACTTGCGGCCGTTAAGGCTAATCGGCCTACTGACATGAGTTACGCCATAGAACAAGCCAAGTTACAAGAAATCACTATAACCGAAATCTAGGGGGCCACAGGTTCCAAACCTAGCTTCAACAAACCGTCATATGGCTCCAAGCCGGGCTCTTTGTTCAGCTCAGGCCCAAGTGTGTCATTTCAGAGCACGGGCCAGTCCCAAGCGTCCATGACCTAAGGCGTGATAGCACGTTCCAGGCCCAACGACTCTTTCGGTTCCAATGTGCCTAGACAAGAACCTAGGAAATGTAATAAATGTCATGAGAGGTATTATCCCGGGCATGTGTGCAAGAACAAGCAATTCCAAAGTATGGAGGGTCAAGAAGTTAAAGATGATGATGAAGAGGAATTGGGGAACGTTGAGGACGAAATTTCTCAAGAAGAAGAAGGTGACGGTGTCATGGAGGTCTCTTTGAATGCACTTTCGGGGAGAATCACTCACAACACCTTAAGATTGAAGGGTTCGGGCAAGAAAAGTGGAAGCACGAATAGCTTCCTAGACTCGAGCGTCGTTAACGAACTCAAGCTTGACACCGTTCCGATTGTGGTAATGACCGTGACGATTGCTAATGGCGAAAGCTTGATTAGCTACCAAAAGTGCCCAAGCTTAAAGTGGAAAGTACAAGGCCATGTGTTCTCGGATGACTTACGGGTGCTAGAGTTGAGAGGAAGGGACATGATTTTTGTGTGGATTATCGTCAACTTAATAGTATAACCGTTAGGGACCAATTTCCTATACCAGTTATTGACGATCAACTTGACGAGTTATGTGGAGCTTGCATGTTTTCAAAGATAGACCTTAGGGCAGGGTATCACCAAATAAGGGTTCGCGAGGAAGATAGACACAAGACCACTTTCCGTACTCATCATGGCCACTATGAGTTCAAGATCATGCCGTTTGGTCTCACAAACGCCCTGGCCACATTCCAAGCACTTATGAATGAGGTCTTCTCTTCCTTCCTCCGTAAATTTGTTTTAGTTTTCTTTGATGATATATTAGTCTATAGCCCTAGTATGGACACACATGTTGGGCATCTCGGTGAGGTCCTTGAGACCCTTCGTACCCATAAATTGTATGCAAAAAAGAGTAAATGTGCCTTTGGTATGGACAATGTGGAGTACCTAGGACACATCATTAGTCAAAATGGGGTGGCTATGGACCCTAGCAAGATTGAGGCCATGACTGCTTGGCCACAACCGAAAAGCCTAAAAAGTCTTAAGGGTTTCTTAGGGCTCACAGGTTACTACCGTAAATTTATCAAAGGTTATAGATCAATTAGTAAGCCCTTGACTTGCCTCCTTTACAAGGGCGAATTCCATTGCAATGAGAGTGCCCAACTTCCATTTGATGCCCTCAAGCATGCCATGGTGTCCGCACCGGTGCTAACACTCCCTGATTTTAGCAAACCCTTCATACTTGAGACTGACGCATGTGGGATAGGTATTGGAGCCATGCTATGTCAAGAGGGTAGGCCCTTAGCATACCTTAGTAAGGCTCCAAGCCCTCGGCAATTGGGCTTATCCATGTAAGAAAAGGAACTTATGGCAGTCCTAATGGCCGTAGAAAAATGGAGCCATTACCTACTCGACAATCACTTCATTTTTAGGACCGACCATGCTAGCCTTCGTTTCCTTTTAGACCAACGCATTACCACTCAATTACAACAAAAAGGCATGTCAAAACTATGGGCCTTAGCTATAGCATTATGTACCGCAAGGGCCTTGAAAGTATGGCTGTGAATGCCTTGTCTAGACGTGATGAGGAGGTTGAGTTTGGGTCATTATCTATGTTGACAACCGTGGTTCCTCAATGGGTACGTGAGGTAGAGGCTAGCTATGAAAATGAAAAACGAGCCTTAGACCATATTACCCAAGTCACCCTTGATCCTACGGTTCAAGGCCCTTTCTCTTACCATGGTGGTGTCCTTCGCTACAAAGGCCGCATCTATGTCGGCCAAAACACGAGCTCCTCCAAAAGATCATACATGCCTTGCATGACTCACCGGTTGGAGGGAACTTTGGTGTTCATGGTTCCTTGATAAGGGCCAAGCGATTGTTTTATTGGCCTAACATGAAACAAAGTTTTAGTGATTGGATAGCTAGGTGTGATATATGCCATCGCATGAAGAATGAACATGTGGCATACCCCGGACTTCTACAACCGTTGCCTATTCCAAGACAAGCATGGGAGAGCATAAGTTTGGATTTCATAGAAGGCCTACCACGATCATTGGGCAAGGACACAATTTTAGTGGTGGTTGACCGTTTCACGAAATATGCTCATTTCTTGACATTGATGCACCCTTTTACCACCACCAAGGTAGCTCATGTTTTCCTTGACATAGTTTATAGATTCCATGGGTTACCAAGGTCCTTAGTGTCAGATAGGGACGGTACTTTCCAAAGCCTCTTTTGGAAAGAATTGTTTCGCTTGGCTGGCGTTGAGCACAACATGAGTACTTCTTACCATCTGCAATCCGATGGTCAAACGGAACATGCCAATCAATGCTTGGAAAACTATTTGAGGGCTATGGTGTTAAACAAGCCTAGATGTGGGCACAATGGCTTCCACTTGCTGAATTCTGGTATAATACAAATTATCATTCTTCCCTTCAAACAACACCTTTCTTTGCGCTTTACGGTTATGAACCTAGAATTTGGGCCATAGATTATCCTTGTGTCTCTTCCTCACTCGGAGTGGAGGACTTGGTCAATGAAAAACAAACCATGGCTAATTTGCTAAGGGAAAACTTAGTTGAGGCCTAGCACCGCTGCAAACAACAAGCGGACTTACATAGGACCAAAAGACATTTTGACATAGGTGACTTAGTTTACCTTAAACTTCAACCCTATAGGCAAACTTCGGTGGCCATGAGGCGAAACCTTAAGTTGGCCACTAGGTACTATGGGCCCTTTAAGGTACTTTCCAAGGTCGGGAAGGTGGCTTACAAACTAGAACTACCTCAAGACTCTAAGGTCCACCTTGTGTTTCATGTCTCCCATCTTAAGAAAAAGATCGGGGACAACATTGTGCCTAGTATTGCTTTGCCTAGTTGTGATCAGGATGGAGATCCGGAGGTTCAACCTCAAGCCGTGCTCAAGCAGCGGACCCTAATGGGCAAAGGATAGTAGTTGACTCAAGTCCTAGTCCAATGGGAGAATATGCCAAGTAAAGCCGCTACTTGGGAAGATTGGGCCTTCATCCAAGGCTAATTTCCAAATTTCAATCCTTGAGGACAAGGATTGGCTTGAGGAGGGGGTATTGTCATGGTCATGACTCTTTTGGTTCCCTTGACATTGTCTAGATATCGAGCAGGTGTCCTGACGTATGTCAAGATCGCTTGTCAAGCCATGTCATGCCGTTGCCCAGTTAGCTGTCGGGTCCATGTCGTGACATTGTCAAGTCACTGCCAGTTCCATGTCATGACATTGTTAAGCCGCTACCCAGTTCCTTGTCAAGGCCATGTCAAGCGCACGTCCAGGGCCTTCCTGGTCCACGTCCCCAGCGTCCTTTCCCTATGCCGCGTCCCCGCCCAGCGCGCGTCCCCATCAAGCCGTTGGCGCCTAGAACTAGATGTTAGGATTGGGAATCTTGAGATTGTAATTGAGATTTGATTAATATTCTTTTAGATATTATTTTGTCATGGGATGTACGAAGTATAAATATTGAATTGTATTTCATATTTAGATCATCAATGAAAATTCAAGAAATATTTTTACTTTCTCAACTCTCTCTCTCTCTCTCTCTCTCTCTCTCTCTCTCTCATCTTATTCTAATTCTCTCATCTTACTCTAAATTCTAACTCTTTCTTATCTCAAACTCTCTTTCTTATCTCAAACTCTCTTTCTTTCTTTCTCATCTAAACGTCTATTGTCATTATGGGCCTAAGTTGGTGAACTTGGCCGTCAGAATCCCGAGATTGTGACACTTGATAGGCAAGTCTGGATCATATCCTATTGAGATTGGCTATCAATATTTGCATCAAAGATTCCGGTTCAATTAAAGGAGCCATCATCATATGATGCACTCTTGAACTGAAATTTTCTAATGCAATCTTATATCTATCATCTTTCTCATTAGTTGTTTTTAGGCTACTAGCTATCTAATCAAACACTTCTTTCAAATATTTGATCATCTCTATAACAGTTGAATTTTCAATTATCTAATACCAGAAGACGTTTGAAATCTAATGTCCAAATCTTGCAACTAACTAACTCTAAACTCTAATCTAAGTTTCTAACTATTTTTTTCAACTTCGTAGATACATTAACAACAATCTAGAGAACTCTGAGCATCTTCTAATGCTCCACCTGTACTAAGACATACAATATTATAGCAAGCAAAACAAAATAGACAGGTAACATACATACTAGTATTAATCGCAATGCATAAGATAACAATCTGTCTAAAATCAAAACTGTAAACAAGTCTTATAACATACAGGATTATTTTCTTACTTTTGGCAAACAATCAAAGTTTGAAGTTCACAATCGAACACTTACATGTATGCCATAGCGACCCAACCGAACTCCCTAAAACTCCCCGTGGGCAAGGCTGAATTGAGATATCATAAGGGTGAGAACATTTCTCAATAAATATATTTTCTTGTAAACGCTTTACCAAGCATGTTTAACACCCCACTCTAGCCTCAGCCTACAAGGAAATACAATAGAGTCCTCGAGGAGGCTAATGTAGACCCCAGACAAGCGTACACCGCTATCTTGACATCCATACTAGTCCACGAAGTACCCCACGTCAGTGTGGCCGCACCCATTTTTCCTGCACTTCACTGTATCATAAGAGATCTAACCTTGTATTCTTTAAATGAATTCTCTCCACAAGGAGTTGCGCCCACCTACTATACTGTTAGATCGGTAATGGAGGCCATGAGCATTCACTTAGAAACTCGCTTCCAGTTGATACTTTGCGTCTCGTAAACCTTTGAATAATTTTAGTAAACAAATAAAGTATGGAATCCACCTAACCATTCTCCATATATGTGTAATAATGGGCTAACCAATCTACCTGTTACTCCATAGGAGAGGGGCGTAACGAATTATTAGTAAAGTGAGAACTATTCTCAACTAATATGTTTCCCAAACTTAATTAACTCAACGCCTCATCCTAGGTCTTTAAGACAGTATTATAATACACCCTAGGAGACTCTCATACTATCAGTACAAGTAAACAAGATGCTTCACATCAATATGGCCGCATCTGCTTTCTTTTACCTCTATCTCTCCTCGCGAACAAATGCCTTCCTCGGGGAGCAAGCAGATCTACTATACTATTAGACTGGCAATGGAGATGGTGAGGAATCAACTCCAGAACCTCACTCCCACTTGAAATTTTAGACAATGGATCTTTCTTTAAAGTTTGATTATCTCATAATCACCTATTAGAATCATATTCTCATATTAGGTTCCTTTATATAATCTCATTGGATACATTATGAAACTT
This sequence comes from Simmondsia chinensis, assembly GCA_018398585.1. Taxonomy (NCBI): domain Eukaryota; kingdom Viridiplantae; phylum Streptophyta; class Magnoliopsida; order Caryophyllales; family Simmondsiaceae; genus Simmondsia; species Simmondsia chinensis. The sequence continues at coordinate 27,871,201 of JAGTTD010000002.1, read as the reverse complement.
TCCTTTCAAGTAATCCAACTTTCCATCCTCGAACAATTCAATAACATAGAAAACAATTTCTATACTAATTCTAAATGCCAAACAAATGGAATGCTTTGGTCAAAGTTTCTCGAATATATTTGTAAACTTGTGAATCAACTAGGTGACATCCTTATCTCGTTAGAGACTACAGAGTCCATGTAAAACAACTGTTCTCACTACACTTCATGTTGTTACCCAACGCACATAAGATTTAAGCCAATGTCATGACCTGAAGTATTTTCTTCATCTACAGCTGCTGTCTTAATCGAATTGTTGTGACTTTACAATTGTTCATTCAAATGTACAAGCTCTAACTGGAAATGGTTCTCACAATATGATAAGAATCAAAGGAGAGGTTGGATATAAACACATGCTGATTTTGATAGACAGTGGAAGCACGCATACTTTTGTGGATCAGAAGGTAGTGAAGTTGGTGGGGCATGAGATAATCAAGACCAGCCCTTTAGCTGCAACTGTTTTTGATGGGAAATCAATGATCGCACAGATGAAATGTAAAAGGTTTCGGTTAGAGGATGCAAGGACACCAATTTGAGTATGGTTTCAGAGTGCTTAAGTTGGGAGGATGTGAGATGGTTCTAGGGGGGGATTGGATGAAAACCATTAGCCCCTTGGTCTTTGATTTTGCTCAGCTGTCTGTTTCTTTTGAAAGAGAAGGATAGAGTGTGACATTGCAGGGAATTATAGAGCATGGACAACTACAAATGATGAAAGGGAAAAGCCTAGAGAAGGTGGTCAGAAAGGGAAAATATAAGTGGATTGGGCATTTTCCATCAATGCTACTCCTTAGACAGCTCAAGTGAATTCTAATCCTTCCATTGGTAGATTATTACATGAGTATGAAGATTTTTTTACACAGCCAACTACAATGCCACCTAAGAGAGTCTTGGACCATGCTATTCGTCTCAAGGTTAACTCTAATCCAGTTAATCTAAGGCCCTATAATTATCCTCACTCTGAGAAAAGTGAGATTCAAAGACAGGTTGAGGAGCTTCTCAAGATGAATTTCATTAGACACAGTCATAGCCCCTTTTTCTCTCCAGTGATCCTTGTTAAGAAGAAGGATGCATCTTCTCGAATGTGTATTAACTACAGCCATCTCAATTCCCTTACAATCAAGGATAAATTTCCAATTCCAGTCATTGACGATTCATTACATGAGCTTAATGGATCTCAGTTTATTCCAAGTTGGATTTGAGGTAGGGATATCATCAAAGTGTTGGACAAGGACATTCACAATACTACCTCTGGAACACATTACGGGCATTATGAATTTGTAGTTATGCCTTTTGGTTTAACCAATGCTCCTGCTACCTTTCAGTCATTGATGAATCAAGTATTCAAGGCTTATCTGAGGAAGTTTGTGTAGATATTCTTTGATGATATTCTGGTTTACAGCCCTTCACTAGATTTACATGTCAAGCATCTTAGACAAGTCTTTTAGACTATGCGCAAGAACAAGCTATATGCCAAGCCTTCCAAATGCTTGTTTGCTCAAACCCTAGTGGAATACTTGGGACACATAATGTCAAATGAGGAAGAGGCAACAGATCCAAGTAAGATACAAGCCATGAAGTAGTGGCCTGTTCCCCTAACCCTTAAGCAGTTAAGAGGATTGTTTGGATTGACTGGATACTACAAGAAGTTCATAGTTGGGTATGGAGTATTGGCTAAGCAATTAACTAATCTTCTTAAAAAAGATGCATTCTTATGGTCTGAAGCTGCTCAAGAGGCATTTGAGGGTTTTAAGATAGCAATGTGTTCAACACCAGTACTAATCATGCCAGATTTTGATGAGTCATCTGTTTTGGAGACGAATGCCAACAATATGGGAATAAGAACAGTTCTATCTCAAATGGGAAGACTAGTGGCATTTCTTAGTTACGCTTTTAGTCTAAAGAACCAGCAGCTCTCTATTTATGAAAAGGAATATCTAGCTATACTTATGGCATGCAGAAGTTGAGACATTATCTTGAGGGTCATCATTTCGTTATTAGAACTGATCTTTAAAGCCTCAAGTATCTGCTTGAACAGAAAATCACCACTAGAGTGCAACCGAAAGGGCTTATGAAGATGTTGGGCTTGAGTTATTCAATTGAATATCGAAGTGGGAGAGAAAATTTAGTGACAGATGCCCTTTCAAGAAGATTAGAAGGGAGGGAATTTGGTTCATGCTCAGCCATTTCAGGTGCTTTGCCTGATTGGATGGAAGAGATGTACAAGTCTTATAAAGGAGATAGGTTTGCTAATGACTGTATTACAACCTGCAGTGTGAACAATTCTTCAACTTCAGAAACAAAAGTCACTGTTGTTAATGGAATTGTGCGAGTAAAGGGAAAAGTGTATCTAGGAGCATCTACCGAATTAAGAAGACGGATAATCCAAGCCTTCTATTCCTCTGCTTGGGGTGCACATTCATGAATAGACGGTCCTTACAAGAGGCTTAAACAATACTTCTGTTAGACTGGAGCTAAGAGGGGTGTTGAAGAGTTTGTTCAAGGGTGTGATGCTTGCTAGAGGACCGAGTCAGATCAGGTTCAGTATCCAGAGTTACTGCAACCTTTGCATTGGCAACATATTAGTATGGATTTTGTGGAAGGATTACCTAAAGCTGATGGCAAGGGAGTGATATGGGCCATAGTGGATCGATTCACCAAATTTAGCCGCTTTATTGCTTTAAATCACCCCATTTCTTCAGAAAAGATGGCCAAGGTGTTCCTTGATGGCATCTATAAGATACACGGTTTACCTCAATCCATTGTTTCAGACTGGGATAGGATGTTTGCTAGTCAATTCTTATGAAAATTATTCTTGTTATTGGGTTCTACACTCGCTCTCAGCTCATCATATCACCCTCAGACAGATGGACAGACTACGAGGGTAAATTATTGTGTTGTGCAGTATTTGCAAAGCATGACATTCACCTACCATTGATTCAAATCCATAAGACTTGGTAGCCGTCATTAAATCTACTATTCGATGAACAAGATGGTTTCTAAAGTCTATAGACATGCTACTACAGTTCACATACTATATGCTCCTGACTATTGGCAACAAACTTGTCTTATTGTATCTAGGGATGGCAATGGGGCAGGGCAGGTACGAAAGGTGCCTCCTCTATACCCGTACCCACCACCCAAATCCTATACCCGTACCCGCCTCATTACTCGCCACGGGAATGAAGTGGATACCTGTACCCTCCCCGGTGGGTACAAACCCATACCCATACCCATACCCGGCTCATTACCCGTGGGTATCCAATGGGCATCCATTACCCTCCCCGTACCCTTCCTAATGTGCGTAAAAAATTATTATACATACCTATTCATATTAGTTATTTAATCGTATTTTTAAAAACTAATTATATTTTTTTCTTATGACATTCATAAACAATTTGGGTTATTGAATTTAAACACGTATTTTTTAATTTGAAGGTTAACTATGTACAAAAAGAAGTGGCATGATGGGTTTGAGGTGGGGGGGGGCAGGTACGAAACTATACCCGTACCTGCTCCATACCCGTCACTGTACCCACTACCCACCCCAAACAGGGCGGGTAGTGGGTTTTACCCACCCCATTGCCATCACTAGTTGTATCATATACATAAACTTAGCAAGATGAATATTCAGAGGACGTCAACTTGATTTTCATTTCCAGTATCTCATCATATGAAATACAATGGATGATAGTATCGTTATGCACTTAAGCAAAACATTTGGCTATAAGGTTTCATAAAAGACGATTCCTTTCTTTGGGGTACTAACCCACTGCCATCAACCTATCCTTGAAGGTCTAAACTTTCTCGTCCACTCAACTCCTTGTACTCTTAGATCCATTCAGATCTAATCCAATGGACTTAATGTCTTTCGACTCCTCTACAAGTTTTCAAATACAGTTAAATTACAATTACCTTATCTTAAGTTTCATTGCCCTGACCAATTGGTTTACATATTTATACTTCAAAGTTTTATTGTAGTAAAAAATGATCAAATTTATCTTCATGCTTAACTGTTAAGCCAGAAGGCATGAATCTGTCAGGTGACACTGACCATCCTCCCACTACACCAAAGATCACATGTACTTAATGTGACAATAACCTAATATAAGATATATCAAATACATCATCTACACTATATATTGTATCATGTTGTTGAGACACAATACTTTATATTGTCAATTTATCCAACATAAGTTATCTGCTATATTTTTAGAACACATTCTAAAAAATCTTACATAACAAACCTTTTAATATGTAATTGTGACTCATCATATGAATCTTACTATTTTCAGTAACATATTATTGATTCTTTCTACAATAGTTTTCAGTAAGTTAATTAAAAATTCTCCTGAATTCACCACTTTGATCTAATCAAAGTGACTTGATATAATTACCTAATTATTCCCAACTTTATCTTTAATTCTTTGAACTTTTCAAAAGATTGAAGACTTAGTTTTCATATGTATATCCATATATCAACCTATTGAGTAGTCATTCATAAACATTCTATCAAATACTCAACGCTTCCTCTCACTCAAAGTTTTAGCAGTCCATAAACATTTTATGAACAAGTTCTAGCAACTTAGTGTCTCTATTACCTTTACTATTAAAGGTTCTTTCAATCATCATTAATTCGAACATGATTTACATACCAGTTATCATTTAATTATTAATTAACATTCATAAGATAAATCAAATCAATTTTTGAGTCATATTATATTAATGTGACCTAAGATCAAGTGACACTCAAAAGTTTTATGGACTTTAGGATATTCGTTTCTTATATGATTACACAGCCTATTTTGTATTAGACTATAAATTGCCATTGGTGTAGTTGTTGATTAAAAGAAGTCAACTACCTACTACTGTACCTTCTAAATAAACATTTTATTTATTTAATAATAAGACCATATTTTCAAAAAATATTTAAAATATATTCCAGATAGAAATCAAATTTTTAAAGGAACTCATATATTAAGATAGTTGCTTAAAATTAAAACTACATTGCTTAACTTAAACTACCATCTCTTGGTGCCCACACTGAAAAACCCATCCACCAGAACACTAGTGAACTACCTTTCCGTCACAACTAGAGGAGATAGGATATCATATACCTTGTCATCTTGGCTTTTAGTCTTAGCAGCAATAGTATCTAAGTACCTGGGCAATCCCTTTTTTAATACAAATGTTGAGTGCTTTTATCAAAGAGACAAAACTATTTTGATTTGGATTTTATTTTATCCTCTAGAGGTTCCTAATTCCTAAGATAGATCTTTACACTAAGTAGACTCATCCCTTAGTTTTCATGACACCTTTTCTCATATTTGTTCCCATGCTAACAATTTTCTGATGAAACACTTCTTTCATATAACTGATCGTATCTACTACAGTTGATAAGTAATGTAACTAGAACGACACCTAAGGTTCGAGTGTCACATTTGACTAACGTATTAGTCTTGTTTAACATTCCTTTCAACTTAGTGAATATAGTAACAGCAAACTAGAGAATTCTAAGTATCTACTAGTGCTCCACTTGTTCTAAGACATATTCAATCATAGTGAGCATAACATAATAGACAAGTAATATACATATTATTAATGATTACAATCCATGATTTAACAAACATTAAAAAATCACAATTGCAAAGCAAGTCATATAACATACAGTATTACTTTTCTTAATTTAAGCAAACAATCAAAGATCAAAGATCGCAATCCGACACTTACATGTATGTCCTGGCGACCCAACCATGCTACCCAAAACTCCCCGACAGCGAGGCCGAATTGAGATATTAGAAGGGTTTCTCAATAAATATGTTTTCTTTTAAACTCTTTACTGAACATATTTAACACAACACTCTATCTTCATCCTCTATGGTCATACAACAGAGCTCCTTGGGGAGGCTAATGTAAACCCTAGTCAGGTGTACACCGCTACCTTGACATCCATACAAGTTCACGAAGTGCTCCACGGTGACGTGGCCGCACCCGCTCATCTTGTATTTCAATCAATCGAAAGAGATCTAGCCTTGTATTCTGCAAATAAATGCTCTTCTGGAGGAGTCGCGCCCACCTACTATACTGCTAGACCAGTATTGGAGGCCATGACCATTCACATAGAAGATGGCTCCCACTTGATGTTTTGAGTCGTGTGAACCTTTTAATTAATTTTAGAAAACCAAAAAGGCATGGAATCCACCTAACCATTCCTTGTGTGTGCTACCATGACCAAACTAATCTACCCGTTGAGGCCGCATCGGGTTACTAATAAGGTGAGAACTATTTCTCAGTTAAAAATGTTTCCTGAACACAATTAATTCACCGTCTCTTCCTTGGCCTCTAAGACAATATCTCAATGCTCCGCAGGAGGCTAACCTACAATCCTAGTCAAGTGTATACCATTATCTAGACGTTAGTACAAGTCAACAAGATACTTCACGGCAGCGTGGCCGCATCTGCTTTCTTGTACCTCTATCTATCCTAAAGAAGTCCAACCCTGTACTCCACGAACAAATGTCGTCCTTATGGAGTAGAGCCTATCCACTATACTATTAAATTGATAATGGAAACCATAGGGAATAACCTCCTGAACCTCACTCCCACCTGAAATTTTAAATGTCGGATCTTTCATTTAAGTTTGAATATCTCCTAATCAATTATTAGAATCATATTCTAAATTTTATTTAACAATTAAATAAAAACCCTAATCACATCAGGTTTATTTTATTATCCAACATTTGCAATCTAATCTCATTAGATACATTATGAGAATTTTCCTTTCCAATAATTCAACTATTAAATTTTCTAATTTAATTAGACCGGCATGAAAAATTCTCGCACTATATGAAATTGAATATTTTATGAAGTTACATGGCCTTTTAAATTCATTCACATTATATAGTTTTAAACCTTATAAATAATATTAGATATGTTAAAAAAATTTAACAAGTAACATATTATCAAACAATTTTAGATACCATTACTTAAGGCCTAACATGGTTGGATTAAGTAATTACTTTATTACACTTTTAGAAACACACAATCCCCTTTAGAACCTTATTCCAATTGATTAATTAATTTTTTTTTATTTTTAGTTTAAAAAAATAGTGATGTGACCAGGTCACATCACTTCCCTCAAAGAAAATTTTAATTTTGTATTTTTTAAAATAAATAAATAATTAATTAATTAAATCTAATCTTAAACCCATTAGATTGAAATATTTTAAATAACCAAATATTTAATCTCTTTTTTTTAAATTTTGGTAATTTCGATTATCTAATCTCATTAATTTCATTAGATATTCAATGTCATAATTGAAGATTTTTCTAAAACTCCTTCAGATGAACGCATAAACATAAGTAAGATCTCATCCAGGGTCGGTCCTGACATTTCCGGGGCCTCAAGCGAAATTAACAAAGGGGCCCCTTCATATACAACAAAATATAATAATTTTGACTATAAAATTTTATAATACTAAGAATTGATACTTTAAAAACCACAACTTCAAAATTCTGGGGCCCAAAATTCGAGGGCCCCAAACGGGTACTTGGATTGCTTGGGGTTATGTCCAACCCTGATCTCATCCTCACTAATTATTTACTTATTCAAAGCACTTAAATAATAATAGCATATAATATAAAATAATAAAAAAAATATATTATTTTTTTTAAAAAATTGGGGCATGCCCGACCTCTCCCTTATTTTCCTTTTTTTATTTTTTATTTTATATATTAAAATAAATAATTCCGATCTTGATCACATTAGATCATAACCGAATATCAAATCAAATTAGATATTCTTAGCAAACATTTTAACTTAACCGAACATCTAATATCATTAAATATTAGATTACGATATTGTGTATATTTAAATCATTCAACTAATAGATTATCAAATCTCATTAGATTATTTAGAATAATATCCCACATAATTTAATCAAATTAATTAAATTCATCATAACTTAAAAAATTTAAATTTGATGAACCGACAATCAAGTCATTAAACTCTTTAATAAACCTATTAGGTTGTCATATACTTAGTTGGATACACAATATAATTGTACTTCTTGTATTGTTTAAGGGATAATTAGAAGTGGTTAGATGGTTATTTGGGTTGTTAGGCTGTATTGTAGTATTAATACTGTTCGTTGTATTGATTTTGGGCATCCAAAGTAATAAACTCATTTTCTCTCTCTTGCTTTCCCAATTCTTGATCTCTCTCTCTCCTCCTCTCCTCCCCTTTCTCGCTGTCCTTCTTCCTTCTCGATCTCCATGGCTAACCCAAGCCTTTCTTCTCTTCTTCTCAACAAGTAAACTGGTTAAACCCTGACAATTGGTATCAGAGCTCGATCTTGAGCAAAAATTCTTAACAAAACCAAGCATAAACCAAGATACACGCTGGCTGGAGGTAGACGAAGACCCGCCATGGCAGCAATTGAAGTTCAGGTATAAGATCTCGCGCAACAGATGGCGGAATCACAGCAGAGGTTCGAAGTTTTTCACCAATAGCTTATCGAGGTCATGCACCAGAATAATTCGCAGATGCTCACCCTGGTGCAAAACAACTCGCAGATGCTAACCCTAATCCAACAATTGGTGGCTAATACATCACATGCATCGAATTCAGCGAAGGATCCGGAGGTAGAAGTTTATGTGCCAGAGTCCAGAGCTCACATGAGGCAGATGAATGCCCGGAGATGCGTGCCCTGAAACAAGAGGCAACAGTAATTCCGATGGTTCTTATGGAGGCAACAACTGCAACCAAAGCCCAAGATGGACTTTCCCGTCTTTTTCGGAACCAACCCTAGAAGTTGGATCAGGCGCTGCCAAGGATACTTCAACTTCTAACGTGTTGCAGATGATCAAAAGTTGGGGATGGCAGCAGCGTACTTAGATGATAAAACTGATCTCTGGTTAGATGGGTTGATAGCGGATAAAGGTAGCATTGGATGGCAAGAGTTCTGTGAAGAGCTCTACACACGGTTTGAGGATCACGGTGAAACTGACATTGTTAGCTAGTTCAACAAGTTGAAGCAGACCGGCTCGATTATTGAATACTTGGAGCACTTTGAAGAACTGAGGTCACATATGCTAGCCACTGATAGCTCCTTCAGCGAGAGTTATTTCCTTTCATCTTACATTTCTGGCCTTGATAAGGAAATTCAACCATTAGTCAAGGCTCTCCAACCTAACTCTCTGTCAGAAGCATTCACTAAAGCCCGCTTACTCTCTCAATTCCCAGAAAACATTCTACAAAAAGCCAAGAACCTCCTCAAGACCAATAAAAACCCTACGTCAACCTTATCCAATATCTCCCAAAAATATGGCCAGTCAGGCAATAGGTACACCCAAAATTAGGCCAAGCAAAAATCCTCCAGAAACCCAGTCTTATGCTATAAATGCAATAAGCGGTACTATCCAGGGCATCGATGCGATAATCAGACCCTGCATAGTCTTGAGGCAGCTGAGTTACTTGACCCTAGACCTGACTTAGAGCATTCTTTAGTAACAAAAACTGAAAAGGAGCAGAATGTAGACACTGGTGATGAAGGTACTGAAGAAGTTCATGTCCATGCTCTCACAGGGAGTTCCTCTTCCAACACCATTAAAATCCTAGGCCACCTGCATAAAAGATCAGTTGTTATATTGATTCATAGTGGGAGTACACATGGGTTTTTGGATCCAAGGATGGCTAGAGAAGCAGGATTTACCGTGGAGGATGTTGCTCCATTGGGTGTCACAGTAGCTAATGGGCCGACAATGTTGACCAAACAGCAGTGCTTGGCCAATTGGCAGATGCAGGGCCACAGTTTCTCCTACCGCATCAGATCGATGAAGATTGGAGGCTATGACATGCTACTTGGGGTTGACTGGATGAAGCAATTCAGCCCAGTATCATTGGATTTCAACCAACTTAAGATCAGTTTCACCAAAGAAGCCAAAGTAGTTGAGCTGACTAGTATGAAGGAGAGTGGCACGCTGAAACTCCTCACTGGCCAAAATCTACAAGGACTCTGCCAGAAGAAGGAGGAGTATTTCGTAGCTACCCTATTGCTGGTGCAAGGCAAGGAAGCTCATGAGATAATAACTCACCCACTCCTTGGCTCATTCAATCATTGTTAGATGAGTATAGTGATGTGCTTCTTGAACCCAAGTCACTGCCACCCCCTAGGTCTCATGACCACCACATACCAATAAAACCTGATGCTAAGCCAGTTAGCATTAGGCCATATAGGTATCATTACTTGCAAAAAGTTGAGATAGAGAGGCAGGTGAAGGAAATGTTGGAAGCCTCCATTATACAACCTAGTTGTTCCCCATTTGCATCCCCTGTACTGCTGGTGAAGAAGAAGGATGGGACCATGAGGTTCTGTGTCAGCTCTATGGAACTCAATGGTAGCACCATCAAGAATAAATTCCCTATTCCTCATGTAGATGACCTCTTAGATGAGCTTCAAGGGGCATTAATTTTCTCCAAACTTGACCTTAGATCTGGATATTTCCAGGTAAGGGTTCATGAGTTTGATATACACAAAACTGCATTTAGGACCCATCATGGTCACTTTGAGTTTAGGGTCATGCCTTTTGGGCTCACCAATGCCACAGCAACTTTTTAAGCCTTGATGAATGATGTCTTTTGGCCCTATCTGAGGAAATATGTCTTAGTATTCTTTGATGACATCTTAGTTTACAATACTTCCCTTGAGTCTTATGCTGAACACTTAAGAATGGTGCTTCAGCAGCTCAGGAAGCATAAACTCTTTGCAAAACATTCAAAATGTAGCTTTGCTCAGCCCCAAATCAAGTACTTAGGCCACATTATCTTTGCCTCTGGTGTAGCTATAGATCACACTAAGGTAGAAGATATGACATCTTGGCCCACTCCTTGAAATGTTAAAGAGTTGAGATATTTTTTGGGTCTCACTGGTTATTATCGAAAATTTGCAAGGAATTATGGTAGTATAGCCAAGCCATTGACTGACCAACTCAAAAAGTGTGGGTTCAGATGGATAGAAGAGGCTGAATCAGCATTTCAAAGCCTAAAGGCTTCCATGACAGCAGCCCCAGTCCTATTTTTCATTGCCTTTTGTCCTTGAGACTGATGCAAGTGACAAGGGTATAGGGGCAGTTATTATGCAGCAAGGCAGACCCCTTACGTTTTTGAGTACAGCTCTTGGCCCTAAGAATGTAGGGCTGTCAACTTATGAGAAGGAATTCATGGCCATTCTCCTAGCTGTCTCCAAATGGAGACATTACCTTGAGCTTGGTTGCTTTGTGATAAAGACAGATCAGCGGGCTTTAAAGCATCTGCTGGAACAGCGAATAACCACAGCTATCCAAAGGAAAGGCATGTCTAGACTTTTGGGTTTAGACTACACCATCCTTTACAAGAAAGGAAAAGAAAACAAGGCAGCAGATGCCTTATCCAGAAGATTTTCAAACTCATGTATGGCCATTTCTGTGTCTGTTGTTCACCCCACTTGGGTGAATGAACTTGTCAAGAGTTATGAGAATGATACTTTATGTACACAACTGATAGCTCACTGCTCATTTCCCTTGATAGCCATCCTAATTATGTTTTAAAAAATGGAGTACTAAGGTTTCATGGCAGGTTGTATGTTGGGCAAAACCAAGATCTGAGAGCCCAACTTGTCTCTGCTATCCATTCTTCTCCTGTTGGTGGTCACTCTGGTATTAATGCTACATATCAAGGGCTGAAGAAGCTATTTTACTAGCCTCAGTTGAAGGCTGATGTCAAAAGAATAGTGGCTGAATGTGATACATGCCAAAGAAGTAAGTCATAACATGTTGCTGCAACCCCTACCAGTCCCTAGGCAATGTTGGTCTCACATTGCTATGGACTTCATAGAAGGGCTTCCCCTTTCAGAAGGAAGAGACACTATCTTGGTGGTGGTCAATAGGTTGACAAAATACTCCCAATTTTATGTCATTAACTCACCCTTTTATTGCCACTTATGTGGCAAGAGTGTTCATTGCATGGTCTACTCGAGAGCATTGTCTCTGACAGAGACAAAATTTTTCTTAGCTTGTTCTGGCAGGAGCTCTTGAAACTGTTAGGGAGTTCCCTTGACATGAGCTCATCATATCACCCTTAATCAGATGGACAGTCTGAGAGGGTTAATCAATGCTTGGAGACCTACTTGCGTTGCTTTTGTTTGGACAAACCCAAACATTGGAATAAATGGCTTTCCCTTGCTGAGCTTTGGTATAACACTAGTCACCATAGCAGCATCTAGACCACTCCTTTTGAAGCCTTATATGGCTATGAGGCACCTCAGCTACACCTGGATGCCTTACCTGGACTAACACCTGCAGTAGCATCAATTGAGGATTGGTTTATGGAGAGGAGTTCCACCCTCCAGCAGCTGAAATACAGGTTAGGGCAAGCCAGGTCCAGGATGAAATACTTTGCTGATAAAAATAGATCTGAATGGGTCTTACAGCGTGGGGATTGGGTGTTCCTAAAGCTACAACCCTACAGACAGACTTCAGCTGCCATTAGGAGGAATCTTAGGCTTTCATCCAAGTTCTATGGACCCTTCTTGGTGTTATAGAAAGTGAGACAAGTGGCCTACAGACTCCAGCTGCCGCAAGACTACCTCATTCATTCTATCTTCCATGTTTCTCAACTTAAGAAGAAAATTGGCACTAAAGGCCTGATCACTCAGCACCTACGCCAACAACATCCCTTGGTGAACTTAAAATTGCTCCTGAAAAGATCTTAGCCATGAGGTTTGTTCAATGACAAAATGCAGCTGCAACACAATGGCTTATCAAGTGGATGAACTTAAATGAAGATGAGGCTGCATGGGAAGACTCCACTGCCATTCGAGCTCAATTTCCTGATTTTTCTGCTCATCCTTGAGGTCAAGGATGTGATGAGGGAAGGCTATTGTCATATACTTAGTTGGATGCACAATATAATTGTACTTCTTGTATTGTTTAAGGGATAACTAGAAGTGGTTAGATGGTTATTTGGGTTGTTAGGCTGTATTGTAGTATTAATATTGTTCGTTGTATTGATTTTGGGCATCCAAAGTAATAAACTCATTTTATCTCTCTTACTTTCCCAACTCTTCTGATCTCTCTCTCTCCTCCTCTCCTCCTCTTTCCCGCTCTCCTTCTTCCTTCTTGATCTCCATGGCTAACCCAAGCCTTTCCTCTCTTACCCTGACATAGGTATTCTTTCATTTAATGAAATTCATAATTTCTCTCATTCACAACTTCATTCATGACGTTTATTATATTTAATGTTAATCTCGTGCCTATTATGAATATAACTAAAAGTGGCTTTGTTACCACTTGCTGGAAAATTTATTTTTGGAAGCCAAAATTTTCCTAAATTGGTTCGATTATGGGCAGTGAAAATAGCTTTAAAATTCTTTAATTTTAAATCTAAAGGACCTATATTCTAATATTAATATAACGAATATGGAATATCTGAGTATAATAAGCATTGAAGTAAAGCATAAATAAAATTGCGAATATTAAAGAAAAGCTTTCAAAAAAAAAGTTAAAAAAAATACATGGATTGTAAATCGTAATTGTCATCTGGGAGGAATCATTGAAACTGTGAGATCTTCTTGATAATAACCTCATGACACTCAGAGTGTGAGCTCCCAAAATATTTAGTTTAGGAAAATTTTAGAACAAAATCTTTCTTTTAATCTTTATAAAAATATTTTTTAAAAAACGCTATGCCCAACGTCAATTTAAAAAATCGCTAAAATAATTATAGGATTTTTGTCTTGAAAAAATTTAGGTTGCAAAGCCTAAAAATATATTATGAATAACCCATGGCTCATTCTCCTTAAATAAAAAAAATTTGACCTGCTAACGTCAGAATTAAATGCATCTAATACGCATCTATCCCTATCGCTGACGTTAGCATGAGTCAGCGATAGGATGTAACTTTGGATAGCTGAGGCGGACGGGCTACGATTGCTCTTTTCTTTTCTTTTTCTTTTTTTTGTTGGTTTTAAATTTACACATGTACAAAGTTCATGACTTTTTTTGCAAAACGGTATACATTGAAAAAAAATTTAGGAAAGTGGCACACTTTGAAAAATATTTTGCAAAATAGGATGGTTTACTGTAGACTAATGGTTGCACTCCATTTTCAATGTCGTGCAATTGCACGACAAGCCACACTGCGTGCAATAGCTCCTGGTTCACGACGTGTACCACAGCGTACAACGACCAACTTTTATTTGTTCCTTCGCATGTGTTGCAACCCTACCGCTAGTGATGCGAGAATCCGGCTACAACTTTACCCATACAATATATTTTTTATCCATCATATAATAGGTGATTGCATCATATTATATAAATTACAGCAATAATAATAAAATATTAAAACTATACGAGTCGAGGTACTAAAAATGTAAATAACTTGAATAGTAATAATAACAATGATATATCGTATTCAGGTCCGTCACCCATAGCATCCATTCTAGTACTGAAACCACCTAGAACATCTACGGAGAGAGACTGTACAGTGTGGCGAGCAGTGTTACGTATTGCTCGAGCTACCCTTCTAGGCCGTTGTCTAAAAGCGCGTCATTGAACGCCATCGCAATTGTCGTGAACCAGGTCGGGCAGAAGCACCTGGTTGTTGAACGCCGTAACGAACATCGTGAACCGGGAGCTCGTTGCACGCTGTGCGACAGGTCGTGCACCCGAGCTAGTTGCACGACGTTCGGCACGTCGTGCAACGGGGGGTGTTGTTTTTCACTTTTGCACGACGTTGGAAATGGAGTGCAACCATTAGTCTACAATAAACCATCCCATTTCGCCAAAGTGTGCCACTTTTCTAAATTGTTTTCCAAAATATACCCTTTTGCAAAAAAAAGTCAAAGTTCATCTTATGAAATATTATTTGTTAAAATTAATTTATTCATTTTATGAATAAATAATTCATCTCATAAATTATGTTTATCAAAATTACTTTATTAATCTAATGAATAAATAATTTATTTCATTAATTCATTTCAAATATTTTCAACTAGTTTACTTCTAGAAGCTTGCAGAGGGACCTCGGGGATAACTTTAATTCTAACTCCAAATAAATCAAATCTAATTATCAACACTCAATAATGTTAATTACTAGTTAGTAATATTTAATTCCACTAAATAAATATTACTTCACTCTAAAATTAAGTATATTAATTCAATAATTTCCAAATCACTTTAAGTGCGACAATCAACCACTTTATTGGATATTCATGTGGAAAATAGCTTTAACTATTATCACTAATTTCCTCACATCTTTAACTATAGTTCCCAACTCGTCCTTCTCGAACAATTGAATAACATATACTAATTCCAAATGTCAAACTCATGGAATACTTTGGTCAAAGTTTCTCGAATTTGTTCGTGTATTCGCGAATCAACTTGGGGACATCCTTATCTTGTTAGAGATGATAGATTCCACATAGAACAACTATTCCCACTATACTTCATGCCGTTACACAAAGTACATAAGATTTAAGCCGACCAACTTTGACTATCCTTTTGGTACATTAAAGCATCGAACAATCTATACACGAGTTCACACTATTTTCTGGATTTAGATTATCATCTCACGGAATTAATTATTTCTGATAGCAGTAGGGAAACAACTAATCCAGGTGGTCCCTCTTGTTGTTCTAATTATATAGACAACACCGCTATAATACATTTATCTCTGTCTACATGACTGAGACAAGTCATCTAAAATATCACATTACAATCTTATCAGACAAGTTGTCCAAACTCATCACCGACGACAGACATATACTTCAACAACATATTATTAGTTTGACCTAAATCCATCTGTGGTTCAATCTCATTAGCGGCTTAAGCCAAACCTGAAATGTTATATTGAACGTTTTAGAAAAATAATTACATTCATATTTGACTCGTAAAACATATTTAGACAATAAATAAATAAAATAATTTTATTTATTTAATATTTAAAACTAACTAATTGATTTTTAGGGCATCAATTCCAACACTTAGCATACAAAACAAAGAAAACGAAGATAAAAGCTAAAACATAGATAAACACAACAAGAAAACAAAAATTAAATTATTTAAAAATAATTCTTGGTTAAAAATTTTATTTCAGGCATAATCAAAAAATTCGAATTTCATTTTTTATAAGATTATATATATATATATATAATGTTTTAAAAACCTATCCAAATAAATATATGATAAAATTAATTCCTAACTCAATATTAATCACGATTTACAAACCGCAAAAAATAAATAAATTAATATCAAAACTAAATTGTATCAATATCACTCAAATAAAAACAATTTCCGGCAATGGCACCAAAAACTTGATGGTATGCAGATTTAGCAAGTGCACTAAGTTGTATCAATTAATAAAATAGTGAGTAAAGTATCGTTCCTATAAAGATCGTTTTATTGAATGAGTATCGAAATTAATTATTTTAGTACTATTTGAAAAATCAAAAGTTGGGATTCAAAAATGAAATTGAAAAGGTTGAAGTAGAAGAAATAGTGATTAAAATGTGGGGATATTAGGATTTAAGGACCAAGGCATCCAATTTTCACCAAGTTGATTTGATACGATATTTCTATTCTTGATATTCAAGTTATTTATTCATGTTGATAGTCAAAAGCCCTATTATACCATATATTCTCTCTCGAGCAATATTTAACATATTCTTTTATATATTATGTCACGGACCTTGTCATGGCCCGTTGTCATTGCCGGCCCAATTCCCTTGTCTTGGCCCAAGTCTCATGAAGAATTTTAGAATATTACTTAGAAAATATCAAGGGTAGTTGAAGGGTTTTCTTGCCTTGTCCTTGGGCTCTCCCACACGTGAGCTTTGTGACTTGGCAAGAAATGATATTAGTTCAATGTATTGGCTCTAAGTATTAAATGTAAGTAGTTGGTGCCGTACCATTATAAGTAAGATATCTTCCAATGCAATTGTCATCCAATTTCCAAATCAATGAAATATTCTATCTTCTCTCCTTAACTATTCTTCTCTTTCTCATCTAAAACTTCACTTTCTTTCTCATCCCTTCATCTAAATCACGGTCATTTTACTTAAGGACATTATCGCGTATCTTAGGATCGTGGCAAAGCAGTATCAGAGCCATCTTACGATCAACTAAGCTGGCAATTACCAGGAGTTCCTATTTCGCTGCAAGCATGCCTTCATCAAGTGATAACACGGAGTCTAGTGAGTGGGTGGTTTCTGTTGAGAAAAGGCTGGATCGGTTGGATGCCTTAGTTGAACAACAAAACCGAACTAGCACCGATTTGACAAACGTTGAGGCACTGACCGAGGCTGTCAATTGGTTGGTTAAAGCCAAGAAAAGAGGTCCAAGATTGAACCAGAGGCCCTACCTGAGGATGTCCCAGAATTCACTGCACACACAAGGGTTGGTGGGTCTGGAAACTATGCCGGATTAGGAGGAAGTGGGATCTTGCCACCACCGGTGCGTCCCTCGGAGCACAGGACCAACCGAGGCCCAAACTGGGTCATGGAAGAGGGAGATAATTGCCGAAGCAATGGGAGCAACCCAACCTGGTCCAATCACACTCAGAAGCTGGAATTACCGAAGTTCGATGGTTCCAGTCCAAGAGTCTGGATTCGAAAATGCCTTAAGTACTTTCATTGGTACCAAGTTCCTGCAGAAGAATGGGTGGTGTACGCATCCAGCCATCTCTACGACTATGGAGATATCTGGTATCACGCCCTCGAGATGAGACATCCTCACATGACTTGGGAGTTCTTTATTAATGAACTTTACATGCGCTTTGGAAACCGCTCCCTACAAGATGTTGTAGAGGAATTCAGCAAGATGACCCAGAATGGACTGGTTGAAGAGTATGTTATGAAGTTTGAAGAGTTAAAGAGTTGGATGCTAATTTATCATCCATCCTTAAGCCAAGCATATTTTGTCTCGAGCTTTATTAGCGGTCTCAAACCCGCTATAAAGGCCTCCATCAAGGCCAACCGTCCCGCAGACCTCGGCTTGGCTTTTGAGCAAGCCAAAGTTCAAGAAATGGCCATCGCGGAGATTAAGTTCACGACCGGGAGCAAGCCAACCATGAGCAGACCCAGTTTCTGTACCAAGCCTGCTTCGAGTGATAGAACAGGTCCCTTAGTCTCATTCCAAGGCTCCGCACAGTCCTAAGATTCGGTCTCTAAGCCCGAGGGAACCACGTCCTGTGCCAACTCCTATACTGGGTCCAACGCTCCAAAACGTGAACCTGAACAGTGCTACAAGTGCCATGAACGGTACTTTCTAGGGCATGTTTGCATGGTCAAGCAATTACAAAGCATGAAATATGAGGAGTTTGAGGATGAAGAACCGGAGGAAGAGAACATGGGGCAGGGGGAACCTCTTGAGGAAGAAAATGGGGTCATGGAAATCTTCCTCAATGCACTCTCAGGACGAATCACTCATAACACTCTGAGATTGAAGGGGCAAATCATGAAGTGCAAGGTGAACATATTGGTTGACAGCGGAAGCACAAACAGCTTCCTCGATGCTAGCGTAGTCCAAGAGCTCCGACTTGAGACCGTGCCACAATGGTATGGCTGTCACGGTGCAAATGGGGAGAGTCTCGTTAGCTATCAAAAGTGCTCCAAGGTCAGATGGAAGGTTCAGGGCACAACATTCATGGATGACTTAAGGGTACTTGAACTCCGAGGCAGTGACACGGTTCTCAGGGTTGATTGGCTTCAATGCTATGGTCCCGTGACCATAGACTTCACTAATCACTAGTTCTCATGCTACTACAAGGACGGAAGGCCGTGCATTTCCAAGAGACAACCGAACGAGCCTCCTTATAATCCATCTTCGGAAAAGGCCTATCCAAGCTCTTCAAGAAGGCAGGTTACACAATGGGCCATCTCTTTATGGCCACGGCTGAGGAGGTTCCAAGTTCGCACATCCATCCGGAGATTGAGCGCATCCTACGCCAATACCATGACGTCTTTAACATACCAAAGTCCCTTCCACCATCGTGCTCCGATGACCATCACATCCCAACACTACCTGATGCGAAGCCCGTGAACATAAGGCCCTATCGTTACCCTACGGGCAAATGAACGAGATTGAGCAACAAGTCAAAGAAATGCTAGCAGCCTCCATAATCCAGCCAAGTCGCAGCTCGTTTGCTTCTCTGGTGCTCTTGGTTCGAAAGAACGATGGGTCTTACAGATTTTGTGTGGGCTACCATCAACTCAACCATATCACAGTCAAAGACAAGTTTCTAACACCAGTAATTGATGACTTGCTTGATGAGCTCAAAGGGGCCGTAATCTTTTTCAAGATAGATCTCCGGGCTGGGTATCATCAGATTCAGATGTGTGAGGAAGACCAGCACAAGACCGCCTTCAGGACCCACCAGGGTCACTATGAGCTTCGTGTGATGCCCTTCGGACTCACAAATGCCCCTGCTTCGTTCCAAGCCTTGATGAACAAAGTCTTTACGCCATACTTGCGTAAATTTATACTACTGTTCTTTGATGACATCTTAATATACAACTAGGACCTCCACGCTCACCTTGCACACTTGAGCACAGTGTTACAGACCCTACGCGCACACCAACTCTTTGCCAAAGGAAGCAAGTGCACATTTGGGCAAGGCCGGGTTGAATATTTGGGACACGTGATATCTAAAGAGGGAGTTGCCACTAACCAAGGCAAGATTGAGTCCATGAAAAATTGGCCGAGACCAACAAGTGTCAAAGGGCTCCGTGGGTTCTTGGGGCTTACCGAGTACTATAGGAAGTTAATGCGTGGGTATGGGACAGTGAGCAAGCCGCTGACTAACCTCCTCAAGAAGGGGGAATTCCACTGGAATGAAGAAGCTCAGCATGCATTCGAGGCCTTGAAAGAGGCTATGATGATAGGTCTAATCCTTACATTACCAGTCTTCACCAAGATCTTCATTCTTGAAACCGATGCTTGTGGAGTTAGGATTGGAGCGGTTTTTTCACAAGAAGGCAGGCCCCTTGCCTACCTTAGCAAGGCCCTTACCCCGCACCACCTTGGGTTTTGGTCTATGAGAAGGAAATTCTAGCGGTGCTCATGGCCGTTGAAAAGTGGAGTCAAAACTTAATGGACCACCACTTCATAATCAAGACCGATCACGCCAACCTTCACTACTGACTTGAGCAACGAGTCACCACGTAGCTACAACTGAAGGGTATGTCCAAATTAATGGGCCTACATTACAGTATCTAGTACCGGAAGGGGGCAGAGAACAAAGCCGCTGACGCGCTCCAGAGGTGCGACGAATAAGGGCTTAGCGCAACCCATGTTCTGATGACCACGGTTGTTCCTATGGGTGCGTGAGGTAACGTAAAGCTATGAGCACGAAGCACACACCTCGGAGTTGATTACGCAACTCATTCTGGACCCGACAAGCAACAAGCCTTACTCTTATGAAGGGGGCCTCCTAAAATACCAGGAAAGGCTCTATGTGGGTAAAGATGGAGAAATGAGAAGCAAGATCCTTCAAGCCCTTCATGACTCTCCTATAGGTGGACACTCTAGCTCACATGGCACATTGATGAGAGTCAGATGTCTCTTCTATTGGCCCCAACTAAAGAACAGTGTTCGTGAATGGGTGGAGAGGTGTGTTACCTGTCAACGCACAAAACATGAGAATGTGGCCTACCCAGGACTCTTACGACCTCTACCCGCGCCAAACCAAGCATGGGAAAGCATAAGTTTAGACTTCATCGAAGGGTTACCGAAGTCAGGGGAAAGGACGTCATCTTGGTGGTCGTTGACAGGCTCACCAAATACGCATACATTATGGCCCTGACTCACCCATACAACGCAACTAAAGTGGCACAACTGTTCTTAGACAATGTTTACCGTCTCCATGGCCTGCCTAAAGACATCATTTAAGACAGAGATGGATCCTTTCAGAGCCTCTTTTGGAAGGAACTCATGCACTTGGCAGGACTTGAACTGAAGATGAGCAGTGCCTACCATCCTCAATCAGACGGCCAAACCGAGCGAATAAACCAATTCCTGGAAAAATATCTCCAGGACATGGTTCTTCACAAACCGAAGCAATGGTCTCAGTGGCAATCCTTAGCGGAATTTTGGTATAACACGCATTATCACTCCTCCTTGAAGGCCACTCCTTTCCTTGCTCTCTATGGGTACGAGCCAAGGATACTTGCTCTTGACATCCCTTGCATCTCCACTTCCACGGACGTTGAGTACTTCACCAATGAACGTCAGAACATAATCAATTTACTCAAGGAAAATCTAAAGGAGGCACAACAATGCTACAAACAACAAGCGGACCAATGAAGAACTGAAAGAACCTTTGAGATCGGGGACTGGGTCTACCTCAAGTTGCAACCCTACAGGCAAATCTCCGTGGCTCTCTGAAGAAACTTGAAGCTCGCTGCCCGCTACTATGGACCATACCAAATTCAGGCCTGAATCAGGGAAGTTGCATACTGGCTCGAGTTACTAGCAGGCTCTAAAATCCACCCAGTGTTCCACGTTTCCAGGTTTAAGAAGAAGATTGGGGAAAAGGTGCGCAGCAACCCAGACCTCCCACAATGTGACACAGATGACCAACCCGAAGTGACACCGCAAGCCATCCTAAGCCAATGCACCGTGACACGCAACAAGAGAAGGTTCAAACAAGTCCAAGTCCTATGGAAAGACATGACCGAAGACTCAGCCACATGGCAAGATTGGTCCTTCATCCGCAACCAATTTTCGAGCTTCAATCCTTGAGGACAAGGATTGTTTGAAGAGGAGGGAATTGTCACAGACCTTGTCATGGCCCGTTGTCATTGCCGGCCCAATTCCCTTGTCTTGGCCCAAGCCTCGTGAAGAATTCTAGAATATTACTTAGAAAATATCTAGGGTAGTTGAAGGGTTTTCCAGCCTTGTCCTTGGCCTCTCCCGCACGTGAGCTTTGTGACTTGTGCAAGCAATGATATTAGTTCAATGTATTAGCTCTAAGTATTAAATGTAAGTAGTTGGTGCCATAGCACTATAAATAAGATATTTTCCAATGTAATTGTCATCTAATTTCCAAATCAATGAAATATTCTATCTTCTCTTCTTAACTATTCTTCTATTTCTCATCTAAAACCTCACTTTCTTTCTCATCTCTTCATCTAAATCACGGTCCTTTTTCCAAAGGACATTGTCACGTATCTTAGGATCGTGACATATTAACCCATTAATCTCTTGCATGATTTCAAATACGAAAACAGTCATGAAGAATTGTGGTTTTCACACTAAGACCACACAAGATTTGTAAACCTATCTGTAGCATTCACTCAATCTATAGTGTTTATTAGTTTGACAATTATCATAAATCTCCTCTGGGACTCATTATGAGTCATTAGAAATTTTGAATGGTTATCAAGCACTCAAAAAGTATGAAGAACAATAACAAACATTTCAACATTATGATAACCAAAACATAGAATAACTTAAAACAACAGTGAAAGTATCTTACAACTTAGGCAATATTGTAGCCTTGGAAAAATAAATTTAGTTCATAACTATCCTAATAACCAATAGAACTAAAATTAAAGACATGAATCAAAGGGAAAGGAATAATTAAAGTTTGAACATGGAAGAAGAAACTCAAACCAAGCTCCAAGCCCTTCTCTTCCTTTCTCCCTCTCTCCTGCCGCGCGCATCTCCAAAAATGAGCTTCTTTACTGCTCCAAAAATTAGTCTAGATTCTAGTCCCTCCAGTTGTCTTCCTTACTGCTGCGTGCTGCTGCTTTTATAACAGCAATAAAGTCCAAAAACTGACCTCCCATGCTGTCCCCCGTTGCCCATGATTTATGCCTATGCTTCTCTTGCTTGCTGTCTTAATATTTTTGCAAATTACTGCCAAAAATCAGCTTTTAGATGCTGCCATGATCCTTCCTCAACCAAAAAAATTTAAAAATCCCATGTCCTAATGCATAACTACTCCCTATTTGTCAAAATCTAAGGTGTCCTATCCTTTATTTGAATTTTTACGACCACACTAGGCTTTTAATATTGTATATAATGACCCAATTGATGATTTTATTTCAATTTCTCTCTTATTTTGGGCCATAGGTTTGAACTTGAATCGAAATGTGATCCTTTTTAGCCTTAAATCATCAATTTTGCTCCTTTTGTAAGGAAATGACAAAAAGAGTAAAAGTGAGCAAAAATACATAAAATTTAAGCATAAGATAGTCAAATGTTAATCCACAATTATACAATAATCATGTATAAAATTAGACTTATCAAATTATTCCCAAACTTAAATCTTGCTAGTCCTCGAGCAATGTTATCGGGAAAGTGTAAAATCTCATGCCCTAGAAATTTTATCACCATTGAAAGAAATTATACTTCTATTGGAAAGAATGATTGAGATTCTTTATTCAAGGTTGTAAAGGCAAGCTAGTTCGAGCAAGCTAGTGAAGTTTTATCCCTCAAAGTTCTTACTCCATCCGATATCCAAACAGTTCAAAGCCAGTTTTTCATTACTCGACTTCAGGTAGTGCCACCGTACATCTTAATTTGACTCTCTTGAATTGGTTAACGTAGTCCTCCACTAATTCCCTCGACTTTGATCTCAAACAAGCCAGGTCAAACGTGGAAGTACTTAAACCAATTCTTGGGAATTGGGCTTGAAAATGTATGGCCATATCATCCCGACTATAAATTGAATTAGGGAGTAGGTCGATGAACTACTGAAAGGTCATTTTCAGCCAATGAAATGGGACAAAGCCTTAACTTCGGATACTGGATATCAACTACTTCTCTACATTGGTAATTAAATATTGCCAAGTGCTCAAGAGCTAACGTGTTCCCTTCTCAAAAGAACGTAGTCAATTCTAGTATTTTGTACCCTCTTGGGAAAGGATTGCCATGGTCCATGTAATTAGAATACGGTTTACCATAGATGGTTCTATTGACTCTTTTCAAGCCTAGGTCACACATTTGTTCAATGAGAGAAGCCAACTAATCATGTAGTGGAATGTTCACTTCCTAGTTGTGAGCTGATCATTTCCCTCCAAGGGATAAAGTGTTCCTTATAGAGTATACAAGATACCCTTGGGCTCTTGCTACTAGTGGGTTAGGAAATGGGGTCTGAACTGCATAAGCGGGATTGTACCCTCCTTGGTCAAGGTAGTGTCCTTGGTAGGCTTATGCTCTTATAGCAGCTTGATTTGCCCTCAAGTTCCACCTTATTGTCGGTTGGCATCATGAAAGATCCTAAAGAGTTTGAGCTTGAGGAATGCCTTGAGGCACTCCCATGCTGGAGGGACAGTATGAGCCTTGAAGTGGTCCATCCCTTGGGTAATATTTTGAGGACGGGAAACATTCACCTGCCCCCGAGTCTTATATACTGGAAACATTCACCTGCCCTCAAGTCTTATATGCTGGTTTGACCCTAGAAACAGGTGTTTGTTTCCCATGAAGGATACGTGACCTTTCCCATTGATCCCATAATATGGATCATGTCTCGAGGGGGTGAATGTTACTTGTGAAAGGGGTTATTTACATTGGCCCCCAATTTCATGACTTGGCTCAGCCCTAGGCAAAGGTGACGAATTATCTATAATAGAAACTTGGCCTTGCCTGTTCATCCCACATTTCTTGTTGAGTCTCAGGGAGGTACTAGCCATCTGTGACGGGCAAAATTGCACTTACCCCCACCATTCTCCAAGAGTGATGATACTCGAGCGTCAATATCGACTTGCTTGAGACTAAAACCTGTACTTAGTTCAAAGGGTAAAAGGTCCGAGTCATCGTTCCTCACTCCCTAGTTTGGAATCCAACCTAATGATCTTGGTCTAGTTGGTAAAAGATGCCTCCTATTCTTAGGGGTGATACTAGTTCCTTGAGTCATTGGCCCTGTTGCCCTTAAAGAGGGATCATGAGGGTAACCTATGGGTGTTGCTACAAGAGCATTTGGCCTCAATTGTCACGGCCATCCCTTACTGCTTGCACAAGGTTATTACGTGTCTTAGATTTCCTTAATAAAATGGGTTTGACTTCGACTACTGTCTGTCTTGCCACATCCCTAGCTATGAGGCTTGCAATAGATGATAGAGTCACATTCATTTTGACCATAATTCTGTCAATTTCCAAATGCATTCTCTTGTTCATTCAGGTTCCAACATCATTAACAATGCTTCTTAGACCAGTCGTATTTTCACTCTAGCCAGCTAGAGCACGCTTCTCACAGAGCCCTCTTAAAGACTATTCTAGTTTTTTTCTTAGAAATTTACATCATTCTCTTAATCATGGTCATAAAACTCTTTTGAGCGTAGCCATCAAGACTAATGCATTCGTCTTCTAGGATTTTTTCATCACCTATACTTTCAAAACTACGGTTGTGAGCAGTTTCTTCCTCTCAAGCAATTGGGGCTTCTTGAAAAGAATGCTTGAGTTGTGGCCTGATCAAGACCAAACCTTTGGGCTCCTCATTAGCTGTTCTAGTTCTAACCCTTGGAGAATGGTTTGCGAAAATGTTAAACTCCACAACATGGATTGCCCTAAATAGACCACCCATTATGGTCACGGAAATGTATGTTTGCTTTTTGGATTTGTTTTCTTAATGTGTGTGTGTAGTCACCTGTTATGATCATTAGTTAGTATTGTTTTTATAATTCATTGTAAGTAGCTTGTTAATGTTTAGGCGGGAAAAGGGAGTTAAGCCAGTCAAGTTAGTTGTGTTAGGAGGTCAATAGTGGCGGCTGCAGTCTAAGGCGGTTGCCTTAGGTTCAATACATTTATCTTGTATAAATAAGTAAGATCTATCATGTAATAAATCATTGATGAATGAATATACTTCTAACTCACTTCTCAACCCTAATTTCTCTCTATTTCTCATCTCCTTCACTTCTCTTCTCATCTTAACCCTACTCAACTCTAGTTATGATTCAAGATTGTTCTTGAATCATAACAATTGGTATCAGAGCTATTGTTAGCTCTAATCTCAGTTTAATTGAGCTATTATTGTGTATGATCCTTGATTCAAGCATTGTGAAGAGTTAAGCTGAAATTGTTCAAATTTTAGCGCGAATTGCCTGCTGCAAAACAAACAACCTGCATTTGTTTTTGATCGTTGGAGGATTTGAGCAATTGTTGTTGTTAGATCACAAATTGACCTTGAACTCCAGATCAAAGGCCTTTCAATCCAAAATTCACCTACTAATGCCTTGTTCAATTAATCCTTAATTAGGATCCAAAACAGATGGGTGCATTTACATAAAAATCAGCTATACTTCATTTACCAAGCCTTTTTCAATTGATCCTTGATTAGGATCCAGCATAGATAAGTGCATTTACATAACAATCAGCTATAATTCATTTACAAATTCGTTAAATTAATCCTCAAACTAGGATCCGCTACAGCTGAGTGCAATCAAATAACAATAAGCTTCCTTCATTTCAAATATCACGTACTGTCCACTACTTTTGTCTTTTGCAGATACAACATTGCAAATCATGCCGACCACTAGGTCAAGTGCTGCCTCATATGCTGCTGCAGTAGTTGAAGCTGCTAGAAATGAAACTGCAGTTGCTGGAAATATTATGAATGATGGACAATCTGATAAAATTGCTAACGTTGCTCGCCAAGTGAACACAATTGTTCTGCCCCTTCCGCACAGCAGAGAGGCTTCTCAAAACCTTACCATGCAAGTTGGTGGAATGCAGAAGCAATTGGACAGGCAGGGGATACCCCTTGAGGAAACACAAAGCCTTCGCACTCAAGTCAATCAAATTCAGCAGCAACTTGATAGACAAGGGACTTTTGCTAGAGTTTTGAGACCAGCTAGTCAGTTGCACTCTCCAACTACTCAGAATACTTTTGAGGGAAGTGAAGATGTAACAAATGTGACTTGAGGCAGTGGACTCAGACAGCCACGCATTGACATGGAAACCTTTGATGGAGTGCAACCATAGTCGTGGATTAGAAGGTGTGAGCGATATTTCAACTTCTATCATATATCTGAGGTTGAAAAAGTGGACCTTGCAGCTGTTTATTTGAAAGGAGATCAAGAAACTTGGTATTTTGGGCTAATGAGGGGTAGAACCTCTATCACTTGGGCTGAATTTGTGAAGGAAATTTGTGATCGTTATGGTGAGGAAGACATTAGGGACATTGTGGACAGTTTCAGCAAGGTAATTCAGGCTAACACAGTGAAACAATATATGACAAGGTTCGAGAATTTGAGAGTAAGAATGTTGATTGCTCAACCTAAGACCACTGAGGCTTATTAAGTTTCAAGCTTCATTAGTGTCTTGAAGTTCAAGATTAAGAATTTGGTCAAGACTTTAGAGCCTACAACTCTTTCTCAAGCTTATTCCAAAGCCCGACTTTTTGAGAATACCATCCTGTCTGCATCTAAGGGAGCTCGATCAAGAGGTGGACAAGGGATATGTGCTACCTCCCCAGCGTCATCTAGTGGCACTAGAAGCCAAAGTGTGGAGGAGAAAAAGGCTCAATGCTTATGTTGCAAATGTAATCAGAGATATTGTTTCGGCCATAAGTGTAATCCTAACCTCCTAATGGCAGTCACTGGAGTAGAGTATGAGGAAGATCTGGAGGATTTCCAGGAAGCTGATGAAGAACCAGCTGAGTTGTAAGTACAGGAACAGAATAATGAAACTGAGGACTTGGATGATGATGAGCTGAGAATTTCAATGCAAGCTTTGACTGGAGGAGGTTTTCATAACACCATCAGGATTAGGGGTGAGGTTGCACACTGACTTATTTTGACTTTGGTGGATAGTGGGAACACACGTGGCTTTGTGGATTCCAAAATTGTGCGTGCAACGGGACATGAGATGATCAAGACTAATCCGTTGACAGTCACGGTGGCGGATGGAAATTCCATTCTAACACAGGCTAAGTGCAAGCAGTTTTATTAGTTGATGCAAAAGCACAGCTTCACTTATGACTTTCGGGCACTGAGATTTGGTGGGTGTGATATGGTCTTAGGAGTTGATTGGATGAAGACCATAAGCCCAATTGTATTCGACTTTGCTGAGCTCACTATCTCATTTGATAAAAATGGCCAGAAGATGTTGCTGCAAGGTATCAAGGAGCAGGGTAGGCTGCTAGTCATGACTGGTAAGAGATTGGGTAATGTTATTAGGAAGAAGAACTACCAATGGATTGGGCATTTGTTTTCCATTGGAGCTACTGACATTGAGCAAGATCAGCAGCAACAACATCTTGAGTTACTTGGGCTTCTTTAAGCTTATAGTGACTTGTTTGAACAGCCTTCTACTCCCCCCCCCCCCCCCCCCCCCCCCCCCCCCCCCCCCCTTAAGGAAATTGGATCATGCTATACCGCTGAAGAATGATGCCCAGCCAGTAAGTTTGAGAGCTTACAAGTATGCTCATGTCCAAAAGGATGAGATAAAGCGATAGGTGGCTGATCTTCTCAAAACTCATTTTATTTGGCATAGCCACACTACTACAAAACAGGCCTATGGCAGCGGTTCAAAATTGTTACTGTAGACTGAAAACTGTTGTTGTAGGTCTGCAGCAAAGGTTTTTAAACCGTTTAATACGCCGTCGTTGTCGTAGCCTATAGCCACGATTTTTAGGACAACAGCAACGAATTACAAACTGTTACAGTATAGTTATCAATAGCAATGGTTTTTGGCTTCCGTATGACAACGGTTATATTTATTTAAGGCAACGATTTTTTTTTTTATATATAGAAATACCTATAGCAGCGGTTTTATATGAAATAACATCGATTTTTGGGTACCTATTGTAGCGATTTTTTCTATAATGGCAACAATAGTTATGGTTAGTTTTGTTTATTCCAACGATTTTTTCATAGACTATAGCGGTTTTAGATACCTTTTACAACAGTTTTTTCCCCTACGGCAACGCTTTTTTGCTATTAAACACAACAGTTTGAGAAATCTATCAATGATTTTTTTCCCTATAGCAACAGTTTCTAAACAAATAAACTAATGATTTTGGAATAGTTTATTGCCTACAAGAACCGTTCAATATACATTTATAATCCGGCATTGCAATAAAATTCGTGGTCCAGTACACCCCTTTCGAACAACAAATACGGAAAACTTGATTTTCCAAATAAGAAATATCCAACTTCATTCATTGACAACAAAATTACTACGTACCAATTGTCAACAAAATAACACCCATCAAGTCCAACACAAAGCCAATTAGTTTAACATGACAACCTAGCAAAGCACAAAATAGGCTAACACACTCCATTGTTACTTACAAAAGTACTAATAACCTAATTTTTGAGGTTTACTACACAATAATCAGAAAACATCATCAACATTGTCTTCATCATCACCTTTATCATCATCATCACCATCTACCTGCCATGAAAAAGCATTAAATTATGAGCACAAAGTTAAGAACATCATTTAGTAAATGACACATTCCATCTCTACATTAACAACAAGATAATATTCACCAATAAAGTCCAACACAAAACCTAATTTAAAAACATGATTATCCACCAAGGCAAAACATAGCATCATACAAAATTCAATTGTCATCGGAAAATATATGCACCACATAAAATATGGGAGCCCCAAGTGTTTACTACCAACCCCACAATACTTTGTCACCTCAACTGCCTATGCAACTACCATCACTGACACTTCACCGACCAAAAGCCAATACTACCATCCCTAACTCCCCTCCCTTCACATTAATCCCCAAGAATACCATGAGACCTTCAACGCATGCAACAAAATGGAAACTAAACACAAAAGGTAGTTCAAAATATAACAAATGTATTCAAAGTTAACTCCCCTCCCGTCCCCTCACATCAAAGCGTTTACTAAGAAATGTTTTAGAGGGCCCCAACCTGAGAGGAAGAGAGACAAATAGGCATACAAGCAACTATTGCTCAAAATTACTTTTCCTTGGATGAATCATATACAAGCCTAGGGTTTGATATTGAATTAATTAAAGAAATGAGATTAAGAATTGTTTGAATAGGATTCAATTGAAGAATAGAGATTAGAGATGAGATAAGAATGAGAAAATGAGATCAATTGAGACTAATAAGAGAAGAAGTAGAGATGAAGAAGATGATCAAGATTGAGATACTAGAGAAAGAGACTTGCAAGACAAGAGCAAGATTCAAGTCATTATCATTCAACTTCTCTTACAAGTAAGAATTTACCTATTTATACTAACTAATACTTTTTTTTTTTGATAAGTCAGTGTATATATATCAAAAAATCACACCGATGTACGTCCATACATGAGTATGAGGGGCATACCCCAAGCTGGCCAAAGCCTACAAAAGCAATCAAAAAGAAAGCAAACACGCCAAAAGCAAACGAAGAGGAAATACAAAGGAAAATCAAAGAACCTCCTAAGTACAAACCTCTAAAAGTGAAAACAATGAGTACACCAATACATCAAAATAAATCCTAAGGGAGGGAGTTGAAAAGGAAATCAGGATTTCTTCTTGCCCTTAAATTTCTTGTTGCTAACTTGAGGCTGCTTCTTCGAAGCCGCTCAAGTTGTCCGACATTCAATCTAAGGCTAATCCGCTGAATTCTCTTCAGGCCCAACAGGAGTAGCAGTGCCCACAGTGACAAAAGACGTGTCTCGGTCACTAACGCAGCAGAAATCAGGCTCTACGAGCCCAACTAAGTTATCATGAGCATCAATTATTTCAACTGGCATCATAGAATTCAAATCCTCCTCATGGATAGGTGAACTCGTATCCAACCGAACAGAGAGGCCCAAGCAGTCACCGACCCGGCTCAGCCTGGGCTGGGAGTTCTCTGAGAGGTCATCTTCAACCCGGTCCAAAGAACCGGGCTGGGCAAGCGAAACTGAGGCCCTAACGGGCCCGGTAGAACTGGCCGAAGCCCCAAGGGCTACAGCAGGCCCAGCGCACGGGTTGCGCTGGGCCAAGGGATGACTTATCACCCTAGGAGGCACTGTTCATGCGTCGGGTAGGCGGTTGGGGGGCGATTTGGAGGCGAATTCTGGGCGATTTTTCGCCACCCCGGCTAGGGCACGCACATGAGAGTGCGTCCGGTGTCGTACGGGGTTGAGTCCGGTGGCGTTGGGTTCGGCGGTGCTTCCACTTCCTGGAGGTGGTACCCGCTAGTGGTTTCCGGCGACCGTTGAGGGTGAAAAGCGTGAGAGAGGATGCTAGGGTTAGGTTTGTTGTGTAAAAAGCGTAGGACGTTAGGGCTTCGCTCCTGCAAGCCCGTCACCGGCGACCGGTCCCTGGTGGTTCGCCTCTCCCTTCTCGGCCTTTTGGTGGTGGTCAGGTGGCCGTTGGTGGCATGGCGGTGGCACAACGACCACTTTCTCTCTCCTGGCGAATTTAGGGTCTTCGAATTTCTCTCTCCAGATTTTGGGCTTTCGCTTGTAAGTTTCCTTAAGTCCTCCTACGTGTGGTGTCTCCGGTTGATTAGGGTCCCTCCCGCGCTGGTTTGGTGGCCAGTATGTGGCGGTGGCGGCGCGCGGTGGTTGTGCGCAGCAAACCCTAATTTCTCCCTCTATCTTGCTTGATTTGGAAAGTGTGGATTATTACTATAATTTAGCACTTGCCATATCTGGTGTGGATTTGAATTTTGCTTGACTTTCTCGTGGGTGGTGCATGGCTTGGTGGTCTTGGGTGGTTGTTGGTGGTTTCCGGCGAGAAGGGGAGGAAAATTTTCAGATTTTTGCTTTATCGTTTTCTCCAAATTTTCGTGTCGCTATGGCTGAGTCGCAATTTATGGATTACATTTATTATGGGTCTCGGCGTGGTGGGGGAGGTGTTGCTTCTACTTCTACTTCCGCCACCAACAATGAGCTTGTGTTGCATTTTGTACCCCCTAAGCATGATGATGGTAAGGTTGTTGCATCTATTACCGATGGTAATACGGGGCCTACTGTTGAGCGATGGGATCGCACCCTTGTGGGCTGTACCATCGGAGGTCGGGTTTCGCATTCTTGTGGTGTAGCTATCGCAATACTACTATGGGGTTCAAAAGTTCTTGAATGTGTTCTCTTTCATGATAACTTGTTCTATTTCCATTTCGACACAATTGAGGCATCGGAGAAAGTCCTTAGGGGTGACCCTTGGCACCTCAAAGGCTTCACTCTATACCTTGAACGTTGGAGCGGGAAAATACCTCCGCGTGATCTTCCTACCTTGTCTGTTTGGGTTCGACTCTATGGCTTGCACGCGTCTATGTGGACTCCGACAGCCCTAAGCTCAGTTGCTAGTGTTGTTGGTACCCCACTATACATGGACAAGCCTACTTTTGAGGCAACGGCGATGGATTATGCTAGGGTTTGTGTACAACTCGACGCTAAGGTAGCACCGATCAAGGAATTGCTCGTTGACTATGGAGCGGATGATTTGTTCCCTGTTGAGGTCAAGTATGAGTGTCTCCCTAAGCATTGTACGACGTGCCATGTTTTTGGTCATTCATGCCATGACCCACAAGAACCGGTCCCCACTGACAAGCCGGCTGGGAGGACCGGGAAAAACCGTCGAAAAAAGAAGAACCGCCGCCGTAAGAAAGCAGCGGCTGACGTAACCGTGGGCCAGGAGGTGGCCCCGATGGCCGCCACCACGGGGGGAGGCGTGGAGACCCCCCAGGGCCGGCGCAGAAGGACCCCTTGGGGGTTCACGTTACTGGGCTAGGGATGGGCTTGCATGAAGGTGAGGGTGGGGTTATTGGGCCACCTATTGGGCCTATGGTTGATGTTGGGCAGGCTGAGGCTGATGGGTCACAAGCTAGGCTTACGGATGATGGACATCGGGCTAAGATTGGTGCACGGGTTGGGCCTTGCGTTGCGGGCCTTCCTTCCTCTACTTGGCCTACACTTCCTTCTTAACCAAACTCTTCACTCTTTAGCAAGAACCTCGGGTTTCAGCAGCAACTTGAACTTCTGGCAAATCTCCTCCCAATGGAGAGGTTTCTTAATGAAATGCCCAATGAATTTGATTACTTTATCAAGCCTTTGAGTGTGTTCGAGCTGAGCATAAGTTGTAAATGCTAAAATTAGCCTCTGAAATCCAGCCCCTCTTAGCTTACTTTGGAGCCAAATGCTTGCTGCTGCATCAAACACAAACAACTTGCATATCTCTTCCCATTTGTATATTTTCACTATGAAATCTTTAGCTTGCTTAATGCCAACATATAAGCTCTTGAAACCTTTAGGATTGTCACAATGTTGCACCCCATTCTTGCCCTTATAGCCTACTTGAAGTCCAAAGGTTTCATACTTGAGTTGAGGTTCTTCAAAATCCTCCAACAAATCCAATTGTACTGTAAGAATGTCCTGCTGCAGCCTGTCAACTTGCTGATTTTGTAAAGGTCTCACACAAGCTTGAGTAGAAGTTGTTTTCTTCACAATGTGTTGTTAAACTTGCCTTCTTGAAAGCTCACTTGTTTCTTTAACTTCTATTACAACTGAGATAGCCCCAATCCCAACTGAAATTTCTTTAACTTCAAAATTTGCTGCTGGAACATCAAGCTGAATGTTCTAATTTTCAATTTTAGCTGCTGCAACCTTTGAATTATCAGCTGGAAGTTGTTCACAATGTTGATAATCCTCACACTCTTGTGAATTACGTGATTGAGCATGAAAAGAACTCTAAAACTTATTAAGATCTTGCTTCATTACCATTAGAAGTTGCACAACATGATCACAACTAGTCAAGAAACCTTCCATTTTGGCAATTTTTGAATACCAACCGGTGTATAGACTCAATTCAGCAATGACAGTCAAGTTTAAACTGTCCAAATCCAAGCAATATGAACTGATGCAATGATGCAGAACAAGTTCAATATGTTTAGCACTCAATCGCAGCAGTTCACACAATTTTGCAACAACAATGATCAATTCAGAACCAGGACGTAACTCTACTGCACTCACACAATTTAAGCAATCCTTAACTGAATTATGGACAATTTAAGCTCAATTTTTATTTTCTTGTTCCGATCAGCAACACTTACACATACGCTGTACAAGTCTAATGCAACAATATGTCCATTTAAGTTATTTACCATGAAAATATGCACGAAATCAAATTAGGGCAAACTCAAATGACCTGAAGCCGCAACACATAACAGTGGAGAAGCTATTTATGTCCATTTTGAGTTATTTATCATGAAAATATGCACGAAATCAAATTAAGGCCAACTCAAATGAACTTAAACCACAACACACAAAAATTACAAAGCTATTCATGTCAATTTTAGGTTATTTACCATGAAAATACACACAAAATCAAATTAGGGCAAACTCAAAAGAACTTAAGCCACAACACAAAAAATGGAGAAGCCATTTATGTTCATTTTAAGTTATTTACAGTGAAAATATGCATGAAATCAAATTAAGGCCAACTCAAATGAACTTAAACCGCAATGCACAAAAAGTACAAAGCTATTCATGTCAATTTTAGGTTGTTTACCATAAAATACACACAAAATCAAATTAGGGAAAACTCAAATGAACTTAAGCTGCAACACACAACAATGGAGAAGCTATTTATGTCCATTTTAAATTATTTACCACGAAAATATGCACAAAATCAAATTAGGCCAAACTCAAATGAACTTAAATCGAAACGTACGAAAATTATAAAGCTACTCATGCCAATTTTAGGTTATTTACCATGAAAATACACACGAAATCAAATTAGGGCAAACTCAAATGAACTTAAGCTCCAACCCACAACAATGGAGAAGCTATTTATGTCCATTTTAAGTTATTTACCATGAAAATATGCACGAAATCAAATTAGGGCAAACTCAAATGAACTTAAACCACAACACACGAAAATTACAAAGCTATTAATGTCAATTTTAGGTTATTTCCCATGAAAATACACACGAAATCAAATTAGGACAAACTCAAATGAACTTAAGCCGCAACACACGAAAATGGAGAAGCTATTTATGTCAATTTTAAGTTATTTGCCATGAAAATATGCATGAAATCGAATTAGGGCAAACTCAAACGAACTTGAACCGCAGTGCTTGAAAATGGAGTAGATATTATGTCATTTACCTTAAAAATAGAGAACGAAGAAGTGAGTTCAATGAAAATGGGGCA
Source organism: Simmondsia chinensis (assembly GCA_018398585.1). NCBI lineage: Eukaryota > Viridiplantae > Streptophyta > Magnoliopsida > Caryophyllales > Simmondsiaceae > Simmondsia > Simmondsia chinensis. The sequence goes on along the minus strand of JAGTTD010000002.1, from coordinate 27,836,074 downwards.
CAATAACGAGGAGGAGCAGAGAGACGAGGACAAGCCCAGCGGCGCGGCTGGAGAAAATGAAATGCAGTGAGGGCGAGTGCTTCAAGTTTTCTTTTAACATTTTCTTTTGAATTTATTTTTGTTATTGAGAATTATGAGGTGAAAATTTTATAAATTTGGCGGTATGTTACTAAAATTTTATTTACCCTTTTACTGCTCTTTGCAATGTAATTTACAATGGGTAAAATCTCATAGCTAACAACGAACAGTAAATATTGTCATAAATAATGTACGATTTCATAATTAATTCTTAACAACTTATATTTTTCGTCATAATTACCGTACCATTTACGACGATTTTTTCTATCTGTCTTAACCAGTTGTCCTAAATAGGTATCAAATCGAGTTAATCATCTGGTACCCGGATGAGTCGAGTGTTAAACCACTCGACTTATACTCATTTATTAGTTACATACGCATTATTTTGTAGCCAATCGAACTTTAATTAGGGTATAGATTGAAGAGATAGTAGTTCAAATAGAAAAGAGTGCCAAAAATATTTTACGAACAATTTTTTTTTAAAAAAAGAACATCTAACTTTTAGAAAAGCTTAACATTGGTGCCATGACATTATATAACGGTTGCAAATCGTTGCAATAAGTGTCATTTAAAAAATCGTTGCAACAAACTGTTGTCATATGTAATTGTACTCACCGGTTACTTTTTTGTTACAAAAACTATTACCGTAGACATCCTTATGCAACGGTTTTAGAACTGTTGCAAAAACGTTGCATAAATTTAGATTAAAACCGTTGCAAAACAACCGTTGCCATAGACCTATTTTGTTGTAGTGCCATAGTCCATTTGCATCACCTGTGATTCTGGTAAAGAAGAAGGATGGGTCATCCCGAATGTGTATTGATTATAGACACCTCAACTCTCTCACCGTTAAGGATAAATTTCCTATTCCAGTTATTGATGATTTGCTTGATGAATTGCATGGAGCAAGCTGTTTTTCCAAGCTAGATTTAAGGCAGGGATACTATCAAGTCAAAGTCAAGATTGAAGACATTCACAAGACTACTTTTCATACTCATCATGGACATTATGAGTTTGTGGTGATGCCTTTTAGTTTGTCTAACGCTCAGGCAACCTTTCAGGCATTGATGAACGAGGTGTTCAAGGAATATCTAAGGAAGTTTGTACTAGTTTTCTTTGACAACATTCTGGTATATAGTCCTTCATGTGACAGCCATTGGACCCATCTCCAACAAGTCTTTGAGCTCATGAGGCAGCATCAGTTGTGTGCTAAATTGTCCAAGTGCTCTTTTCCAAGTTCACAGGTGGAGTATTTGGGACATGTTGTATCCAAACAAGGGGTAGCCACAGACCCTGCTAAGATCAAGGCAATGCAAGATTGGCCAGTTCCAAAATCTGTCAAGCAATTAAGGAGTTTCTTGGGTTTAACTAGTTATTACCGTGAGTTCATCTCAGGTTACAGTTTGATGGCTAGACCCCTAACAGAATTGCTTAAAAAGGATGCGTTTGGATGGAAAGACTTGGAGCAAACAGCCTTTCAGCAGCTCAAGTCAACTTTGTGTACAACTCCTATGCTAGCTATGCCAGATTTCAAGCTTACATTTGTATTGGAGACCAATGCAAGTGGTACTGGCTTGGGTGCAATGCTGTCCTAAGAAGGAAAACCCATAGCTTATCTTAGTCAAGTGTTGGGTCCCAGGAATTTGAGTTTGTCAATTTATGAGAAAGAATACTTGAAAATTCTCCTTGTGGTGCAAAAGTGGAGGCATTATCTAGAGGGCCACCGCTTCATTATTAAAACTGGCCATCAAAGTTTAAAATATCTCCTAGAGCAGAAGATCACCAGAAGAGTCCAATGAAAGGGGCTTATGAAGATGTGGGGGCTGGATTATTCGATTTAGTATAGACCAGATAGAGAAAACATAGTGGCAGATGCCTTATCTCGTTGTCAAGAAGGGAATGATCAGGCTCATTACAGTGCAATTTTAGTAACCATTCCTTCTTGGATTCAAGAGGTTCTGCAGACTTATGAGGGTGATGTGTTTGCTCAAGATTGCATCATTGCTGCTCGAGTTAAGGCCTCTGCTAGCTTTGAGTCTTGGATAACGGTATGTACTAGTCTGATTAGAGTAAAAGGCAAGATCTACATTGGGTCTTGTATTGAATTGAGGCAGAACATAATCTTAGCAGTTCATTCTTCTACTTGGGGTGGTCATGAAGGCATTGAGGGCACTTACCAACGGGTTAAGCAGTATTTTTACTGGGCTGGGATGAAGAAGGATGTGTTGAAATGTGTTCAAGTTTGTGAGGTTTGTCAACAAACTAAAAGCGATCATGTTCCTTATCAAGGATTGCTACAACCATTACCTCTTCTAGGGAGAGCTTGGCAACATATAAGCATGAAATTCATTTAGGGATTGCCTAAATCTGAGGGGAAGAAAGTGATTTGGATTGTCGTTGATAGATTCACCAAGTTTAGATACTTCATTGGGCTCAATCGTCCCATTACAGCAGCAAGACTTGCCAAGATGTTCTTGGATCACATATATCACCTTCATGGGCTGCCTCAATCAATTACTTCTAATTGGGAATATCAGTCATTTCTGGACTGAGTTGTTTGGGTTGTTAGGCACTACACTTACTCTATGTTCTTCTTACCACCCTTAAACAGATGGCCAAACTAAAAGAGTAAATCAATGCTTGGAACAGTACTTTCGCAGCATGTCTTTCAATCATCCCAAGCACTGGTTTAACTGCCTTTCCTAGGTAGAGTATTGGTATAACATGCATGCACATTCAGCCATCAAGATAACTCCCTTCAAGGCATTATATGGTTATGATCCTCCCTCACCAATGGGCCTTCAAGGAGTGGTGTTGTCTGTTACTGAAGTTTCAGATTTGTTAGAGTGAGGAAGCAGCTTATGCTTCAGCTCAAGGATAATCTGCAACTAGCTCAATCACGAATGAAATTCTTTTCAGATAAACATAGAACTGGCAAGTCTTTTGCTGTAGGTGACAAGGTCTATTTGAAGTTGCAGCCTTATAGACAATCTTTTGTTGCTGTACGCAAGAATGTGAAGCTTAGAGCTTGGTATTTTGGGCCTTACAAGATACCGCAAAGAGTTGGGATAGTTGCATATAAGTTGGAATTGCCATCTGATAGCTTGGTGCATCCGGTGTTTCATGTCTCACTTCTAAAAAGCAGTTGCAGTAGGAATCTTGCAGTTCCTTAACTCCACCAGCAACAGCCAGGGATGGAAGTCTTTTGCAAGCTCCAGTCGCTATACTTGTTGCCAGACCAAGTCCTACTTCACAGCACATGGTTGAAGCCTTGACTCAGTGGGCTAATTTGGATGCTATGCACAACACTTGGGAGGCTTTGCCTTTCCTTCGAAGTCAGTTCCCTCAGTTTCATTCTTGAGGCCAAGAATGTTTTTAAGGAGATGGGATTGTTATGATCATTAGTTAGTATTGTTCTTATATTTCAATGTAATCGGCTTGTTGATGTTTAGGCAGGAAAAGGGAGTTAAGCCAAGTCAAGTTTGTTGTGTTAGTTGGTCAATAGTGGCGGCTGCAGTCTAAGTCGGTTGCCTTAGGTTCAATGCATCTATCTTGTATAAATAAGTAAGATCTATCATGTAATTGATCATTCATGAATGAATATACTTCTAACTCACTTCTCAACCCTAATTTCTCTCTATTTCACATCTCTTTCACTTCTCTCCTCATCTTAACCCTATCTCAACTCTAATTATGATTCAAGATTGTTCTTGAATCATAACATCACCATATAAATGTAATCAAACAAACTCGTAAAAAGGTATTTGACTCAACTTGGGAGCAAGTTTAAATTTTATACTCACATTTTTGACCTTAATGAATTGGATATGGACTTGGTCTTTGTGGTAGTTGGGATGACAGAGTAAAGACCACAGACTCCTTATCTTATGCACTTACAAGCGACAAACTAGGATGGAGACAAGTTAAAGAGCTCAATAGCCTATCTCGAGCTTGAGTCTATCATGTTTTTAAACCTAGCACCCTTGACTCGAAGTATCTCAATTCAGTTTAAACTTGAAAAGATTAAGGTGTACTGAATGTATTTGGTTCGCTGGATTAGAACCAATGCAATCAAGGTCAAAGCCTTGGTCTTCAAAGCCCTGAAATGATAACTCAAACCTGAATTTACCTGTCGCACTAAACCACATCACCAACCTAACACAAATGCAATCAAGCTCTAGGCTTTGCCATCAAAGCCTTAGATCAATGGCACTAAAATTAGCTTTCAAAAGGGTTGGATAAAGATTATATGGCAAAAGAGATTACTATTCTGTATATTGCAATTGAACGCCTACATGTATTGCCTGAAGAAGCAAGAGAAAGCTGTAAGTACATCTACTAATATCGAAAAATAAAAACTGACTATGCAAAATTGTGCTATAAAGGGAATTTATGAAAACTGTAGAAGTTTTGTGTTGGTGCTGGGACCCTTAAATTGACTGGATATTTGTCCCACGTTCAACCTCTATGCTACCATAGCCCTGGACTAACACTTGAAAGTGCTTTAACACATGTGCCTAAGGTCAAATAGTCTTTTCCAATGTTCGTCCATATTCTAGTGAATGTTTCTAAGGCCCACAGTATTGATACTCGCTTGAAATAGTTATCTCGATCTTCGGCAGTTGCCTCTTGGGTAATAACCTCAAGCTTGAGCTTATAAGTCTAGTCAACCACCTCGAGCTACTTTAATTTTGGGGCTTTAATTAATTGAGTAGATGGGATCTAGACGTTGCCATTTCCATTTCTTAAGATTGTTATGTCTTGAGCATGATTGCATGTGTTGAACACGAGTCCTTTTATGCCAAGACAACATCACTCCAACTCCATCGATTCGGGTGTAAAAAATGCTAAATTGGCTTTGAATGGCCTCCACATAGAGTACAAGAAGAAATTCAAGGTACAAACTTCACTAGTTTTCTCCAACTAGCTGAAAGTGCTGCTAAGTATAATAAAGGAAGAGAGCCTTGGGAACAATAGGGTTTATGGTATCGACATCCTGAGGTCATAGCAGAAAAGGATGAATCTCTCTAAAAATTTGAGGTAGCTTAGTAGGTTAAGGGTCCTCACATGATGAGCAAACCCTTATTAAAAAAAAGGAAATAATGGTTAGGAAGTATAACCGAACCCAAAACTGTAAAAGATCATATTCTTGATGTATATGGATTTGTTTGTTTCCATTGAATATTCGAGCCTAGGTAGAAAGCAATATTGGCTTGTAGTTGTTGATGACTACGCCCATTTTACTTAGAGTCTCTTTCTTGTATACAAGATTGGGAAGTTTGAAAAATCATTCCAATGTATTCAGAAGAAAAGGAATTTGAAAATTATATCAATTAGAAGTGATTAATAAATAAAATTTAAATATGGCAATCTTTAATTTATTGTGATTATTTTTGAAATGATCACAGCTTTTCAATTCCTAGAACTACTTAATAAAACAATATAGTGGAAAGAGAAAATCGAATTCTTAAAGATCAATATAACTATGTCAAATTTACAAGCATATTTTTTTAACATAGGAAAAACAAATCTGTGAAAGTATAACAAAACGAAAATAATATCCATTACTTGTGAACTAATCTCTGTAGTCCATATATTAAATATTATGAATCATATTAATCATCACGCCCCAAATTTAAATTAATATATTAAACACGCTCTTTCTTTAATGCATTATACATATACTTTATAAAGGCCTTACGGGATTGTTCTTTTATAGTGACTCTTCCTTGAATAGTAGCTAGTTGCACCACTAATAATACAACATATCCATCTACCTTTAATTTCTAGACGAGAAAACTGGTGCACGGCTAAAGCCACTTGATTTCTTAGTCATACTAAAGCAATTGGAAAATTTATCTTAGAAGACATTACATTTGAAAAAAATTTACACAAAAGGTGACAATGCTATTAGAAAAGAACAAAAAATTAACATGTTTATAAGTTGGGAACATATTTTGAATCCTAATGCTGTCTTTCATATCCTTCTTTTGAATGTGTTGCACTTGCTTGTTTTCTGGAATGCGTCATCCTTTTATTGTATATGTAGCTAAATATCTTGTTGTTTCTCTTCATGAAACATAACGTCTTTGATGGTATTTTAATTGTCCCAAAACTCCGGTTAGACAATACCACTTTGGAAATGTTGTAAGATGAGAAATATTTAACAATGCTGGGATTGTGCAAAAGGTAAAATGAAGAAACGAGTGATAGAATTCAAACAGGCAAAACGCATTCCTTGGGTTGAGTATTTTTTATCAGTTCAATAGCAATCATCTTCTTTTCTTTGCTCTTTGCCCACAGAAAGCTGTATAGTCCTCCAATGAACATAACTCCACCTAGTACACTGCACACACACCCCCAAAGACCACATCATTATTAATAAATTTTCTCAAAAACTTAAGCTAAAAAGCAATATTCCCGCTGCCCTAAGGGCTCCCGCCAAAGCAGGGTCTAAAGAGTGGTTGTGCGTAGCCTTCCTCCTTCAAGGAGGCACCTTGAAGAGAGGCTATTTTTGAGTAAGGACTTCCTAAGCGGTCACCCATCTTGGTACTACTCTCGCTCAAGCACGCTTAACTTCGGAATTCTAATAGGATCTAGTGCCAGCGTGTTGGTACCCTCTTTACTTCAAAAACTTAAACTAGTAATGGCTAATTTTTTTAAGCTCTTATGGTAAACAAAAGCTTATTAATACCCATCACATACCTTTTTGAATTATATTATTGAAGTTAAGAATGGAGGTAATTTTTCTCCAAAAAGCGAGTTGGATATCTTTTAAGGAGCCCAATTTCTCTAAAGTTTAAGACGATATAGTGAAAATTTAAAATTAATTTCATATTCTAATGTGTTAAATGAAACCAAAAAAGGTAAAGCTCAAGAGTGAAAATGATTCGAAAGGTGTGATTTCGATGAAATTAAAAAGCAAGTTGAACCAAATTTGATAACAGATTTATAGAACGTGAACACATGGTATTGAAAAAAAAAAAGTTAAAGTTAATTTATGTTTTTAAAAAAAAAAGGTTTTAAAGTAACTTTGATATTGAAATTGAAAATACTACATGATACATGACATTTTATTAGAAACATACGGATAGGCTTTCAGGTGAAGTGTTTGATTTGATATACATAACATTATTTTTAGCTATGATAATAAAATATTAAAATTATATAATAATTGTAGCCAGTGTAAGAATTATTATTCTTTTATATGAAAAATATTTAAAAAGTTGCTAAATTTGAAAGTGTTTCTCTAAATACATATGCAAAACAGTTATATTTTTGGTACATGTCCAATGAATACATGATCATAAGTCATATTAATTAATTGTATCTTGGTCACTTTTTAAAGTGAGTGAATCCCTTGTTATAAAAAAATAATTTCTAAATTTAATATCTAATCATTCAAGTATATTTAACAAAATTATAGTAAAGTTGTTCATTATAATAAAAAGAATAATTAAAACTCGATAGATATACTTTATCATTAATTCATTAGAATTAGAAAAACTCGTCCAAAGAGGCTTTTTCCCAACCACGACCATTAAAGGTTATCTACAAAGCACTTGAGCAATCATGTCAAAGGCAACTACTGTTTACAAAGGGGCTTTTCTGATGTTTGTTTAAAGGGCTCATATTAACATGTAATCATCATATATTTATTCTTTCACTTTTTTTACTAAATTATTCTATTATTAGAAAAGTTGATCACTAATTAATATATTATTAATAGTAACATATTTTGCTTATATATTAATCAATAGAGCACATGAAAATTAATTGCATAATAATAAATAAAGTACAATTAATATAACTTAGCATTTGCCGTTTAGACACTTGATGGGAAGCTGCAAATAAAATTTTAATATTGTTTTTATATAGCAACAACAACATACGCAATGCCCCAAGGGCTCCCGCCTAAGCAGGGTCCGAGGGGACGGATGTACGCAGCCTTCTCCCTTCAGGGTATGACCCCTGAAGAGAGGCTATTACCAAGTGCCCCTAAACTGAGGGTGAGGACTTCCCAAGAGGCCATTTATCTTGCTACTGTTCTCGTCCAAGTATACTTAACTTCGGAGTTTTAATATTGTTTTTATAGTATGACTATATATTAATACATTATCAAGTTTTAAATTTGATACATAAAATAGATGGCATATAGCGTTTTCTTTTTCAAAAATCTACTTGATGCTTCGATTAAACACATGGAGCACAGAGCAAACTATTCTTTTACTTTATTACTAAAGTTATTGTTACGGCAAAAAATTATTATTTTTAGAGTAATGATGTGATTTACAGTGAATAATATCCACTAATTTTGTTAGGGTATATCTCAAATTTGGGGTATTTATTGGTGGTTTGTCAAGGGCGGCAGTGCGCCGATCGATCGGGTATCATAACCGATCGATCGGGGAGCTTTCTGTATAATTCTGAGGTGCCGCTGCAGAGAGGGTGCCGATCGATCGGCAATTGGCGATCGATCGGGAAATCTCGATCGATTGGGGTCCTATTTTTCACAGGATTATAAATACCGCACGAGGGTTTCATTTTTGTGTATCCAAACAAAAGACAGGCTGTCGTCATCTTGCGTGAGAGAGAGAGAAGAGTTTATGTATTTGTTCTCTTCTTGATTCATCAATAATAAAAAGCTCCAATCTTCGCCTGTGGTTTTCTCCCCTCTCGATTGTAGAGGGGTTTCCACGTAAATACTTGTATCGTTTGTTTCTTTTCTCTTTTAGTCCATTTACTTCTCGTATTGTCGTGGTATTTGATTCGATCGCATACCGGGAGAATTAGTTATTTCAGCACAAATTGGTATCAGAGCCTGGTTATTCGAATTGGTAGGTATTAAAACCGAGGTAGAGAAGTTCAGAGGTCAAGGAAGCTTCAGCTTATGGCAAGTCCGTGTGAAAGGACTCTTGACTCAGAATAGCTTGAAGAAAGCACTGGAGGGGAAAGAGAAGAAACCCGAGACTATGACCGAGGCACAATGGGAAGAGATGGATGATAAGGCTCTCACGGCGATACCATAGTTATTAAAATCGCGATTCAAATCATAAAATCGTACGATTCTACTTTAACAAATTGATTCAAATTGCTTAAAAAATTGTACTCAAGTAGAATCGGATCATAATCGGGCCAAAATTGGTAAAATCGAATCAAAATAGCGATTTTACCCAATTTTACCGATTTAGGTTGCCAGATATACACCTTTATTTAAAATAAATTTAACATGAATAATGACAGCTCTAGGACCCTTGGCCAAGTGGTCCTTTGCTTAGTTGTCCCTATGTGTGGCGTGGGTAAGATTCCCAATTAAGATATCCCCTTTTTTTTTTTTTTCCAATTCTTGAAGTGACTTGATTTAGGGATATTTTTCTCACTAGTTTTTGTACACATAATATAACTATTACATATTTTAGGCAAAAATTAAAAATAAATAATTTTGTTATATGTCGATAGTCTTACCATTTTTTGTTTAGATATACTTATACATATAATTTACCCATATACACTGTTCAAAATTTTTAGTTTGTATGCAAATTATTTCAAATTCTTTTTAACCTTTTTCAACTCTACACTTAGGTAACTTAAGTTGTATATTTATATTTCTATATTTATACCTCAATTTCTGTTGGACTTTATTTGTAATATTTTACTTGTAGGAAAAATATATAATATTTGACACGTAATAATGAAAATTTTTTAAATAATTCTAAAATTATTTATTGAACTTCGTGAGTCACAAATTTGAAATTTTCATTTCAAATTATCTTTTTTTCATTATGAGTATCAAAAAAGTATGTCATTTAGTGAAAAATTTTATAAAAATATTCTCAATGACGATAAGACCCCAACTTCAATGTGAACTGAATTTAAAAATTTATTACTTTTCAGTATATATGTGTTTTTGTATGGAAGGTTTGGTTGGAAATAATACTATAATTGGGTTGATTCTCTTAATGATGTTGGAAATATGAACACTAGCACTGTAAATGATATTGACGACAGTAACTTTGATTTTGGATATGACTATTGATGATGCTATGAGGTTTTTTTTTTTTTTTTTTGAACTTTATGATGCTATGAGTTGAGACTTTGAATGTATGTTTTATGTTACAATGATGTTACACTTGTTCCTACCTTTAGGTTTTCAATGTATTGTAAAACTAATGTGTTATAGACTTTTTGATGTTCTTTTATCATATATTTGAGAATTGTTAGACTAATTTTGTCAGTATAAATAATTTATATACACATAAAGTAGAATCTTACGATTCTCGATTCGATTCTACGATTCCGATTCTGATGACCCCTCGTCGATTCTACGTAGAATCCCGATTTTGACAACCTTGGGCGATACAGATGTATTTAGCTGATGATGTTCTGTCAGAGGTCTTGGAGATGGAAACAGCAAAGGAGTTATGGGAAAAATTACTAGACATGTTTTTCCATAAGTCAGTCTCCAACAAACTCGCAGTGAAGCATCGGTTATTCACTTTCCGTATAACAAAAGGTACATCTCTTAAAAACCATCTTAGCGAGTTTACTTCTATCATACAAGAATTAAAGGAATTGGATGATGTCCCTAAGGACGAGGATCACGCTATGTTGTTACTTTGTTCACTCTCAAATTGGTATAAGGCCTTTGTAGAAAGCATGATATATGGGGGTAGGCCGACCGTTACTGTTGATGAGGTGAAAAGAAACCTTGTGAGTAAAGAAGGGGTAGATAGAGAGTTATCTGACTCGGTAAATGACTCAGGTAGTAGTTTGCATGTGAGAGGTAGATCAGAACATAGGGGATCCTATGGTGGGAAAAAGTCTAGGTCTAAATCTAGAAATAAGAACCTGTTATGCCATTACTATCACGAGAAAGGGTACATAAAGAAAGACTGTTACAAATATAAAAATAAAATGAAAGAGGGTAACAGGGGTGACCAGGGCAAAGATAAGTCCGCTGAGGCTAGTGTTGTAGAGGATGATAGTGATGTGGAGTTTCTATTAGTTGCTGATTCTCAGTCCAGGTCCAAGGATAAGTGGTTCATGGTTTTGGGTTATTCATATCACGTTAGTCCAAATAGAGACTGGTATTCCATGTATAAGTCTATATAGGGTGGAGTTGTCTTAATGGGTAACGATGTTGCTTGTAAGGTAGTGGGGATTGGGACAATTCGTATGAGAATGTTTGATGGGGCTATTAGAACTTTGAGTGATGTACGTCACGTCCTGGAGTTGAAGAAAAACTTGATTTCTCTAGGTATCCTTGAGTCTAGTGGGTACAAGTACACTGCTAAAGGTGGAGTCATGCGGGTCAGTAAGGGTGCTTTAGTTGTGATGAAAGGGAAAAGAGTATTTACTTTGTATGAGCTTGCAGGTACTACTATGACAGGTTCAGTTGTTGTTTCCACATCTACTATGACAAATGCAGAGGTCACGAGACTATGGCACATGAGAATGGGCCACATTGGTGATAAGGCGTTGTCTGAGTTGAGTAAAAGGGGACTGCTTTGTGATCAGTTAACAGGACTGATGGAATTCTGTGAGCACTGTGTATATAGGAAGCAGAAAAGAGTCAGCTTCAAGTCAACAGTGCATCAAACAAAGGGAACGTTAGATTATATACATTCTGATCTGTGGGGGCCTTTCAGAGTGGCTTCTAAAGGTGGGTCCAGGTATCTTCTAACGTTTACTGATGATTATTCACATAAAGTTTGGGTCTATTTTCTGAAGCAAAAAAATGAAGTGTATGATGTCTTCAAGAAATGGAAGATTTTGCTTGAAAAACAGACATGCAAGCCAATAAAGAGGTTGAGGACTGATAATGGTCTTGAGTTTGTTGAAGGTGACTTCACTTGTTGGTGGCTGAAAGATTGAACAGGACATTACTTGAGAAGGCTCGATGTATGCTTTCAAACGCAGGCTTGAAAAGAGAATGGTGGGCAGAAGCAGTTAGCATGGCTTGCTATCTTGTGAACAAGACACTGCATTCTTCATTGCAGATGAAGACACCTGAAGAGGTATGCTCTGTTTCTACTTCTGATTATTCTCAGATTAAAGTATTTGGTTGTCCTGCATATGCATATGTTAATGATGGAAAGCTGGAGCCTAGGGCCAAGAAATGCATCTTTCTTGGTTATTCGTTAGGTGTGAAGTGATATTGGTTGTGGGATCCCAGTGCTTAGAATTTTCTGACTAGCAGAGATGTTACATTTGATGAGTCTGCTCTACTACATCCGTCACACACACCCTCCATTGACAGCGATTCAGTTCAGGTTGAAACACCTGATGTTACACAGATACAGTCAGATCAGTAGGTCATTTGGCTAGAGAGTATTCCGGCACCTCAGGTATGGGTTTCTGATGTTGTTATTGATAATGCAGAAATAGGTCAGCAGGTGGAGAATAATACTATAGCTGGTGGTAGACCAATGCGATAGATCAGGCCTCCAGAGAGATATGGGTATGAGGAGATGATTGCTTAGGCCCTTACTACTGCTGAGTCTTTAGATGACAGTGAGCCGACTTCGTATTCAGAGGCTGTATCGAGATCAGATGTTGAGAAGTGGCTTGTTGCTATAAATGAAGAGATGCAGTCTCCTCATAAGAACTAGACATAGGAACTGGTGAAGCCTCAAATAGGGAAAAGACTGATTGGTTGCAAATGGGTCTTCAAAAGAAAGGAGGGCATTCCTGGAGTTGAAGATGCAAGATACAAGGCACATTTGGTAGCTAAAGGCTACAGTTAGGTACAAGGTGTTGATTTTCATGATATATTTTCACCTGTAGTTAGACATACTTCGATTCGTGCGCTTTTGTCTTTAGTTGCCATGCATGACTTAGAACTTGAGCAGCTAGATGTAAAGACTGCATTTTTGAATGGTGAACTAGAAGAGAGTATTTATATGCATCAGCCCGAGGGTTTTGTTGTAGAAGGAAAGGAAGATCATGTATTTTGCTTAAGAAGTCTTTATATGTTTTGAAGCAGTCTCCTAGGCAATGATATAGGAGATTTTATCAGTTCATGACAGGTCATGGGTACATCAGGAGTAAGTACGACAGTTGTGTGTACTTCAGAAAGACTAATACAAGCTTTGTTTATTTACTTTTGTACGTTGATGATATGTTGATTGTTGCACAAGACGTGAAGGATGTTGATGACTTGAAATATATGTTGAAGAGTGAGTTTGAGATGAAAGATCTTGGAGCAGCTAAGAAGATTTTAGGCATGGAGATTCATAGAGACCGAAAAGCTGAAAAATTATACTTGTTATAGGAGAAGTATATTGAGAAGGCGTTGGACAGGTTTCGTATGAATGATGCTAATACAGTTAGCACGCCCTTAGCAGCTCACTTCAGACTTTCAGCATTAGATTCACCTCACACTGAGGAGGATGTTAGGTACATGTCTCAGATTCCCTATTCTAGTGCAGTGGGCAGTATTATGTATGCAATGGTTTGTACGCGTCTAGATATTGCTTTTGTAGTGAGCAGAGTTAGTAGGTACACGGCGAATCCAGGTGAAGAGCATTGGCATGCGGTGAACTGGATTCTCGGGTATCTTCGTGGAACTTCTGATATTTGCTTGGAATATGGGAAAAGTAAGTGTTGTTTGGTTGGGTATGTAGATTCTGATTATGGTGGAGACCTCGATAAGAGGAAGTCCACATCATGGTATGTGTTTTGTTTAGGTGACAGAGCTATCAGTTGGAGAGCGTGTTTACAGTCTGTTACAGCACAGTCTACTACCGAAGCCGAATATATGGCAATCACAGAAGCATTCAAAGAAGTCGTCTGGTTGAGAGGTTTGATTAGTGAGATCAGTGCTGAGCAGGGCACTGTTAGAGTCTACTGTGATAGTCAGTCCGCCATTCACTTAGCGAAGGATCAGATGTCACATCATGACAGAATGAGCCATATAGATGTGAAGCATCATTTTATTAGAGATCTGATTGATGAGCGGAAGGTGGAGTTGAAAAAGATTGGGACTGAGGACAATCTAGCTGACATGTTCACTAAGGCTCTACCATTGCTAGAATTTGGTGGGTCTTTGCGTTTGATGTGTGTTAGCCCTGGTTGAGGGGGCGATTGTTGAGAGGGTGGAGCTATATTATTGTTGATAATTGAAATTTGAGCCAAGATGGAGATTTGTTTGGGTATGTCTCAAATTTAGGGTATTTGTTAGTGGTTTGTCAAGGGTCGTACTCCGTGAGTGCACCAATCGATTGGGTATCAGGACTGATCGATCGGGGAGCTTTCTGTATAATTCTAAGGTGCCGCTACAGAGAGGGTGCCAATTGATCGGCAACTGGCGATCGATCGGGGTCCTATTTTTCACGGGATTATAAATACCGCACGAGGGTTTCGTTTTTGTGTATCCAAACAAAAGAGAGGCCTCCGTCATCTTGCGTGAGAGAGAGAGAGAAGAGTTTATGTATTTGTTCTCTTCTTGATTCATTAATAATTAAAAGCTCCAATCTTCGCCCGTGGTTTTCTCCCCTCTCGATTGCAGAGGGGTTTCCACGTAAATACTTGTGTCGTTTGTTTCTTTTCTCTTTTAGTCCATTTACTTCTCGTATTGTCGTGGTATTTGATTCAATAGCATACCGGGAGAATTAGTTATTTCCGCACAAATTTTTATAAAGTTGCTCTAGTAACAATATTTTTACCTAATAATAACATTACACCATATATAGGAGATAAAGTTAAGAGAAAAAAGAGTAAATTTTGAGCTACTGACTTGGTTGTGTTGGAAATGTAACAAAGGGGAACAAATTGTTAAGACTCACATCCCACATTGACAATTCAGGGAGGGAGAGATGGTTTATATATGCCCTTGTAAATAATAGGACTTGAATTAAGTTGTGGGTGAGAGAATGGAGGGAACCACACACGCGCCGCTCACTTGCCGCACCGTGTTGTGCTTAAGCGAGGGTGTGGGTGTCCTTTTTTTTATTGCGGGTATTTTTTTATTTTATCGAAAATATTTTCCACCGCCTATCAATTGACCGTTGAGAGGTTGTGACTGCTCCCAACAATCACGATTTTTGCTATAAATATTGCACTTTCATCGCCAATTTTTTAATCATCCAAAACAAGTTCCTCTTCCTCTTTCTCTAAGTTCTCTCCTCTCTTCCTCTGTTCATCTTTCTTCGTTTTTCCTCTCTAAGTCTGGGCAAGTTAACTTAGCATTCCACCCGGCTTCTAATGAGTGCACATTAAAGGTTGGATCGCGTTAATCCTGGACGATGGCCACCGGTTGAATTGCATGCACCCTAGCAGCGGCGAAATCGTCTTTTAGGATAGTGGGCTTATACCACGTCGCGGTTACTCATCTGTAAGATCTTTCATGACTTAATCATTTAGTCATTTTCGTTGCTGTGTTTGATTGGTTGCTCTTTTACTCACTGTTTTTCTCAACAATCTAAAAGATAATTTGCTTCAATCATAGCAACGAAACTCCCTCTTCCCTATATGTCTAAACTTGAACCACTAAACAGGAAGAACTACAAACGCTGGTCTCTTAAGCTACTGTTCTACCTGGAACAACTTAATATTGACTATGTTCTCTATGAAAAGAACGTCCCTAGAGAAGAAACTGTAAAAACATTTTTGAGGAAAAATTCACTGCAGATAATAAAAGCTGTAGGGGAACACTGTTGCATTACATGACCAATAGTTTATTCGATATTTACATTAAAAAGGATATCGCTAAGGAAATATGGGACACACTTCTTAAAAAATATGGGAGCGACGATGCGGGTACTAGAAAATACACCGTTAGCAAATGGCTGGATTTTAAAGTAGTTGACGACAAACCAATCATTGACCAAATACACGAGTATGAAAACATTGTAGCTACTCTACTGTCAGAAGGTCTGAAAATATGTGAAATCACTCAAGCCTATGTCCTTATCGAAAAGCTTCCGCCCTCATGGAAGGACTATAGGAATCTACTCATGCATAAGAAAAAATATCTATCTTTAGAAGAACTTGTGGGTCATCTGAAAATCCAAGAAGAAAACAGGCTGAAGGATAAGGCAAACTCACATTCTGACTATTCCAGAGCTAACATTGTTGAAATAAAAACTGCTTCCTCCGACAGGTTCAAAGGAAAAGACAAAAGGTACCACTCCCACCTCAAACCCGGGGGAAAAATTCACAAAATGAAGTCCAAATTAGAAGGAGAATACTACTTCTACGGGAAACATGGACACAAAGCAAAGGACTGCAGAAACAAGAAGAACCAACCCCGAGACAACAAGACCGAGGCCAATCTAGTAGAAACTGATAACATTGTAGTTGTGGTCTCAGAAGTGAACATGGTGAACAATGTAACAGAATGGATAGTGGATACTGGAGCCACTAGACACATCTGTGCACATCGGAACATGTTTGAAGAGTACCAGAAGGTGAATGATGGTGATGTCATATACATGGGAAATTCAGCAGCCATGCTAATCCTCGGAAAAGGGAAGATTTCTTTAAAACTCACCTCTGGTAAAATGCTTACATTAACTGATATGCTGCATGTGGCTGATATGCGTCGAAACCTAATAACTAGTAGCCTTCTCATTAAAGTTGGTTTAAAATTAGTTTTTTATTCTGATAGACTCATGCTCACTAGAAATGGTGAATTTGTGGGGAAGGGTTACTATAAAGGGGGTCTGTTTATCCTTGACGCAAAATGTGCTAATAAAATGAATGCCAGTACTTCTTCTGCTTATATTGCTCAATCTCTTGATTTATGGCATGCTCGCTTAGAACATGTGAATATTAACTCTATTAAAATATTAAAGAAAGTGAACTTAATCCCTAATTTTAGCAATACGGATTTTTCTAAATGTGAAGTGTGCATTGAAGCTAAATATGCTAAAAAAACCATTTAAATCTGTTGAAAGACACACCGAACTACTAGATTTGGTCCACAGTGACTTAGGGGATTTTAAAAGAACAATGAGTAAGGGCGGTAAAAGATATTACATAACCTTCGTAGATGATCACTCTAGATATACTATGGTATACCTTCTAAGAAGTAAAGATGAAGCTGAACAAATGTTCTTAAAATATCAAGCCGAGGTTGAAAACCAACTACGAAGAAAAATAAAGAGACTTAGGTTTGATAGAGGAGGGGACTATGACCCTACTTCCCTTGAGAGATTTTGCGAAGAAAGTGGAATAATACATGAAAGAACACCCCCATACTGTCCAGAGTCGAATGGTATTACCGAAAGAAAAAATAGAACTTTGAAAAACATGATGAACGCTATGCTAATAAGTGCTGGACTTCGTGATAATATGTGGGGGGAGGCGATTTTATCTGCTTGTCATGTACCAAACCGTGTACCTCATAAGAAACTTGATAAAACATCTTATGAATTATTGAAAAGCTACGTCCCTAATTTAAAATACCTTAAAAGTATGGGGGTGTCTGGCCAAAGTTGGACTGCTCGACTTTAAAAGAAGCAAAATTGGACCTAAGACCATTGATTCCATCTTTATTGGATATGCATACCATAGTGTTGCTTATAGGTTGTTAATAAAAGGCGAAAACGACTCTTATGCATGTGGTAGTATAATGGAGTCTAGAGATGCAGAGTTCTTCGAACACATATTTCCCATGAAATCTAATGCTCAGTCTGTAACTCCTAACCCTATACCTTCCAGTATTGAGAATACTGATGAAACGGACACACCAGAACTAAGAAGGAGTCAAAGAGCTAGAAAAGAAAATAGTTTTGGACCAGATTTTATCACCTTCTTCTGAACATAATGAGATAAATGAGGAAATTGTGTGTGCTTATATGCTAGAAGAAGATCCAAAAACGTATAAAGAAGCTATGAAATCTGTTGACTCCGCATTTTAGAAAGAAGCCATTAATAATGAATTAGAATCAATTCTGAATAACCATACTTGGGAACTAGTAGACATTCCTAGAGGATGCAAACCAATTGGCTGTAAGTGGGTATTTAAAAGGAAACTAAAGACTGATGGGTCAATAGATAAATTTAAAGCTAGACTAGTGGCTAAGGGATTTACACAAAGAAAGGGAGTAGATTACTTTGACACATACTCATCCGTCACTAAAATAGCCACTATTAGGGCTTTAATTGCTATTGCGTCTATTCATAATTTATTTGTCCATCAAATGGATGTTAAAACTGCCTTTCTGAATGGTGACTTAGAAGAAGAAATTTTTATGGAACAACCAGAGGGGTTTGTAGTTCCAGGCCAAGAACATAAACTGTGTAAACTAATCAAATCTCTATATGGCCTAAAACAAGCACCAAAGCAGTGGCATGAAAAATTTAATAGCACTGTGGTTGCTAACAACTTTCGTGTGAATGATGGAGACTCTTGTGTATACTCTAAGTCTAATTGTAATGGTTGTGTTATTATCTGCTTATATGTTGATGATATATTGATCTTTGGCACAACTCTAAGCATTGTCATTGAGACTAAAAACTTTCTAAGTTCCAGATTCGATATGAAGGACCTAGGTGAGGCGAACGTAATATTAGGAGTTAAAATTTTGAGGACTCCTGAAGGCATCAACCTTAATCAGTCTCATTGTGGAGAAAATCCTTAGAAGGTTTGACATGACTGATGTTGATTTTGTAAGAACACCTTATGACCCCAGTATACACTTGACTAAACATAAAGGTGTTGCAATGTACCAATCTGAATATGCCAAGATAATTGGAAGTGTTATGTTCTTAATGAACTATACCAGACTTGACATGACATTGCATATGCGGTAAGCAGACTTAGTAGATATACCCATAATCGAAATGAGGAACATTGGAATGCCTTAAAAAGATTGCTTAAATATCTACAAGGAACCATGGATTGGAGACTTCACTTTACAAAATTTCCTGCTGTATTAGAAGGATATAACGATGCTAACTGGGTATCTGATAACGATGAAATTAATTTCACTAGTGACTATGTTTTTAAACTAGGTGGAGGTGCTATATCTTGAAAGTCATCTAAGCAATCTTGTATTGCCAAGTCTACCATGGAATCAGAATTCATTGCTCTCGAATTGGCAGGACATGAAGCCGAATGGCTGAGAAGCTTACTTGCAGATGTGCCATTGTGGGGGCATCCAGCTCCATCAGTTGCATTACACTGTGACAATCAGGCAGCCATAGCTGTAGCAAAGAACAAAGTGTACAATGGCAAGAGAAGACACATTCGTCTCAGACATAAAATTATGAAAGATCTTTTAGAAAATGGGGTGATATCACTAGACTATGTGAGATCGGAAAAGAACCTTGCGGATCAGTTAACGAAAGGCCTTTGTCGAAAAATTATATTAGAAACATTGAGGGGGATCGAATTAAAGTCTGTAATATGAATTGACTGTGACGTATCTCTGCCTGGTTTATACAGGTTCAATGAGTAAATTATAGTTCAGTTCGAATGTACACTATAATAAATAATTGTCCGTCCCTATGATGTTAACAATGTTGGGCAATCCATAGCCATTGTTTGGTGGTAAGAGCTGAATCACACTTGATGAAACCCAATAATTGTTACTAAGGTGATAAGGATGAGTCTTGGCTCTTAATGGACCCATAGCCATTATTTGGTGGTGCGAAGTAACATGCACTTGATGGGATCCACCTATGTAGGTGTGGGGGTATGGCCATTCCCTATGAAGGTTGGAGACTTACCTTCTAGAGCACCTATGAGAATCCAGGACGAAAGCATGGCCGATAAAGGCATCAAACTGCGGGACTTGCTGAGACATTTTGAGCTTGGTATGTGCTCAGGTGAAAGACTATACAACCTCTTGTCATGGTCAAAACGAAAGTTACCTGACAAGCTATTGGTCTTAAACTTGATATGTACTAGGTGTCAATTCAAGTCGCCAGACATCGACATTGAATAACTAAGGTCGCCTTTTTGCCAAGACTACTTTCTTCTTCTTTCTTTAGCTTGGTGACATTTGTGGGGGACTGTTGGAAATGTAACAAAGGGGAACAAACTGTTAAGACTCACATCCCACATTGACAATTTAGGGGAGGGAGAGATGGTTTATATATGCCCTTGTAAATAATAGGACTTGAATTCAGTTGTGGGTGAGAGAATGGAGGGAACCAGACATGCGCGCCGCCCGCCCGCCCGCCCGCCCGCCCGCCGTGCCGTGCTTGGGCGAGGGTGTGGGTGTCCTTTTTTTTTTTTATTGCGGGTATGTTCTTATTTTATTGAAAATCTTTTCCACCGGCTATCAATGCACTTTGTAAAGGTGCAGTTCACTCTCCCAAGCTTGTACCTCGTAAAAACGCGGCTGCCTCTCCCAAGCTGACCGCCATTACTGCTTGCTTTTCTCAAGCAACACACCCCTTTGATTCTGACCGTTGAGAGGTTGTGGCTACTCCCAACTGTCACGATTTTTGCTATAAATATTGCACTTTCATCCTCAATTTGTTAATCATCCAAAACGAGTTCCTCTTCCTCTTTCTATAAGTTCTCTCCTCTCTTCCTCTGTTCATCTTTCTTCGTTTTTCATCTCTAAGTCTGAGCAAGTTAACTTAGCATCCCACCCGACTTCTAACGAGTGCACGTTAAAGGTTGGATCGTGTTAATCCTGGAGGACGGCTGCCGGTTGAACTGTATGCACCCTAACAGCGTCGAAATCGTCTTTTAGGACAGTGGGCTTATACCACGGCACGGTTACTCATCTGTAAGATCTTTCCTGACTTAATCATTTAGTCATTTTCGTTGTTGTGTTTGATTAGTTGCTGTTTTACTCGCTGTTTTTCTCAACAGGTTAAACAGGGGACGATAAAATCAACAATTAAATGTGTAGACCAAAATGTACTCTCTTACTATCAGTTGAGTCATCGTGTGTTCATATATATATAACGTAAGCATATAAAGAATTCGAATGAAATTGGGGGGGGTGGGGAGGAAGTACCTTCCGAAGGAGATGAACTCGCCGACAAGAAGGGTAGAACACAGGACAGTGAGGACAAAAGAAAACGGAGTCCACGTGGATAAGAAAACTGGGCCCCTCTTCTGGATCACATATGCTTGCAAATAATAAGCAACTCCTGTTACCACTACCCCCTGTTCCCTCCAATATATACAATTCATTAGATATATTTTCATTATTATTCATACTATATATTACTCTAAATATGTTGATTTTATCTGACCTTTAAATCAGATCTATAGAGTTGTAATATATAAGGTTCACATATAAGTTAACTCAAGTGAGCTTACGTATTAAATTAATTAACATTAAGTGGAGTAATCTACATAAACTTATATATAGATCTCTTTTTTATCACAAATCTTACATGACATTGATATATAGACTCAGATGTAAAGTCTTGACAAAACATTATAAATCATAGGAAATAAAGGAATTAGTTACATACACAGTAAGCGACAGCAATGAGACGAACATTCCACCCCAACATCCACTCAGAGGGATTTCTTTCAAAAGCAATGGCAATGATGAATGACTGTATTGCCCCCAAGAAGCAACTAAGTGTTGTGAATAGCAGCTTTGATGGATAGCACTTTAACACTCTTGCCTATAACGTTTTACAGAAAAGCATTGTATTAGATAATAAACTTTTAAAATAACTGAATCCCAGGAGAAAAGACGAAATAGAAAAGATAAAAGTTTACCTGTAGGACAAGCCAGAGGGCCCAAAAGGTGTTGGAAGTGAGCATGAGGAAGCAACCCTTGACCCAACTGGTAGAACTATGAAGCGAATGTTGAGGTTGCTGGCTAGCATAATGATGGCTACTGAACAGGGGATGAGAGTTCAAGGGAGGAATGAGTGGGCCTTTGTAGAGTGTTAACGTTACTGCACCTCCCAAGCATGTTACTATCCCTCCTAGCTTCGCCATCCCTGGTCTTGTCTTTATTTTCCACACCTCCAATCTGTTACATCATATGTTTTTACATATCAGCAGCACATTTAATCATATATACTACATAGAATTTATATTAACCAACCGCAATCTAGTATTCTACTATATTGATCGATTCAATCTATGCAAACATTCATAAATTGCGTTAATTTTGAGATTGCTAAAACATTGATAAATTGAGTTAATTTTGATATAAAATCCAATTTTATCATTCTATGTTAGCATTGTAAAAGCATAACTTGGTCTAGCTATAAAATTAGCAAAGATAAAGAAGTCGTCCGATATCAAATCCTCCTAGTTAGAACTCTTCACCCTCCCCTTGCCAACCCAAAATAAGTATTATCTATACAAATTTATTGTTATACAGTGTTAAAACTGTATCAGGTGAGACCTAATGGTGTATGGATTAATGAAAAGACCAGAAATGAAAGGGAAAGCATCATGTGAGGACAACAAATACCTAGAATTCAGCATTGAATCAAGGACATATAACATAAGTAAAGACGATCCATAAATAGCAGAAAGAAGTGGCCCATCATCCCCCACGACAAGGATACCCATGAATTGAAAGGCGCCACTATCAATTCTACTTTTATATATGTATTAAATAACTTTGTAAAGTTATTAAAGTATAAAAACAACTCACAAAAAATTGTTATTGGCAGTGCACTAAATGCTATTAATAGAATAATTATATAATTTTTAGTAAAAAATAGTCATAAATTTTATAAAATTACTATGAAAATAAGACTTTTACACTATTGTTTTCATAATAAAGAAATTGTTATTTTTGAAAGAAATTGTTAGGAATTATTGTTTATGAAGCTATCACAAAAAAAGAATGTCGACTAAATAAGTTTAAACTTTCAATTTAGTTGTACCTTGTAGTAGAAGCTTTATTTAGAAATGTTTTTGGCATAAAAGATAATTTTCACTAACATTAAAAATAATTATATTTAATCCATACTCATGTAGAAGTTAATAAAATACTTTTCGGATAAAAATATTCATCAAATTTACGCTACAAGCCTATTTGAGATTGCTTATTTTGAAAAAATAAATACTTTTTTTTGTTTTGAAAATGCACTTTTTTAAAATCTGAAGGGTGTTTGGCAACATCAAAAAGCATTTTTTATTAATAGTAAAAGCTATTTTTCTACTTATAAGTGGAAGTAGAAATTTGATGCATCTGATTATAAGTAGAACCAAAATCAAAAACTTAAAATTTTTAGGATAAAAATACCCCTATTTAAAGATTAAAATTACATCACACTCTATCATCTTTCAAAACCCTAACCCTTTATCCAACCAATTTCGTCCTTTTTGGTAATTTGACAAAAAAAGCACTTTTCTTAAATACTGATAAAACGCTAACAATAATAAAATAAACGCTTCTTACTGGTTGAGCCAAACACAAACTGCTTCTTCAAAACAGCAGTTTTCACACAAGTGTTTTTACAAAAAGTGTTTTTAAAATAAATAATTTTGTTACAGTAATCCCTAATAGGCTCTATGTCACTGAAACTAGAAGTAAAGATAATTTTGCACAAGAGTGAGGAAAGACCATAGAAACACTAAAAGAATAATCACCTAAAATATTTTACATTAAAGAGTGGGTCTTGGATTTAAACTCTTGCCACTGTCATATAAGCGCAAAGATATTTACCACTGTGTAAGTGTTTAGAATCCCACTAAAACTAAAAGATATAAAATGACCTACGCTGCCACAGTGTTTAATCTAATTTTTACTATGATACGTATTAAAATAATTTTTAAGCATTCGAAAACAGTATTTTTATAAGGTAGCTCCGTATATAAGTAAATCTGCTTATATTTTACCCTCTCAGGTCTAATTTTAATCGGAGTGTTTTTAAGATACTAAGTTATTATTATTGTTGTAAAGTTTTTAATCAATAGAATGGACCAAAAGTATAGTTTACATATCATTATTAATTATAGGCTCTTTAATTCGTCTTTCACTCGGTTGCAACAACACCACTTCAAAGTTCACCAACTCCAATGATTGACCTCTCCTCTAACACCCAAATGTAATTATAATATAGCCTTGGCCCTGAAATAGTCCATTCTTACAACAAACAAAATTCATTCATGAATCTTAAGAAAATAATAATAAAAGTATTTTCTTTTTTTATAAGAATTATGGTCAATATTTTTATGTAGTTCTATAAATATAATAATCTTAATCCAGAGTAATATATTACATTGCATTTAAGTTGATCTTAAATATCATAATATAAAATATATTTATAGGATAATATTATTGTAATGGTGAAATTGTTATCATCAGAGTAAAATTATAATTTTTAAGAAAATTTTATGGATCCAATTATTTGTAAGTCAAGTCTTTGCTGTAGCAATAATTATTTTTATCCTATCAATAATAACTCCATATTTATTATTCTCAAATAATCTTCTGTAAAAGTAAACCAGTCTTTCTATACTGTATCCTTTGGGTAGGATTAAATATTATTAAATGCATTTAATTATTAAATAATTAATTACAATTATTAAAACAGTTACACTATTATCAAGGTACTTAATATAGAAAGCCTTAAATGATAAAAAATAAATACTTTTATTATTCCATCTCTATTAATTAACTTCGTTCATTATGCATTAATTCAACACTACAACAAAAAATATAAATCGTGGCCATATTAAAATTATATATATATATGTATATATATTTATATATACACACACACACATTGACTTATCATAAAAGATATATATTTATATATTTATGTTAAAAAATACAACTCAGTCTTTAAAATATGAAGATAAAGAAGAAGAATATACATTGACTTATCATAAAAGATATATATTTATACATTTATGTTAAAAAATACAACTGAGTCTTAAAAATATGAAGATAAAGAAGAAGAATATAACTTTATTAATTGAACTTTTATTTGATATTTGTTAATTATAATATTGATAGCTAGAAGAATGACACATAATGAAAAATAAGATACTAAAATAAAAAATTTATGAATTAATATTTATGTTATTTTTTTACCTGAGGAGAACAGCGAGGAGGAAGGTAATAACAGGGAGGCAATTGGTGGTGGCAGCAGCCAAAGTTGCTGACGTGTAAATTAGGGCCACCCCATACACATCCAAGCTCAATGTTATCCTGAAATATTTTTTTGACCCCGTTAAAGTTTAAGATATATAAGCCTAAAATTATTATAATAAAAGTAATTTAATTAAATTTAGCAGTAATAATTTATTAAGAGTTACATTATTAACATACTTATTTTAAATCTTAGTAATGCTTATTTTTAATATTGAAATCGAAATACAAATGATGAGATGAATATGCATATTATTTATCATAATAAATTATGGAATATAAGAACATATTAATATAAAGACATGTTTTTGTATTATGCAATAATTATAACTTTTCAACTGTGTGTCATTTTTGTGATTAAAAAAAAAAAAAATTTCAACTTTTAAGATTGATAATAAATTTTTTAAAAGTTAATGCCTTGGGAATATAATCAGCCAGTTAGGAAAACAATTTTTTAATATGAAAGGGCTTTTTTAAACTTTAAAATAATGGACGAGTACCAGAATTATTTTATAAACTAAGTAAAGCACTTACCCACAAAACGAAATAAAGAAAATCTTGCAGAATGTCCTGAAAGACAGAGGTGGGGCATTTTTCCTGTACGTCACAATGAATAAACACGAGTGCCAAAATAACTCAATAACTCTTATCAAATAATAAATTTCATTTCAGTGCTTATATTTTCCGAATGATGGGAATTCATCCTTAGTTATACTCCAAACAGGAAAAGTAAATTGGCCAAATATTCTCAGCATTATACAACAACAACAACAATAACAGTCCCAATGCCACGGTGGCTCCCGCACTAAGCAGGGTCTGGGGGGTGGATGTACGCAGCCTTTCCCCTTTCGGGTGGAAGAGAGGCTCTTTTCGAGGACTCCCATCCTGAATATCGAGTCATCAAGAGAACATGGCATTCTCAACACTATGGTGATATATATATATATATATATATATAAATAGAGAGAGAGAGAGAGGCTGAAATGCGAATTAAAGTTCTGTAAGAATATAAAAAAAAAATTTAATCTACACAATTGGATATTAATTAAGATTAGTCAATGGTTCTAAGATGCTCATCGTATTCGGAGCCCTACCACCACCGCCACCCACCATTGCCGCTGCCACTGCTCCTCTCCGTCACCCCGCCACTGCCACTGCTCCTCTCCGTCACCCCGCCACTGCCACTGCTCCTCTCCGTCACCCCGTCACTGCCACCCATCTCTCTCTCCATCCCATCTTAAATCCCAATTGTCACCGCCGGCGCCTCCCGCCACCACTGCCTGCGACGGTGGGTTGTGGTGGTGGTGACCGTAGGAATCTAAGATGAGATGGAGAGAAACAGATGGGTGGTAGTGGTGGTGGCGGCAGTGGCTGTGGTGACGAGCGTAGAGATCTAAGATGGGTAGTGGTGGTGGGAGTGGCAGTGGTGGCGGTAGTGGTAGGGCTCCGGATATGATGGGCTTTTTAGAACCATTGATCAATTTTAATTAAAATACAACTGTGTAGATTTAATTTTCTAATATTCTCACAGAACTTCCATTCTCATTTCAGCCGCTCCCTATATATATATATATATATGGAGCCCGCCTATGTAACATATTATCAAAAACATTTTTTATGTTATTATTTTCCTAATAAAAATGTACTTAATTCACCTCTATAGTACCATAGAAAAAAAATAAAAAAAGGAAAGTACTGTACCATTATCAACTTAACTTAGATATCTAATTTATGTATTTAATTACATAATACTAAAAGACTAGTATTAATAATTATTTTTTACAGGTTGATTATATGCCCCTATAAATTATTTAAAATATATGAGAAAAAGTAACAGAAGACAAGAAAGAAGCTACAAAAAGCTCCATCTGATTGGGAGATAGTAAATATTTTTTTCAGCCACTTTCATTGTTTTATTTAAAGCCCTAACAGATTATAGATGATTAAAAAAAGGGAAAAAAAAAAACATGCTAGTGGATAGCACACAAAAGAAGTTCCTTGTTATAAAATTTAACAAGACAACTCGTAATATAAAGACATATACTCCCATTGGGACGATAATGTTGCCTGACTTATGAAAACAAATATCAAATAATACGCCAACCTCCAAGGATCCACAATGCTATAGATACCCTCAGTTTATATTTAATACATGAAATTAGAAATCATTGACACATGTAAATCAAAATGTAAGATGACTCTATTTTGCGTTAGTTGTTAGTTTTTGGCTATTAATTGATAGCGGAAAGTTGTCAGCTATTAGCAGACCGATGAAAATTAGTTGTTCGTAAGTAAGCTAATTAGATTATTACTAACAAATTGTTAAGAACTCTAGATATGAGTTTAATAAGAATCTCATATAAAAGTTATGAGAGAGAATATATTAATATATAAAACTAAAGAGTTACTCCATCTAATGCTAATTGGTTTAAAATGGAGCCCATTAAGGTTATATATGGATCTCATTTATATCAACTCTGCAGGTAGGGCTTAATGCCATGGTGAAATTGAACTTGGTATTAGAACGGCTGAATAATCTTGGACTCCTATATATTTGATGCGTCATATCCTAAACAAGAGGGGTATGTTGGATCCAGTTGCAAGTTATTGTCATTTGGACTACAGAATGTGAGAGCACAATTGAAGAAGACTCACATGCGGAAGGGAGTATTAAGGACTTCACATATGAATCCAGTAACAATTCGGCATTAGAGTTGTAAGAAAAAATAGACTAAGGTACAAATATAGAATGCTATTGTACCTAATATCAATTAATTTTAGGATAAAATTCTACTAAAATTTATACGTGAAACCCATACACGTATGCCAATTTTGTGGGGTGGGCCTAACATGTTATCAAAGAAGAGAAAAAGTGCATGTTTCTTACTAGTCCTTCAAATTAACAAATTGAAATAAACAACTTCTATTTTGAGTTGTCTACATTTATAGGCTAGTTAAGATGGATGTATGAATCATTATATCAGTGGCCCTCGGGCGTCTTTTTGTTCCCAAAAAAAAAAAAAAAAAAAAAAAAAAATCATTATATCGGTCACGATCTGTGTGGAAGTTCGCGTGGACATGCTAGATAACAAATTGGAAATATATTAATATTAAATTGTACTAATTAACACATTTACATTGAGGATAGTTAAATATTAGATTTTTCATTAATATGAATATTATTTTTACTATTTAATTACAATTAAAATTTCAAATTTTTTTATATACATGTAAAAGTAAATATCAAATGGTCATATATTGTACAAATTAAAAAAAGATAAATATACATAAAGTTTATAATTTGATGAAAAAAGGAGGATAGTTAAGTTTGTTAATTTGAAGAAAAAAGTACGGTTGATTAAGTTTTATAACTTTTCAAAATCTTGTCGCGACACGCTAAAGTTACTGAAAATATTGCCTGAAATTTTTTTAATAATTTCAGCTTTTACATATTTGATCAACCAAAATTATAGAGAAATGCTATAACCAAATAAAACCAAATAGAATTTACATCTTTGTGGACACGCTTTTTGTTTTCTATGACTCCCAAAATACTCAATTACGTGCATAAATTCTATAAGTAGAGCAATTTTGGGGCAAAAATCCTTACCATTCGAAAAAAAAAGCAAAGGGGGCTAAGAAGACAGCAGCAACAGCCTGGCGATAGAAGACGAATATGAAGTTGTTCAGTCCAGCAGTAAAGGCAGCCTTTGAGAGGATGAACATACCCGCGTATACGGATTGTATTAGCAACACTGCTGCATAAGCCTTCTTGCCTTCCATTTTTTTTCTTTATTATTTCAATTTTTGTTACAAGTTGTAGTTTTGTGATTTAGTATGGTTTTGGTGTCTTGCTCAGTTTTCAAGTGAACTAATTATATATAGAAAGTTCAGAGTTGAAATGTGGGGAATATAGACGGGGTCCTTTTAGTGGAACGTGCGCAGTGAGGATCCAAATAAAGTTAAAGTATGCTTTATATGTTGATAAAGGGTCCATACAAGAAAGAGTTTTAAGAATGGTTATTGCTGGGAATATTTTAATATGTGCGGAAATGAATAATATACTCGGATCTCAATCGAATCAAATACCACGACAATGACGAGAAACAATCGGACTAAAAGAGAAACGAAACAATAGACACAGCGATTTACGTGGAAACCCCTTTACAATCGAAAGAGGAGAAAACCATGGGCGAAGAGCGGAGCTTTTATTATTGAAACAAAAGAAGAAGAAGAATTACAGTATTCTCTCACACACTCAATTTTATTGGTTGTGGCGCCGCAATAGGGAAACCTCTCTTTTGACTTGGATAATAAATATGACGTACCCTACGTCCGTATTTATAGATGCGCGTAAACCCTGTTTCCCGATCGATCGGCCCGCTCGCTGTAAGCTTCCCTATTTTACGTAACATTCCCGATCGATCGAGCTCCACCCGATCGATCGGGCTCTCCACGGCCCTTCTCCTTAATGTGACCAGTAATTTTGAGACATATACCTAACATAATAAAATTTATAATATTTGGTCTTTTATATGGAAACTAAAGAATGGAAGGAAATTTTTGTACATTCATTGAATGAGTAAACTTTAATACAATGAGTTTGTACTTAAGGACAGAGAAATTAAAGATGGTAAAGTACAACTATAGCCGTAACATAATAATCCAGGTTTGACTGGTAAAGAGGATAAAACCCTAGGAGCTAGGTGACTTTGAGATAAATATCTCTAAGATATGATATTTCCTACTATACCTCGTCAGTCTGGATGGGGGAAGTCATATGAACATCATTCTTATGATAGTGAAAGGACTCTCGGTGAAAATGTCTACAACCTTTTTTAGTAGTAGGAGTGTGTCACACATGGAGATCACCTTTCAAAACTTTCTCCCTAACCTAGACATATGCTTGGTATGGTAATTGCAGACACGATTGGCAATGAGGTGAGAAGTAAAAACAGTGTTAATATACAATGAATGCATTAGAGAGTGAATTCAATCACTCTCAACAACACCTTGGCTCACTGCTCACAACTCAGACTCGGTGGTGGAATTTGGAAATTGTAGCTTGTTTCTTAATGTGCTAGAAGATGAGATCGGGCTCAAGAAAGGTTGCATTGCCCGTGGTGGGAAAATTGTATTTGATAACCTCCCCAATTGTCATAAGCTAAGACAGCTGCAGTTATACAAGATCCTCGGAGGATAGAGAGACCATAATCAGTGTGCTTTTTAGGTAGCGTATGATACGCTTTGCAACCTACTAGTGACCAAACCTGGGAACATGGTTAAACTAGGAAATAAGGTTAACAACATAGCATATATCAGAATGGGTCATAATAAGTACTGAAGTGCAATGACCACAATCCTACTCAATGCCATACTTAAGTAAATCCCCTTCATTATGGAGAGCTTTGCTCAGAAAAGGTCCTATTCAGTATTACAACATGCATGTTGTGTACAATAGCAGATCAATACTGTATTTGTCTTTGGATAAAAATAGGCCGGAGGCCTTGCCTTTTACCTAAATGCCTTGAAAATACTAAAGGCGGCCATGGTCATTCATTCCAAAGTGAGTGGAAAGTGTGTTGATGATGTTACGGATATTATCGGTGTTGGTACATAACTGTGAGCATTATATCATCAATGTAAAGCAATAAGCAAAAAAGGGTATGGGGCACAATCAACCCTACTACATACATATCCAAGACATTAGAGAAAATTATTGAACAGATAAAGCCACACACAAAAGTCCTAATTAAGACCATAGAGTGTCCTATCTAGTCGACATACATGGTCTAGGTATTTAGGTTGAAAAA
The DNA here is from genome assembly GCA_018398585.1 of Simmondsia chinensis. Classification (NCBI taxonomy): domain Eukaryota; kingdom Viridiplantae; phylum Streptophyta; class Magnoliopsida; order Caryophyllales; family Simmondsiaceae; genus Simmondsia; species Simmondsia chinensis. Next base: position 27,805,191 of record JAGTTD010000002.1, on the reverse strand, counting down.
ATCCTTATGGTTGATGCAAGTAGGTTTCTTTCTCTAGGAAGTCATGTAAGAAAGCCAATTGGGAGGCAACTTCCCAATGAGACAATTGGCTTGAAAAGTCTTGTAGAACTTCAAACCCTCCATTAATATATTCGTTCATATAATCTTGTACTCGTGTATGCGGTCGAGGATCGGTTTCACCTACCATAATGAAAGTTAGCCACCTACTACAGACATATTTCTTAACAACACTATAATCTGAGCCATACATGTTTAACAATGCTTCCCATATTTCTTTTGCTATTTTCATGTTACTGTAAATTTGGTATGCGGCACTGTCATGTAGTGAAGAAACATTCCTCTACATGTTCTATTATCTTTATCGAAGTCCTTATTATACCTTGGCGGGGCTCTATCGTTAAAGAGATTGTAATGAACCCCTATTTGGCCCTGAAGAACTCCATCTTATTAGCTTACATCTTATAGTTCTTCCCAACCAGAAGCTCAGTTTTTGCCTATCAGGAATAACAAAACTCTTGTGCATCATATTGTGATTACTCATTTAACATAAACGACTTAAATTATTGGAAAAATAATGATAAATTGGTGATCAAAATATAACTTTAGTACAATCAGAAGTAAGCTTGAGGTCAATTATTTGATCTTAAGAATTACAAATGAAAAGCAGAAAAGGCGGAAGGGTATAAAACAGTAAAGAAAGAATAGATCAAAGAATTGTCATAATGTCGTGGAGACCTTCATAGCCATAAGTCATTTATGTGCTCACACAGGTACAATAGGACTAATGGCACTCCGACCCCTTGGGGTAACGCAACGCCCACCTCAGTAGTTTAATCCATGGCCATGGGCTGGAGCATGCCACAACTTGCTCAGTAATGGAAGAAATACTTGCACAACTCACCAAAGAGTGGAATTTATAGATGAAATACTTTCACATTAAAGAAAAGATAATGGCCTAAAAATTCGGCATAAATTAGGAAATTGACGAGTAATAAGGAAATAAGAATCAATCCTTAGTTATGGCAACAATAGTTATAGAAAAATTGGGAGTTGACAAAAACAAAAACATATACTTGAGCTCGGAGTAAGGATAACATCATGAGGTAGCACCCTCGAGATTAGGCAGGGCAAGCCCAAGCTTGCAACCTGCAGCACTATGCAAAGACAAGAACTGACCTCGAGTTTGTTTAGACAGCTCAAATAAATACAATGGCTGTAAAACTAAAATTTCATGTTAGAAGAAGTCATCAACGCAATGCGATGCGTCGGAGCAAGGCATGCACAAGTGTCGCCAGCATGCCCATTTTAGGTGAATAAGACTTTACGAAGGATTAGGAGAAGGAGGTATATAAATTAGATTCCCCTCCTATTTTTTTGCTATATGGGATTAAGACAACTTACAAATTGAACAAAATTAAAGCACACTGCCCAAATTGTAACACCTGATACATATAGCGAAACATAATATAAAACATAGTATTAATTCATTATTCTATATATTTTAGGATTATTTACTCCAAAGGTCTTTATATTTTACCCATTGTGTTAGTTTGGTCCTTGTACTTTTAATTGTGTCAATTTAGTCCCCGAACAATTACAAATGTGTCAATTTAGTCCTTTTGTGCAAATTCAAGTTATGTTAATAATGTAATTTTAATGATAAAATTATGTTAGATGCAAGTAACTTATTATAAATTCATTTGTTTACTCAATTTAACCCAATTCGTGGTCAAACCATTAACAATTTCTTCAAAAATTTAACATAATTTTTCTCTAAGGATCAGATTAACACATTTTGAATTGTACAATGACTAAATTGACACAATGGATAAAATGAAAGGACCTTTAGTATAAATAACTTTATATTTTAATAATATTCCATTGCATATGTAAGGGCTCTCTAACGTTCCTCTGACGTTCTGTTATGTCGCTGACACCCCTTCCCCCCCCCCCCCCCCCCCCCCCCCCCCCCCCCCCCTTCGTTGAAACCCCCCCCGGCATCCTCGCCGACCCCCACAGGGCCACCTCCACCTCTAGTGACGCCACCTAGACGGCGATGATTCAATGCCGGTTACCGCGCACCAACTATGACTATCACCACCTCGTCTCACCGACCTCGCACCACACCCACCCATCCACACCACCCGACCTCGAACACCACCACCACTAGCTACACCACCACCTCGCACCACACCCACCCATCGACACCACCCGCCCTCGAACCCCACCACCGCGACTGTACCGACGCATCCCCCCCATCGACCTCGAACCTCACCGAACCTCACCACCACCTCGCCTCACCCAAGCACCCACCACCTTGCCTCACCGATCTCGAACCCCACCACCACCTCGCCTCACCGACCTCGAACCCCACCACCACGTCGCCTCACCCATGCAATCACCATCTCGAAAACCACCACCATCTCGCCTCACCCACGCACTCACCACCTCGCCCACCCCACAACCACCTACCCGCCACCAACACCACCACCCCCCCACATTGAACTCATACCAACCAAGAACCACCCCTCCACCTATGAATCACCCACTACCACCACCACACCACCCTATACCTAAACCTAGAACTACACATAAACATAAACTACACCCACTCTAGCTAGACCATAACCCTAATCTCACCCAACCTAGGCTAACCCGAAAGACCAACCCTAACCCAAACGAGATACCACCGCTACAGCCTGTAGCCTGCAACCCGAGGCCACAAGCGGGCACAGGTAAGTATTAGACAGGTCATAGTCCCGACTAGGCACCTGCACCAGGTTTGATCTATCCTTGACTACTGTAGGGAAGTATTTAAGTGTTTAATTACTGTTGTTGGGTATTAGTATTTTGTATCGTTGGGTACTTTTCATTTGGTTCTTTCTCCTTTCATTATTTTGAATACTATGATCTCTGATTGTGGTGGTACTTTCGTGCATTTATGCTATAATAAGCTTCTGGTCTATGTTGATCACTTACCCGTGATAGTCGCACCTAGTGGATGAACGGTACCAGTTATGGAACTCAGAGATTGAGGCCATCTTCAAAGAGGTTGGGGAGGGGGAGGGCGAGGCAGAAGGGGACAGGGAACTTGAGACTAGGGACACTAAATGTCGGTACACTAACGAAGAAGAGTTTCGAGGTGGCCCAAATGATGATGAAGAGAAAGATCAACATCCTTTATCTGCAAGAGACTAAATGGGTTGACACGAAAGCCGGGGATGTGCTAGGGCACAAGCTCTGGTATGCGGCCAAGGTTAGAGGTAGGAATGGAGTTGGTATCATTGTGGATAGCAGCCTCAAGGATAAAGTAGTCGGTGTATCAAGGGCTGGTGATAGGATTATAAGTATCAAGATGGTCCTAGATGGAGAAGTATTGAATGTAATCAGTGCCTACGCACCTTAAACGGGACTAACAAAGCATGAGAAGGCAACATTCTGGGAGGGCTTAGACACAATGATGCAAGGCATACCCCAAGCCGAACAAGTGATGATTGGTGGCGATTTTAATGGGCAAGTTGGCGTGACGGAGGACGGTTATGCTTCGTACCACGGAGGATTCGGTTTTGGAACCAGGAATGCAGAGGGCAAAGCCATACTTGACTTCGCGGTCACATACGACCTAATGGTGGCCAACACCTTCTTCAGAAAGCATGAGCAACACATCATCATGTACCAAAGCGGTGGGACAAGAACACAGATTGAGTACATACTATTAAGGAAAATGGGGCAAAAGATTGCAGGGATTGCAGGGCTACTCCAGGAGAAGACCTGTTTACACAGCATAGGGTGCTGTGGGCGAATAAAGGTCCAAGAAGAGGGCCAAAAGAATCTGCAAACCCGCGCAGATGCATACCTGCTGGAGGGACTTGAAGGGGGAGAAGTATGTGGTATACAAGGAAAGAGGGGAGGCCGAGCTCGAGTGGGAATTCAAGGGAGATACCAACCAGATGTGGAACCAACTAACCCAAAAGATCAGAGGACTGGCACGGGAAGTTCTCGGCATGTCAAAGGGAAGGGTACCAAGCAACAGAGAGTCCTGATGGTGGTGTAAGGAGGTCCAAGAGAATATTAAGGCGAAACGAGTTTGTTTCAAAGAGTGGGATCATAGTAGAGATGAGGATAAGCGACATCGGTATCTGAGAGCCAAGAGATAAGCAAAGAGAGCAGTTAGATAAGCACAATCAAGAGCTTATGAGGACTTCTACAAAAGGCTGGAGACTAAGGAGGGTGCGAGAGACCTATATAGAATCGCCAAAGCTAGAGAAAGGAAGACTAGGGACTTGGATAGAGTACAATGCATAAGAGGGGAAGATGGACAGGTACTTGTGGAAAGGAAATTGATTAAGGCTAGGTGGAAAACGTACTTCCACAAGCTGTTCAACGAACAAGGAGGAATAGAGGTATCCTTAGGTGATCTTCAAACATCTGAGGAGCATCAAAACCATTGTTACTGTGGGCAAATTAGCCCCAAGGAAGTCAAGGAAGCCCTGAAATTCATGGGATGGGGTAAAACAGTTGGCCCAATTGGCATACCCATAGAAGTTTGGAAATGCCTTGGGTAGAAGGGTGTCAGTTGGCTGACTAAGCTATTTAACCAAATCCTTCTAGGGGAAAAGATGCCTGAGGAATGGAGGAAGAGCACAGTGATCCTGATATATAAGAACAAAAGCGACATTCAGAGTTGCGCCAACTATTGGGGTATCAAACTAATGTTCCACACTTTGAAAATTGTGGGAATGGGTCTTAGAGAGGAGGTTAAGCCAATCGACAGAGGTGTCCGAGAACCAATTGGGATTTATGCCCGGCAAATCGACAATAGAAGCCATCCACATCCTAAGGCGAACGATAGAGCAATACAGGGAGAGACAAAAGGACCTCCACATGGTTTTTATTGATTTAGAGAAGGCATATGATAGAGTGCCAAGGGAGGCCCTTTGGAGAGTTTTGGACAAGAAAGGCATCCTCGTGCCATACATACGAGCCATTAGAGACATGTATGAGGAGGCATAGACTATGGTGCGTACAGTGGACGGGGAGATAGACGCCTTCCTAATAATAGTAGGGATACACCAGGAGTCTTCCTTGAGCCCCTATTTGTTCATTCTAGTTATGGACGAGCTCACTAGGCACATCTAGGGATGTGTACCTTGGTGCATGCCTTTTGCAGATAACATAGTGTTGGTGGGGGAGTCGCGGGAAGGGGTAAATGAGAAGCTGGAACTGTGGCGAGGGGTACTAGAGTCCAAGGGTTTATGACTAAGCAGAGCCAAGACTGAGCACATGGAACTCAAGTTCGATCCCTCCACCATGCCTAGCCGAAAAGACATCAAGAGTGGATCTGAGGCCACAGCAAAGAAGGAGAGCTTTAGATACTTGGGGTCCACGATACAACACAACGACAAAGTTGACGAGGATGTCAACAACCGGATTAAAGCGGGACGACATAATTTGAGGATGGCATCCGCGGTACTTTGTGATAGAAAGTTCCCCTTGAAGCTAAAGGGAAGATACTATAAGGCGGTTGTGAGGCCAACCATGACGTATGGGGCGGAGTGCAGGGCGATGAAACAACAGCACACACAGAAGATGAAGGTGGCAGAGATGCGAATGCTGAGGTGGATGTGCGGACATACAAATAAGGATAGGATCAGAAACAATGTCATAAGAGGCAAATTGGGCATAACTCCCATTGAAGATAAACTGAGGGAGCAACGTCTGAGGTGGTTCGGACATGTTAGAAGGAGACCGGACAACGCTCTAGTAGGGAGATGCGAACATGCCCTTACTACACTGGGCAGGAGAGGAAGAGGCAGGCCAAAGAAGAGATGGCTAGAGACGATCTGACAAGACCTCACCCACCTAAACCTTGGGGAGGAGATGGCCTTAAATAGGGCCTAATGGAGGGCTAGTATAGGGGTTATAGATGCTCCAGTTGGAGTAGGATAGTCTAGCTTTCTAGTGCTAGGCCTTGACATCCTCCTGGTGCACTTAAGTTGTGTACCTGCTCTCATGAGCTACTGCTTGCCTACCTATCCATTGATTTCTACTTGATGTGGCTTGTTTTATGTTTGTTGTTTTGCTCGTTGTGTGTTTTACCGTACTCATTCTTTGTTGCTTTCCTACTACCAGGTCCCATGCTCTATGCTACGGACCAGCTTCTTAGGTTGGGGTTTCTCGGAAACATCCTCTCTTCAGGGTAGCCCCCTGAAGGGGGAAGGCTGCATACATCTACCCCCCCAGACCCTGCTTTTGCGGGAGCCCTTGGAGGCACCGGGTTTGTTGTTGTTGTTGTTGTTGCCACTGCATATGTTTGACATTTAAATTGAAGTGGTATAATTCTGGCATTGGATGGTCTTTTATGATCAAAATATGGGAGTTAGCAAGGATGGCAAGGCTCGTTTCCCCACTTAGCTTGCTTTTAATGATAGAAAAAAAGAAAGTGCATGTAAGATTGTCCTGTATTGATGTGATAATACTATACATAATCAATCAAAGCATGCTTAGATAGGGGAATAATATCTTGTATATACCTTTTTTTTAACACCTTTTGTGCATTTTACATTACAATCAATTTTTGATTAATAAAATATCGTTATTGTTGTGCAAAGTCATCGTATCAAGCACCACGGAAGCGAAAAAGAACAAAAACAACCAAACAATCAACACCAATATTTACATGGAAACCCTCTCTTAACTACAAGAAAAAACTAAGGAGCCCAAATGGGTGCCTCATCCATTATGAAATTTATGAATTATAATCTCTAATTATTATCCACAAACCCCATATACAATCATCATCATCAATGTGGCTACTGCATGGCGAGTCACCAATTCTCTTACAATGTAACTACTACATGGCAAGTCACTAATCTTCTTAAAATGTAGCTGCTACAAGGTGAACAACCAACTCTCCTCAATGTAGCTTTTGCATGGCAAGCCATCAATCCTCTTCAACGTTGCTTTCGAATGAGGAAGCCATATAAACTCTTTCATCTCTCAACCAAAAGCCTCTCAATCAAACCATCAAAAAAAAAAAAAAACAAAAGAAAAAAGAACTCTCAACTTCAATTGCTTCCCCTGCTCGGTGCCCCACTAGGCACCTGTTTACAAGCCCCACAAATACCTCACATTTTTCTTCACATATTTTGCTCTCATCTTTAACCCTCAGCCTTAAGCGCTATTTGTAATTAAGTTACCTAAATCTAATCTGATTCAAGATATCAAATCAAAGTTATTTAGGAAAGTCATTCTAAATCACATCTCACATAAATCTCAAAGAACTCAAATCCCAAGCAAATCTAAATCAAGTCTCATCAATATTTAGTATTGAGCTAAAGAATATCCTAACAATTATTTTATAGGATAAAAGAAGGTAAACCAATATCCTAAGAAGGGCTACCAATGTCAAAGGGAGAAGGAGGTGAGATTAGAATCCAAGATCTCATGTGTAGGGTGAATAACATAATTGTTGTACCGAATCTAACCTAATCAATACAATTGATTGGGTGGAAAAAAAGAAGGAAAGAAACATCTCTAGATGATGGGCACATTGAGTGGACTCTACCTCATCGCCAGCTTAGGAATGCCATTACACAAAACTTTGGAGGTAGACCCTTCTTAAAGAAGGGACCCTACGGAGCCTTATTTACCTTATTAAAAAAAGTTCTTTTTTACTTTAAAAATAAAGGTATCCCAAAAACATATCATATTTGAGAAAAACGAACGGTGACACAATACTTTTAGATATATAAGACGGCAAATTTTCTGAAAAAGGGGAAGGATAACATATTTTACTGGACAAGAAAAAAAATGACTTGTTTGTGGTTTTTATTATCATGTATCACGTCATCTGATATGATTCAACAATTCAATACTCCAATCAACGCAATACAATCCACAATAGCTCAATCCAATGGAAATTGCATTAATATCAGTATAATATGAGCTAATTACAAGTACAAAGCATAATAGTATGTTAGTATAAGTATGAGAAACGGGATTTGGGAGAAGAGGAAGAATAGGACTTGGATGAAGAGAGATAATTGAGAGATAGGGAAAGAGAATTGTATTCATCAATCAACATAACCCTTTTCTAATGCTAGAGGCCTTATTTATACTTCTACTAATTGGCCCATAAATGATAACTAAATAACAGTAATTAAGCAGATGAGTCACAAGTGCGAGTCACGGGTGAGTCATAAGGTAAGTTGCAGGCCCAATAGTCTGCCGCGTCACACATCGGCCCATTAGTTGGTGCATCAAATGCAACTTTTGCATCAACACCCGCAGCCCAAAATGACCCTTGTCGCCAAGGGTAAAAGCAAGGGAAGCGATGTTGGAGGTCATACAAATAGTATCAAGCTTCACCCTTTGGAGAGTGATTGACCCACTGAATGAGCACCTGTGTTGTCGCTTGGTGGTACCTTTTCATGAAACTACGGGCAAGGCATGTCGTTATGCCGAGATGGAATTTGAGGAGGGCAAGTGTTGGGAAGCGGAATACTGATCAAAGAAATCGAAAAGCAATGCTTTAGGAGAGATAAAGGAATTGTGTGAATGATTTGAACATTAGTTAGATCCAGCTTGCAAGCTACTGATCCAATGCAATCGAGAATCTTGAAAGGCCCAAAAAAATAGGGAGAAAGTTTAAGAAAGTTCTTGTTCTTGATGCTATGCTGAATGTAGGATTGAAGCTTAAGCCAAATAGAATCACCAACCTCGAAATCACGATCCTTGCGATGGCGATTAGCCCATTGTTTCATTCTATTCTGGGCACAGTGAATGTGGAATTTTAACTAAGCAACTGTAGCTTCATGAGCTTGGAGGCTGTAGTCAACAACCTCAACAGTTAGTTCTCCTAGAGGGTATGACACATGAACAAGGGAGGTTGGCCATACAAAATCGTGTATGCCATAGTATGGGATGCGCTATGGAACAATGTATTTTGCCACCATTCGACTAATAGTTGCCACTTGCTCCCACCATGAGGCATTTCCCCTGCCATACATCCTAGGTATGTCTCGGGGTAGTGGTTTAGAACTTCATCCTGACCATTTGACTCGGAATGATATGAGGATGAAATGCTAAGTTGTGTTCCTAGGCAAGAAAAAAGTTCTTGTCACATCTAGTGAAGATAGGGTCATTGGGAGAGATAATGTTTCATAATTGGTCATTCAGTTTGAACATTAGTGTTGTTATGAATTGGTCATTGAGTTGGTGTTTCTTTATGTATGATGCATATAATGCATGTTGTGGTACTTGTCTTAAGCATTGGGAGAGATATGTTTCATAATTGGCCATTGAGTTTGAAGATTAGCGTTATTATGAATTGGTATATAACCATGTTGTGGAATGAATACATTTGTGCAAACAAATGATTGCATGAAGGGAATAGAAATATCAAAAATAGTGTGTCAAATTTATTTGTTCTCTTTTTGTTGATGACAAAGGGATAGAGAAGTTGATGTTTGCTTGATACTGAATGTAATGAAAATTGTGCTTGCTTGTGTTATGGTAAAAATAATGTTGATATTAAGCTTTTGAATGCTTCATTTCCAAGATAATCAACACAGCAGGAGACAATTGTCTTTGAATTTTAACTTGCCATAGCTCTATGAGTTGATATGAAATGGGAATTTCCATGATTTTATTAGTCAATACTTTCATGGTGAATTTTATACTTCAAGTTTACACCAAACTTTTGTCATCATTGAAAGGGGGAGATTGTTGGCCCTAAAGGCAATGTACAATGAAATTTTGATGATAATAATTATTTAGCGAGTCATTGTATTTAATTATTCTAACCTTGTTGAAAGTGACTCATACGAAGGCAAAATAAAATAAAAAATGACCATTAAGGCACCAAACATTGGAATATGATGGATCAAGAAGAAAATGATCAAAGCTGTAAGAAGATTCAACCAAAATCAAGAGAATGAGATCCATGTCCAAGCACTTCGAGTCGTTTGTTTTCATTTTTTAGAACTTTGGATCATGATATATCAGTTGAGTCAAATCTCAATATTGATATGTGATGCACTAACAATTTTTTAAAAATATTTTAAAATTTTTATTTCTAAATCTTATTTGAAAACAATCAATTCAAATTGAAGCCTATTAAATTTTTTATTAAAAATATTTTTTAAATTGATACTATGGAAAGCATGCCAAAAAATAACAAGATCAAAAATTTTATTTGAGTGATATCTTAGCATGGCTTGAAAATCAGTCGTTCATATGAATATACCAAACATGAAAATTAATTTTAAAAAAAGCTAATAAGATAAATCAATCAATCAAGCTCAATGGCCAAAATTGTTCAAATCCATCCAAACATGCTGAGTGTCGACACACAAAAGGCATGTATTGACACACAGTTATATAGTAGCTAGCCGGAGTTTCTGTGTGTGGACACAGCCCTGTGCCACGGCTCTAATGGCTGCGTTTCAAACTTGATTTCTTTCTAATTTTATTTAAATGTTTCCCAATGGCTCGAAGCCTTATTTGGCCTATAAATAGGACTTAAATGTTTTGGTAGAATCATTGAATTCTTTAAGCTTTCATTGATCAAAAGTTCTTGTGTTTTGCTTGCGCTTAATATTTTGATTATTTGTTTTTCTTGAAGTTTTTTCTTAAGCATCACTAGTTCTCTTTGCTATTGAGTTTATCAAGCTTTATTGGCATATCCTTGGCTTTTCCTAAGTTTGATCAATTGTCATGTCACTATTTGAAAAGTGAGAGTTTTTGTTTTAAATTTACTCTCTAGTCAAGGTTGGTCGTCAGCCTATGTACAAAAGGATTGGTTGGAAAAGGTTTGTTCTTGAGTCTACCATTACGAAAGGATCGGCTGTAAATGGTCGGTCTTGTGCCTATGTACAAAAAGACAAATTGTAAAGGTTGGAAGATGAGCCTAAGTTTTTAAAAAAGGCTTATCAAGCTTTGTGAAAGGCTCAAATGACAAAGAGTAGTTACTTAAGGAGTGGACTAGCTTTCGGATTGAAAGTGAACCACTATAAAAACCATTCGTCATCATTTCCTTCTCGCCTTGACTTTTATATTTCATATTCATTGTTTATCTTCCAATTTAATTTTTGGTTGTTAAAGTTAAAGTTTTTGTTTTATCGCAAAAGAACCTAATTCACCCCCTAGTTAGGATGCTCTTTGGGCCTTCACGTGGAGACGATAAATCTGATCCAAAAAAAAAACTATGCTATTGTGGTCACATGATATGGGTGACCTGGGGGGGGGGGGGGGGGGGGGGGGGGGGGGGGAAGAAAGTGGTCGTACTTGCTGATGCGATTAACCACTACCAAAATGACAGTGAAGCCAAATGAAGAAAGTTGCCCCTCAATTAAATCGAGATATATGCTAGTCTGCAATGTGATAGAGATGGGCAAAGGTTGTAGTAACCCTGGTTGACTCACGATCTTGTACTTCTTTTGCTGACAAATTGTGCACTGCCGAATATAAGCCCTTATGTTTGGTTTTAGCCCCTTTGAGTAGAATAATGATCAAACGCGTTGGTATTTCATCTTAATGCTTGACTATCCTCCAAAAGTGGAGTCGTGGACCCATAGGTTGGGTTAAGAACCAATGACGAACCACGCGTTACATGCAACTTTTAGTTGTGATAAGGGTATTATAGGTGCGAAAAGGAGTCCTTCTCCTTGTGTGGAATAATTTGAGTGAGGACCGAGTCCTAAGCCAAGAACATTGAAGCTCGGTGCAAAGTCATTTGAGATTTACAAGATGGCCAAACAAACAGCTTTGGTGCCCAAGTAGCGAGAAAAAGTATTGGTAACTCGGTTTTCGGTACCATTCTTATAAGTGATGTCATAATCAAACTCGATCAATGATGAAATTAAGAAATGCTGAAAAGGGTTGGCAATTTCTGTTCTAACAGGAACTTGAGGCCTTCTGATTGTTCTGAATAGTGAAATTTGAACCAGTATGGTATTGTTGCCATTTATCCACCGTGAAGACAACAACATGAGGTTCCCTCTCATAGATGGACATGGCTTAGTGTTTAGGGGAAGGAGTCCCACTGATGCAGGTCGAAGGGTGCACCTCTTGACTTAGCATTGCTCTAATACCCATCCTTAATGTGTCAGTCTCGATAATGATCTCCTTAGAGTAGTTTTTGTAGAGCTAACAGGGATGCGGATATAAGAGCTTGTTTTAAATGCGCAAAAGAAACATTGAAAAAGATGAGGTAAACAATTTATCCTATGTTAAACTTGTTGTTAGCTTTCATGTATTATATGAAAACTATAAAAAATTGAAGAAATGGGACAATGCTTTCATAAAGGGTCTAAGAAAAATGGGTCTAGAAAGGAGTCCAAGCAACATTTATTGTTAAAACTTAAAAGGAGTCCAAGCAACATTTATTGTTAAAACTTAAAAATGACCCCTTAAAGGGGAGAAAAAAAAAGAGTCTTTGAATGATCAAATCATAAAACTAACTAATGAGAAGCAAATCTTGGAAGAAAAGCTTCAATCATTTGAAAATGAACAAGGAAAATCCAAGAAAGAAAATCACTTGGTTTGAGTTTGTTGTTCTGCTCACCGAGTGTTTTTGCCCTACTCTTGCTCATGCTTTGTTTGCTCTCCTGCTGCCAGGTCTCATGCTCTAGGCTGTGGACCCGCTTCCCAGGTCAGGGGTCCTCGGAAACAGCCTCTCTTCAGGGTAGCACCCTGAAGGGGAAGGCTGTGTACATCTACCCCCTAGACCCTGCCCATGTGGGAGCCCTTGGAGGCACTGGGTTCATTGTTGTTGTTGTTGTTGTAGTCTTTAAAAGAAAGAATAGAAGAACATTCAAAAATTTCAAACAAATTTTTCAAAGGGAAAGAAATACTTGACAAGATACTCTCCTCTCAAAAACCGATTTACTATAAAGAAGAAATTGGGTATAATGGTAATGTTCAAAAGAAAATTTCAATGTACTTTTTGTCAAAGCCTCCTTACTAGCGGCAAACCTTGTAAGATTCTATTATTGCATCGATTAATGGCATATTGTGCATCAATGTCAATTTAAACAAATTTGAGAAAAACAAATATGGTTTGGGTTCTAAAGGGGTCCTAACTACCTAAGGTTAAGACTAACAACGAAGGAACTAGAAAACTTTGGGCACCAAAAGTCCATTAAATTGTATAGTGTTGTTTGCTTTCTTTTGTTTGCAATTAAGTGTGATGTGGTTGCCATAAAATGATGAACAAAACAAACGTGAGAAAGGGACTCACTGCAACTAGGAAGTGAGCCTAAATTCGAACAGCACGTTTTTGAACTCAACCACTTACCGTTTTCGGAGAAAACTTTGTAATATTTTGGTGTATCTAACTTTGATTATACCATGAGTTCTACTTAAATTAAGAAGACTTGGTTGAATGTTTTAGTGGATTTTTAAAATATAGATGTTGACAAAAAATTAAAGGATATGGACATAACTTAAGTGGCATTTACAGTGATCGAGCAGGGCCCATAAACACCTTTCCTCGTATATTTAAAAGTCAAGAAGTGGGATGGAGACAAACCCAAGAGCTCAGTAGTCCACTTATAAGCCTGACTCAATTAGGTTTTTAAGCCTAGCACCCTTGATTTGTAATAACTTGAATGAGTTTAGGTCTGACAATATTAAGGTGGAGCAAATCATATTCAGGTCATTAGATTAGGACCAATGTAATCAAGGTCAATCCTTGACTGTCAAAGCCCCAAACATTGGCACGAACCTCAGTTCACTTGACTTGTCAACCAGTAACAATAGTGTTAAGACCAATGTAATCGAGGTCAAGCCTTAGTCGTCAAAGCCTTAATCTAAAGCCTCAATTCTCAATTGGTTGATGTTTTGGAATAGATTAAAATAGAAAGTTCATACATGAAATCGGAAAGACTATATCACCGAAAAAGCAAATAATTTAAGTTGATCTAGACTAAGCTAAGTAATGTGAAGTAAAGCTACTCCTGTAAAGAAACTTGAAGTAGTTTTGTATTGTCTATGTGTGCTTTGGAGTACAACAACGTCCCTATTTATAGATGAACTAATAATGGCTGCCTCCTCTTCTCACAGCATTTTCTCCCCACGTCAGGTCCCTAAGCTTCTTCTTGCGCGTTAAGGATAAATGAACATGTCCATGATTAAGTTGTGGAGGGCATTCCTTGAAGGCCACATCCAAATTTCTTGTTGAAGTTCCCTCTAGAAGCCCAACGTTCTCTTGGATTTAGCTTAATGCCCAAGTATCTGAAATTGTGCTCCAAGTAACTATCTTGAGTTTTGAAACCACCTATCTTGCAGCTTTTTTAGCAACCCCTTGAGATAGAGCTCCCTTTACCCTTCAACCATCTAAGCCTTAAGTGATTGACATCCTTGTAAGGGTAATGGTCTTCTCAGGATACTAGGCTCGAGATGCCGTTACCTTAAAACCTAAAGGATTAATTCTCTTCGAGGCCTCACATTTTAAGCAGCCTTTGCTCCAAACAGTGTTGTTCTAGTCCCCTCAAATTTAGGGTGTAAACAAATGCCTCCTTTTAGCCGTTGGTAAATTCAAATTTGTAATGGGTAAAAAATCTTGATTTGACCCTCAATGGCCATAGAGAGCTCAATAGATCATTGTTTTATTGTTTGCTTTTCCTTTTTCTGTGTCTATAAGTATAATAGTTAGGGCTTGAAATCTATACTTTTCTGCTATGTGCTCTCTCTCTTTACTACAATCAAGGGCACTTCGAAACGCTTGCTCTCTGTTGCCCTTGAATCTCCAATTTTCGATTCAATTTTCTTTCATCCCTTTTCTTTTTCTTGACACCGGTTCATCAGTGGCTCAAATTTTTTCACCATTTCTACTCCCCTTTCCCAAGCTGACGGCCCTATTCAGCAACTACCGCAGTTGCTCCACTCTAATACTTCAGTGGTCTTTGATGTGATTCAGAGTCCAATTGATCTCAACACCATCGAAGATAATGTTTCTTGGTTACCAGAGGATGACCCTTCGTCTTCTTTCACGTAATACTCCCTCGGACCCATCTTTGATGCATCTCATGATGTCCCTAGCCTTCCAGGGTTGTTTCTAGATATGGACGAATCTCCTTTGCTTCATACAGACTCTGAAGGTCAATCTTGGGAAGGATGATGCATCTGCATAGAAGTGGCGCCTTTGAAAGGATGGACGTTCTTGACAAAGCGGTATGCCATATGGGTTGTTAGGCTAATGTTGACCCATAGAGAAAAACAAAATAACCTCCGTATCTATGATGCCATCAGGCTTTCTACCATTGCCCTCAGGTATGATTATCCCATTATGACGATGCTAACCTGCTATTAGAAGACCTATTGTAATGCTTTTGTCCTCCCTAATAGTTTCCTTGGTATTACCGTAGAGGACATAACAACATTGACAGGTCTTTTACCAGGAGGAGAACAATTGCTTCTCGACTCTTTTATTTCGTTCGAGGCCAAGGCTTTTAACACTTCCTTCTCGGTCACCAATTTGCCTAGTGATTATGAGTCCTTTGTTAAAATGTTTGTTGCAGTGGCTTATGACTTTGGACGAGGTTCCAAAGAAGAAGAGGCATATTTTTACCTATTTTGGCTAAGTAAGTTTTTCTTTGCTAATTCCTCCAAAATAGTTCTTAAGTTTCTGTTAACTTTGTCCTTAGAAGCTGTCCATTGGCCCTAGGACCATTGTTTTTTGCCTAATTATATAGATGGCTCAAGGACATCATAGTTAAAACCTATGTTGTCCAAAGAGGTGCTTACACTTCAACATGTGAGGGGGTTTCTTGCTTCGAGGAGCAATATGCTCGCTGTGAGATCCTCTTAACCCTATGATGGTTCTTTGACCAATGCCTTGACAGATTAATGTTTCCTTGAGATAGGAAGGGGACTTAGCGGACACTCTTGCGGGAAAGAAACCTTGGTCCTTGTTGGTTCAGAAAACTAGGCCTTCATTATGATGTCTCTGTGGACATCAACTCATATATCTGGCAAGCAATCCTATGCCCTTAAGATCTATTCTTTTATCACCAGACTCATCATGATGTAAAGACTTATAGGCCTGGGTTGTTTGCAAGATAATTTGGCCGGGTCTAGGATGTTCCCTTTCCCATTATATAGATTAGAAACCTTTGTTGGCCAAGAGGATTTTTGTTCAACTCCCTCAACACAAAGAGGTTCATGAGTTGAATTAAGAAATCAAATCCTCTTATGAGTACCCTATTGTCTTTAGGTACAGTCCATCCACACTTTGTTTTGCTGCTTGGTTCCAAGTCTATTGGTCCTCTTTAGAGGCTAGAGGCGCCAAGTGATATTTCGTGCCTTCTTTCAGGGGGCATGACCAAGCTAGGGGAGAAGCAAGCCAGTCAGCATCAGGCCAGCTCCACAGAAGGCACCATTAAATAAAGAGCCACCCTAAAGTATGTTTTAGTTCTATTTTTGGGTGGTTCCTAACAATAACTGATCTTTGTCCTTTTCTTTTACATGAGCTGCTATACAGGGGACTTCTAAGAGTGCCAGAACCAGAAGTTTCACCTAAATGTTGCTAGAGGAGTCCCCAACAAGAACCTCGTAACTAGACCTTGAGATTGGTGGCTTAAGGAAGAGAAAGCATTCCCCAACAAGAACCTCTCAACTAGACCTTGAGATTGGTGGCTTAAGGAAGAGAAAGCATGAGGAGGTTCCCCCAACTGTTCCTACTGGAGTCATTCAGGCAGTAAGAAGAAGATTAAGAAGTATCCATCTCATAGCTAGTGAGAAAAAGAACAGGCAGGCTCCCTAAATTAGAGGTATTAGCTTTTCTTGATTGGTGTCTCATTCATCTTTGTCAAAGCAGCTCTTAATTTGTCCCTTTTTTCAGCCACAGGAAGAGCCAACTTAAGTTGTTATGGAGATACCTGATTCTCCACCACAAGATTGCACCTAGGGCTATAAATGAGCCGAGGTGGCTTGTGAGCCCTTGCGAGCCGGCTTGGCATAAAGCTCATATAGCTCACTCATTATGAGCTCGAGCCGAGCCGAGCTAGCTCGTTAAGCTAAACAAGCCTAGCCCGAGCCATATAAAGCTCGAGCTCGGGAGCTCGCGAGCCCAAACCAGCCTAAATATAAAAACAAGTATATGTTATACAATGTTTATTTAGCTACTCATTCACATTACTGGTAAATAAAGTTTTAAATATTGTAAGTACTAGTTTTAAATAAATGTTACAAATTATTTACCAAAAAAGTGGTAATTAAATGTGCATGCAAGTATGTAAATTCCAATGCTGATGTTAAGACTCCCATGCTGCACATGCTTTCCTTGACATCTTCCAAGAGTGAAATATGCATTTTAAATATTTGTTTATCCTCTAAAATAAGAAAAAAGTGTACAAGTTTTTAAAATTTAGTTTCATGCACTCCCTTATGAAAAAAAATGAACCCATCCTTTATCTAAAACACATTTTGATATATATACTAATCTTTTGTGCTACGTAATTGAAATTAAAAAGTTGGTACATTTTTTATTAATTTTTCGTCTTTTATTAAATTATTTCTGACTTGTTTTTCTTTTTTATTTTTATTTGGGGTCCAAGACTTGTTTTTGTTTTCTTAGGTGCAAATCAAATCAAATAATTTTTAATGTTTGATTTAATTATCTTGCAGAAGTTCTATATATTAGTTTATATTATCTGTGCTCTAGTACATGTTCTTTTAAGATATATATTAATTTATTTGTCTTGCTTCTATTTTGTACATTTTTATATTATTTGTTATAGAAATTATAGGTTTGCAATTTAAAATTTAGGCTTAGTTGAGTAATTAAACAAAAATAAGGTAAGGTGGGTGACTTCATGTGAGATAAGCTTGAGCTCGAACTTGGGGTGGGCCGGGCTCGGGCTCGGGCTCGGCAAGCTTTGAGCCGAGCTTGAGCCAAGCTAAATGTTGACGAGCCGAGCCTCGAGCCTAATGAGCTTGGGCTCGGCTCGGCTCATTTGCACCCCTAATTGCACCCAAGCTCAGTCAGAATACTGAACCACTAAGCTTAAGTTCGAAAGAAGGAGGTTACATGGCCATCGTTGCTGTGGAGCCAATTATCCACTATCGCTCTGATGAGGTTTCTTTCTTGGTCTCTTTGAACTAGGTCCTTATGCGAGCTCCATTCCTCCTCCCACCAGGCTCAATCTCCATCGAGGAAATCTTTGAAGGTAGATTCTGTATCCTAGCTTTCCAACTCTTGTTGTCCCAAACCATATTTTATTCTAACATGCAAGCATTATTTCCAAGAGGCTCCCCTTGAGGAAACATCCCTGTGGTTGAAGAGCTAGCCGAAGTCCCAATGGTAGAGGTTCTAGCAGAATTCATTCTCTTGCTTCAAGTTGAGGTTTCATAGGTAATATCAATTCCCCTAACTATGTTTATTTTCCTAAGTCAAGATTCATTCTAATTCCTTTTGATGTTCACCCTTTTACAGGTCACACCACCAAGAGCTATTCCTTCTTCATCGCTAAGGGGGATAATTTCTGCTTTAGAGAAGTTGGGAGAAAGAGGCAGGTTGGCTTTCCAGCAAGTAGATCAAGTGTCCCCGAGATTTCAGAGACCAAGGGAACTTGTACATCTCCCCATTTTGATCCTAGCTGAGAGAGTTAACATTCAAGAGGCTATGGCTTTAGTGAAAGACTTAAAGGTGGACCCTAAGCTAGCCCTTGCCATAGCCAAGGAACTTGAGGTCCTAGAGAGAGTGCCTGTGAAGGTGAACAAAGAGGTTCCAACCCTTTACCATTAGATGCGGCTGCAAAGATGGCGTAAAGAACTTAGAATGTTCAGCAGACCTTATTGGCTTGCAACTTTTGTTTGAAGAACTTAAAGTAGCCAAAAAGACTTAGAGCCGATGAGCTCAAGAGATTAAAGGTCTCGAGGGTGAAATTCACCAATTTGAGGAGAGATTGGGTCATTTTAGGGAGAACTGCTTTCCCTGAGACAACAACATTTCTCTCAAGGCACTGTGGTTGGAAGCCACGAGGAAGCTACCGTGGAGGCCACAGAAATAGCCAAGTCCTTAAAGACGAAGCCCTTTCCCTGGACCACAAGCTGAGTAATGTAACTAGCCAATTGTCTTCTATAAAGGAATACTTATTGAGGATTATGACTCAACTCTTTTAGTTTTCAAATTGTGTGCGTGCTTTCTTTCTTTCTTTCTTTTTTTTTTTTTTTTTTTTTGTGTAAAGAGCTTTTTGGCTATGTAAGTTTCTCGCTTGTAATACATTGTATATAAGCCATGTACATTTTTGATAATATTAATGAAATACGCATTTTTATTCAAATATGTGTCTCAGCATGATGGTTCCTCCTTTCTTTTTCTTTATTTTCTTATCCTAAGGATTATGGAGTTGATCTTCAAGACATTGATATTAAAATTGAGCCCATAATTTAGAGAATCTATACTTATGGACTTCTTTGTTAGAATCCCAAATTGATGGCATATATTTCTTTAAGAACATTCCATTAATAGCCCTTGGGTGAGTTCTTCCTTATGGATTTGAGTAAGTAAGCATTACGTCCAAATACCTTGATGACTCAAAATGGGCCCTCCTAGTTTGGGTACCACTTCCTAAAGACACGATCTTTCTAGTTAATGGGTAAAACCACTTTCCAGACTATATCCCGTAAGTCAAAAGACCTTGGTTTGACCTTTTCATCATACACTTTTGCCACCCTCCCTTTTTCTTTCTTTAACTTGTGAAGGGTATCAAGCATAACTTGGCCTAGGTTAGTTAGTTCGTCCACATAGCTTGCTCATATTCAAATTCAGAAAACTTTCCTTAATAAGCCTACCTAATAGACTAAACTGTTACTTCCATTGGGAGCACGACATCACGGCTATTCGTCAAACGGAAGGGAGTTGTCCCAGTTAAGTCATGTTTGGGCGTTTTGTAAGCCCAAAGAGCATCAGGTGACAACGCATGGCATTTCTTGGGATTCTTTTTAATCATCTTTTCAATATTGGCTTTCAGAAACTTATTTGTTAACTTTTCCTAGCCATTGTTTGCCCATAGTAAGGAGTTGAATTTAAGATTTCTATGTTGAAACACTTGGTGAAGCCCTTAACCTCAGCCCCATTGACCTCTCTAGCTTGGTCCACAGTTATAGTCTTAGGGATACCAAGCCTACACAAGATGTATTCTTTGATAAAATCAATCATCTTGCTTATTAATTCTTATATGGTTCAGCTTCCACCTATTTTCTGATGTAGCATGTGGCCACAAGGATTTAAGAGTGGTGCTTGCTAGAAGGGGAGTTGATTTCCCATATGATGTCCATTGCCCAACCTCTAAAGGGCCATGGTTTGACATAGCATGCATCCCAGCTGTAGGGACCCTTGGTACTTGCCCATGTCTTTGGCATGCTCTAGACCCCTTGGTATATTTTATGCATTCATCATGGATGGCTAGTAATAGCCATAACGTCTGATGAGCCGATGCGTTTTTTTCCCAGCTAAATGCGATCCATAGATACCCTCATGGGCTCCTATCATCACTAGTATTGCTTTGTCTAAGCCAAGGCAATTGAAAAGCACTCCACTAGCATCCCTTTCATATAACTCTCCAGATTCATCTTCTTGACGGAGTCTATGAGCTCTCATTTTCATCTTTTTATCCTTAATGTAATTTTAAGGATCTTGAAGTAATCCATTAAAGGCCTCCTCCAATCCTTGTGTTGATTTAGGACAATTCGATGGGTTTGAAAACAATCCAAGTGTTCATTTAGCATGGCTTCGCTCTCAAAATTGGAAGACTTAATGAATTTAAGGTCATGGTCCAAAACCTTAGTGTTCATGGCCATGGTTTCTTCACACCAAGTCCAAGGAAATTTGTACCCCGAAGCTAACTGAGCCAAGTCATTAGCTATTTTGTTTTGTTCTCTAGGGATATGCTTAAATTTCAAACCATTGAACTCGTCCAAAAGCTTTTGCACTATTGAACAGTATCTGTGCGAAGTGTTGCTCAAACATTAAAACTCTCCTCTTATTTAGCAAATCACCAACTGAGAATCCCCTTTTATAATGACATTGAGGACTTGCATTTCCAAAAGAGTCTGTAGGCCTATTATTAGTGCCTCATACTTTGTTATGTTTTTGGATCATTTACCAACTAAGTAACGACAACTTAGTGATGATCCTAGCCGGGGATTCTATCACAACTTCAACTTTTGATTCTATCACAACTTCAACTTTTGCACTTGAATTTGTCTTTAGTCTATCAAAATATAGTTTTTGAGGGACCATTTCCATTACCAGGAGCTCGTCCGGCTTGTAATCTAAGCCAGTGTGAATGTGTGAGTGGTTAGCTAAAAAGTTCACTAAGGCTTGACCTTTAACTGACTTTTGTGGAACATAAACCAACTCAAACTATAGCAATATTCCACTTGTTCAATCTTCTCATCTTTGAGGGCCTACTTAGCTTCTATTTAAGGACATATATTTGAGCAACCACCAATATCGTAAATGCCAAGAAGTAATGTCTCAATTTCACTGATGGATAGAGCACATATAGACACAATTTTTCAATTGAGGAGTATTTTATTTCACTGTCATTCAAGAATGACAAAGGTAAAACTGAGCATGTTCAAACCCTTAGTCATTGTATTGTTCAAGCAAGCAACCAATAGATTCCTCAGAAGTCGAGATGTAAATCTTCAAAGGTTTGCCCTACTTTGGGAATAAGATTTGATGGCCTAATCATGTACTCCTTGATTGCCTCACAAGCTGTTTGACGTGGTGTTATGATTCAAGATCAAGCTTGAATCATAACCAAAGGATAAGAGAGTATGTGATGAGAACATAAGTGAAAGAGATGAGAATTAGAGAGAAATTAGGGTTGAGAGAGGAAAGAGATTAATTTTCTGTTCAATGAATGTTAATTACAAGACAACATAATCTTTATACACATTGGAGACAAGTTGGTGCAGGAAGAGGAAAATATCTAGCTATTCAATGCATCTAGACTCAAGCTTAAACTGACCTTATTACTCTAACAACCAAGAGAGGGCACCAAACAAACAATTGAACCTCTAACGGCTAACTACCATCAAAACGCAGAGTTATGATGAATTTAAAACTCAAACATAGCTTGATCATAACAATGTTCCCCTCTTGAAAGCATTCTTGTCTCAAGAATGAAAGGAAGGAAACTGACTTTGAATGAACTTCCGCTCTTCCCAAGTAGAATCTTTTTTCAGCTAAATTTCTCCACTACACCAGAACCTTTTTAATTTACCTTCCTGAACACTGAATCATCCGAGAGTCCAGTATCGCAGCAGGCACCTACAAAAGAGTTACACTAGAACCTGCTTCTGGAGGATTAGAAGAACATAATTTTCCTTTTTCCACGTATTTCTTCAAAAGAGAAACATGAAACATGGGATGGACATATGAATCCGGAGGTGACTCGAACTTATAAGAAACCTTTCCCAGCTTCTCAAGCACTCTATAAGGACCAAAATATCGTGCACTTAGTTTTACATTCTTGTATACTGACACTATGGATTGCTGGTAACGTTGTAGCTTCAATTAAACCAAATCTCCCACTTCAAAAGATTTGTCTGAATGCTTCCTTTTAGCATAGCACTTCATTCTTACCTGAGACATATGCAGATTATCGTTGAGAAGCAGTACCAGTTGCTTTCTTTGGAGCAGTAAATTAGATACTTCAGGCACTGAAGTGGTGATCTTTCATGGCACCAAAGGAGAAGGAGGATAATATCCATAAAGTGCCTTGAAGGGTGTGGTGCCTAGGGAAAAATGGGCATGTGTGTTTCACTAGAATTCCGCCAAAGACAACCACCTATACCATTCCTTAGGATGACAGAATGTCATGCTCCTTAGATATTGCTCAATACACTGGTTTACCCTCTCTATCTGTCCATCTATCTGGGAATGATAAGATGAACTCAGAGCCAAGGAAGTGCCCAAGAGAAGGAACAATTCACGCCAAAAGTGGCTGGTGAACAACCTGTCATGATTAGAAATAATGGAATGAGGTAAAGCATGAAGCTTATAAATGCTGTCCAAGAAAGCCTTGGCAAGTTTTTCAGCTGAGGTTGGTCGGGTCAAAGCAATGAATTCTCTAAATTTGGTGAATCGATCCATAACCACCCAAATGACTTCCTTTCACTCAGACTTAGGCAAGCCTTCACTAAAGTCCATGCTTATATGTTGCCATGTACAATCAGGAATTGGAAGGGGCTGGAGCAACCCTTGATACTGCTTGACATTTGATTTTGTCTGTTGACATACTTCACAGGATTGAATAAATTGCACTACGTCTCTTTTCATACAAACCAAGCTAAAGTAGCTTTTGAGTCTTTGATAAGTCCTTTTAATGCCAGAATGCCCTCCCAAGTAGAGTCATGAGAAGCCTCAATGATTTGTCTCCTCAAATCTATTTCTGATCTTATATACAACTTCCCCTTCACTCTGACGATACCCTTTACTGCTGTAATATCAGCATCTGCTGTAGAAGAGGCCTTACTGATGCTAAAGGCTGCCACACATTCTTGAGCAAAGCTGTCTTCTTCATATGATTTGTATACATCTTCCATCCAAGCTGGTAATATAACTAACACAGCACCACAAAACCCAGGTTCAGTCTCTTACAGCCTACGAGAAAGTGCATCTGCAGCAAGATTCTCCTTTCCCATTCAAATATTTAATAGAATAGTCTAGTCCAAGCATCTTTATTAAGCCTTTGTGTTGAACTCTTGTTGCAATTTTCTACTCCAACAAGTACTGGAGACTCTGGTGATCCATTTTAATGATAAAATGGTGCCCTTCCAGATAATGTCTCCATTTCATAATGCCCAAGAGGATAGCTAGATACTCCTTCTTATATATGGATAACTCCAAATGCTTTAGACTAAGAGCTTGGCTGAGATAAGGCACTGGCCTTCCTTTTTGAGCTAAGACAGCTCCAATTCCTTTGCCACAAGCATCAGTCTCCAAAACAAAATTCTCGCTGAAGTTTGGCATAGCCAACACTGGTGCTGAGCATATATGTTGCCTTCAAAGTTTCAAAGGACTCTTGAGCTACATCTGACCATAGGAAAGCATCCTTCTTCAAAAGATCAGTTAATGGTTTAGCAATTACACCATAGCTAGCTATAAATTTCCTATAATATCAAGTCAAGTGTAAGAATCCCCTCAACTACTTCAAGGTACACAGGGGTTGGCCAGTCCTTCATAACTTGAATTTTTGAAGGATCTGTGGATAGCCCTTCATAGGAGATGATATGGCCTCGATACTCCACTTAAGTTTATGACTATGCATAATACTGAACACCTGTCTCAGATGAGCCATATGGTTCTTAAATATTGCACCGTAAATCAGAATGTCATCGTAGAAAACCAGTACAAACTTTCTTAAGAAGGCCTTAAACACATCATTCATCAAAGCCTAGAATGTAGTTGGAGCATTTGTAAATCCAAATGGCATCACCAAAAATTCGTAGTGTTCATGATGAGTTCTAAAGGCACTGTTATATATATCCTGCTTCAAGACTCTGATATGGTAATATCCTTGTGGCAAATCCAACTTAGAGAAGTAATGTGAACCATGAAGTTCATCAGAAGATCATCAATAATCAGAATTGGAAACTTATCTTTGATTGTAATTGAATTAAGTTGTCGATAGTCAATACACATTATAGCAGTTCCATCCTTCTTCTTGACCAATATAACTGGTGAGGTAAAAGGGCTGTGACTATGTCGAATAAAACTAGTCTTCAGCAGCTCCTCAACTTGCCTTTCTATCTCTGTCTTTTGCAAATGAGGATATTTATATGGTCTTAAATTCAATGGATCTGAATTGGACTTCAAGGGTATTGCATGATCAAGAGTCCTCTTAGGAGGTAAGGATATTGGTTGCTCAAACAATTCTTTGTATTCATCAATCAATTTGCCAATTGCAGGATGAAAATGCACCTGAACATCAGAATTTGTTATAGAGAACAGCTATCCTATCCACTGATAGGTTCCTTTCTTGATCATCCCCTCCGACCTCTTTCCTGTCATCATTTGCAACTGAGCTTGCTCCATAATTCTTTACAGCTTAATAGTGCTCCCTTGCATCTTAAAAGAGACTGATAATTGATAGAAATCAAATATCAGTGGAATGAATGTTTTCATCCAGTCAACCCGAGAACCATGTCACAGGCTCCCAAATATAGTATCTTGAAGTCATACACAATCTGGTGAATTTGCATTTGCTAACTAAATCATTAGCATTTGGTTTGAGTGAGTATCGAATTTCCATATGCAATAGTCACAACTAGAGGACTTGTCTTAATTACTTCATGCCCCCACTTTCTTCACAACTTTGGGATCAACAAAGCTGTGAGTACTCCCACTGTCTTTCAAAATTAGAATAGGCCTGCGTCCTACCTCTTCCTTGATCCTAAGAGTACTTAGAGATCCATTCCCAATTAAAGCCTAACAAAAATCTCCATTTCATCATCCACAAGCTCTTCCTACAATCCCTCTTCTTGTTCACTAAGTCCTTCTTCCATCTCCAAGTCTTCATTATCCTTCTCTACCTCTGCTCCAGTTGATGACATAAGGAGCTAAGGATTACACTTATGTCCTAAGAAGTACTGCTGATTACATTTAAAACACAATATTTGTGCTTTCTTTTCCTCCAAACTCATAGTCTTAGACTTGGCCGATGCATTTTGTTGCTGATAAGGAGCTTGGCCACTTCTGCTTCTTTGGCCATCAAAGGTTGCCAAAACAGTGGATTCAAATAATTTATCTTTTGAATAGACTTTAGACAATGTTGTAAGACTCAAAGCTTTGACAAGGTTCTTAATTTTAGCTTAAGGTCATTGATAAAACTCGAAACATAGTAGGCTTCACTAGCACCAGGGTTGACAGACATTATCCTTGCTCTCAAGTTCTCAAACCTTGAAATATACTCTCTCACTGTTGTAGTTTGCACGACTTCATTGAATTTATCCATAATATCTTTTCGATCTTCATCTCTGTATCTCTCACATAGTTCTTCCACAAATCCAGACCAAGATAATGAAGGATTGCTTCGAATGAGGCTATAAAACCACACCTCCTGATTTCCATGGAGGTAAGCAGCTGCTAATTCCACCTTCGCCACTTCATTTATATGATAGAAATGGAAGTATCTCTTGCATCTTCTTATCCAAGACTGAGGTTGCTTGTAATCAAACAGTTCAATTTGAACTCGAGGCTATTTGAATCTAGTGCTTCTATTGCTAACTATTCCATTTCCATTGGCTCCTGATGCCCGAGGTTGGAAAATATCCCGAGGATGATCGTAATGACTAGCAGCTGAAATCTCCCCAAGGTTGCAAAACATCTGGAGGATGATCATGTTGACTAGCAGCTGAAAATGCTCCAGCTTTCATAGACAAATTTTGTCCAGTAATTTGCTGTTATAATCCATGGATCTTCACTCCAATTTGTTGAGAATGTTGATCTAACCTTTTAGCTAGTGTTTTGTCACTATTCAAGATTAGAGAAAGTGAATCTAAGGGCAATTCTTGTAATATTCAAATAATTTTGTGCCAGGAAAGGCTTAATTCGTGGCGTTGGAAGTTAAGCTGGTTAGATTCATTGTATTGCTTGATATTTTGGTTAACTGACTTAGTTCATAGTATAAAGGATTAGCATCGTATTGTAAGAGGATTCATTGATGAATGATAAGATCTAATTCTTCCTTTCTTAACCCTAACTCTCTCCACTTCTTACCTAATTCTCTAATTCTCTTCTCATCTCTACTCTAGTTCTTCACCCATCTTAGGTTATGATTCAAGATTGATCTTGAATCATAAAAATTGGTATCAGAGCTTGCTCAATTGTTGTTAATTGAAGAGAATCGTATTCAAATTGATTGATTTTTGCATCCAATCACTTTTAGTAGTTCACAAGTAAGCTATTCCACACACACTGATTGTTACTAGTCCTATTCACTTGACATTCAGTACATAGCTATTTCAATGGCTGGTGGAGTTATGACTAGAGCTAATGGTGCTGGAGTCATTGCAGGAGTAACTTCGAATCAAGGAGAAGGAAAGGATCTACTAAGAACTAAGATTCAATAACTGGTAGCAGTAGTGGCAGGTATTAGACAAGAAATGAGAGATAATAACAATACTAACCAGCAATTGCAATGGCAGATGAGGGACTTGCAGGAATAATTTAACCGCCAATCACCACCTCAAGGAGTTGGATTCTTAACACCAGCCAGTCAGCAGAGCAGACATACTGATCAGATGCATCCTCGAGTGTCAGAGGAAAGAACCGAAGCTACAACTGTGACCAGGAGTGGTGGTTTTAGGCAGCTTAAGGTCGAAATTGATACTTTTGATGGATCACATCCATGGTCTTGGATAAGAAGGCGTGAGAGATACTTTCGCTTTTATCGTGTGATGGATGTGGAAAAGGTGGAGTTGGACGCAGTTCATTTGCAAGGTGGTCATGAGGTATGGTTTCATAGTTTGATTCTTAGTAATTTGGACATAACATGGAATGAGTTCATTAATGAGTTCTATAAGAGGTATGGAGATGAGGACTTGGAGGATGTGGTGGATCACTTCAACAAAGTGACTTAAACCACCTCTGTGAAGGAATATATGACACGCTTTGAGAACCTTAGAGCTAGAATGATGGCAATCAATCCGGGCGTAAGTGAGGCATACTATGTCTCTAGCTTTATTAGTGGACTTAAGCCAAAGATCAAGAATTTGGTTAAGGCCATTAATCCTTTAACCTTGTCCCGTGCCTATTCCAAAGCAAAGCTATACGAGGCTGCAATGCTTACTAGTTCAGAGGCATCACGAAGCAAGAATGTATCCATTTGGTCCTCAACATTAGCTGTCAGTAAGGTTGTTCCCAAAACCTTGAGTTTTGAAGAGAAGAAGGCCCAAAGACTATGCTTCAAGTGCAACCAAATATACTTTTTTGGGCACAAGTGCAATCCTAAGCTTTTTATGTCGATGACTTGGGATGAGGCTGATGAAGAATCAGAGGAGCAAGAGGAAGAGGATGCAAGTGATGAGACAGAGGAGGAGTCGTTACAAGGGGCGATGATGAGAATGAAATTGAGATATCTATGAAGGCTTTGACTGGCAGTGGAACTCACAACACCATAAGAATCAAGGGTGAAGCAAATCATAAATCACTTCTGATCTTGATTGGTAGTGGAAGCACACACAGTTTTGTTGATCCCAAGATAGTCAAGAGAGTGGGACGTGAGATGATTAAGACAAGTCCCTTAGCCGTGATTGTTGTTGATGGGAATTCCATGCTCCCTCAAATAAAGTGCAATCAATTCAATTGGTAGATGGAAGGCCACCAATTTTCTTATGACTTTAGGGTGTTGAAACTGGGGGGATGTGATATGGTGCTTAGGGTGGATTGGATGAAGACTATCAGTCATTTGGTGTTTGATTTCAGTTAGCTCTTAATCTCCTTTGATTTACATGGTAAAGCCATCAAGATGCAAAGAATTGTGGACCAAGGACAGCTCAAGATGTTAAGTGGCAAGAAGGTTGATGGGATACTCCGGAAGAACGAATATTAATGGGCAGGACATCTATTTTCCATCTCAGTAGAACCTATTCAAGCTAAAAAAGAACTTCATCCTCCAATTGAAAAGCTGATCAAGGACTATAGTGATCTATTTTGAGTAACCAAGAAGCCTTCCACCCATGAGATCACTAGATCCTGCTGTTCCATTGTAAGCCAACTCTGACGCAGTGAATTTGAGGCCTTATAAGTATCCATGCTCTCAGAAGTGCGAGATTGAAAGGCATGTGGATGAGCTGCTAAAAACTAAATTCATTAGACACTCTCATAGTCCATTTGCCTCTCCTGTGATATTAGTCAAGAAGAAGGATGGTTCATCGAGGATGTGTATAGATTACAAGCAACTTAATTCCCCCACTATTAAAGATAAGTTCCCAATTCCAATCAGTTGATGATTTGCTGGATGAATTACATGGTTCCCACTTCTTCTATAAGTTGGATTTGCGGCAGAGATACCATCAGATTAGAGTCCTAGAGCAGGATATTCACAAGACTGCTTTTAGAATTCATCATGGGCATTATGAGTTTGTGGTGATGCCCTTTAGATTAACAAATTCTCTAGCTACATTCCAAGCCCTGATGAATTTAGTCTTGAAGTCCCTGTTGAGGAAGTTTGTCCTAGTTATCGTTGATGACATATTGGTATATAGTTCTTCATTGGATTTGCATATGGATAATATCAGACAAGTCTTTGAACTCATGAGGCAGCACAAGTTGTTTGCTAAGCTGTCTAAATGTACTTTTGCTCAAAATAAGGTAGAATACTTGGGTCACATTATCTCCTCAGAAGGAGTAACTACTGATCCGGCTAAGATTGAAGCAATGAGATAATGGCCGACACCTGTTTCTCTTAAGCAATTAAGGTGATTCTTAGGACTAACAAGTTATTACAAGAAGTTTGAAGCGGGATATGGTATGATTGCTAAACCTCTTACTGATCTCCTCAAGAAAGATGCTTTCCAGCGATCTGAGAAAGCTTAGGAAACATTTGATAGTTTTAAGCTAGCAATGGGGTCAACTCCTGTGCTTGTTATGCTTGATTTTAGCATTCCTTTCACATTAGAGACTGATGCTAGTGGAACTGGTGTGGGAGTAGTTCTTTCTCAAAGGGGAAGGCCATTGGCTTATTTAAGTCAGGGTCTTAGCCCAAAGCACATGGAATTGTCCATTTATGAGAAGGAGTACTTAGCAATTCTGTTGGTAGTCAAGAAGTGGAGGCATTACTTGGATGGACATCACTTTGCTATTAGAATAGACTATCAATGTTTGAAGTACTTATTGGAGCAAAAGATCACTACAAGAGTGTAGTGTAAGGGTCTCATGAAGATGTTGGGACTCGATTATTCGATTGAGTACTTTTGGGGAAAAGAAAACTTAACTGCTAATGCTTTGTCACGCAAGCCAGATGGGACTGAACATGATTCTTCTTCTGTTATTTCTGTACCCCTGCCTTCTTGGATGGATGAGGTGCACAAGTCTTATGATGGTGACTAGGGGTGAACATTGGGTGGGTTGGGTAATGATTAAAGAGACCCGTTTAATACCCAACCCAGACCCATAAACTGGTTAGATTATGGGTTTGGGTTGGGTCGGTTTTGGGTCTGGATGAGTCAACCTATAAATTCAGTTTATAAGTAAGACTTACTTGACTTTGACGTGTTTTTGACTTTGTTTTAGAAGGTTGTGGATCTAAAAACATAATATAATTATTTGATTTAGATTCAAATTTTTTAATTTAAATATCTATTGTATTATATTTATTTTTGCGTGAATTTGAATTAAATATGATTTGTTCTAGGATTTTATTAACATAACAAACTCAACTTGTAATCTAGTTTAATTATTTTGATTTCCTGAGGTTTAACAATTTATTACTCATGTATCTTAACATTTCAATACATACAATGTGATACCTTGAGGCTCAAACAATTTATCATTTAAGTGCATTGAACATTTAAAATTTTATTAATCAGGTACCTTTTTTTCAAAATTTGAAAAGTTTTCATTGGAAATGTTAAAATTGAACATGATTTTTATAATATGTTAGCATATTCATTAAAATTTGATGATATTTTGCTAACAATGCTAACTTGACTCATAATTTTGACAATATTTAGGTAGTTCATATCAACATTCAGAGAATTTTGTATTGCAATTTGCTAAATTTTTACTTAAAGATAGGCATGACTTATTTATGTTATCATAATTATGTACTATATCATCATTTTTTGTATCAAGTTGGTCTGATTCTTACAATAATTGATCAAATTCCGACATAAGATACCTAATGATAAAATATTCAAATCTCAGGGCACCTTATTATATATATTGAAATGTCAGGGTATTTAAGTATAAATGTTCAAATCTCACAGCACCAAAGTAATAATGTTTCATTCCGAAAATTCTAACTTATAAAAATTTGCACTTAGGAATTAGAAGGCTATATAAAAAACGCTCTAGTTTAATGCCTAGAGAATAAAAAAGCTTAAGAGTTACCCATGGTAACCCAAAACCACCCAAGTTACCCATGGGTATCCATAATTGAACCCATTAGGAATCAACTTCTACTGGGTACCAAACCCAACCCAACCCAACCCAATCTCCTTGGGTTGGGTGGGTCATGGGTATACCCATACCCATGATCACCCGTAATGGTGACAACATTGCTTAGGAATACATCACATCTTTTAGCATAAAAAAAAAGCTCATATGGTGATAATTCTGATGTAACTATTGCTCATGGAAATGTGAGGATCAAAGTGAAGGTGTACATTGGTTATGTGACTGATTTGAGAAGGAAAAATATTATAGCTTCACATGATTCAGCTTGGGGAGGACACTCTAGTACTGAAGGAGCAAATCAAAGGATGAGACAGTACTTCCAATGGCCTGGTATGAGAAAGGATGTTGTGAAATTTGTTCAAGCTTGTGATTTTTGCCAATGTACTAGACCAGTCATATGCACTATCAAGGATTGCTGCGGTCTTTACCTATTCTTGATAGAGCATGGCAACACATAAGTATGGACTTTGTTGAAGGATTGCCTAAGTCTGAAGGAAAGGAGGTAATTTGGGTGGTAGTAGATCGATTTACTAAGTTTGGGAAATTCTTTGCTTTTAGTCATCCAATTTCAGCTGAGAAACTTGTCAAATTATTCTTGGATAACATCTATAAACTCCATGATTTGCCTCAATCCATCATTTCTGATGATGATAGGTTGTTCACTAGTCATTTTTGGCTATTGTTGGGTTCTTCTTTGGCCATGAGTTCCTCATATCGCCCATAAACGGATAGGAAATCTGAAAGAGTAAATCAATGTTGGAACAATATTTGAGGAGTATGACTTTCAGCTGTCCCAAGCAGTGGCATAGATGGTTGTCATTAGCTAAATTCTGGTACAATTCACAAGCTCATGTTGCTTGGGGACAACTCCGTTCAAGGTTCTTTATGGCTATGATCCTTTATCTCCAATGTTGATGCAAGGTGATACTTCTTCTATGAGTGAAGTAAATGATTTGTTGTTGCAAAGGAAGGAAATGGTGTAGCAGTTAAGGGACAATTTGCAGCTGGCACAAGCTAAAATTAAATTTTATGCTGACAGGAAGAGGGTTGATATGTCCTTTCAAGTGGGAGTCCTTGTTTACTTGAAGTGGTAGCCATATAGACAGGCCAGTGTAGCAGTTCACAAGAATGTGAAGCTTAGTGCTTGTTACTTTGGTCCTTCCAAGGTTATAGAGAAGGTTGGAAGAGTAGCATACATGTTGGAGCTGCCGCCAGATTCCTTTGTCCATCCTGTTTTGCATATGTCTCTCCTGAAGCAGCACATTGCTGAAGGCAAGATCAGTTCTAAGACAGCTCTGGAGACAACTACTAATGGAAGACTTAAGCAAGAACCAGTAGTAATTTTGGGTCCAAGGGAAGTTCAGCAGCAGGGTAGTTCAGTCAAGGAAGTATTGGTACCTTGGACTAATTTGGATCATGAAGCTGCTACTTGGGAGAGTCTGAACTTCATCAGGAGCCAATTTCCATTATTTCATTCTTGAGACAAGAATGTTGTTAAGGAGGGGTTATTGTCATGATTTAAGATTAAAGGAAGTAAATGTAAGGGCAATTCTTGTAATATTCAAATAGTTTTGTGGCAGGAAATGGTTAATTCTTGAAATTGGTAGTTAAGTTGGTTAGATTCATTATATTGCTTGATATTTTGGTTCAACCGACTTAGTTAGTTCATAGTATAAAGGATTGGTATTGTATTGTAAGAGGATTCATTAATGAATGTTAAGATCTAATTCTTTTCTTCTCAACCCTAACTCTCTCTACTTCTCATCTAATTCTCTAATTCTCTTCTCATCTCTATTCTAATTCTTCACCTATCTTAGGTTATGATTCAAGATTGATCTTGAATTATAACACTTTTTGATCTTGTGATTGCTACATTTTAACAAACATCTCTTGTATTTGAAGTGTTAATTGCCTAAATTGATTAATTTCTACATTAGCTCCAGTATTTACACCAGCAATAGCAGCATATGTAGCATTAGCAGCAGCATTTGCTCTAGTTGAACTCCACCAGCCGTTGGTACACTCTTCTTGCATCTAGCCAGCCAATCAATTAACAATCAATCGGTAGCAAACACAAGCTCTAATACCAATTGTTATAATTCAATACCAAGCTTGAATCATAACCTAAGGAAAAGATAGTATGGGATGAGAAGAGAAGTGAAAGAGATGAGAATTAGAGAGAAATTAGGG
This sequence comes from Simmondsia chinensis, assembly GCA_018398585.1. Lineage (NCBI taxonomy): Eukaryota > Viridiplantae > Streptophyta > Magnoliopsida > Caryophyllales > Simmondsiaceae > Simmondsia > Simmondsia chinensis. The sequence goes on along the minus strand of JAGTTD010000002.1, from coordinate 27,771,860 downwards.
TTAAGAGAGGAAAGAGATCAATTTTCTATTGAATGAATGTCAATTACAAGAGAGCATAATCGTTATACAAATTGGAGACAAGTTGGTGCAAGATGAGAAAAATATCTAGCTATTCAATGCATCTAGACTCCAGCTTAAACTGACCTTACTAACTAACAACCAAAAAAAGGGAGCCAAACTAACAATTGAACCTGTAACGGCTAATAACCATCAAAACGCAAAATTCTGATGAATTTAAACCTCAAACGCAGCTTGATCATGACATGTGGCTCCTACCACTTGAAGTCCTCCTCAGTCTTGAGCCTCAATAGTGGAGAGAAGACTTTTGGTTTTCCTACGACATTCGAGATGAAACGTCTTAGGAAGTTAACCTACCCCAGGAACCGTTGGTGCTCCGTTTTACTTGTAGGTGGTTTGGCATGTTGAATGGCCTTAGTCTTATTTACATCCACCTCAACGTCCCTTGGGTGTATAAGAAAACCAAGGAAGTTCCCTGTTAATGGAAAACGCAAACTTCAATGGATTCATCTTCTGGTTATGGGTCCTCATTCTAAGGAACGCCCCCTTAATTCTTCCAAGTGTTTGACTTGGGACTTTGATTTCACCACGATATTGTGGATGCAGACTTCTAGGGTCATGCAAAAGAGTTCGTGAAAAATCATGTTCATGGCTCTTTGGTAGGTGGCGCTAGCACATTTCAAACCAAACGGCATAGCCACCCGCTCAAAGTTTCCTCAATACCCAGGACACATAAATGTTGTCTTATGGGTATCCTCCAAAGTAATAATAACTTTGTAGCACCCATAGTAAACATCCATAAAAGACAAGACTTCATGCCTCGAGGTGAGTCGATAAGCGCGTTAGCAATTGGCATTGGGTATTCATCTTTTGAGGTGGCTGCATTCAGACCTTTGAAGTCAATATAGACCCTGATCTTGTTGTTTTTCTAAATCACAAGTGGAACGCCTGATAAATTTTACATTTATAAGGCATTCTAATCCTGCTTGACCAAATCAATAACCCTTTGGGACATTCTCCTCTGGGACTAAATGATGGGCATTGAGCTATGCTTGATAGGAAGCCCGTGATCAACTACCTTTTAGTCTAGGCTAGGCATCTCATGATGGTCCCAGGCAAAGTAGTCCTTGAGCTCACTAAGCAAGGTCAAATATTGCTTCCTCTGCTCTTTTGAAAGCAGAGTACTTGGATAGGTAGGCCTCAGGTCTTCTATAGGGCCCAAGTTAACCTCGAGGAGGAGGTCCTAAACTTTAGCCCTCAAATCCTCCATCTTGGCTGGTGCTGCTCCTAAGTCAAAGAGTTCCAGCTCTTTTTTTATTGAGTCACTTGGACCTCGAAGTGTTTCGCCTAAAGTTGATCCTCAGAATGTCAAGCCACGAGTTTTGCGGTCATTGAGGAAATGACCTCTCAGGAAATTAGTGGGAGTTCCTAGCTCCCTCGCTTGATGGTTGTAGCATGCCTTGGAATTCTCCTTCTTCAAGAAGGGCTCTCATGCATCCCCAAAAATTAAAGTCCACAGACTCTACCACAACATGACCAACTTTAGTCTCAGTAGTAGGCCATCAAAGATGGTCATTGTGTCTTGTTATTTGGTAGACTGTGGAGTGGTCTTTTTTCCATTAAGTGGTCTCACGCCATCTTTATAAAACTCTATCTCAATGCAGTTGGAGCAAGCCATACAAGGCCTACTATCTGCCATAAGAACCTCATACTTGCAATCGTTCTAGGAAATTATCAACTGGCAAGGAAGATAACAAACGACAACAACAATAATAGACCTAGTGCCTCAAGAGTTCCCGCCTAAGCAGGGTCTTTTTTGGGGCGGGAGGGAGGGGGGGAGGGTGGATGTTTGCAGCCTTACCCCTTCAGGGGTAACCCTGCCGAGAGGCTATTGCTGAGGACCTGCAACCATATAGGATTGGCAACACAAGGACTTCCCAGTTGGTCACCCATCCTGGTACTACTCTTACACAAGCTTGCTTAACTTCGGAGGTCACCCCCAACTGGCAAGGAAGACGAGAGGCAATATTTGCATGCAATCAATTTCTTCCGAGTAAAGCAATATAGCTTGATGTAGTATTAATTACAAAGAAAATTGTTAGCTTGCTTAAGTTTCCAACAGTCACCTTAATTGGGACGACCCCTTCAGACTTAGTGGAAGCTCTGGAAAAGCCACAAATTGCAACATATGAAGTAATTAGGTCATCTCATGACTTTCCAATGACTCCTAAGAAGGCAGGACATTAATGGCTATACCATTATTCACCAAGACCCTATTTGCTAGAATGCCATTAAATTTGGCCTTGATGTTGTTAGCTTTCCAAAATTAATTTGGTAAGCTAACCTTGTAGAAGAGAGTATGAGATGAGAATAGAAGGGAAAGGGATGAGAAAGTAGAGAAAAGAGATGAGAAATAGAGAATTTCCTTCGGAATAGGTATTCATTTAATTGCATATATCAAAATTAAACTAATAGCTTTCCATTTATACAAGGAATCATCTAAAAAATCCTAGCTGAGCTGCACAGCCGCAATGGACACTGAAATGTAACAACCTGTAACTAAATTCTGCATAATTTGGTCCAGCTGCTGTCACGTGAGCAGCACGTGCTGCGGGTAGCCTTAAGCCTATTTTACTAGTGCAATTTTAATTGTTGTTACTTCATATAAACTCTAATAAAAAGTAATACTAAAAATAAAATTGCATTACAAGTAAAAATTAAGTAATTCGTAACAATCCCTCCGTCTTGAAAAGCTTCTTGTCCTCAAGAAGTGAAGCTTGGAAATAAACTCTTCAAGAAATTGTAGTCCTCCCATGTTGTAAAGTGCTCATTTAAGTTGCTCCAAGTGACTTGGACTTGGTGAATCTTCCCTTTGTGCAGCTGCATCACTTGTTCAGATTTGACAGATCGTGGTTGCTGCAGTAAAACGCCATTTGCTTCAGCTATGGGTGGGTTTTGGCTTGTATCGGCATTTTTCTTAACCTGTTTTTTAAGAAGGGACACATGAAACACGGGGTGAATGTAAGAATGTAAGGGTAAGTCGAGTTTGTAAGCCACATTGCCGATTTTTTCCAGAATTTTGTAAGGACCGAAGTAACGAGCACACAACTTGACGTTGCGTCGAACAGCCACGGTTGATTGTCTATAGGGTTGTAGTTTGAGGTAGACCATGTCCCCGACTTCATAGTTCTTGTCTACCCTCTTCTTATCCGCATAATGCTTCATACGGGACCGAGCTTGTTGGAGATTGTCCTTCAGCGAATGCATGATCTGTCTCTTTTGTTGCACAAGCGGCGTGGCTGCTGAATCGGTGATTTTTGCTGTTGGATCAGTATAGGAGAAGGTGGAGAGTATCAATACAATGCTCGGAAGGGCGTAGTGCCAATGGTTGTGTGAAAGTGTGTGTTGAACCAAAATTCGGCTAAGGAAAGCCAACGGTTCCACTCCTTAGGCTTCGAGAAGACCATGCTCTGGAGATATTGCTCCACACATTGGTTGACTCTTTCGGTTTGCCCATCCGTTTGAGGATGGTAGGAAGAACTAAGAGCCAACGTGGTTCCCATCAGCTTGAACAATTCCCTCAAAAAGTTGCTTGTGAAGATTTTGTCCCGGTCCGACACGATGGATTAGAGCAATCCATGTAGCTTGTAGATGTTGTCAAGGAAGAGCTTAGCCAACTTCTCCACAGTAACAGGTCGGTTAAGAGCAAGAAAATGACTATATTTGGTGAAGCGATCCACAACAACCCATATGACTTCCTTGCCTTCGGATTTCGGTAGCCCCTCAATGAAATCCATACTAATGTGAACCCAAGCACCGTCCGGAATGGGAAGAGGTTGAAGAAGTCCTTTGTATCGCGGATCTCCCAATTTTTTTTGTTGGCAAACATCACAAGATTTCACATAATCGCTTACATCCTTTTTTCATGCTCGGCCACGTGAAATAAGCTTCAATTCGTTGATAGGTGCCTTCCACACCCTCGTGACCTCCCCAAGCAGCGTCGTGTGAGGCGTGGATGACCTGTTTTCTCAAGTCGATAGCAGCTCCCACATATAACTTGCCTTGAACCCGTAACAGCCCCCGGTTCACTGTCAGGTTGCTGTTATCTGCAACCGATTTTGCGCCTGTCTGGAGAGCTGCAGCAGTGAGGTTTTCTCAAGCAAATGGGTCTCCCTCATAGGAATTTTGTAGCTCTTCAACCCAGGAAGGAATTACCACTGAAATGGCTGAGCACGAGCCTGAAACAGTGTCCTCGAAACGCCTTGACAGTGCATCTGCAGCTGCGTTTTCTTTGCCACTTCTATACTCGATGTCGTAATCAAGGCCTAACATTTTCATCAAGCCTTTCTTTTGAATTCTTGACACGATCTTCTGCTCGAGGAGATATTTGAGGCTTTGGTGATCCATCCGAATGATGAATTTATGTCCCTCCAAATAATGCCTCTATTTCTCCACGGCTAAGAGAATTGCGAGGTACTCCTTTTCATAAGTCGACATCGCCTGATGTTTGGGGCTTAAAGCTTGACTTAGATATGCGATGGGCCTTCCTCTTTGAGAGAGAACAGCCCCAATACCCGTACCACTTGCTTCGGTCTCTAAAACGAAGCCTTCGGTGAAATTCGGCATTGTCAAAACTGGTACTGTACACATAGAAGCTTTGAGAGCTTCAAAAGCGGCCTGTGACTTCTCGTTCCACCCAAAAGCATCCTTCTTCAAGAGCTCCGTTAAAGGTTTGGCAATGGAACCATAACCTTTAATGAATTTTCGATAATATCCGGTCAATCCCAAGAATCCTCGCAATTGCTTCAAGGTGATCGGGGTTGGCCATTCTTGCATTGCTCGGATCTTGTTAGGATCAGTAGCAACGCCCTCTGATGAGATGATATGACCCAGATAGTTGAGCCTTTTTTGAGCAAACGAGCACTTGGACAATTTTGCAAAAAACCGGTGTTATCGCATCAAGATGAATACTTGTCGAAGGTGTGTGAGGTGAGCTTCATATGTGGGACTATAGATCAGTATGTTGTTGAAGAATTCCAGTACTGACTTCCTCAAATAAGGCTTGAAGACGTCATTCATAGCCGCTTGGAAAGTGGTCGGAGCATTTGCTAGACCAAAAGGCATAACAACGAACTCGAAATGGCCATGATGAGTTTGAAAAGCGGTCTTGTAAATATCTGATTCGAGAACTCAGATCTGATGATATCCTTGCCTTAAGTCGAGCTTGGAAAAGAAGCACGCCCCATGAAGCTCATCAAGCAAGTCATCTATGACCGGAATTAGAAATTTGTCCTTCACGGTTAGTGTATTCAAACGACGGTAATCGATGCACATACGGGCTGTCCCATCTTTCTTCTTGACCAGGATCACGGGTGAAGCAAAAAGACTTTGGCTTGGTCTAATGAAGCTCAACCGAAGTAACTCCTCCACTTGCCTCTCTATTTCGGCTTTTTGGCCATGGGGATACCGATATGACCTAATTTTGAATGGTTCGGCATTCCCTCGTAAAGGTATGGCGTGGTCCACACTCCTTTGAGGAGGAAGACTCTTAGGCTCTTCAAAGATGTCCCCGAAATCATCAATTAAGGTCTGAACAGCAGGAGGGTGAATCGGTTGCTGTATAACCGAGCTCACCATGAATAAATGTCCGATCCATTGTATCGCCTTCTTTTTAATTCCATCTTGCACATCCTTTGCCTCAATTAATTTGAGCTGAGCTTCCTCAGATATGCCTTGCAAGGACACCTTGGTGCCATGAAATTCAAAAGCCACGATCATTTTATCGAAATCAAAGACAACTGGGTTAAAGGTCCTCATCCAATCTACTCCGAGCACCATGTCGCAACCACCCAAGGGAATCACTCGAAAATCGAAGGTGAACCGATGGCCTTGCATAGACCAAGGAAAGGCTATGCACTTGTTTTGTGTTGTCAGAGAGTTCCCATCAGCTACCATGACTGCCAACGGATGAGTTTTCGTCACTTCGTGTTTGACCTTCTTAATCAACTTAGGGTCAACGAAACTGTGAGTGCTTCCATTATCAATGAGGATAATAATGGAGCATTTTCCAGCCCGTCCCTTGATTTTGATTGTGTTATGAGCCCCACTTCCGGTTAGAGCCATCATGGAGATTTCGATCTCGTCCTCACTTGAGTTGCCTTGTAAATTGCTTTCGGTCTCTTCTAAATCAGCACCCGAATCGGTACTGTCAGCCTCACTTCCAGCAGGTACTCGGCTCCCTTTTCCATGCATAAGTGCTTGTGTTTTGCACCTATGCCCGGGTTGATGTGGTTGGTTGCATCGAAAACAAAGTCTGGCTGAAAATCTCTCACTGTTTTTACTGCCGAAATTCATGTTCTGCTGCACAGGTCTCGGTTTGCTGCTGGTATGCGCCTTTCCTTTGTCATATGAAGGTACTTGAGTGAGTTCAATCAATTTTGCCTTATTGTAAGCTCTTGACAAAGTCTTAGGACTAATGGCTTTCACCATGTTTTTAATCCTAGGCTTAAGGCCACTCACAAAGCAAGAAACGTAGTATGATTCGGCATCCTCGGGAGCAATGGCCAGAACTGACATCAAATTTGCTCTCAAATTCTCAAATCTAAGCATGTAATCTCTCACACTTGATGTTTGGACCAACTTGTTAAAGTTATCCACAACATTCATTGATTCTCCTTCACCCTACCGTTCACACATCTCTTCTACGAAAAGGCCCCAAGACAGATGTGGTTTGCTTTTCAACAAACTATAGTAACCAACCTCATGATCACCATGAAGATGGACTGCGGCTAAGTGGAGCTTCTCCTCCTCAGGTATATTATAATATAAAAAGTATCGATCACATCTCCTAAGCCAAGATTCTGGTTGCTTTCCATCAAAAGGGTCGATTTCTACCCTTGGTTGCCTGTAAGAACCACTCCTACCCCCAGTAGTGTTGTCATTGGTCACGGTCCTATGTTGATAAGGTTGATTAGGTGGTCTGTCAATGTGATCGCACACATCGTCTGATACATTTTGGTGCATAACCGAATCATAGCGCCTGCTGTTCGGTACTGAGTTTTCAGCATTGGTCCGGTAGTTAGCAGGTCCGAATACTCGATCATGATTTTTGATATTAATTTCAGGTCGAATGGGTTGATTCGCAGCTGACCTAATGTTAATTGATGGTCCTACACCAGGTTGTAACATAGGAGATTTACCTTGGGTCTGCATTCCTTCTTGAGGTCTGTCCGGGATGACCTGCTGCTGAACGCTTCCCGGCTGCTACAGATCGACTTCTACTGCCTGGTGAATCTGACTTGCGGGTTTGAGGATGGCCTCAACACTTGATTCACCATGTTTGTTAACTTGTTCTTGCAAGTGTTCAAGTTTTTCCTCAATGTGTTGCAATCGGTCTTGCACCTTGGCATCTTTAGCATCTTTATCCATCAATAATGCCAAAATCTGATCCATTCTTTGATTAAACCCTTGTTGCATCTCTTGAAGATCTTCCTTAGTAACATTTTGAGGTCCCACCGTGGGTTTCCTGGTAACAGCAGCAACGAAATCAAGATTGGACCCGGTTACGTTTGTTCCTCCAGCTCCTGATCTTGTCCTAACTCCATCCGCCATTTTTGCTCGAAATTTTTTTTTTTTAACAGCTCAATCAATGTTGATGATTGATAAAACCAGCTCTGATTCCAATTGTTAGCTTTCCAAAATTAATTTGGTAAGCTAACCTTGTAGAAGAGAGTATAAGATGAGAATAGAAGGGAAAGGGATGAGAAAGTAGAGAAAAGAGATGAGAAATTGAGAATTCCCTTAGGAATAGGTATTCATTTAATTGCATATATCAAAATTACACTAATAGCTTTCCATTTATACAAAGAATCATCTAAAAAACCCTAGCTGAGCTGCACAGCCGCAATGGACACTGAAATGTAACAACCTGTAACTGAATTCTGCATAATTTGGACCAGCTGCTGTCATGTGAGCAGCACGTGCTGTGGGTAGCCTTAAGCCGATTTTACTAGTGCAATTTTAATTGTTGTTACATCATATAAACTCTAATAAAAAGTAATACTAAAAATAAAATTGCATTACAAGTAAAAATTAAGTAATTCGTAACAGATGTATGGGGGCTTGATTTATTTATTAGGAGTATTAGGCCCATCAAACATTATCTTCATCATTTTAGGTGAATCATCAGGCAAATAGGATCTTGGGGTCTTAACTTTAAAAGACAAAGGATTAGAGTCATCTTTGGTGGCTGCTATTTTTGCCACAAGTTGCTCCTAGGGATCATAATCTGCTGGTATAACGTCCCCTTGGAGGCCCTCATGAGTGCTTGTTTCCATAAACTCCCAAGGAAGAAGCATGGTAGTTCTAACACCAATCTTTTCATGAAGTGTCCCAAATTGTATCTAAACCCTTTGATTTGTTTCCTCCTTGAGGTTTTAATCCATCGGCATGTCCTGATCTTGATCTTGAGGACTTCCATCAGTTTGGATGTCCTACACTAAAGGTTGGTCCTTTGGACCAACCATTGGGGCTTGAGACTCCTCCTTAGGTTGCTAGAAGTCCTCTTCGTGGAAGTCATTCTTGATACCAGACCATTTTGGGTTAACATGGCCTAGAGGTTCCATTACATTGATGCTAAGGAGGGAATGCTCCTTTTCATCATCAACAGATTTTTGTGCTAGTGAACTCTTTCTAAGCTGATCCCATCAAGATTCTTGCTCTTCAGAAGATGAGAGATTAGTCTATCTCTCTAGATTCTTGTGTGGTTTCCCTTTGTCGGCAGTTATAACAAGTTTAGACCTAGTTGTTGGGTCTTCAAGATCCATAGGCTTAGCTTGCTTGCCCTTATGGAGCTTGGCTTCATTTTAAGGGAGCTAAGTAAGTATTGAGTAGAGTCCTTCGCTGATCTGCCTTTTTCCTTTGTTGCCTCCTCTTCTGCATTTGAGTAAGACTATAGGGACCAACCTCCTCCGAATCGAGGTTGTTCCTTCTTACTGAATTTGACCCCGAAGGCTAGTACCCTAACTTCTGTGGTCCTGAACTCGTGTCCAGGTCTAGTAAGTGGTATTTTGGATTTCTCCATGGATGATTAGTCCTCATAATTATTTGGGCCTTTGGAGGAGGACCATCATCAGGCTCATACTTATGAGACCTCTTTGATGGCACCTTTAGTTCCAAGAGGCAGTCAGTAGGGAAACATATTGAGAAAATAGCTTGAGTTTCCTCATCACTGCTTGTATTTCCCTAGAACATTTCTGGCATGCCTTATAGAACACTCTCTCCAAGTCTAGAGATTTTCTTGCTCGGCTCACAAGAACTGTAATTGGCCCTTGATTACTACTGATTTGTATGGCTAACTTCTCAGCCATTGTCAGCGTAATGGCAGCGTCATTGCAGATTTTGATTAGCAATTTACTAAAAATTCCACACTTGCTTGTGGGATGGAGTTCGGTGGTATACCATCAGCAGATTCCATCATTCAAAGTGCATGCCACTCGCAAGAAGCACAATATTCCCTTAATGACCTACCGTTCGAATAGGTGGTTTACCACCTTTGCCTTTTGAGTGTCATTGAAGACCATTTTTCTCCAGTAAAGGGGAAAGAGGTTGGTCTGGTAAGAACATGGATTGTTTTGGTCACCGATGTCAATATCATTGACTTAAAGAGGACTAAGGAAGGGATCTTTATCTACACCCACTTGTCCTTTTTCCGGGAAGATCAGTTCCCTTACTTCTATGGCATCCTGAACCATGTTTCTAATGATAATGCAGCCCTTCATTGCATGGGTCAATGAATCGTGCTATTTATAGTATACCTTCCCCTTAGTAGAATTTGGGTTAGGTTTTCATGTTTGCCCCAAATCTTGATTTTGCTATTTGCCTCAATCCAATCGAATAGTACACTGGCTCTTAAGAGGTCAAACGAGTATTTCCTCAAGTCTTGGGATTGATAAGACTTCCTGGCTTTGATATCCTTTTTAACAAAAATATTGCAAACCATAGGAGGTCCCTTGATGTATTCAGCAACGTCAACGTCGTAAGGAGGATCTTCATCCTTTTCGATTAGATTGTGTACGTAAGTCCCATACATGCAATGTTTCTTCAAGCTTTCTTCCTTCAAGACAACCTCATATCTAGTCGCACATTCTCCCAGCTGTAAGAGCATCGTAAAGTTAGAGTATTCGAATTTCTTCTTAAACTCAATATCCAAACCATTCAAGGCTAGCTTGGTATATTCAACTTCAAGAAGGGCTACAATACATTTTAACCTAGCTCTCTTGGACCGGTTAACGTAACCTTCCATTGCTTGTCTTGTCTTTCGTCTTATTCGAGCCAAGCTAGACATGGAAGTTCCTAGTTCCATTCTTGGAAATTAAGCCTAAAATTGACTTGCCGTGTTGATGTGTCTCGTATTTGTGTATCTTTCAATTGCTATTTCTATTATTTTGCACTTGTTTAGTTATAGTTTTATGCTCACTTTGGCAATTTTATAGGTTCGAAATTAAAGTTCGAAAAATTGTCAAATTTTGTTGCAAACAAGACAAAATTTGATGCACAAGCAATTGACTCAAGTAAATCGAGAATCGGAGCCCAAAACCAAGCTCAGGCTAGCATTCAGTCAGGCCACCAGCTCACCTCCTGGCCCAACACACCTGAGTGTAGCCCACACATCATATCAACCCTCGGCCCATCCTCACTTCAGCCCAACGCCAAACTCTACACCTGCATTGCATAGCCCAACACCGTTCAACCCAGTCCAATCCCGCATTGGCCCAACTCATACCAGCTCACCTCAGCCCACCTCTAGACAGTTCAACCACCAGCACGCAAGTCTAGCCCAGCATTGATTAGGGCGTTCATGAAAAGCATAGGGGCAGGGTTGGTTTCTAAGAGTTCGATTTAAGTTCTGACTTTAGGGAGATTTATAGGGAGAGAGCTCAGTTAGTAGTTGAGAAGTTTTTGTTTCTTCTCTGTTTCGAGAAAAAACCATGGCTTCTCTCTTCCTTTATCTCCCTCTTTTCGATTTAATTTTTTTTTTCATGAAATTGGAGCAAGAAGAAGTTAGCGTGAAGACTGACATGGGTTTATTCATCTCCTTCTTCACCAGTTCATCCTTGATGGAGAACTAACTTACTCTCTAGGGTTAGATGAAATCTTGGCCATTTTACTTTTGTATTACTTTTGATTTTGGGATAATTTGTTTGTTACATGAATTGCTTAATTTTGAGATAAATACTTTGAAGTATTATTTTTTTATTGTTTATTCAATTGAGATGATTATTGAGTTTGTATAAATTAGTTTTTTGTGCTTGTGGTTTTAGGATTAATTAATAAAGCAATAATATTCACCGAATTATTAATTTAAGCACATATTCTTTATGTTTTAGTTAGATAAGGTAAGTACGCAATAATTAACAATACGTTGGGTCGAGCCCATTTTCCTTTTGCTTTAGTTAAATAAGGTCAATACGTGAAACTAACAACATCACCTTAGTAGTTTGAAGCTTGTAGCCTAAACCAGTACCCATGTGACAATCAATAATCCTACCTTAAGAGTTAACGCAAGCATAACTGGCTAATTATGGATTTGGAACCCTAGGTTCCAATTCTAAACTCTTTTCCATTCTAAAAGTATTCTTCTCAATTTTATTTGAATCAATTTAGTTCATAAATTAAATTCACGTACTCTTAGTCCTTATGGTCCAACACCCTCTCTCCCTAGATTTCAATTTAGTTGTGTTTGTTGATAGGGTTTCATATTAAATTTTGATAAACATAGAAAAACACATCAAGATTTTGGTGCTGTTACCAGGGACTAGGCAACGTTCATGATTTTTTTTGATTCTTAGCTTAGTATTTTTTATTATTATTTTTAATTCTTATTGTCTCTTTTTTTTTTTTTAAATTTTAAAATTTTTTTATTTTCTTTTCGTTTAAAAAATTATTTTAATTTTTCTTTTGTTTTTCGAAGCATCATTTGTCTTGTGATTTTCATGCATTGGTAGACTTTAGGATTGCTTATTGTTTGTTTTTCTTTTTAAGTGATTGTTGGTTTGTTTTGCTATTTTTTATTTTTAGCTTTATTTGCTTCTTGTGGTTTTTTGTTCATGCACGGTCGTTGTTCTTTTTTCTTGACCTTACTATATTTGACCCCGAAATTGAAAGAACTTTTAGAGACCTTAGAGCCCAACATTGCAAAATCCACTAGCACTAATGCTGATTTAGTAATGGTTGATGAACAACCATGTGCACTTATGAAGTATTTTACTCCAATCACGTACATCTCACCTTCATGCATTAGGTTGCCACCTGTAACCCATGAGTTTGAGCTTAAGCCAAATACCATGTATATGCTTCCTTCACTCCATGGCTTCAGTGATGAAAACCATTATAATCATTTGGACAGTTCATGGAGTTTTGCTCGACCTTCAGGATTCCTAACATTAGTGATGACGCTATCATACTTTGGCTTTTTCTTTTCTCTTTACATGACAAGGCTAAGTATTGGTTAGGCACTTTACCTTGTGGGACAATTAGTACTTGGACTCAAAAGCAATAAGAATTTCTCAAGAAATACTATCTCATTAGTAAGACTAACATTGCTACGAGAGCCATTAACACCTTTGCGTAACTTCCTAGTGAAGAGTTTCATGAGAGTTGGGTTAGGTTTAGGGAACTTTTACACACTTGTCCGCATCATGCTATCCCTAAATGGAAACTGCTTCAGAATTTTTATTATGGGTTGAATGAAAGAGTCAATAAACTATTGATTCCTCTTATGGTGGTCAATTACTCAGAAGAACAAGGATGAGGCGTGGGAACTTTCAAACACTTGAATGAGAATTCAGAACAATCTGCTGCACGTGCATGTTTAAATGCTGCTATGTTAAATAGAGGAGTGCATAAAATTGCTCATACCTCCATCTTAGAAAAGAAAGTAGGCTTTTTTACCTCTTTTGTGGAGCAGCATACTTCCTTATTTAAGATGACATTGACTCCTTCTACTGTGTCTAATGTGTCTAATGTGTGAAATATGCATGGTGCTTGTTCTTCATGTTCTGATGTATCTCATTCTACACTTGATTGTCCCTCTGCTTCATCTTTTGCTAAATGGTTGGGGGAACAGTTTAATGCAACCCAAGGTTTCTCAAGGAGCGATCCGTTCTTGAACACATACAATCCGGACAAGAGAATTTTGAAATACTCTCAGCCTTCTAATTTGAGCTCTAATTCGAATTTTGAAAAGAAAGTCCTGAGTGCGCTGAAGGATTTAGAAATTAATTCCCAACTCCTCCACTCTCATACACAATTAATCTCAATGCTAGAAACCCAAATAGGTCAACTAGCTAATGCTTTGAGTAGCAGACATGAGGGAAGACTCCCCAGTGAAGCCGTAGGGAACCCTAGGACCAATGTGAGGCAAGGCAACTATCCTTCCCGTTAAGAGCAATCAAAGTTTATTGTAGTGTTGAAAAGGGGGAAGGAAGTTGACAATGGAGTGAGTGCTGAGAATGAAGTACCCATGAGTGGTGAGGGAGAAGAGGAGAGCAAGGAAAGAGAGAAGGAGACCGATGAGGTCATGCACCCGTCCCCCATTCCTAAAGCCTCTAATCTTCCTTCTTCATAGGAACCTAGAGTACCCTTCCCCCAAGCTTTAGTTACACGACATCTATATGGGAAGGACTAGAATGGGACGACATTTTGGAGACTTTTAGGCAAGTAAAGATTAACATTACCCTCCTTGATGCGATTAAAAAGATCTCAATCCATGCGAAGTTCATTAAGGACATACTGAACCAAAAGAGGCGGCCTAGAGCACATCTGTCTCGGAAAGTGTTTTTAAGCTGAGCAAGTGAGCTCCATTCTAAAGTGTGACATTCTATTAAAGTACAAAGACCCTGGTGTTCGCACCATCTCTTGTTCACTTGGGGACTACCCAATCGATAAAGCTTTACTTGACTTAAGAGTGAGTGCCAATATTATTCCTCGCTCGGTTCATGAGAAGTTAGGCCTAGGAGAGATGCAAACCGCCGTAGTGACCTTGTAGTTAGCTGATAGATCAACTAGAATCTCCTGTGGTAAGCTTACTAACGTGCTAGTGAAGGTAGACGTAGCCCTGTTTCCTGTTAATTTTCTTGTGCTTGATATGAAACCTTTTAGTCATTCAAAAAATCACGTCCCTATTATTCTAGGATAGTCATTTCCTAGCAACGGCCAATTCCACCATTAACTATAGATCTAGGGTAATGGATCCTAGTTTTGCAAACATGACTATTATGTTGAATATTTTAAGGCTTCATTGTTACCCACTAGTAAGGATGAGTCGGAATGTTTCTATGTGAATGTTATTGATGATTTAGTTAACCAAACACTTCCGTCTTTCCTAGTTAGTAATCCCCTTGATGAGAATGCTAAACCTTCTACAGAGATGCAACAAAGGTTGAACCATAACGTGAAAGAAGTTTTGGGCTGGGATAAGAATCATGATGTTATAGTTCAAGAGGGAATTGTATTAGGTTGTAAGCTATCTATGGAGGGCTATAAGTTTGGTAAGGTTAAGGTGGATTTGATTGCTAACTCACCCCCTCCCTTAAATGTGAAGCAAGTTGGAGTCTTCCTTGGTCAAGCGAGCTCCGATAGAAGATTTGTTATGGACCGTGGGAAGTTAGCGAGATCATTGACTAGTTTGCTAGCTCAGGACATATCTTTTGAGTGTGATGAGTCATGGTTAGAATATTTTCATAAGCTTTGATCTATGCTTGTTGCCGCACCCATTAGGCATCCACGTGACTACTCTATCACTCCTAAAATCATATGTGACACTTTTGATTTTGAATTAATTAGTCATTGGGAGGCTTCTCTCATTTTTGGTTCTTGTCCTGTGTTGGAGGAGTCGTACATGTTTGTTCATGCACATTCATGATCATTGTCTTGTCAAGTTGTATCACTCCATCTCACTTCTTTCTTATGCTTTAATGCTTTATGTTGTCGCATTGAGGATAATGCATGATTTAGTTGTGGGGTTGAGGTTCATTTGCTTGTGATAATTTTTGGTTAAATTTTTAACATTTTTTTTTGCATTTTGAGCATGCATACAACCTTTTAGCCAAGCTTTTCCTTGATTGATGTATATGTTATGATGATGGTGGGATTAATTGTCTATTTCAATTTCTTGATTTCATAAAACTAAATGATTCTACTCCATACTATTTAACAAGTATTGTCGATTGTTGTCGATATTAATGGGTTCTACTCATGCCGCTCTCATAATCACTATGCACAAGACTTTTCACTACAACAAAATGGACCTTAGGTAACACTTAAATTGTTACATTTGTTAAATATGTTACCACAAATAGTACTTATGTAACACTTTTTTATTGTTGCATTTGCTTAGCACCTAATGTAACAGTTTTCAAAAAACTGTTACATAAGTCACATCATAGGTAACGGTTTTTGTAAAGTATTACGTATGTTTGTATTATGTAACACTTTAAATCTGTAACCTAAACCCATTTTCTTGGAATTTTTATTTTGATATGCAAGAACTTTGTTAAATAGTACTTTAGTTCAAACTTTACATACATTTAATAGAAACATACCCAGTGCCTCAAGGGCTCCCGCCTACGCAGGGCCTGGGGGGGCGGATGTACACAGCCTTCCCCCTTCAGGGTGTCAACCTGAAGAGACGCTATTTCCCAGTGCCCCCAACCTGAGGGTGAGGGCTTCCCAGGAGGTCACCCATCCTGGTACTACTCTCGCCTAAGCACGCTTAACTTCGGAGTTCTAATAGGATCCGATGACGGCGCGTTGGTGCCCTCTTTGGATACATTTAATAAATTAATCAAAATCACATTGTGAAAGAGTACAAAACTAGCCATTGTTTTTTAGGAACTCACTATTGCCTTGCTACTCCCAAAATTTCAGACACGAGCAGTAATGTTGTGAGATAGCTAATAAAAAGTTTTGGACTAGAGAGTTATTTTACCCCTTATTTAGATTATTCTATTACATATATGTAACTTTTAGACAAATATATCATTTTATAAAAGTTACCCATTTTGCTATTTTTGTTGGATAACTCCTTATTTTGCTAATTTCAGTTGAAACAACTATCTAAAGTATAGAACAAACATTGGTGCTAACCTCCCTAGGTTGCTCGTTACTCCTTTTGTGGTAAACTATTATCTCTTGGTTGTGAACTTGAGTTATGGATTTGAGTTGTTTGAAAGTACTCAGCCTATACAGTAGCATGTTAAGTTTATGATAGTTCTACAATCAAGTTAGTTGAGCTATATAGTAGCATTTTAAGTTTATATGAACTTTCTAAATTGACTTCATAAGTTCAATTCTCTCTTGAGAGCTTATCTATACAAAAAAATCATATCAAATTCTCAACTATTAGTTTAAGATTTTTGAGAAATTCAATGCTCTAAAGCTTTGGATGTTACCCAAGGGGTGGGAAAGATTCGAGGCCTTAAAAGCTATGTTATGAACCTTATAAGCAGTTAACAGAGGGATATAATCATTTTTAACAACCTTAAAAGAGTTATGAACCTTATACACTTTCTAAGTTTTTGTAATAAATCTTTATTGATGCTTTGAAATTTGTAGATATTGGCAAGTTGGATTAGCCCTCAAGCTACTCATAAAGAGATTTTAAGGATCATTTAAAGTGAGTTCTCATCTCTAAATTTTAAATGGATTTATTAAGTGTGGTTTAAACGTTATTGATTGTAAGTTTGGTTATGTGATGTGGTTGAATGTTTTGACACTTGTGACTAATGTATGGTAAATTTAGAACTCCTTCAATCTTTTCCCCCAAACCTTATGTGTGAATATGTGCTAATATATGTCTACCATTCTTTTTATTATTGTATTGTGATGCATGAGGTGAATAGGAGAGAATATGGAGGAAATAGGATTGGTGGTTGTTTTGGATGGTAATGTGAAATTTGAGGCAAGTATGGATAATTTCTGTCAGTGTAAGTCAGATGCCTAGGGGATGCCCTAGTGTCATTATGAGATTGGGCCACCGGCACTCCATGCCTTAAACATTGGGTTACTTACGGGTTAAGCTTAGCTTGTTCTGTGCTTTTGCTTGGTTCAATGAGCTATGAGCTAAGCTTAGCTCTTTGGGCTTACATAGCTATGAAACTGGGCTTGACTCTTTTATGCATATTAGGTTGTAAGTATGCCGATTCATCTCACTTTGAATTCAACTTGTCAAGTAAATTTTTTTCTTAGGAACATTTATCGAATGACATGAACTTACTGCATGATTCATCATTTTTAGCATCTTGTTTTAATCATTTTCACGATATATGTAATACATTCTTTTGATTATTGTATGGTGATGCACGAGGCCGAAGAAGAAGATCAAGTAGATTGGTTGTTTTTTTTGTAGCTCGTACTTCAGTAATCATTTTCTTACATGGTATGCCATGGCACTAAGCTGGACTTGTAACAGTTCTAGTTGTTTTTGAACATGAAGTCCATTAGTTTGAAATTTTGTCATTCGGAGACAATGAACCTTTAGGCAAGAACTTATATTCAACTTCGGCTATTAATGTTGGTAATATGTTTGTGAACTATTGAATCATAGGTAGAGAGGTATTAAAGCTTCATCAAGAAATGAATAACCTTGCACAATGTTAGACCCATGAATCGACGAAGTGATGACGCAATTACAAGAGAATGGGCCCAAAAACAAGTCTGTTTTCCATAGCTCCATGGGGATAAGAAGGGAGACAGGTACACTCTTTTGATCCTTCTACGTTGGTCTTGTTACTTGTTTATGTTGTTCAATTTGTTTGTCTATGTGTTCTAGGAATGCAAATGTTGTGGCAATTAATATTGTTCTTCGAATACAAGGTATTTTTTGACATGATAAGAAGTGGGTTGTAGCAAGAATTAAGCTTGTTATTAATGTATCTGGTTGATGAAATTGGAATTATAGGTACCAACTTGAAGAAACCTCTTTTACAGGTAGTATTAGTGTGTTTTATAGGAGTTGTATGATCGCGCAACATCTATGTATTATTGCACCCAGAAAGCCATTTTCTTCTGGCGTTTTGATTTTTGCATCTTCAAATAAATGTTGATGTGTTTGTGCGGCAAATAGTATTTGTTATGACTCACGAGGATATATTGTAGCTGTATATTGGGTACTTTCATATCTTGAAAAGAAAGGGAGATATTAGCTGTTCTGCTAGTTTTATGAGTGTATTTATTCTGTCTAACACTTTATATTTGTATGCCATACTTTCAATGTTTAAGGAAAGAATTGAGACTCATCCTTAACTATAGGGTTTATGGATTTCTTTGACTTAACCTATATTTTTCTTTTTTTGTAGGTACCACTTCTTGGATGGACATTTAAAAATGGAGCTTCAAGATATTCTTTCATATTATTTTGTAGTATAGCTACATGTATTGTTTGGAAAAATTAGATTCTTTACGTATGTGGGATTCATTGTCAGTGTAAGATATTGTATTCGTTAGTGTAATGTCATGTTTTCTATCAAGTTATAGTGGAGTAACAATTGATGTTTTGCTTATCATTTTGGTGTTGCTTGTATGTATGGTGAGTATTGGTATAAAATGTTGTACGAGAATTCATCGATTTCAAAGCGACTAGCAATAGGCATTACACGTTCCTAATACTTTTTAAAGTGTTAAATAAGTCTTTGTAAAAGTGTTAATTAGGCAGACCAACATTTACATATGATCATTAATCAAGCTATTACATTAGGTAAAAAAACCATTACAATAGATCTCATATAATTGTTACCTAAAGTTTTTCTAAAACTGTTACATTAGATTAAACCTATGGTAATATTATCAACTACTGTTAAATTAGGCTTAAAAATCTGTTACATTAGGCTAATGTAACACACCCCTAATATAACGGTCAAAAAAGTGTTACATAGGATCTTAGGTAACATTTTTATGACTAAAGGCAACACTTTTTGCGTGTTACATGTGGTCATTTTTGTTTTAGTTTCGGCAAATCTAAAAATTTCGAGTAAACAATCCTATATGTCTTGAATTTTGCAGGCTTTCCTATTAGCTTATCCTAATCCTTGCCTCTTGATATTACGTAAAGTACTTGTTGATCAATGTCAGTTGTAATGTTAAGGTAATTGTTATACAAAAGTCCAAAAATTGGATAGGAAAGAAAGAGAAAATGAGAAAAAGAAAAAGAAAAAAAATTGAAAAGAAAGAAAGAAAAAAGTTTCCTCCAAAGAAAATAGAAAAGGAAGCTAAAGAAAAAAAAATTAATGTGCATTAATGATTAAGTTATTCTTCTTTTGCAGTATATTGAGGTCAAAATGTCGTAAAATGGTCACTCCTATGCCTCTTAGAATTCTCTATGTTGGGGCATGTGTTTAGATGATTCAATGGTGTACATGTACAAAACCTTGGTATAGTTAGTCGGATGCAAGAATTTGATGAGATTCCATGGCCTGATATTCCATTCACGTTCACTTGTGTGCTTAAATTGCTTGAGTAGTTTTTATTAGATGATACACAGTAAACGAAATTCTATGATGAGTTTTGAAATTCCGTCATCTGAATTTATGGAATTAGAGAATGCTCTAGATCAAATAATCTTGCTTGAATTGTAATGCATTTGTTAATCTTAGAAAACTTGGTGAAAATTGGGGTAGTTGGTCACTTGAGTCTTTATGTTAATCCTATGCTTTTCTCGATGACTAGTAAAGGTTAAGTGTAGGGGTGTTGATGCATCTCATATTTAAGTATCTTTTAATTGCTATTTGAATTATTTGCACTTGTTTAATTATAATTTTATACTCACTTTGACAATTTTTATAGGTTCAAAATTAAAGTTCTAAAAGTTGCCAAATTTTGGGGCAAACATGACAAAATTAATTGTGCAGGCAATTGAATCAAGCCATTCAAGAATCGAAGCCCGAAACCAACACAGGCCAATGTTTAGTCAGGCCACCAGCTCACCATTGACTCCGGCCCATCGTCACTTCAGCTTATTGCCAAACTCCGCACCGAGCTTCACCCGCCTTGCACAGCCCAACACCGTTCAACCCAGTCTAGTCCCGCACCGGCCCAACCCACACCAGCTAACCTCAGCCCACCTCTACACAGTTCAACTACCAGCACTCAAGTCCAGCCCAACATCGATTAGGGCTTTCATGAGGTGCGTAGAGGAAAGGTCGGCTTTTGAGAGTTCGATTTAAGTTATGAATTTGGGGAGATTTAAATAAATAGAACCCTGTTAGTAGTTCGAAGGTTTTTATTTGTTCTCTTTTTTGAGAAACGTCATTTCTTCTCTCTCTGCCTCTCTCTCCGTCTTTTTGATTTTTTTTTTATTAAATTGGAATGAGAGCGAAATTAGCGTAAAGATCGACATGGGTTCATTCATCTCCTCCATCATCGGTTCATCCTTGATGGAGAGGTAACTTACTCTCTAGGGTTAGATGAAGTCTTGGCCTTTTTACTTTTGTATTACTTTTAATTTTTAGACAATTTGTTTGTTACATGAATTGCTTTATTTTGAGATAAATACTTTGAAGCATTATGTTTTTATCATTTATTCAATTGTTTGTGACCATTGACTGTTGATGTTGATATGTATAAATTAATTCTTTGTGCTTGTAGCCTTAGGATTAATTAATCAAGTAATAGTATTCATCGAATTGTTTATTTAAGCCAATCTTCCTTGTGCTTTAGTTAGGTAGGGTCAGTACGCAATAATTAACAATACGTTAAGTTGAGTCTATTTTCCTTATGTTTTAGTTAGATAGGGTTAATACACGAAACTAACAACATCACCTCAGTAGGTCGAAACTTGTAGCCTAAACTAGCACCCTTGTGACAATGAATAATCCCAATTTAAGAGTTAATGCAAGAATAACTGGCTAATGATGGGTTCGAAATCCTATCTTCCAATTCCAAACTCTTTTCCCTTTTAGAAGTACAATACCTTAGTTTAATTATTGTTTTCTTTGATTAATTAATATAAAATTCACTCAATTTTCTTTGACTCAATTTAGGTCATAAATTAAATTCATGTACTCTTAGTCCCTGCGGTTCGACACCTTCTCACCATAGACTTCAATTTAGATGTGTTTAGTAGATGGGGTTTAATATTAAATTTTGATAGGCGTATAAAAACACATTACATGTCGTCCCAATAGTAGATGGAGTTAGGTGGCAGGCGAATGTCCCATTGGAAAACTGTTCTAGTTAAGGAGCTAGGAAACAACCTCAGCTTGAGATACTGATTATCAGGTGCCTCTTCGCAATATCAATTGAATTTTTCCAAGTGCTTGAGGGCATACATAGTCCCTTCTCCCAAGAAGAGGGTAAACTCGAGGATTTTATATCCTTGAGGAAAAAGGTAGAACGTGACTATGTAGTTAGAGTAAGGTTTACTTTACAAGGGTCTATGGAATCTTCTAAGGCCTAGACCATGCATTTGCTCAATGAGGACAGCCAATTGGTCTTGGAGGTGTAGGTTAGTCACATGGTTATGCACCTACCATCGGCCCCCCAAGTGGGTGAGGATCACCTTAGGATACCTCTGAGCACCAATCATAAGCGGGTGTGCGAATGGTTGTTGCCTCCTAAACCCAAGGCAACCCCCTTGATCAATATGGTCATGCGCTTGGTTGGTCACGAAGTATGTTCCAGCAGGACCTGGGTTATACGGCATGCCTTAGAGCACACCAATATTCGCAGGCTTTTAGTTCATCCTTGCATGATCAGTCCCATAGTCGTGGTCTTGAGGAAATGGATGATTAACTTGCCCTCCAGTGTGATAGGTATAGAGAGGTCTAGGAAGGAGAGGCTGGTTCCCAAAAGTGGGTACCTATCCTGACATTCCTATATCAAGGCCTTAAGTCGACCTCAAGGTTACCTCTATTACCTAAGGATGCTATGAATGGTTTTGCCTCTTGTCTCAGGGGCAAGTAACTCCAGGACATTGGCATTGAGGTCCCTCAAGCCTAGCGAAAAACATTGATTCGAAGGGTTAGCAACTCCAAGGGGCAAAGTGTCCCTACGAATGGATTCTAAGTGTGTGACACTCATGTGAGCCATAGCAGGGTTTTCCATTCTCTTAGGGACAATACAGTAAACTGAAGCCACTGGTAATCGTGAGCTCAAGGGAGCGTCAAAGGATACCGAGTTGGTGCTGATGGAGGACGTGCAGACCTAAGATGCCTGATATCCTCTCTAATGGCTTCAACTAAGCCATTATGAGCCTTAGCCTGTCTAACCAAGATAGGCTCGACCTCAACTAATATATGTCTTGCCACGTCATTAGCAACAAGGGTAGCTGTAGAAGACAAGGTTGTGTTCATTTTGAACTATGACTCTCTTAGCCTCTTTATGAAGCCTATCATGCATTAAGGTTCCAACGTTGTATATTACGGCTCTCTTGGCGGAGAGCTTTCACTTTGGGCTACTAGATTATGCTTTGTTTCAGCACATTGTCTCTCAAAGGCTTTTCTCATTATTTGTTGGACTCTTTGGTCCATGATTTCTAAACGGCGTTGAAGCATAGCCATGAAACTCTTACGAGAATAGCCATCTGCATCTATTCGTAACTCCTCAGGGCTATCATCATCACCACTGTTCCCACCACTGTGGCTATGACTTAGTTCATCCCTTCCTGTTATAGGGCTTTGTTTAAGAGGATACTCAACCGGGGATGTAATCAATGCTAAGCCCTCTAGCTCCTCATGCTCGTGAGCACTGGACCTCCTAGTTCTGACCATTGGGGAACGGTCTAAAATTACGTGTTGGTAATCCATGACGGGCTAAAGATGATGAAGTCTCGTTTTAAGTCTCCCACTGTGGTCGCCAAAAGGCATGTTTGCTTTATTGTGTTTGCAATTAAGTGTGATGTAGTCACCGTCAAATGATAAACAAAACAAACTGCGAAAAGGACTCATCACAACTAGGGAGTGAGCCTAAATTAGAACTGCACGTCTTTGACCTCAACCAATCATCATTTTTGGAGAAAGCGTTGTGATATTTTAGTGTATCTGACTTCAGTTATACCGTGAGTTCTGCCTATACTTCAATTAAGAAGACTTAGTTAAATGTTTTTGTTGATTTTTTAAATATATATGTTGACAGAAAATTAAATGATATGGACCTAAATTAAGTGGCTGTTATAGTGACAGAGCAAGGCCCATAGACACCTTTTCTCATGCATTCAAAAGTTAGGAACAAGGGTGGAGACAAACCCAAGAGCTCAGCAGTCCACTTATAAGCCTGAGTCAATCACGTTTTCAAGCCTGGAACTCTTCACCTATAATAACTTGAATGAGTTTAGGTCTGACAAGATTAAGGTGGAGTAAACCGTATTGATATTAGCACATTAGGATCAATGCAATGTAGGTCAAGCCTTGGTTGTCAAAGCCTTGAATAATGGCGCGAACCTAAGTTGACCTAACTTGTCAAGCAATAACAATAGTGTTAAGACCAACGCAATCGAGGTCAAGCCATGGCCATCAAAGCCTTAATCAAAAGCCTCAATTCAAAATTCATCAAAGTTTGGGAACATATTAAAAGTGAAAGTTTATACCTGAAACCCAAAAGACTGTATTACAGAAGAAGGAAGTACGGCAAGTCGATTTACACTAAGCTGAGCTATGCAAAGTCACGCTACTCCTGTGAAAAAGCACAAGTGTGCTGTATAGAAAACTTAAAGAAGCTTTGTAGTGTCTGTGTGTGATTTGGACTACATTAATGTCCTTTATTAATAAATGAACTGAATAATGGCTACCCCTATTCTCGCGACATTTTCTCCCAATGTTAGGCCACCGAGCTTCTTCTTGCGCGTTAAGGATCATTGAACGTGTCCATGATTTACTTTTAGAGGGAATTCCTTGAAGTCCACGTCTGATTTCTAGCTAAAGTTCCCCGCATGAGCCCCACGTTTTCTTGCGTTAAGCTTAATGCCTAGGTATTTGAAATTGTGCACCAAGTAACTGTCTCAAGCTTGGGAAGCACCTGTCTTTTAGCCTTCTTGGCAGCCCCTTCTCCCTTTACCCTTCTACCATCTCGAGCCTCGATTACTTGACACCCTACATAGGGTAATGATCTTCTAAGGATACTGGGCATAGGATGCTGTTACCTCAGCACCTAAAGGCTTAATACTCCTCAAAGGGGGCCTCCGTGTTAAGCACATGGCACTTTGCTCAAAATGGCATTGTTCTAGTCCCGTCGAATTTAGGGTGTAAACAAGTGTGCTTGAAGATTGACAACGAAAATTGAAAGTGGTGCTAGGATAGTAGTTTCACAAGTCATTTATCTGAAGATGATTGCAAGTCCACTTCTATCAAACCAAGGAAATGAAAATCTCACTTTTAACATGGAGAAAGAAAAAAAAATTATTTATATCGGTATTATTGTTCCTACCTCTTCTCCCAGTATAAATGATAGCCTACTTGTTGTTGCTCTTATGCATAATCTTCTAAACCTTAGTCTACTATATTGTAAAGGTTATTATGTGCATTCTTGATTCATCTATATGATTGATCTTGAATGTTTGAGCTTTGGGAAATGTTCTAGTGTCTTAAATGAAAATGAACCTTGGATTTTGCATAGAAGAATTAAACATTCTAGTATGGACTTAAATTTAATAACTTCAAAAAATAATCTTGTTTGATGACTACCAAAGCTTAATTCAAAAAGTACCATTTTTGTGATGCATTTCAATATTGAACACAAATAAGATATTCATACAAATCCATGAACGCAGTTCCTGTATCAAGGCATCTTGAACTCTTGCGTATAGACTCACTTGATTCTACAAGACACTTGAGCCTTGGTGAAACACATATAGACTTCTAATTGTTGATGTTTATTCCTATTTTTCTTAGTGCTTATTCCTTTCTCATAAAAGTGAATCCTTGACAAATTTGAAAAGTTCTGCAAACAAGTACAAAATGAAAAGGATTTGAAATTCATTTCAATTAGAAGTGATTATGGCAGAAAATTTGAAAAAGATGATTTTAAAAAATATTGTGATTAATCTGAATTCGTCACAATTTTTCGACTCCTAAAATTTCTCAATAAAACAAAGTAGTTGAAAGAAAAAATATAACTCTTGAACAAATGGAGAAAACCATTCTTTGTGAAAACAATTTGCCAAATTCTTTATGGGCTAAAGCTGTTAACACCACTTGTGCATTCTAAATAAGGCTTTAGTAAGACAAATTTTGAGGAAAACACCTTATGAACTTTACAAAGGAATAAAACCAAATAATGTATATCTCAAACCGTTTGGGTGCAAATGCTTTATCCACGAATATGTTAAAACTATTCCTGGTAAATTTATCCAAGAATGGTTGAAGGCATATTTATTGGATATCTTCTTCCTTGCAAAGCATATGGAGTTTATGATAATAGGTCTAGGATAGTAGAAGAGTCTATACATGTTGTAATTGTTAAAATTAACAACTTGTCCTATGAATTTCTTGTGATAATGATGATATAGCGGTTAAACCAACAAACATCATATCCTCATCTGAAGAGTAAGAAAAGGCTCAATTCCAAGCTCCAATGGATGAATCGAAAGAAATGTTGAAAACGTAGAAGGAAAAGAGGAAGAAAAGTTACATGTGATTAGAAATTCTTGAACGATCACCCAACAAGACAAATCATCACTAATCCTTCTCAATATGGTAAAAAGCAGGGAAAGGTCAGTAGCTAAAAGCTATAACCAATAAGAAGGTATAGACTACGAAGAGACTTTTGCACCTATTGTTAGATTAAAGTTTACTCTTATGTATCTTTGCTTCATTCAAAAATTTTGAACTTTTTGAAATGGATGTGAAAAATACATGTTTGCATGGTTTTATCGTAAAAGAAGTTTGTATTGAACAACCACCTAGTTTTGAGGATGACAATTTTTCCAATCATGATTATAAACTCAATAAGGCTCTTTATGGATTGACACAAGCTCCTAGAGCTTGGTATGAAAGATTGAGTTAATTTTTAATGCAAAATGAATTTTTAAGAGAAAGTTGACACCACGCTTTTAGTCGAAATCTCTAAAACTAATATTGTGCAAATATACATATTGATGATATAGTGTTGGGTACTACTAACCAATATATTTGAGAAGAATTTGCAAACCTTATTAGTACGGAATTCAAAATGCACATGACAGAGAAATGAATTACCTCCTTAGACTTCAAATGTAAAGCAAAGAAGGAATTTTCATAAACTAGGAAAATTGTATCAAGAAGATACTTAAAAAGTTTGGCATGGAAAGCTCCAAGGAAATTGCAACCCCAATGAGCTCAACACTCAAGCTAGACATGGATGAAAAAAGTAAAAAGGTGGATCAAAAGCCATGCAAAGGTATGATTGGATCCCTTCTTTACCTTATACCGAGTATACTCGATATCTCTTTTAACGTGTGTGTATGATGTTTGATTTCAGTCATATCCAAGGGAATCTCATTCATGTGCAGTGAAATTTTTTTTTCCGATACCTAGTTGGTACTTAAACTTGTTTTATCCCAATTGTGATTTCCTAGACCTAGTTTGATATAGTCATGTGGATTTTACTTGTTACAAAGTGGACAAAAAATCAAATTGTGAAACTTGTCTATTTATTTGTCATGCTTTAGTATCTTGGTTTTAAAAAATAGGAACGTTTTCTCGTTAATCATTGAGGTCAATTACATTGACTGTACAAGTCATTATAGTCAAATATCCTGGTTAATGTGCAAATTTAAAGATTAACACATTTGGATCGATCATGCTCCTATTATGTATGATAATGTAGTACAATATGCTTAAACAAAACTCCGGCTCAACGTTTTAGAACCAATCATACAGAAGTAGGCATCATATCATTCGTGATTATGTGCTTAAAAAAGATGTCATTGTAAACTTTGTCCCCACAAACGATGAATGATTAGACACTTTTACTGGGCCTCTATGTGGAACTATTTGGTGACACAAAAAGAAGGATTAATATAGTGAAATATCATTACTTGTGTGCATTAATTTCATATGCATGGTTATATTGAAAATGACTCTCAAAGATTTAACACGATAGCGTGCAATTGTCCAAGTA
Organism: Simmondsia chinensis; assembly: GCA_018398585.1. Taxonomy (NCBI): domain Eukaryota; kingdom Viridiplantae; phylum Streptophyta; class Magnoliopsida; order Caryophyllales; family Simmondsiaceae; genus Simmondsia; species Simmondsia chinensis. Next base: position 27,744,755 of record JAGTTD010000002.1, on the reverse strand, counting down.
TTCTTATCCAATCTAATAGATATTAGTACTTTGAAACCGTTTTTAAAAGAAACACTAAAATTGAGTTACCTTTGATCTCCATTTTCATTAGAAGAAAAATGGTCATTAATGATAGTGATTATTGTTGCTAAAAGCCTTGTTTACCCTCGTTAATACTATTAACGACGGGGAAACTTCCTGTCGTTTGTCATCGTTAATGCTTTTGACATTAATACTATTTGAGATTAACGACTGCTAAACCAAGCCATCGGTAAAAATTATCTACAACGGTACACTATGTCCGTCGTTAAAATTGAAATCAATAACGACGGCACAAGTTGTTGTTAAAAGTAAAGTTTTTAACGTCAGGTGGCACCACCATTAAAGAGTTGATTAATAATAACATCAATTTTCATGGTTACAAACATTTACCATCATATATGAAATAGTTTTAATGACTACATAAACCATCGCTACAATTTTTCGGGCTACTAATTGAAAATAGTAAAGACAATATAGATTGTCGTTGGTAACAAATAGCAACAAGAATAAATCATCGTTAAGCATTTTCCAACAATTAATGACAACAAAAGTCGTCGTTAAAAATACTTGCCCCCATCAAACACAATTAAAACGAAAAAAAATTATCGATGTTAAAGGATCTACACATTCATATAGTACAAAGTATACATACATAAATACCTATAAATTCATGCAATATAATGATAATATTTGATGGTTGTTTAAAACATTTGTACATGTATACAAGGACAATTTTGGTTGTAGCACCTATACACAAATGTAGCATAACGACATTTCATGTCAATTATAACACTTGTAGAAATAATACAATATAACCATACAGAAGTAACTCTAACGTATGATTCAACGTAGCACATAATTCTAATTGAAAAATAAAGATGTCATTGGAACTTAAATATCCAAGTACTCAAAAAAGCCAATTTATATACAAGAGACACCAAAAGTGTACATTGTAAAATTTGTCACCTAACAATTGAGCAACAATTACAAATATGACAAAAGTTCATGAATAAAAGTTCCAACAAAAACAAGAATTTGAAGTCTAGTCTATCAACACCTAAAAAAAAAATAACACACACAACACTCATCTTAAAAAATTCTTATCATCTGACCAAAAAAATAATTAATAGTGTAGACACACCTTAGACCAAGTAATGAAACAAAAAATACAACAAAAAAAAAACTATATTAAAGCAATCAGCATAAAATTGGCAAAAAAGGAAACAATTCATGTGCTTTTTAATACAGAACAATTGCAAACCCAATCTCCACATTATAGAACTCAATCACAGCATCACATATTCACAACATTCATAAACTTCGCCTAGAATTGAATCACATAGTCCAAACTCCACAATAATTCCAAATAACTCAATAATGTGTTCTTAATGAATACCAAAATGATTGCTAATTCTAACTCCATAATGAATCACAAAGTCCTAAATCTAAATACCTCAAACTCACAAAAAAACTCAATCATAGAGTCCAAACGCATCAGCAATTTCAAACAACTAAAGAGTGACTTTTTTCTGATAAAAGCGAAACTCGTAATACAAAACAGGGCGCACCTACCAAGGAGGGCCCCGAGAGAATGGACAATAAAAACCAAAACAAAACAAAATACAGGCCACATGCCATGATACAGCAAAAGACCTAGCAAGATGTAAGCTCAAAACAAAGTGAAACCACTACCCAAACTTAGTTCAAAATGCCAATTCGAACCCCCCTTGTTCTATACCTCACGGATGCCCCATAGAGCCTAACACACCAGAGTTTAGCAGCATAAAAACACCCTTTCACAAGACTTTAGGCCTAGAGCCTAGAATAGTAGAAGCTAGTGAACAATGCATTATTAGTGAGTACAAAAATAATCACAAACTCAAACTCCATGTAGAACTCAACCACAGATTCCAAATCCAAAACAATTTACAATAACTCAATAATGTATTCTTAATGAAAATCTCTATAGGTGAGTAAATATATAACTAATCACACACTCTAAAAGCAATATCAAATATATTAGGGTTGGAATCAGTCATTTACCTTGAAAAGCAACTTAAATCAAGTTTGCTAAGTTAGAGCCGGTTGTTTGACCATAAGAATGAGCAGCTTGAGCGTGTTAATGGACCAAGAAGCGAACACGAACAAGGATAAGAATCTACCAATGAACAGCATACGTGGGCTTATACCAAATATAAACTACCAACTGATTTGTTAAATCAATGAACATAACATGAATTGCCAACATAAAACACACAAATTCAGTTTGAACCTTTGTCAATCTAGCAAAAAGTAATTCAAAATCTAGGCATAAAGGTCCAATATAGCAAAGAACCGAATTAGAGTTGTCAATCACTAACAACAACAGACACAGGCTTATAACAAACACGAACTATCAACTAATTTGCCAATTCAGTGAAAATAACATGAACCACCAACACAAAAGGGACAAGTTTAATTTGAAGCTTTGTCAATCTAGCATAAAATCATTCAAAATTTGTGTATTAGTGGGTCAATATAGAGAAGAAACGAATTACGGTTGTTAATCACTAACAAATAATAGACATGGGCTTAAAACAAGCATGAACTACAACTAATTTGTGAATTCAGTGAACATAACACGAAACTACTAACATAAAACGGAAAAATACGCTTTGATGCTTTGTCTAAATAAAATCATTCAAAATCTGGGTATAGTTGGCCAAAATAGCAAAGAACCTTCTTAGGGTTGTTAATCACTAACAAACAATAGGCATGGGCTTACAACAAGCACGAACTACCAGCTAATTTGTAAATTCAGTGAACATAACATGAACTACCAACATAAAACGGACAAATTCGCTTTGAAGCTTTGTCAATCTTGAAAAAAATAATTCAAAATCATGGAATATTGGGTCAATATTGCAAAGAACCGAATTAGGGTTGTTAATCACTAACAAACAACAGACATGGGCTTACAACAATCACAAACTACCAACTAATTTGTTAATTCAATGAACATAACATGAACCACCAACACAAAAGGGACAAATTTGTTTGGAGCTTTGTCAATCTAGCAACAACTCATTCAATATTTTGGTATAGGGGGTCAATATAGCGAAGAACCAAATTAGGGTTGCTAATCACTAACAAACAATGGACATGGCCCTTTAAATAGATGATCTACCAACTAATTTGTTAATTCAGTGAAAATAATACAAACTACCAACAAAAAAATAACAAATTCGCTTTGAAGGTTTGTCAATCTAGCAAACAATCATTCAAAATCTGGCTATAGTGGGTCAATATAGCGAAGAACCAAATGAGGGTTGTTAATCACTAACAAATAATGGACACGGGCTTACAACAAACACGAATTACCAACTAATTTGTTAATTCAGTCAACATAACACGAACTACCAACATGAAAGGGACACATTCGATTTAAAGTATTGTCAATCTAGTGTAAAATCATTCAAAATCTTGGTATAGTGGCTCAATATAGCGAAGAACTGAATTAAGATTTTAATCAATAACAAACAACAAAAATGGCCTTATAACGAACGTGAAGTGCTAACTAATTTGTTAATTAAGTGAGCATAAAACAAACGACCAACATAAAAGGGACAAATTTGTTTTGAAGCTTTGTCAATCTAGCAAAAAATATCCAAAATCTGGGTATAGTGGGTCAGTATAGTAAAGAACTGAATTAGGGTTGTTAATCATTAACAAATAACATACATGGGCTTACAACAAGCACGAAATACCAACTAATTTGTGAATTCATTGAACATAACACGAACTACCAACATAAAACGGAAAAATTTGCTTTGAAGCTTTGTTAATCCAGAAAAAAATCATTCAAAATCTGAGTATAGGGGGTCAATATAGCAAAGAACCGAATTAGGGTTATTAATCACTAACAAACAACAAACATGGGCTTATAATAGATACGACCTACCAACTAATTTGTTAATGCAGCAAACACAACACAAACTACCAATGATCAAGGCAAATTCGCTTTGAAACTTTGTCAATCTAGAAAAAAATTGTCCAAAAATCTCTCTACAATTGTTCAGCATAGTAAAGAACCGATTCTAGGTTGTAAATCACCTGCTTTACTGCTTTGCTTCTTCGCTTTGCTTCAGTTCTTCACTACTTTACTCTGCTTCACTTGAAGTGTGGATCGGGGATTTAGGGTTTTGGCATGGGGTAAAGGAGAGAGATGGTGTATGTGGAAGGAAGGAGGGAGGATAACTTATTCTGTCCAAAATTTTTTTACTTAATTTAAAAATCATATTTTGGTATATTAGACAAATTATTTTCAAGTACAACTAAAATATACCAAAAGAGTTAAATATCAAGTTAGGTATTAATTGGGATATTATTGATTTTTGAATTTGAATTACAGTTTAGATGGGAAAAATGCCAATTAAAAAATTTAAGAGAATTAATTTGGCAATAATAAATTTTAGAAAAAAGCACCAAATTTTTTAAAATTAATGAATTTTAACATTTAAGCCAAAATTTTACCGCTTACTTGATCCTATCAACAACGGTTTGTGAGTAAAATTAATGACCTCATTTAGGGCCCATCGTTATAAGCCCAACATTTACCACTCTTTAACGACAGTTTTTTAGTCTCGTCGCAACTAGGCACCGCCCAAACACTTCTGACGACAAAAAAAAAAAAAAAATTAAAAATTCCAGTCGTTATTTTTTGTATTTAAAAGTCAGCTTCTTGTAGTGTTTGAACAAAATCTCTCCAATGTTAGTTTAACTTGAATGTTCCCTCACAATCTTTTTCATAATTTTGATCGAGGTTGTAAATGTGTTATGATGAAAATTTAAAAATCTAGCTTTGTGGCAATAAAAATAAAAATAAAAATTATGTTCACTGCATTGAGACATACAAAAATATGAGTGAAAAAATAGGTGCAACTATCATTTAAAATACTGAGCTACATTTGCAAATGTTGCTTTTCCATTTTGGTCTTAAATGTATAAATTCCCTCACTTATTTCTTTTTGTTGATTCCCGGGGGGGGGGAGGGGAGGGATAAGTTTTGTTTGCTTATGTATGACGCATGTCACGGTACTTGTCTTCGGTAGTGGGAGAGGTAATGTTTCATAATTGGTAATTGAGTTTTAACATTAGTATTGTTATGAATTGTTATATGACCATATTGTGGAATGAACACATTCGTGCGAACTGATGATTGCATAAAGGGGATTGAAATATCAAAAATAGTGCATCAAATTGATCTGTCCTCTATTTGTTGTGATAAAGGGGGAGAGAAGTTCATGTTTGCTTGATTATTGAATGTCTAACTCTTAAAATGCATCAACCATGCTATGAAGTTTGTGCTTGCTTGAGATTTGGTAAAAATGATGTTGTTATTAGGCTTTTGAATGCTTCATTTCCAACATGCATCGACATAGGGGGAGACAATTGCATTTGAATTTTAACTTACTATATAGTGCTCCATGAGTTGATATGAAATGGGAATTTGCATGATTTGAGTAGTTAATACTTTTATGGTGAATTATAAACTTTAACTTTCATATTTTTAAGGAGAAACACCAAATATTTGTCATCATGAAAAGGGGAAGATTGTTGGCCCTAAAGGCCATTTACATTAAAATTTAAATGACAACAATCTTTCCATAAGTCGTTGTATTCAACTATTCTAACCTTATTGAAAGTGACCCATAAGAAGGCAATAGAAAATCAAAAATGGCCATGTTGATACCAAACATTTGAAGACGATGGATCAAGAGGAAAATGACTAAAGTTGAAGAGAAGATTCATCCAAAATCCAGAGAGCGAGATCCAAGTCTAGGCGCTTCAAATCGTTTGTTTTTATCTTTTAGGATTTTGGATCAGGATATATCAATTGAGTCAAATCTCAATATTAAAATGTAATGCTCTAACAAAAATATTTTTAAAAAATTTTAAAATGTTGATATCCAAATCTTATTCTGAAAACAATCAATTCAAATTCAAGCCAATTACATTTTTCAATAAAAATATTTTTGAAATTGATACTTTAGAAAGGATGCCCAAAAATAACAAGATCAAAAATTTTATTTGGGTGATATTTTAGCTTGATTTGAAAATATTCATTCAGTTAAATAAGCCAAACATGGAAATTAATGAAAAAACTAAGCAAATATTGTAAATCAATCAATCAATAAATCAAGCTAAATGGTTAAAATGTCTTAAATGACACTCAGGCATACTGAGTGTCGCCACACAAAAGGCATGTGTCAACACACAGAACAGTAGCCAACCAGAGTTTTTGTGTGTTAATACACAGCCTTGCGACGGCTCTAATGACTACATCTCATACCTGATGCCTGTCTAATTTATTTTTTCATTTTTAATCTTTCCCATCTGCTCTAAGCCTTATTTGGCCTATAAATAAAGCTTAAATTCTTCAATAAAATCATCCAAGTCTTGAGCCTCTCATTAATCAAAAGTTATTTTGTTCTACTTGTGCTTTAACATTTTAATTTCATGTTTTTCTTAGGCATCACTAGTTCTCTTTGGCATTGAGTTTATTGAGCATTATTGACATATTTTTAGCTTTTGCAAAACTTGATCGATTGTTAAATCACTCTTTCAAAAGTGAGAGTTTCAGTTTCAAGTTTATTCTCTTGCAAAGGTTGGTATTGAGCCTATGCACAAAAAAAATTAGTTGTGAAAAGGTTGTATCCTTAACCTAGGTTTTTAAAAAGGATCACCAATCTTAGTAAAAGGCTCAAGTGATAAAGAGTAGTTACTTGAAGAGCGGATTAGCTTCTGGGTTGGAAGTGGAATACCATAAAAATCATTGTGCATCGTTTCTTTCTCGCCTTTACTTTTTATATTTCGTATTCATTGTTTGTCTTTTAGTTTAATTTTTCATTTTTAAAGTTTAAACTTTCATTTTATTGTGAAATAACCTAATTCAACCCCTCCCCCCTTTTAGGTTGCTTTTTAGGCCTTCACTTGGAGACGATAAATCTGATCCAAAAAAATTGTGCTACTATGGCCGCACTATATGGGTGATGAAGGGGAAGAAAGTGGTCGAACTTGCTGATGTGAATAACCACTACCAAAATGACGGTGAATCCAAATGAAGAAAGATGTCTGTTATAAATCATTAGAATTTAATTGTAATTTCTGTTTGAATTGGTCGGTCAGGGTCTTAGTGTTGAGTTGTTTACTTTTAAATGGTGGTTGAATCGGTTTTAGGCGCCAAGAGGTTAGTTGGTCAAGGCTCGGGTCAAACCGGCTGGGTTGCTGCAGAATTGGTGGGAAAGTCGATTTTTGGAGGTTTTGTTGGTTAGTCTTGATGCATTGTATTCTTAGGTCTATAAATAAGATCTTAAGCTTGCAATCTCATCATTCAATCAAATACAAACTGATTTCCTTGTGGAATTAACTCTCTTTTCTCATCTCTTTCTCCTTTTCTCATCCCCTTTCACTTCTCTTCTCACCTTAACTCTTTCTTCTACTAGGTTAGACTTTCAATTCCTAATTGGAAGCTGACAATTGGTATCAGAGCTGGTTCAAGCAATCAATTTATTGATTGAGGCTGGCAAAATCAAAGAAAAACATGATCGAAGGCGTTAAAACCAGATCTGGAGCCGGAGGAGCCAATGCACCAGGTTCTGGATTGGATTTTGTGGCTGCTGTTACGAGTTCTGGAGCGAATGTATCAGGTGATCAACACCGAGATTTGAATGACAAGTTAGAACAGCTTAATGCTAGTTTTGAACAACAGCAAATCGAGCTTAAAACTAGGTTTGATCAACAAGAACAAAAGTCACTCGAGAGCACTAATAGCATTCAAAACATGTTGAAAATGATTTTAGATAAAGAATCGTTTAAGGAAGAGAGGATGCAAAAAATTGAAGATAAAATCGAAAGAATGCAAGATCAGATTAATAAACAAAAGGAATCAAGTGTGGATGCGATTTTGAAGCCTGCAAGTGAGATACTTCAACAGCAAGGACATGTTGACAGACCTGAGATTTTGGTGATGAACCGGGACAAATCTTCGATAGTTCAGGCAACTGTAGGACCTTCAATTAACATTAGATCAGCAGCAAATCAGTCTCTCCAACATGAATTTGATGTAGACAATCAGAATCGAGTCTCTGGACAGGCACATTGCAGACCTGAAGCATCGAATTCAGACCACAACAGCAGGCCTTAGAACTTTGTTTTGCAACGCAGAGCTGATTTTGATGAGCTCGAACATTTGGACAGACCTCCTGATCAACATTATCAGCATAGAAACGTGAGTAATGACATGATATCTGGTGGAAGGAGTTGTAATCACAGACAGCCAAGAGTTGAAATTGATCCTTTTGATGGCAAATTACCAGAATCATGGCTTAGAAGGTGCGATAGGTACATCATGTATTATGATATTCCTGATGATGAGAAGCTCCAATTAGCTGCAGTACATCTACATGGCGACCATGACGTGTGGTACTACAGTTTGTTGAAGAGCAAACCGAACCTTTCTTGGGGCCAATTCGTGGAAGAAATGTGTGAACGATATGGAGAAGGAGAATCAACGGACGTTGTTGATAATTTTAACGAATTATCTCAAACTTCAACTGTGAGTGAGTACATGCTTAGATTTGAGAACTTAAGAGCCAATTTGCTGTCCGTTTTGTCTATAGCTCCCGAGGACACCGAGTCATATTATGTGTCTTGCTTTATAAGTGGATTAAAGCCTAGGATCAAGAACATGGTGAAAGCCATTGGTCCTAAGACCTTGTCAAGTGCTTATAACAAGGCAAAATTGATAGAAGCCACTCATGTCCAACTGAGTGACAGATTTAAGCAGCCAAACAGCAAGTGCAGGCCACAACAGAGGACCGGTTCGGGTGCTGGTGCAGGATCAGGTGCTGGTTTTAAGCGTGCTGTGGACAGGAGCTCGGTGAGACTTTGCTTTCATTGTAACCATCCATATCAGCCTAGACATAGGTTCAAAACAAAAGCAATAATGTGTGCTAAAGGGACCCGTGTTGAAGCTGAAATAGGCAATGAGCACTCAGCAACCGAAAGTGACATTGTTGATGATTTTTCACAAGATGAATTGAGTGAAGATGAAGTTGAGATATCAATGAAGGCTTTAACCGGTAGTGGAGCTCATAACACTATCAAGATTAGAGGTAAGGCTGGAAATCATTCCATCATTATCCTCATTGATAGTGGGAGTACACGTAGTTTCATCGATCCTAAGTTGAGTAAGAAGGCTAGGCATGAGACGATAAAGACTCATCCTTTGCAAGTGATGGCGGCTGATGGAAATTCTTTAACCATTGATAACAAGTGCATAGCATTCCCTTGGACTATGCAAGAACATCACTTCACCTTTGATTTCAGAGTTCTCCCTTTGGGGGGTTGTGATATGGTGCTAGGGGTGGATTGGATGAGGACCTTCAACCCGGTTATATTTGATTTTGACAAGATGACCGTAGCATTCGAGGTTCATGGCACAAAAGTAGCCTTGAAGGGCATGTCAGAGGAAGCTCAACTCAAGATAATTGATGGCAAACGTGTGCACGAGGGGCTCAAGAAGAAAGCAATACAATGGATAGGTCATTTGTTCATGTTAGCCTCGGTTGAGCTGCAGCAAGGACTTCAACCAGAATTTCAGGCCTTAGTGGATGAATTTGGTGACATCTTTGAGCCACCTAAGAGTCTTCCTCCTCCAAGGAGTGTGGACCATGCCATTCCCTTGCGTGCTAATGTTGATCCGGTGAAGATTAGGCCTTATCGATATGCACACGGCCAAAAGTCAGAGATAGAGAGGCAAGTGGAGGAACTTCTTCACATGAACTTCATTAGACCAAGGCATAGTCCTTTTGCTTCACCCGTGATCCTTGTGAAGAAGAAAGATGGCTCGACTAGAATGTGTATTGACTACCGTCGGTTGAATGCTCTAACGGTGAAGGATAAGTTTCCCATTCCGATCATAGATGATTTGTTCGAAGAATTACATGGTACGTGCTTCTTTTCTAAGCTGGATTTGAGGCAAGGATACCACCAAATCAGGGTTCTCGAGTCGGATATTTACAAGACAGCTTTTCAAACTCACCATGGGCATTTCGAGTTTGTTTTTATGCCTTTCGGCTTGACAAATGCACCGGCTACTTTTCAAGCAGCCATGAACGACGTTTTCAAGCCTTTCCTGAGGAAGTCAGTGCTCGTTTTCTTCAAGGACATACTGATTTATAGCTCAACATATGAAGCTCATCTCACTCACCTCCGACAAGTTTTTGAATTGATGCGGCAAAACAAGTTCTTTGCCAAGATGTCAAAGTGTTCATTTTTTCAAGATAAGCTCGAGTATTTGGGACATATAATTTCACATGAGGGAGTGTCTACTGATCCTAACAAGATCCGTGCAATGCAAGAATGGGCAATTCCGATCACCTTGAAGAAATTGAGGGGTTTCTTGATATTGACCGGGTATTATAGAAAATTTATTAAGGATATGGCTCTATTGCCAAGCCCTTAACCGAGCTCTGGAAGAAGGATGCTTTTACATGGAACGAGAGATCTCAGGTTTCATTTGAAGCCCTGAAAGCCGCAATATGTGCTGCACCAGTTTTGGCGATGCCGGACTTCACCGAAAGCATCGTTTTGGAAACCGATGCAAGTGGTACTGGTATAAGGGTTGTTCTTGCTCAAAAAGGGAGGCCTATAGCTTATTTGAGCCAAGCACTTAGCCCTAAACATCAGGCGATGTCGACATATGAGAAGGAATATTTAGCCATCCTCTTAGCCGTGGAGAAATGGAGGCAATACTTGGAAGGTCGTAAGTTCATCATTCAAACGGATCATCAAAGTCTCAAGTATCTCCTTGAACAAAAGATCGTGACGAGGATTCAAAAGAAAGGTCTCATGAAAATGTTAGGCCTTGATTACGACATCGAATATAGAAGTTGCAAAGAGAACACTACTGCGGATGCTCTGTCAAGGCAGTTTGAGGACAAAAATCAGGCCACCTGTGTTGCTGTTACCGTGGTAATTCCTTCTTGGGTGGAAGAGTTACATAAGTCCTACGAGAGGGACCCTTTTGCTCAGGAAAATCTAGTCGCTGCTGCTCTCACATGCGATGCAAAGTTCGTTGCTGCAGACACTGCAATAACTGTGCAGCAGGGGCTGATCCGCATCAGAGGTCTGTTATATGTTGGTTCAGCCACTGATTTGAGAGAATTGGTCATCCAGGCTTCACATGATGCTGCTTGGGGTGGTCATGAGGGTGTACAAGGCACCTATCATCGAATCAAAGCATATTTTACATGGCTGAGTATGAAAAAAGATGTAAGTGATTACGTGAAGTCTTGTGAAGTTTGTCAACAAACGAAGTTAGGAGATCCTCATTACAAGGGTCTTCTTCAACCTCTTCCTATTCCGGAAGGGGCTTGGGTTCACATTAGCATGGATTTCATTGAGGGACTACCGAAGTCCGAGGGCAAGGAGGTCATATGGGTACTGGTGGATCGTTTCACCAAGTTTAGTCATTTCATTGCTCTTGCTCGACCTATCACCGCTGAAAAATTGGCAAGGATCTTCCTTGACAACATTTACAAATTACATGGATTGCCTCAATCCATTGTGTCCGATCGAGACAAGATCTTCACAAGTACGTTTTGGAGAGGTGTTTAAGTTGATGGGTACTACGTTGGCACTCAGTTCCTCTTATCATCCTCAAATAGATGGCCAAACTGAACGAGTCAACCAATGTGTAGAACAGTGCCTTCGGAGTATGGTCTTCTTGAGGCCCAAGGAGTGGAACCGTTGGCTCTCCTTAGCCGAATTCTGGTTCAACACCCACTTCCAGACATCCATAGGCACTTCTCCCTTCCAAGCATTGTATGGCTATCCTCCTCCCTCTCCAATGATGCTGCAACAACCGAAGGTCACCGGTACTACAGTAACTGATTTTATGCAGCAGAGGAGGCAATTGTTGCAAGAACTTAAGGACAATCTCCATCAAGCTCGAGCTCAGATGAAGTATTACGCTGATAAAAAAAGGGTAGATAAAATCTATGACGTTGGTGACATGGTCTACCTTAAATTACAACCGTATAGACAGTCCTCCTTGGCTGTCAGGCGTAATGTCAAGCTAAGTGCTCGATACTTTGGCCCGTACAAAATTCTGGAGAAAATCGGCAATGTTGCTTATAAGCTTGACTTACTTACCCATTCCTACATTCACCCCGTGTTTCACGTGTCCTTACTTAAAAAGCAGGTTAAAAAGGGAGCTGCAGCTGCTCGAGATCCTCCTGCTGCTAAAACGAGCGGCCTATTGGTGCTGCAGCCTGCTGCTATCAAGGCTCGAAGATCGCTGCAGCATGATCGTGGGACTGTGCAAGAAGTTTTGGTGCAACTTGGACAAGGGTTTGATGACTTGGGAAGATTGTAATTTCTTGAAGAGCCAATTTTCGAGCTTCAGTTTCACTTCTTGAGGACAAGAAGCTTCTCAAGTGGAAGGGAATGTTATAAATCATTAGAATTTAATTGTAATTTCTATTTGAATTGGTCGGTCAGGGTCTTAGTGTGGAGTTGTTTACTTTTAAATGGTGGTTGAATCGGTTTTAGGCGCCAAGAGGTTAGTTGTTCAAGGCTCGGGTCAAACCGGTTGGGTTGCTGCAGAATTGGAGGGAAAATCAATTTTTGGAGGTTTTACTGGTTAGTCTTGATGCATTGTATTCTTAGGTCTATAAATAAGATCTTAAGCTTGTAATCTCATCATTCAATCAAATACAAACTGATTTCCTTGTGGAATTAACTCTCTTTTCTCATTTCTTTCTCCTTTTCTCATCCCCTTTCACTTCTCTTCTCACCTTAACTCTTTCTTCTACTAGGTTAGACTTTCACTTCCTAATTGGAAGCTAACAATGTCCCTCAATGAAATCGACATATATGCTACTCCATACTATCATGGGGACGAATAATGGTTGTAGCAACCTCGGTTGACTCATAATCTCGTACTTCTTTTTCTGACAAACAATGTACTGCCAAATATAGGCCCTCATGTCAACTTTTAACCCGTTTATGTAGAATACTAATTGAAAGCATTGATACTTCTCCTCAATGCTTGAATGTCTTCCAAAAGTGAGTTGTGGAGCCACAATATGAGTACTACATAGATTGGGTGAGGAACAAATCATGAACCACCACTTACATGCAATTGTTGGTTCTGATAAGAGTATTTCATGTGCAAAAAGGAGTATATCTTGGTGTCTGAAATAATTTGAGCGAAGACCGAGTCTCGAGCCTAAGAACATTGAAGCTTGGTGTAAAAGTCAGTTGAGGCTGATGAGATGGCCAAACAAACTACTTTGGTGCCCTAGTAGTGAGAGAGAGTATCCGCAACTCAATTTTTAGTACTTTTCTTATAAGTGATGTTAAAATCAAACTCGATCAATGATGAAAGCCAAAATGTTGGAAAAGGGTTGACAATTTCTGCTCTTAGAGGAATTTAAGACTCTGCTGATCGGTCTGAATAGGGAAATGTCGAACAGTATGGTACTGTTGCCATTTATCCACCGCGAAGACAACAACAAGAAGTCCCCTCTCATAGATGGCCACGCCTCAATGTTTCCAATGAGGTAGGTGAGAGGGTGTCCCTCTTGACTTAGCACTGCTCCAATGCTCATCCTTGAGGTGTTAGTCTTGATAATGATCTCCTTAGAGAATTTCAATAGAGCTAACAAGGGTGCAGATGTAAGACCTTGTTTCAACCGCTCAAACCATTCTCAGTTTCAGGGTTCCACTACCGAAGCAGATCGATAATAAGAAGTGGAGTAATTCCACAGGTAGTAATGAAGATATGGTAGTACCCTGACAAACCGAGGGAGCCACATAGCTAATGCAAATCTAGTGGCTAAGGCTACTCAGCAACTGCCCGAACCATAACTAGATTGGCCAACATTCCTTCACTCAATACAAAGTGACCAAGATACTCTATCCATTGTATGGTGAAGGAACATTGGGAACATTGGTCAACACAATGGGCTCTTGAAGATCTAACAAGCACAATGTGAATGCGGGGGCACCTAATTTCTATAAGAGGCACTATATATATGGATGTCATTGAACAGAGCAAGCACCAAGTATGGTCTAAAAGTGTCATTGATAAGGCCTTGAAAGGTTGAGGGGGCGTTAGTGTGTGACCGAAAGGAATCACAAACTCGAAGTTTGCAGAATGCAAGAGAAAGGAGGTAATGTTAACATTGTGAGGTGCCATGTGAATTTGTCAATATCGGAATATGAGATCAATTTTTGGAAAAAAAAGGACCCTTGAAGCTCGTGTAACATCTCTTCCACTATTGGTATAGGATACTTGTCCATGATGGTCATCTTATTCAAAGCCCTATAATCCACACAAAGTCTCTAAGCTCCGTCCTTCTTATGAACTAAAATCATGGGTGAAGTGAAAGGCGATAAACTATTCTGAATGACCCCCACCCTTAACATCTCACAGATCAATTGAGAGCTGTGGCAAGATAGCGCCAAGTCACCTACAGTCGCGGAAGAAATGCAAAACAATAGAGATTGAGGGGCTCCAGCTAGTTCAGAATAGGGCTGCAGGAGGAACGCGACATTCTAAGTATTTTGTGATGCTGTTTTCAAGCTTTGTTGTTTCAATCTGCGTAATGTTTCATGCTGCCTTGCAAAGAGAACTCCATGATCAACCTTTAAAGTATCATTAGACTTTGCCTAGTGTTCTTAATCATTGGATACCAAGTACCATGTGGCATCCTAAAAGGGGTATAATAAGAAAATTGGAATAGAAATCAGCACTGTGAACTCTGCACTAAAATTTAAGAAAAATTCCTTCATTTATAAGTTGCTTCTCCTCTGCCACCATCCCTGGAAACTTAATCGAACATCAACAATACCACCGACTTGCTTAGCCATGCTTGAGTTGAGGAAATTATGGGTGCTTCCCAGTCAATTAATATACTAATGATTCTCTTGCCACAGTAATGCGCTCTAAATACCCGCTATTCTTCTCCTTGAGCATAGCTAGTATGGGTTTGAACGTCTTAACCCAACCTTAAAGTTTCGCATTCAAACCTCCCATAATTACACTTATTTTCTGACCCTCTTCCAACCAACATCGGCTAATCAGTAGTTCAAATGCACCAGCATAGTTTTGTTAAATCAAGTAGGGGATCATCTACACTATCAACATAATGGGCTCTAATGTGAGTAGAATAGATTTCCCATGAATCCCTGTACTTGGGGGCTAGGAATCCCCTTAAGCATCGTGCCATCCCTACGCTTTACCCTTAAGAGCTATGCTAGCCAACATTACTTTTGCAATTTCATGGGTTTTATATAAATTAAGTATCTCTCGCATTTGTGCAATCAACCCCGAACATTAGTACTTCTAAACTTTGGAAAGTCATTCTTCATTCGTCTAGTAAAGAAGTGATGGTTACCTTCCTCGGGTTCAAGCATGGTACCTAGCCAAGCAGACATGTGGTTGAAATCACAAGACTCTTGACCCAACACCGGTCAGGATGACTGGTGCCATCGGTAAACCACCATACCTGCAATTTGAACTGATAATTGTTCACCAGATGTTATATTGCGTCCACCTTTCCCTCGATCGTTGAGCATTTTTATTGAATGTAACGTGCAAGGATTCCTCCACCTTCTGAATTGTGATTTGAGATTGAATGTTCTCAGCATTGGTGTCAAGAGCCATGGAAGGATAGCCCTTATATCAAATGATACCATCAACAATTCAATACTCCAATCAACACGATGCAATCAACGAAAACAATCCCCAATAGCTTAATCCGAACGGAAATTGTATTGATATTGTTACAATATGATCTAATTACATGTATAGAGTATAATAGCATGTAAGTACAAGTATGAAAAAGGGAGTTGGGAGAAAAAGGAAGTAGAATTGGAAGAAGAGAGAGAATTGTGAGATAGAGAAATAGAATTCTGATTATCAATTGACAAAACCCTTTTCTAATGCCAGAGGTCTTATTTATACTTCTGCGTGATTGGCCCCTTAATGATAAATAAATAAGCCTAATCAAGCAGTTGAGTCACGAGTGCGAGTCATGGGCAATTCATTAGTGGAGTTACGGGTCGAGTCATCAGTCGAGTCGCATGTTGGCCCGTTAGCTGGCGAGTCGAATGCAGCAGCGTGCATATAATCATCTTTTATATTCCCTTATTAGTATTATTTTAATTGTCATATAATACTTTTAATTTATCAATAATAATTGTCACGTTTGGTCATTTATGATTATGCGCAGATGCTTCTTGAACTTAGCAGTGAGATTACCTCATAGTCAACATCAAATATTTCATTAAATATTTAAAATCTAGCCAATTGACTGGGTTTCAATTCTTAAATGCCCATTACTTTACACAAATAACTGATCATTATGCTCTTAATCGTATCACGTGGGACATTAGCTCAAATATATAATATTCAATTTCTCCCACAAGAGGAAGGTGTTTCGGGGGGGATCAAAATATGAAATAAAAAAAGTTGGAAGTATGATGGGACCTGACTCTAATAAAAAAAGAAAGGGAAAACGTAGGATTTACTGGCTTGTCATTTGCCACTATTCCTTTTTTTTTTGTTTTTTGTTTTTTAAACACTAGAGAGCCCGAAGGCAAGATTACATTATTATGTAGTCAAGAGTTATAATCGATGACAGTTGAGGTGGAATTTTAATTCACCAGTCATGATAACACCGATTTTTAAGGTGTGGATTGACATTCTAATGAGCTGCCTAATTATAACATCGAGGAATTCATACAAAAGAACAAGATAAAAAGGAAGAAGATAGTAGCCTAATATCATCGACTATGTGACTAATCCCCCATGGGCAGTTCGGTCTACGAATGATAGACTCGATCACAGCCTTACAAATAGATTCAACAGCAACTTGAGACTATCCCAACGACTGTGCAAGAAGGCATGTAGCACGAGCAGCAAGAACTTTCCCCAATGATGCGGAATGAGAAATGATAGAAGAGCACTAGCTCATGAAATTATGGCATGTCCATTCCTTACAACCCTAACAATATTTGCGGCACCAGATTGACTTGATACAGCAACTTCGATGTTTCGTTTTCATCACAGTAGAGGGAAGGGGAGTCTATTTCTATTACTAGTTTGATGTTTGGGGCGTTGCAACAAAGCCAACTGGAATCTTGATGAGCAACATTCATCTTCTCAATAACCTCCCTATCCACACTCTGAAGAGAGGGGGGGGGGGGGGGGTAGGTATCTTCGCTTTTAAAATGAAGGCATTTCTAGCTTTCCAGATCTTCCAAAAAAGATATACAATATGTGAGATCAAAATTTGATAAGCTACAAAATCAGTGATCGAGGACCAGCAATGTAAGGGATGACCATATCCCTCAAACTTTGGCATGTAACACAATTCAAGGCAAACCACGTGACTCTCGTGAATGAAAGAAAAAGGATGTGTTGAACCGTTTCCTTAAATTCATTGCACCTAGGACAATTGGGACTGTAAATAATCCTCCAAAAATAATGATTTTCATTTGTGGCGAGAGCATTTGAGAGGGCCCTCTACATAACATGCATAATTTTAGCAGTAGCATTAATGGACCAAATCTATTTGAAACCCGACACATAGTTTGAGGTCAAAGTCGAGGAACCATTCTAAAGAATCGAAGAAGCCGCAGAAGAGGCGTTCTATAGAGCATAGCTAGATTTAACGGTCTTATTTCCTTTAGTGTTAAAGTGCAACACAATGGAGTCATTATGGTGTTGACTCCCCACAGGTACAGCACAAATGTTATTCGCAGCTGACAAAGTGAATAAAGCCCTGAGTTTGCATTTAACAATAGTGGAGGGGCTGTCTAGAGTGATGATGCGGGCCCACACTTTAAAACCTAGGAGGGTTGGTAACTATTTGTCATTCCATGTATTATTGTTGTTCTCACTCTTAATATTCCAACAGACACCTATTTCAATAAGACTTTGGCCTTCAAGGATGTATCTCCGTCCCCATGAGGGGTTATGGCCGAGCTCAGCATTAAGAGTGGAGTTGTTGGAGAAATAAACACTTTTGAGGCTGCGAACCCAAAGGAAATTTAGGTTTTCGATCGCTCTCCATGTCTATTACACCAGCAGTGCAAGGTTTAGTCCCTCCATGTCCAGAAAATCAATTCCACCCATCCCTTTAGGGATGGAACCCATTGTCCTCAGGGCCCCTCCTTACCACCAAAAGTGCACCATGACAGTGTTGATCTTCCTACTCAATGATGCTAATATTTTGAAGCTGCGCATAACAAATGAAGGAATGGTAGAAATAACCATCTTAACCATAAGCTCTCTTTCTGCATGAGAGAGAAGCTTGGGCTTCAACCCTTGTATTTTGCTTCTAACTATCTCTAAGAAGTAGTTTAGGGTTAAGTTCTTTGACTGACCCCATAGGAGGCTTGATCCCAAGTAAAATTCTTTTTCACGAAATGGGCTAATTCCCATAATTTTCATGCACTCCTCTCTAATACCCCTAGGAATATTGTAGGAAAAAAAGGCATGAGATTTGTGGAAGTTTATCTGCTGACCGGAAGCTTAGCAAAAGCGCCTAAAAGCTCTCACCATTTGGCATGTATGACAGGTAGCCTGAAAAATTATAGCATTGTCATCAACAAATAGGAGGAGTGAAAGCCTCGGACAATCATGATTTAAATGTAACCAGTCACACAACCAATCATTCTCAGCTTTTTGGATGAGTCGAGAGAAGCTCTCCATAAGGCAAAGGAATAATAAAGGAGACGGAGGGCTGCCTTGTCTGAGAACACGTGAAATATAAAACTTCTAAATACATTCCCCGTTCATCACCAGAAAAACTTGGTCCAGGGAAACA
Source organism: Simmondsia chinensis (assembly GCA_018398585.1). NCBI lineage: Eukaryota > Viridiplantae > Streptophyta > Magnoliopsida > Caryophyllales > Simmondsiaceae > Simmondsia > Simmondsia chinensis. The sequence continues at coordinate 27,725,847 of JAGTTD010000002.1, read as the reverse complement.
CACTCCATAATTCACTTGATAAAGATTTGAGAGAAGCCCCTTTTTCATAATGTTTGGAGAAGAAAGGCCACTTCATATGATTATAAGCTTTAGCGAGGTCAAGTTTGGGAGCAAGAAAATGTTTTTTTTCTTCTCTCTATTTTTTAAGGGTGTGGAAGGCTTCATGGGCAATAAGGATGTTATCTTGGATGAGCCTCCCCTTTATGAAGGCAATTTGATAAGGTGAAATGATGTGATCCATGACGGGCTTAAGTTGGTTCGGACAGAGTTTTGCAATGATATTATAGCTGAAATTACAAAGGCTAATGGGTCGATATTTGCTAATATGTTCGGAACGAGGGGTCTTAGGGATCTAAAGGGTATTTGTGTTGTGAATGGAGGAAAGCATTTTTTGGCCTTCAAAGAAGCCTTTAACTGCCATAAGAACTTCATTCCAAATCCTAAGAGGTGGTGTTGAAAATACCTAGAAAACTATCCTACCTCGGCATTTTCAAACCTTAGAGCTGAAAGACGACTTGTTTAATTTCAAAATCAAAACCGAGAGCAGTGAGGTTGCCATTCATCTCCATGCTTACTATTGGAATCAATATAGTCAGAACAACATCCATTCCTATCATCCCTCTTACAGAATAGAAAGCCTTGAAATGATGTATGATATTGGTCTTGATTGTTAGTGGGTCATTAATCCATGTCGTACTTGGAAATTTATGTCGGAAATTGTGTTTCTACTCATTTAAATTATGAATGTAGCATGAAAAGTCTTGGGATTCTATCCCCCAACGAAAGCCAATTAATTAGGGATCTCTGATACCAAAATCTCTTTTCTGCCTCCCATCATTTCCCCAAGTCCCTCTGGATCTCAATCTCTTCTCGAATTTCTTGTAGGCAAGTGGCCTGACTTTGGAGTATAGTAAGGTGAGGCCTGGAATTCATGAAAAATGTCGATCTTTGCCTTCTATGAGTGATGCTCCAATTTTTCAAGGCCTTTCTACAAGATTTGATCTTATCATATAAACGGAACATTCTTGATCCTTCCTCATTCGAAAGCCAACTGTTCTTTATACTATCAATTAAATCATCCTTCATGAGCCACTTTGATTCAAATTTGAAGTCCCTTCGAATTGGAAGATGGCCACCGTTAAGCTGAATAATCAATGGGCTATGATCGCATCCTATAGCGGGATAAAGCACAACAGAAGAATTCAGAAACATGATGATTCACTCATAGTTGGATGCCACTTTTTTTATACACTCTTATATATAATGACCTGCTTCCTATTTTTTTGATCATGAAATCCGTTTGCCTAAATCTCGAGTAGTGAACAAGAATCGAAGAAATCGAGAACTCAAGCCATCCGAGCATTAGTCATCAAACCACCTTAGAGTATTAAAGGTAGATTTTATTGCATTGAAGGATCCAGAGATACATAAGGAATGTGAAATTCCCTCACATAACACATAAATGTCTGCCTAGACGGCTTGTTTCTTAGCTCAGTCATGCTCACCATAAAGAAACATGTGGGTCCATGTCTTACCCATGTCCGAAGTCTCAATATCAGTACAAATAAACCGGATTGAAGGTTCTCGGATCCTTATAATGACCCTTGTGTTCCATAGAAGAGTTAAACCCCCCAGCTTTATGCACATGGTCCACCAAGAAGTGATCTTCAACCTGGAGTCTATGCGCAATCGTTGAATGTAGTTAGCTAAATTTTTTATTTCCATTAAAAATATAATATCAAGCCTTATTTCATTACTTAGCCCTTGAAGAGCTTGAATTGTCTGAGTTTGGCCCAATGCCTAACTGTTTTATGATACAATACCCATCGTACACAAGGCTGTTTGTTCTAGAACGACTACTGCAAACCCGACATTGAATTACTTGGTGAACATGTGAACATATCTTCATATGATAGGATCAGTTACTGGGGCCGAAACTCTCTGCGGAAAGAGCTGCATAGGGGTGCTTATCATTATTAAGATTGGCTTTAATTATAGTGGCTCTTTTTAGCCTTTTGAGGTTATGCGATCCCCTCCTCCCTAAGAGGCTATTAGCTAGAGTAAGAGTGTTAGATCTTGAAACATTATTCAACAATTAATCTAAAAGTAACCCAACTATATGTCAATATATCAAAGAATAACCCAACTTTATTTTCTAACCAAAAATAACGAACTCTAAAATTAATTTTTAAAAATACTGAATTGATGGCTAAGCATGGCGTGCGGTAAGACGCTCCAAAAATATATTTTTTGCATATGTATTTTTGGTTTGACTTGATTTCTTTTCTCACGTAACCAGACTATAAATGTGTTTTTCTGATAATTGAGTACAGTCCCACAAAAAGACAACATCTCGGGGCAAAGAACAAGTAAAACAACCGAGGAATACAGCCAAAAAAGCAGGGCTAATGATCTGAGCCGAGCCACAGCTTGCTTTACTCAACTCGGCTTGCTAACTACATGATGCTAGCTCGATATTGGTATCATTTATCTGACCGAGCTGTATATCTGTGCTCACTTAGCTCATTTACTGAATGAAACTGCCTACTGAGAACAAGCCAAACCAAAAATATGTGGAAGAAAAATATACAGTCGGAGCATCACAATTCAACATTTTTTAAATCAAATTTTTAGAGTTGGGTTATTTTTTAGTTAGAAAATAGAATTGGGTCATTTTTTGGTATATTGACATAGAGTTGGGTTACTTTTAGATTAATTGTTGAAAAATTATTACTTAGAACATGAGCACTGTCATTGAAAATTTCCAGATCCAGGTATTACCAAACTTGTCCTTCATTACCCTATCCACCCTAATATTTTTCAGTACTAGTTTTAGCTTTTTTTATTTATATATATATATTTTTACCACGATGGAAAGGTCATCAGCTTCCAATTTCCTTTTACCCTTCGTATTTGAAGTGGAACTTATGTTCTCATTCATTGGTTTAAGTGAGGCTTGGATGGAGCTAAGAGGAGAGAGAGCCCAATCATTTCCAGTGTTTGTCTTCTACGGTGAACTTCCAACCTTGCATATTTGTAATATTACTGCCCATTTGGTCTCTATCTTCAATGGATCATCAGGAACCACATTACTGTCCACATTGCAATTAATTTTCTTTGCATTGAATTCTTTTGCCCTTAAGCAGCTGTCGAAAAAAGGATCATTACTAGGTGCTTCATCCTTCGGTCATTGTTTCTTAATGTGTCCCTACTTCCCACATATATTGCAAAAATTAGCAAGTCTCGCATATTTGAACCTAAACCACAAGTTATGCTTTCCAGCTCTTTTGAGGTAGAAGTCAATCTTTAAGGGTTCATCGATACAAACTTCGACTTTCATTCTAATAAACCTACTCCACAAAAGGTAGGACTTTTGTCCATATCAAGATTAATCACTTTCAAGAAAATATGGTCAATAATGATCGCATTTTGAACCATCATTAGGCTTAGAGCAAGGCCTTGAACTTGAACCTAGAACACTGTTGTTGAAAAATCAATTTCTTCAAAAGGAGTATCACCACTGCATTCTTTTATGATGGATGGCAGCCATTAATGTTCTTGGCAGTACCCTTAATGACAATATCCATGTCCTTCACCCTTTAAAAAACAAATAGAAAGACGTTTGGGTAGTGTTCATGGACTTTTGATTTATCTTTAGGTCTTCAGGCTTTGTCAAGGATTGCCATGATGGGCCCTATCTTCATTAGTTGTATACATAGAATTTTTTTACCAGAGTTTGATTAGGAATGGTGTTAGTAGTTTCACCCTATTCCTAGAGTTCAACGCAGTGGAAACCCTTTATGAAGGACCTAAGGTTTGCTTAGTTAGTGGTTCGACACTATTCCATGGGGCTAAAATTTAACTTTGGAAGGGGTTTTTCTTGGAGGGCTTACGAGAATCTAGAAGGGGGATTTTTAAATAGAGTGTTGGGGTCAAGCCGTGTACCTTGGTGTATGCTTTTCGAAGATGACATAGTGCTAGTTGGGGAATCGCGGGAAGAGGTCAATGAGAAGCTAGAATTATGGAGAATGACATTGGAATCGAAGGGCTTACGACTTAGTGGATCCAAGACCGAGTACATGGAGCTTAAGTTCGATTCCTCCACCACACCTAGTAGAGAAGACGTCAAGATTGGATCGGACCCTATGTCGAGAAAGGAGAGTTTCAGATACATGGGATCCATGATACAACACAACGGCGAAGTTGACGAGGATGTCAACAACCGGATTAAAAGTAGAATGGCATAAATGGAGAATGGCCGCAGAGGTACTGTGCCATAGAAAGTTTCCCTCAAAGCTAAATGGAAGATACTATAAGACGGTAGTGAGGCCGGCCATGTCCTATGGGGTGGAGTGTGGGGCGATGAAACAACATCACACATAGAAAATGAAGGTGGCAGAGATGAAGATGCTGTGGTGGATGTGCGGACGCACTAGGAAGGATAAGATCAGGAACGACGTCATAAGAGGTGAATTGGGCGTGGCCTCCATTGAGGATAAATTAAGGGAGTAACATTTGAGGTGGTTTGGACATGTTAGGAGGAGACCGAGCACTGCTCCAGTCAGGAGATGTGAGCAACTCGGACGACACTAGGCAAGACAGGGAAAGGTAGGCCAAAGAAGAGATGCTTGTAGGTGATCAAACAAGACCTTATCCACTTAAACCTTTGGGAGGAGATGGCCTTAGATAGAGCCTAATGGAGGGCTAGCATGAGAGTAGAAGATGTAGTGGCTTAGATCAGGGTAGCCCAGCCTTTTGTGCTACCACTAGTGTTCTAGGCCTTATGGTAGTCCAGATTTGGCTCACTTTGTATGATATGTTCTCTGATAAACTATCTATTTACTGCCTATTTATTTGCCTTTATTTGCCTAACTTTGCCCTGCTTATATGCTTATTTGCTTTCTTGATGCTAGGTTGCAAGGCGTCATTGCTACCAACAAGCGTATCAGGTTGGGGGTCCTCGGAAACAACCTCCCTTCATAGCAACCCCAGAAAGGGGAAGGCTGCGTACATCTACCCCCCAGACCCTGCTGATGCGGGAGCCCATTAAGGCACTGGGCTATCGTTGTTGTTGTTGGGGTCAAGCCAAGGACTAAATGAATAAAATCGATGGAGTGGTTAGAGAGGAAATCCAACCATGGTACACTTTAAAGGCTTTCTAGAATGCCTTCAATACGTCTTAGGTTGTTGGGGAGAAATGGCACAATAGAGGAGTAAATTGGATATGGAGAGTGTGGTTGTATGGTATGATGATATGGTCAAAGCATTTACTTACGATATTATTCTGAGGAGATATTTAGTTTAGTTCATGGTTTGTGGCAAATGAACGATGATACTAGTTTTGCCGGTGAGGAGATGGTGCGAATTGCAGTCAGGTAATTGATGCAGCTCAAATTTCAGAATAAAAGAAATAGAATGCAGGGAGATACAAAGCAGAATTTCAGAAGCAAGAGAGGAGCAGAATTGGAGATTAGGGTTAAGAGTGTATTTGTATTCATGAATAACTCTTAATTACATCTTCCAGTATATATATTTGGCGGCTAGAAGGACACCTCACCATGCTAAATCACCACTATTAAAAGTAACATAAAAGAATTGAAATTAACCTTAACTAACATAACTAACTTTTGAAATTATCAAGTATGCCCTAGTACACTGCTTTCCTGCATTAATCCTTCCCCCTAAAAAACACGTTTCACCGCAAGGGTTAAAATTTGGATACTTAAGCAGCAAATCATGTAAGAACTCCCACGTAGCTTCTTCCATAAGAAAGCCTTGCCATTGTATGAGTACCTTTGTAGCTACTCGATGTCCCCTCTTCACCAGTCCTCTGTCAAGAATGGCTTCTTGTATCGTCCTAGGGGTTGCTTCCCAGTCATAAGGAATGGCAATACTGTGCAAAGGAGAGGGCCATGATGGAGCTTTAATTAGGACACATGAAAGACATAGTGTATCCTAGCTGATGTAGGAAGAGAAAGCCTGTAAGCAACTTTCCCAACCCTGTCTGCTATCTGAAAAGGTCCATAGTACTTGGGACTTAGCTTGTGGTTGCTTCGATGAGCAATTGAGACCTGGTTATAGGGTATAAGCTACAAATACACCCAAGTTCCAATGCTATATTCTTGGTCTGCATGCCTTCTGTTAGTTATCTGAGCCATCCTACTCTATGCACGCAGCAAATGAAATTTGATGACCTTGATCATTTCCTCTCTTTGGAGCAAACTCCTATCCATTGCCTCCACAACACTCTCTCCTGGCAGATATGGAATGTGGATGGGTGGTGGTTGATTATAAACCACTTCATATGGAGTTTTTTGAGTTGAGGAGTGCCAAGTAGTGTTGTACCACCACTCAGCCAAAGGGAGCCACTTTGCCCGTTGAGAAGGGTGTGAGCTGCACATGCATCTTAGGTAGGTTTCTAGCCCCCTATTCACCACTTCAGTCTGCCCATCCGTTTGAGGGTGATAAGCTGTTGATAAATGAAGGTCAACCCCTTGAATCAAAAACAAGGCTTGCCAAAAATCACAATGAAATACAGAGTCTCTATCACTCACTATAGTATTGGGCATGCCATGAAGCTTATACACATTGTCTAAGTAGATCTGTGCCACTGTCAAAGCTGAATAGGGGTGGGTGAGAGCCAAGAAATGAGCTGCCTTACTTAGTCTATCAACCACCAACATTATCACATCCTTTCCATAGGACCTTGGAAGACCCTCAATAAAATCCATTGTGATGTCTATCCACGCAGTCTCTGGCACTGGTAAAGGTTGAATCAAACCAGGATAAGCCATAGCATCGTACTTGCAACCCTAACACATGGTGCACTGCTTGATATATTCTCGGACTTCCTTGGACATTCCCTTCCAATAAAAGAGCGATTTGACCCTTTGCAAGGTCGCATCTCTTCCTGAATGACCCCCACTTGGGGATTTATGTAGCCATTGCATAATCTGATTTATGAGCTCAGGATCCTGCCCCACAACCAACTTGTCCTTCTTCTTCATTTGTTCTTGCTGCCAGGTATACTTGGAGGAACTCTGGGGATTTTCCTGCAACTGTTGAATAATTTACTGCAGATGAGCATCAGCTTGCCAAGATAGCTGCAGCTTCTGATATAAGATACTCTCTACAGCAATAAGAGCCATACACACTACCTCCTGACTTGGAACTCCTGATAAGGCATCAACTGCTACATTTTCCTTGCCTCGCTTGTAATCAATCACATAGCTGAAGCCTAGAAGCTTGGAAAGCCAAACATGTTGGAAGTGAGTGCTGATCTTTTGCTCTAGAAGGTACTTCAAGCTTTTTTGGTCTGTTTTAATGATGAAGGTATTGCAGAGAAGGTACTGATGTCGCTTATGAATTGCATAGACCACTGAGAATAATTCCTTTTCATAAACTGATAACAACTGTTGCTTGGGACTGAGTGACTTACTTATGTAAGCTAGAGGGAGCTGCTCTTGTAGAAGAATTGCCCCAATTCCCACATTACAAGCATCAGTCTCGATGACACATTGCTTTGTGAAGTCGGGCATAGCTAAAACTGAAGCTATACAAAGAGCAGTCTTGAGAGATTCAAAAGCTGCTTGAGCCTCCCCATTCCAACCCCACTGATCCTTTTTCAAGAGATGAGTTAGGGGCTTAGCCAATTTACCACAGGCCCTGATGAATCTCTTATAGTAGCCCGTAAGACCGAAAAATCCCCTCAGTTGCTTGGAACTGGCCACTGAATCACTGCCTCAATCTTCTTTGGGTCTGTAGTGACCCCCTTACTTGAGATTAAGTGTCCCAAGTACTCCACTTGGGAAGCTGCAAAAGTACACTTGCTCTTCTTTGCAAAGAGCTGAAGATGTTGTAGAACATTAAACACTAATTTTAAATGCTCAGCATGGAGAGCAATGGAAGGGCTACAGATTAAAATATCATCAAAGAACACCAACACAAATTTCCTAAGGTAGGGTGCAAATATGGAGTTCATCAATGATTGGAAGGTAGAAGGGGCATTGGTGAGCCCAAAGGGCATCACCCTAAACTCATAGTGTCCCACATGAGTCCTAAAGCCAGTCTTAGGGATGTCCTCAGCATACATCCTGATCTGGTAGTATCTAGACCTTAGATCCACCTTGGAGAATACCACCAACCCCCCTAACTCATCCAAAAGCTCTTCCACTAAGGGTATTGGGAACTTATCTCTGATAGTAGCTTGATTTAATTCCCTGTAGTCTACGCACATCCTCCACCCTCCATCCTTCTTCTTCACAAGGACCACGGCACAGGCATAGGGACTAACACTATGTTGTATGTATCCCTTAGATAGCAATTCTTGTGTCATCTCCTCAATAATATTTCTCTGGAGTGCAGGGTCCCGGTAGGGTCTCTTATTGATTGCCTGAGTGCCCTCCTTAAGATGGACTCTGTGATCAAACTACAGCCTGGGAGGAGGAAGGTGTCGAGGTTCCTCGAACAATGCCTCATACTGCTGTATCAGCCCCTGAACAGCCTTAGGGAGTGAAGAAGGGGATTGCTCTGATTGAGTTTCCTCCAATGCTACAGAAGAGCTGGCATTATGGACATAGCTCTTGGGATCAAATAGTAACAAAGCCACAAAAGGAGCAGCTGACAAGGCCTTAGTCAGGGACTTGACCCCAACCACCCTGCAACTTTTCGTCTAATTCCCTTTCAACCTTCTTTGCTGATCATGAAGGCTGAACTCCATGGTGAGCTCCTTGTAGTTGCATTTAATGTCCCCCATTGTAGATAGCCATTCTACCCCTAAGATAATATCACATCCACCTAGAGGTATTTACAAAAAATTAGCCACATATGTATGCCCTTGCATCTTCCAAGTAAAAGCCTTAAGCTTAGAGTTGCACGCTAGAGAGCTCCCATCCGCCACAGAAACAGATTGCTGCTGAATGGGAGTTAGTTCTCCTCCAAACCTTGCTACTATGGAAGCATCTATGAAATTGTGTGTTGAGCCAGAATCAATGAGGACGTGTAATGATGTTTTTCCCCAAAAACCAGTAACCCTCAAAGTCTGATAACGCTAATCTTCTGATAAGGCATGAAGCAAGATATGTGCAGTCACTTCCCCTTATATCTCAGCTTCTTCAGACCCTGGTGACTGTTCTACAGTCCCTGTGTCTTCCTCTTCATCAGTATTGATAACGAATAATTGAGGCATTTTTGCCTTACATCTATGTCCTGGCTTGAATTTTTCATCATAGAAATAACAGAGCCCTTTAGCTCTCCTCTTGTGAAGCTCTATTCTGTTCATAGTCCGGGGTCCCTTTTTAGTTGGGGAGGACCCAGATTGGATCCTAGGAGAGTTGTTTCTCCCAAAACCTCCACGGTTATTGTTCATTGAAGGCCTCACATGCGTTGGAGTGGGAAGAAGACCACCTCTAGGCTGTCTGAACTGCTTTGCCATAGCTTCCATCTTTGCTTATGCTACTTTAGCTAAGCTAACTGCCTGCTGAAAGTTAGGAGGATTACTAGCTCTCACATCCAACTCCAAATCATTCCTCAAACTAGTTAGTAGGCAACTCACTAACGGCCGCTCACTCAAATCCACCCTTACTGCTATAGCATCATATCGAGCCAAGTATTCAGCCATAGATCCCTCCTGCCTCAGATTCATTAATTCAGATACAGGATCTTCGTAAGGGTTACCAAACCTACTTTGTAATGCTCTGACATACTCTTCCCAAGTAGGCGAAATTAAGTGAACCTATTTCTCATCAGCCCTTGGTGCCATTGCAATGCCAAACCCCTAAGATGCACTGAAGCTAACCTTAACTTCTCATGGTCTAGAGTGTTATCAATGGTGAAGAATACAGAGATATAGCCAATCATTCAAATTCTCACCATAGAATAGAGGAAATTCTACCTTAGTTAAGCGTGAGGAATAAGCGTGATTACCAGCTGGAGCTGCTGCTGGAGGTAGGCGGCATTCTGTCCCATTTGAGTTGGATTCTCAGTAGCAGCCAATCCTCTGTCAATTATCCTTCCTTGCTGATGGGTATTTGCAGCTACCATATCCCTTACTTGCATAACAACAGCATGTAATTCAACTAAAACTCGATCTTGCTTCTCATTGATCGAGGTTTCTAATGCTGATATCCTCTCATTCGTAGCTTGCATCTGAGCCGTGAGGGTTTCTTCAACCATTCTGATTTCAGACATTGATCTAGTATTATCTGCCATTGTTATGGATCGATCATACACCACATATCAAAGGATGATAGCTCTGATACCAATGATGCAGCTCAAATTTCAGAATAAAAGAAATAGAATGCAGGGAGATAAGAAGCAGAAATTCAGAACCAAGAGAGGAGCAGGATTGGAGATTAGGGTTAAGAGTGCATTTGTATTCATGATGAACTCTTAATTACATCTTCCAGTATATATATTTGGCGGCTAGAAGGACACCTCACCATGCCAAATCACCACTATTAAAAGTAACATAAAAGAAATGAAATTAACCTTAACTAACTTAACTAACTTTTGAAATTATCAAGTATGCCCTAGTACACTGCTTTCTTGCATCAGTAATTAACGTAGTTGTTTTGGAGGATGAGATTGGGGTTGATGAAGGAAGGAGATTCGCAAATCTAGTGTTTATATTTTGGGAAGAAGCCATGCATGGAAGCCCTAGAGAGCTTCATAGCTCTTGTAGCCAGGAGATGGTTTACCACTATTCTTTAAGCAATCTAAAGTGTCTTTATGATTAAATTAAAACGCTACATCTTGATTAATTGATGTAATCAAGTGATTGAAAACGTTTCTGGAGTAGCCAGACTGCCAGAAATCAAATAAGTTGGTCGGAAGCACTAATTTTCGCAAGCAACGTCAAATGACTATAATTTTTGATCCATGAGGGGTTATGGAGCCTGTAACATGTCAAAATGAAGCTCTCAAATGGAACTATGCAACCCTAATTCTTTTCCCTTGGCCTCATCTAGATTTCCCAAATTCGGCCCCTAAACATATTTTTGGGCTGCTTTTTCGTTTTTCACCTATTTTAGGGGCATTTTCGTAATTTCGTATTTTAGTGTACTTTTGTAATTTTGCGTTTTAGAATTTCTTGTTTGCCTTTAAATACTCGCTATAGTAGTTGTATGGCTTATTGATCGATTTCTAAAATACAAAAACCCTAGTTTTTTATCTCTTTTTCAGTAGATTTCGAGTTCATCTACTGATATCGACGTATTTGATTAATTTTACATTTCCGCGCAATATCATGAGGGGTATAAATGGGTGCAACATTTCGTATTCACCTGCATATATTTAGTGAAGAGGTTATTCCTCTTTTTCTATGACCTCATGCGCGTAAGTTCCTTATACACTATTATTCTCAGACATTCTTCTTTCAAGGCACCCTCTTTCCTAGTGGCGTATTCTAGTACTTGAAGAATATTATTGAAGTATGAACCCTCAAACCCATTTCTGTACTCTATGTCCAAACTGTTTTGGGGTAGTTCAGCATAATAAGCTTCAGGTAGTGCAAATGGTACACATAAACTTGGCGCTCTTGACCTAGTTTATAAAACCATCTATTGACTCACCCAGTTTTTCCCTTATTCAATTCAGGTTAGACATTAGTGTACCTAATTCCATTTGAGGGATTGGGTCTGGAAATGCTTGGTCATGGCATTCCAAGTGTAGGTGGAGTTAGATGTTAGACTTATGCACCATTTGAAAGTTTTTTCAGTTAAGGAAATCAAGAAAATTATCATTATGAGAAGTGAGTTGTCAACTTGTTTATTTGTATTTTGTTTTTGTGCATAGTCTTGTATAAAAGAGGAAACAAACATGCTTGATGGGATACATTGCGGAGTAAGTCTAATTACAAACTGCACTTGTGTGCTCGTAATCATTGTCTAAGACAAGGGCTGATACTAATTGGTGAATTTGACTTCTGTTTGCAAGTAATGCGGTTTCAACCAATGCTCCAATTGTTGGAAAAATGATACAAGCTAAACTTAAGTGTTATGGGAAAATATTCTAACCATGCCTATTTATCGACCGTCTACTATTATTAGTCGTCTAGGGTCATTAAAATTGTGACCGTTGAAAATTTATTAATAATATAGCCTTTGTAATTTATTAAGTCTGTTTATAGCGGTTGGGGTCTCATTATTTCAGCCGTTACAAGTCCTTATTACAGACCCTATAAATGCTGTGCAAATGCCGGTTCAAAATTAATTACCTATTAATATCATATATTGAGAAATCATGGAGGCCAAGCTTTTTTGGTTTATATATATAATTCACTCATTCCTTTCTCTCTACACAATACAACAGCATAACTCAGCAACTGCAACACACTACGCACTCTCTCTCTTTGCGTTCGTTTCACCAGTGTATTCACCGTTGCTGAAAAATTCACCTTTTCGCTGACCTGTGCTACAAAAAAATAAAGCTCCTCCTTCATTCCTTCTCCATTTCTCATATTTTGGGCAAAGTTCAAGGTACTCCTACCCGACAATTAATAAGTGCACGTTAAGAGTCGGATCAGGTTAATCCTGGAGGACGGCCGCCGGTTATACTGTATGCACCAGCGCAGCGGCGAAATCGTCTTTTAGGACAGTGGCATTTACCACGGCGCGATATCTTTGTTTTGTAAGATCTTTCTAATTTCTCACTTCTTCATTGAATGTTATAATTGCTCTTCGGTATTCTAGCCTCTTTTTCCCACTTTTGGTATTATTTTGTGTACTGTTTCTTAGATATTATTGCTGCCTATTTTACAGCAACTATACATATGTGTTTTCACTATTTTACTACTATTTTTCTAACGCCAATTAATGAGACTTTAAAAATTATATTTTGGAATTTTTACATACTAAGATGCGCAAAAATTAAGACTCAAGGAAAATTGAAGGATTTTATGTTAATTAATCTCATAAAACGACAATTGAACAAAAGAATTCTCTTCTAATAGGGGGAAGAGGATGGAATCAGAACCTGGAGTTTGAATCCATCATTAGCAATTATTCTTGGGTCAACTCTTAAATTGAGATTATTGATTATCACACAGGTAGTGGTTTAGGCCAAAAGCTTCATCCTACTAAGGTGGTATTGTTCTTGTTGCCTATTCACCCTATCTAACTAAAACATAGAGAAAATAGGCTCCACCTGACATATTGCTAATTATCATGTATTTACTCTATCAAACTAAAGTGTAGGGAAGATAGGTTCCAAGTAACAATTCAGTGATAGCTATTGCTTGATTAATTAATCCTATTGTTACAAGCACAAATTTATAAATATCAACATCTACATCTCAATTGAATTAACAATTAAAGCCTAAGACTTTAAAGTATTTCTCACAATCACACAATTCATTTAACAAATAAATTATCCCAAACTTAAAAGTAATACAAAAGTAAAAAAGTCTAAGACTTCATCTAACCCTAGAGAGCAAGTTAGCTCTCCATCACAGATGAACCAGTTAAGGAGGAGATGAATGAACCCATTTCGATCTTTACTCTAAATTTGCTCTTCCTATTAGTAAAAAGAAAAACAAAATCAAAGTAGAGAGAGAGAGAGAGAGAATTGAGTCGGTCGAAGTGGAAATTGTGGTGATGGAGAAAAGTCCACCGACAACTTACCTTGTGCGATTTAAGAGCGAGGAACTGCAATGGAGATAAGTTTAAGAGCTTCACAGCTTATCCCAAACTTTTGAGGCCTGTCATCATTGACTTATAATACCTTGTATGAGTTTAATATTGACAAGATCAAGGTAAAGTAGACCATATTTAGGTCATTGTATTAAAATTAATGCTACAAGAATAAAGTCTTGGTTGTCAAAGCCATGAAGTCATGAATTGAGCCTAAATTCACCAAGCTACTAAGTCATGTCACCAATTTAAGACTAAGGGTATCACACTCCAGGATGGCCTTGAAAGACTTAATCCAATGGAACTAAAGTTGCCAAAAGGATTCAAGGACAATAATTGCTGCAAAAGGGGCTACCTTCTTCAACACCAAATTGTATTGCTAGAAGAAACAAAACAACATGAACCTAAACTTCTATAAGGAAAACAATGCATAGTAGTGATGAAAAAGGGATAAACTGAAGAGTTTGTAATTTGGTGTTCCGACCCTTAACTTAGTTGTTAAGGTCCTTTATTCACAACTTAGGCAATAATCTCGACATCCTTTTTTGTCGCCATCGCGTTCCCATGTTTAGCCTTCTTGCCTCAGAAAAATCTTGACATGGCTTCACAAGATGGTAAGCCATCTTTTTTTCGTAGTACTCCTGGTAACCCAAACCCAAACCCAAACCCAACACCGCCCCTAGAAAAAACAGTGCTCGAGCTTTGCATCCTAGTAAACCATCTTGAGGGGCTATTTGTGATGGACTTACTATTGAGGTTCTATTATTTAGTGCATGTCATTTCCTGTTGTTTACTATCATCAATCTCGAAGTCATTCAACTTGACAGACACATGTCTCATTTGCTCAAGTGACATCGTTTAAAGTTTCTCTAATTTCTTGTGTAAGCAAAACTAGTTCCCTATGGTGATAGTTGAATCTTTATAAATCCTCAAGGGAAGACATGTCGCCTTCTCATGAGAAGAGGGCGAATTCGATTATCTTAAATGCCCGAGGAAAAAGATAATCATGGGTTTTGTTACTGTATGAATATGTATTTATGTTCTACATGCCAAGGCCATATATATGTTAAATGATGTTGGCAAATAGGTCCTCGAGCGGGAGCTAGATCATGACAAATAGCTGCCGTTAAAAGGGTTTTATATTCCTCAATGAATTAGTGTATAAAATCACCCAAAAATCATAGTCATAAGGACGGTTAATTTAAATATTAGTACCATGAGATTTGGTATATTAATCTTTTAGTTCATAAACTTCGGAAAAGAATGTTGTAATCCAAAATTTACATGTATTTACTAAAAAAGTCCAAATATTAGAGTGTAAGAGTATAAAATAGACCCCACTTTTATTTTTTTCACACCCTTGTTTAGGCTATTTTATTAAATATATAGAACTTTTTAAAAATTTCACAAAGTTTGTAGACTAAAAAATTAATACAATAAACCCCGGGGAATTAATATGTAATTTACCCTAAAAAAGACCTTAGATCTTTATCCAGAATCTTGCCACTCTTTTTGGCTGAGGTAAATTCCACATCTCCAAAGTATTACCTTTGTAAAAGATTTTGTATAGAAAATCAAATCTACTTGGGATTCCCATTGTTTATTCAAAGGCATGCATGCACCCACATTTCGGCGTTCCCTTTTCTATTTGAAAGAAAACATTTCTGCCATTCACCCAACATTTTGATGTGCTTATGGGTCGTTCATAGCTGTGAGAATAGAAGTTGTAGAGCATATCCAATAAGGTTGTTGAGACATATATTTATAGTAATGAGAACAGAAACAATTACAGAATATTCGCGGAACAATATCAGGACAATATCGGAATAATATCAGGATAATATCGAAACAATATCTCTAATACGCTCCCTCAATCTGTGCGAGGGGGACCAACGTGCAGATTGGCTTTGTGGTAGCGGAAGCGATCAGTGGCCAACCCTTTGGTTAATATGTCAGCAACCTGTTTGGTGGTAGGTGTGTATCGAACATGGATATCACCCTTGACAACCTTCTCACGAATGTAGTGAAAATTAACATCCACATGCTTACTGCGATCATTGGAAATAGGATAGGCAGCCAAGTAGGTAGTAGAAATATTATCACAGTACACAACTATCAGGCTAAAGGGACGAAGACCTAAATCACGCATGAGGTAACGAATCCAATTACAGTGAGCGACAACCTTGGTGACGGCTCGATATTCAGACTCAGTAGAGGACTTAGAGACTGTAGGCTGCTTTTTTGCACGCCATGAAATGAGGTTGGGACCAAGGAACAAGGCAAAACCCACAGTGGAGCGACGGGTGGCAGGACAGCCACCCCAGTCAGCATCAGCATATGTAATAACAGATGTGTAGGAACCCGGAGCTATAGTGAGACCATGATCGGGCATGAGCTTAAGGTATCGTAGGATGCATTTAACCATCTGGCAATGGGAAGTAGAGGGAGCGTGCATGAACTGAGATACACGATTAATTGCGTATGCAATGTACGGACAGGTCATGGTGAGGTACTGGAGAGCACCCACCGCACTACGGAGCTTGGTCGGTTCAGGTAGAGGAGACCCATCAGCCACAGAGCGTTGCACCCAAGCTGATAAGGGGGTTTGTGCAGGTTTAGCCTCAAGAATGTCATGCCGACCTAATAAATCAAGGGTGTACTTATGTTGGGAAAAAAAAGGCCATGGCAGGTGCGTTTGGTTTTGATGCCAAGGAAATAATGAAGGGGGCCAAGATCTTTCAATTGCAAATTGGGTTGAAAGAGAGGCAATGAGGCGAGCAAGTAGGGAAGAATCAGAACCTGTGAGGATAATGTCATCCACATACTGTAGGAGACACACAATGGTAGTAGGTGATCGATGTATGAAAAGCGAGGGATTAGCCTTACTACAATAGAAACCCAGACTATAGGGAAACGTGCTAAACCTATGAAACCAAGCTCATGGTGCCTGCTTAAGGCCATACAGAGCCTTGCGCAGGCGGCATACATACATGTGTTGGAAATTTTGGGTGGATGAACCTGGGAGGCTGTCGCATGTATACTTCTTCATTTAAAAAACCATGTAAAAAGGCATTTTTAACGTCTAGTTGGCACATGGGCCACTTGTTAGTGACAGCGAGGGCAAGGATGAACCTGATGGTGGTCAGTTTAACAACACAGCTAAATGTTTCAAAGTAGTCAAGGCCCTTATGCTGGTGAAAACCCTGAGCAGCAAGACGAGCCTTAAACCAATCAACAGATCCATTTTGAGAAGAAGAGGCAGGAACAAGATCCCATGTTTGGTTTTGAATGAAGGCGTTGAATTCCTCAGCCATGGCCTCCTTCCACTGAGGATTCCTAGCTAAAACAAGTAGGTTCCTGAACCATAACAACCGAGCTGAGGGACAGAATATGTTTGGATTTGCGTATCCCATCCTTAAGATGTGTGCGCATGGAATGGACATTGGACACGGGATGGGAATGGTAGGGTGTAGGGGAGGGACCAGAAGGACCATCCAAGGAGGTCATAAAAGGTCCAGCCGGCGGATCTTGATGTGCGCTCCCTGAAGCGACACCTTCATGCGTCCCGACCGTAGGAACCACGGTGGCCGGTTCCAAGGAAGGAGCAGAAGGGGGTGATGAGGTTGCCGCAATAGGGAAGTCGGGACAATAACGGAGTCCAGCACAGTCAGGATCACCGGAGGAGGTCCCGCAGTGTGAGGGCCCCGTGTGTGGTGAGCATGGGTGAGAAGTGGTCTAGGCAACGGGATGTCAACTAAGGTTGGGCTGAGCTTGGCAGCGCATGCATGCTAGACACAATGTCAGGATAGGCAAATAAATGCTCAACAAAATGCACATGTCGACTAGTATAGACACGAACATTAGTGGGGTCTAAGAAGCAATACCCCTTGTAACGTCCTGCATACCCAATAAAGACGCAGGATACAGAGCGGGGATCCAATTTATGAGGAGTACGGGATGTGATGTTAGGGTAACAAGCACACCCAAAGACCTGAAAAAAATTGTAGTCTGCCCCGTTTTTAAATAGTTTTTCAAAGGGGGACAATTTTTGTAAGAGCGGAGTCGGCAAGCGATTAATTATATAACAAGCAGTACAAGTAGTATCGGCCCAAAATTTACGAGGGAGGCATGCCTGAAAAAGTAGGGTCTGTACCATTTTACTTATATGTTGATGCTTTCGTTCTGCTACCCCATTTTGCTGTGGAGTATCAGGGCAGGAAAGACAGAAGTGAATGTCGTGGGTGTGACAAAGTGTAGCCATAGGCCGATTGTCAAACTCACGGCTTCCATCACCTTGAAAACATTTAATTTTGATGTTAAATTGGTTTTCAACGAGGGTCTTAAAATCCGAAAAGATGGAGTACCCTTCATCCTTCCGTTGCATCAGATGGAGCCATGTATAGCGAGTAAAATCATCAACAAATAACACGTAGTAACGAAACACAGAATTAGACACAGCCGGAGATTGCCAAACATCCGAATGAATTAAATGCAAAGGCAAACTCGCATCATGTAGCACACATGAAAACGGTAAGTGACGTGATTTTCCCAAACAACATGCATGACAGTGTTTTATTGAGCTAGAACAAGAAATAGCATGAATTAAAGAATGAGTACGTAAAGTGTCTAAAACAGCATGTCCTAAATGACCATAGCGCTTATGCCAGAGTTTAGCCGTGACGGTCCGTGCAACAAGTCCAGTGGGGTGTGGAGAAAACCCATACAGAGGGCCTTCATTGCGTACCTTGAGGAGAGGCATCCCTGTAGCCTTGTCCTTGACACAAAAAGAGGAGGAATCAAACTCAACAACACAGTTATTATCATGACACAACTACTTATTAGATAAGAGGTGTATGTAATACCAGGAACCAACATAACATTAGAAAGCTTGAGGTTACGAGTTTTAGTACGGATTTTGGAAAAAACAACATGAGTGATCGGTAGTAAGGATCCATTGCCAACTTGAATTATTTTTAAACCACGATGAACAATGTGTTTAGTTAAAATACCTGAGTTGGATGTCATATGATTAGACGCCCCGGAGTCAGGGTACCATGTGGGATCAGCATTATCCTTAACAGACATGGCTGACAACGATTGGGAGAGATCCGAGTGGACATAGTAGTGAGGGTAAAGAGAGGCGGCATGACCAACTTGATGACAAATCTGACAAACTAAGGGACCAGTGCTGAATATAATATCATGAGGAGGATGAATATTCAAACCTGCAGGACGACCCCAGTTCTGTGGATTAGGAGGAGCACCAGTGGAAGCCATACCTGTACTGGAATTGTGATGGGGCGCTTAACCGTGGGATCCCAGGCCCCCACCGTTCCCATTCCTATTGTTGTTGTTGCGTCCACGACCCTTGCGACCACGCCCTCCACGACCCCGACTAGATCCTGAAGAATCCGGTGGCACACTGTTAGCGGCAAGAGCATGGCCGTGATCGGGGCGGGGGGGGGGATTGAGCATGAATGTGGGAAAGCGCAGCCTCTTCATCTAATAAAGAAGGCTTGAGTTGTTCAAAAGGAAGGTTACGAGACGACTGGTGAATAAACATATTAAACGAGGCATATTCCGGCGGGAGACCGAACAAAGCTTAGTGGAGGAGCTAATGGTTTGAGACTGAGGAATCTATGGCGGTCAGGTCATCAGCTATGGTTTTAAGTTCGGTGAGGTAGGCGGTCATGGTTTTGTTGTCATTACGCAAGGTTACAGGTTGATAGCATAAGTCAAATTCCTTAGCGAGAGAGTGGTCACGAAAACATTTAGCAAGGTCGTCCCACATCTCTCAAGATGTGGGATGATGTATGACATCATTGAGGACTGGACGGGCTAGGGACTTAGACAAGCAGGCCCTAATACTTTGGTCAATATAGGACCAGGTTAGGGCATCCGGATTTGAGATGTATTGACCCTTAGGTGTAGGAATTTGATTGGGAGGACAAGGGTTTGAGCCATTGACGAAACCCATGAGTCGATGGGCACGGAGGACCATGGATACTTGTTCTTTCCAAGTGGTATAATTTGTTAGTGTTCCTAGTTTAATTGTAATAAGACTAGTAATAAGAGGAGGGGGGAAGAGGGCTCACATGGGAAGGGAGGGCCGCGAGAGGCGGTGCCCCAGCCATGAGAGGGGAGGAATAATTGGAGAAATTAAATGAAGAAAATGGGAGTTCAAGATTATACCCGGATGAAGGAGGACCAATAGTGGTGGACGATGTAGCTGGATCGGGATGTGAGGAGCGGAGAGAAGGGAGAGAAAACCCGTGAGCAAGCCCAGAGGACAGAGATGCCGACAGGGGCAGGGCGGGGCCACTGTGCAGAGGCGGTGGCAGTGGTTGGAGGAAGGCGGTCGTGGGGCGGGAGGCCATGGTGGGAGCCAGAGACAGGGGGAGGGAAGGCCTCAACACTGGTGAGAGAGGGAGAGGAGGAGGAGGCAGCCATTCGTCACGCTGAAAACTATACTGCAAGGGCGGCGCTAGTATCGGGCTTCACCGGAGGAGAGAGGGGGCCAGGGGGGCAGCAGCGCCGCAAGCCCGAGTAGGGTTAGGGTTTGGGCCGGTAAGGGGGCAGCGACTGAGTCGTGGTGAAGAAGAGCGGCGGCGGGTGAACGGAAGCAAGGGCGGCGGCTGGGGTGCTGGGGGTGGGGGCTGCCGTGTGGAATTGGGATTAGGGTTAGGGTTTCAGCCTCCTTTTTTTGTGGAGAAGGGATTAATTTTGTTTTAGGATTTGGTATGCTGTGAGAATAGGAGTTGTGGAGCATATCCAATAGGGTTGCTGAGGCATATATTTATAGTAATGAGAACATGAATAATTAAAGAATATTTGTTGACCAATATCAAGATAATATCGGAATAATATCATAATAATATCGTAATAGTATCTCTAGTAGTAGCATCATGTTGATAATGGTTCAGTTGGACTCTCATCTGCTCATCTTGAGGAGGATTTGATTCTTTCTATTGTCCTATTTGAGATTGAGAAGGTCAATCGAGCATCGGTTTTCATGCTTGAGTGCACAAAATGTAGACAAAACAGAGATGGTTATGTTGTCTCGTCAAACTAGTTTTCTTGCCCTTTGTCTGACCATATAGAGGAGCCCTCAACATGTTAGAGTGTGGGAACCTTGCGGTAGAGCATCATACGACCTATGTTGCTGCCAAGGGCTAGCTGCCATGCAGCCGTAATTCCCACTAGTAGGCCACTAACATTTTTCTATATTAAGGGTTTTAGTAAACCCAATTTCATTTGTGTTATTTGCGATTAGATCTCTTCGATTGGCTTTAGTCTTATGGGCTTGGTTAAGACCATGCCCAACATCATCGATGTAGAGTTTGTTGTTGCCCGTGCTTGTTTTGAAAGTGCATCATCTTGGTATCACATTATGTTTTCTTGGCATTTATGTTTCTGCAAAGTCACGCAACTGAGAGGTGGAGACTAGTTTTTTACGTGCCTTCAATAGAACTGATGTTGATGTATTTTTAAAATGAGAATTGTTAATGAAGTGTTTGAGATTTGTCTCGATGTTATTTAAAGTGATTTTTACATGTATAGGATGTGTGTTGACACACAGGGCTCATATGTCGACACCCAATCTTACAGAACGATAATGCAAAGTTGTGTGTCGACACACAGAGCTCGTGTGTCGACACACAATCTTATAGAAACACATGGAACAGAGCTGTATGTCGACACACAGGGCCGGGTTTTGGCAGTTTCGGTTCGTGGCTTTTCCTGGTTCTTGGCACCCCTTTTTGGGGTGTTTCTCGAGATATATCTCTTCTTCTTTTTTCATATATACTCTCCCCTTGATCAGATTTGTGATGATGGAAAAAGAATTGCAAAAAGAGAGATTATATTTTATTGTAAGAACTTGTGACATATTTTGTTGAAAGTTCCTGGGCAAATCACCATTCTCATTTATTTCCTTTGTCTCTCCCTTTACACACTTTTACTTCATCATTTTGGTTGTCGTTGTATCCCCGAGAGTATTTCCTACGACGAAATAATTCTTAAAGAAAGTGACTACACGGCCTCAACATTTGAGATCTCTAGGATACCCGTACTTGCGAATTTTGCAAGAGATTACTCCAACAATCATAAGACTTATCTTCTTGTTTTGTGATCTTGGTTTGGTATGGCTTCGTCATTGAGGGAGATGATAGCAAATTTTGTGAAGTTGCGCTGTTTTGATGGTGGTAATTTCCTCTATTGGCAGAGGAAGATGCACTTCTTGATCACCACCCTGAATGTGGTGTATGTCCTGAATACACCATTCCCTGCTCCCGCTACTGAGGAAGAAGAGACGCTGGCCGAGCAACGAGCCCGGTTGAATTGGGAGAATGATGATTACATATGTAGAGGGCACATACTCAATAGGATTTTGGATGCCCTCTTCAACATCTACTTCAACGTGCCTATTGCAAAGGAGTTGTGGGACGCTCTTGAGGCATGCTACATGGCGGAGGACGCCACAAGTAAGAAATTTTTAGTCAGTCAATTTAATAATTAGAAGATGGTAGATGAGCGTCTGGTCATGGAGCAATTCCATGAAATTGAAAGAGTTTTGAAAAACTTTAAACGACATAAGATGAACATGGGCGATACCATCGTTGTGTCTTCTTTGATTGACAAACTCCCCCCTTCGCGGAGAGATATTAAGAAATCTCTCAAACATAAGAAGGAAGACATGTCAGTTGAAGAATTGGCTAACCATTTAAGAATTGAGGAAGGTTATAGGTTACAGGATGACCACAAGGATCGTCCCGATGATATGGGCAAGATCGATGTCACATAAGAAGGCCAATCAAGCAAAGGAACCAAAAGAACTGGACACTTCCAAAAGAAATGGAATGAGAAGAAGGACAAACTGGTCTATTGGGAGTGTTAAAAGGCCGGTCACTTAAGGAGGGACTGTTTTCGCCTTAAGAACAAGACGGGAAAGGGGCTTGATCATCGCAACAAAAATTCGGACGATAGGTTCGTGGCGATGATATCGGAGATCAATCTAGTCGAGAGTGATGACTCTTGGTGGATTGGCTCGGGGGCCGCAAAACATGTTTGTAAAGACGAGGGTTTCTTCAATGATTTAGAACCCACAAACAACGAAACTATGTTGTTTATGGGCAATGGAGCGGGTGTCCTGGTTAAGGGTAAGGGAAAAGTTGACTTACTTTTCACTTCGGGGAAAACCCTTACCCTAACTGATGCATGCTATGCCCCGGATGTTAAGAAGAACCTAGTGTTTGGTGGCCTACTTAATAGGTTCGAGTTCAAGTTGGTTTTCGAGGCCGACAAGGTTGTTTTGTCGAAGGGGGGTGTCTTTGTGGGCAAGGGATGCCTGGGTAATGGGATTTTAAGTAGAATGTTGATAATAAAATTGATAGTTCGGTTTATGTGCTTGACTCTTTGTATTTATGCCACCAAAGGTTAGGACATGTGAATTTCCGTAGGATGCATGAAATGGTTAATTCGTCGTTGATTTCACATATTGATAAAGTAGATGATAAATGTAAAATATGTATGTTAATGAAAATAACGAAGTTACCACTTCCATCGGTTAAAAGAGAAACGAATTTGGTTGATTTAGTACATAGCGATCTGTGTGACTTTAAAAGCACTCCGACCATATGAGGAAAAAGATATTTTATAACATTCATTGATGATTCCTCGAGATTTTGCTATGTGTATTTAATCAATCATAAAGATGAGTCACTAGAAAGTTTTAAGGCATATAAAGCGGATACCGAACTACACTGTGAGGCCTTCCTCAAGCGACTTAGATCTGACCGCGGTGGAGAATACTATGCTCCCAAGTATTTTGAAACTACAAGAGTAGTACATGAAATAACAGCACTTTGCACACCAAAACAAAATGGCGTGGCTAAGCGAAAAAATCGAACCCTAACCGAGTTGGTAAATTCCATTTTATCGTATTCTGGCCTTAGTGATGGGTTTTGGAGTGAGGCTATGCTGATGGCCTATCATATATTAAATTTTGTTCTGAACAAGAAAAGTAAAATAACCCCGTATGAACATTGGAACAAGCGACTTCCGAAGTTAGGGTATCTTAAAGTGTGGGGGTGTAGAGCAGTCATTAAAATCCCTTAACCTAAACGTAAAAAGTTAGGTGAGAGACGCATCGATACCATATTTGTTTGATATGTGCCACATAGCAAGGTGTATCGATTCTAT
The DNA here is from genome assembly GCA_018398585.1 of Simmondsia chinensis. Lineage (NCBI taxonomy): Eukaryota > Viridiplantae > Streptophyta > Magnoliopsida > Caryophyllales > Simmondsiaceae > Simmondsia > Simmondsia chinensis. The sequence goes on along the minus strand of JAGTTD010000002.1, from coordinate 27,702,019 downwards.
GTGATTCAACCAAATGATTATATCAACGTTAATTCCACAATAGAATCGAGAGATGCCATTTTTGATGAGAATTAGTTTACCTCTATCCCTAGACCAAGGGATTATGTACCGGTTGAGAATGACACTACAATGTCGCATGGTGATGATGATCATCATGAGCGGGAACAAGTCCCTAAGAATGCTGTAGAACTCCCCAGGAGTAAGAGAGCAAGGAAAGAGAAATCTTTCGAATTGGACTTCTATACATTTTTGGTAGAAGGTTCGAATAATGATATGGAGCCTGTGACTCCATATTGTTGTGTTATGGAGGCTGCCCTCATGACGTTTGATGAGGCTGTGAGGTCTCATGACGCCTCCTTTTGGCGAGAGGCAATTAATGATGAGATGGATTCCATCATGGGCATCAATACCTGGGTATTGGTGGATAATCCACGAGGTAGCAAGCCTATCAGGTGTAAATGGATCTTTAAAAAGAAAATGAAAGTCGATGGAACTATAGATAAATTCAACGCCCGATTGGTTGCTAAAGGGTTTACCCAAAAACACGGGTTAGACTACTTTGATCCATATGCCCCGGTGGTGAGAATATCGATGGTAAGAGTTATGATCGCTCTTGCCTCCATTTATAGACTAGTGATTCACTAAATGGATGTCAAAACGGTATTTCTGACTGGTGAACTAGAAGAGGAGGTGTATATGACACAGTCGGAAGGTTTTGTTATTCCGGATCAAGAGAGGAAGGTATGTAAACTTATATGCTCCCTGTATGACCTAAAACAAGCCTCGATGCAATGGCACCAAAAATTTGATCAAGTTGTTCTAAACAACAGATTAATTATAAATGAATAAGACAAGTGTGTTTATAGCAAGTTCGAGAATGGCGAAGGTGTCATGATCTGTTTGTATCTCGATGACATGCTGATATTTGGTATTGATTTGGAACAAGTAGAGAAAACTAAACAGTTTCTCACGATGAACTTTGTTATGAAAAACAAGGGTGAGGATGAGGTAATCCTCGGTATAAGGATTGTAAGGAAAGAAGAAAAGATTTTCTTGACACAGTCTCACTACATTGAAAGTGTGTTGAATAGATTCAACTATGGTGCTTGTGCACTGGTGTCCACACCAATGGACCCTGGTGTAAAACTAGTGCCGAATGTGGGCTCTCCTATATCTCAGTTGGAGTATGCCTGAGTCATTGGATATCTTATGTATGCCATGACTAGCACTAGGCCTGATATAGCCTATGCTATGGGAAAACTAAGTAGATATACTAGCAGTCCTAGTAAACTACATTGGCATGCTGTGTATAGAGTACTGAAGTACCTTAAGAGTACCATGAATTATGGTATTTCTTATATAGGGTATCCACCCATTTTGGAAGGATACTCTGATGCCAATTGGATCTCTGATACGGAAGAGCATGCATCTCCAAGCGGATGGGTATTTCTGCTTAGTGGGTGTGCAGTTTCTTGGGGTTCCGAGAAACAGACTTGTATATCTTATTCTACAATAGCGGCAGAGTTCATAGCTCTTGCTTCTGGGGCTAAAGAAGCTGAGTGGTTAAAGGATCTCTTGTACGAGATTCCTTTGTGGCCGAAGCCGATCTCACCGATATCTATATATTGTGATAGTCAGGCTATGCTATCGAAAGCGTACAGTGACGTGTACAATGGAAAGTCCAGACACATAGGTGTAAGACACAATATAGTAAGACAACTTATTCGAGAAGGTGTCATCACTGTGGACTTTGTGAGAACTAGTCAAAACCTAACAGATCCATTTACGAAAGGCCTAGCTAGAGACTTGGTTCTGAAAACTAGTGAAGGGATGGGGTTGATACCTGTCATTATTAGTCACCCATGGTGGGCCCTCAACTCGACACTTGGTATGACGTCAGGTCTCGGGTTCAATGAGTGAGACTTATCATCCGTGTGACTGCAAACACTAAAAGAAGAGTTTTCCATCTCATGTGAAAAGTGCTTGGTTACCGGCATCAGAGAACCTAAGACGATGAGCGTATGCTCTTAATAGACCTAGTTTTATTTTATTACTGAATGTCGAGTCGCGGGGACTTGATCAGTGGGGTCCACCGTAGTGAGTGTGAAGTTTGGCCGCTTTATGGGGTGATTTTTTACAAAGGGTTTAGCCCTGAAACACTCGCGAAGGGTACATACACAAGGCTTCATATGTGTCGATCGGGGAGTTGTAGGGTGTGTACGGGGAGTATATCATGTGCGTGATTAGATAGTCAGTTAGTAAAATGAGTTGTATGGTTTAGAGCTTGGTCTACCATTTTTAGTCTGATTAACTGTAACAGTCTTTTCACTAACCTGGGGTTCAATCGAGAGATGCCCTTGTTGATGCACAACAAGGCCTCCTTTAATTTAGAGATGTTGATTGTGAGAATGGTTGTATTTTGAAAAAGGTGGGGGATTGTTGATGTATTTTCAAAATGAGAATTGCTAGTGAAGTGTTTGAGATTTGTCCCGATGTTATTTAAAGTGATTTCTACATGTATAGGATGTGTGTCGACACACAATCTTACAGAATGATAATGCAGAGTAGTGTGTCGACACACAGAGCCCGTGTGTCGGGACACAATCTTACAGAAACACATGGAACAGAGCTGTGTGTCGAGACACAGGGCCGATTTTTGGCAGTTTCAGTTCGCGGCTTTTCCTTGTTTTCGGCTCCCCTTATTTGGGGTGTTTCTCGGTACATATTTCTTCGTTATTTTCATATATACTCTCCCCTTGATCAGATTTACGCTGATAGAAAAAGAATTGCAAAAAGAAAGATTATATTGTAAGAACTTGTGATATATTTTGTTGAAAGTTCTTGGGCAAATGAGCATTCTCGTTCATCTCTTTTGTCTCTCCCTTTACAAGCTTTCACTTCATCGTTTTTGTTGTCATCGTATTTCCCGAGACTATTTCCTACATTGAAATAAGTCTTAAGGAAAGTGACTACACGGCCTCGACACCTGAGATTTCTAGGATACCCATACTCGTGAATTTTGCAAGCGATTACTCCAACAACTGCATGGGATGCCAAGATTTTTTACTTTACTTGTGTATGAATTTAAGGAGATGGGGCCTCGCTAGGGTGCATCAAGGTTACTCCTCAGAAATTTTAGCACTTTTATCAGCCCTAGTGATAAATGTGAAGTTTTAGGACTGCGTGACTGAGTGGAGCTTGTGACTCTACCTTTTACCATACACGAGTACATGTAATCCAATGGTTGGGATGAGGATGTTCTGATTCTTAGGCTTATCTAGAGTGTCATTAGTGCAAGATCGCTATGTGCTTTTCCTTTTTCTTTAGTTAAGGTTCTACTGAAGGCTGTATTTGACCATAGTCCTTTGGTTGTTAATTCGATTGGGGAGTGCTAATTTTTAAGGCTTCTTTGCTTTAAGAAAACCGTGATGATTTTGGTTATTTTACTTTAAGCAAGCCATGACCAGTTCCTTCCTACAGTTCGGCAGTTTTCAACTACTCGGGTTAAGGCTACCCCTTGGTTCTAATAAACATGAAATTTGAAATGGTTGAAGGATGATCTTAAGCCCCTCGGTGCCAGGAACCACATTTATAGTATCAAGTAGAGAATGAGAGGGATTCTTGGGTTGACCAATAGAATGGGTTAGCACTAAAGTCATTTATATTGTGATTTAGATGATAACAACCATTTGATGAGTCATTACGTTTAAATTATTCTAATCTCGTTTCTAAGCGACTCATGAGAAAGCATAGAAAAAACCCAGGCCAATCATATTGATATCAAGCCTTGTAAGATGATGAATCAAGAGCAAAAGGGATCAAAGTTAAAGAAAAGATTTATCCAAATTGAAGAGAACGTGATCCAAGTCCAAGCACCTTAAAATTATTTATTTTTATTGCCTAGGACTTAGGTTTAGGATATATCAATTGAGTCCAATATTGATATGTGATGCTCTAATAAAAATATATTTGAAATATTCTTGAAATTTGATGTTCAAATTTTATCTAAAAAGTATTCAATTGAAAATTTAAGCTAATCTAGATTATCAATTAAGATATTTTTTCAAGATTCATATTTTAAAAAGCATGATAAAATCAAATAAGATAAAATTTAAATGGGTGATAATTTAGTTTGATTCAATCAATCAATCATGATCAAAGCAAACTAGGAAATAAATTTAAAAATTAAGCTAATAAGGAAATTAATCAATCAATCAATTTATGATCAATCATCCTATCAATCAAGCTAATTGATCTAAAACATGCAAATCCACTCAGACATGCTGAGTGTCGACACAAAAAAGGTATGTGTCAACACATAGACTTACAGTAGCCATCAAGAGCTGCTATGCGTTGACACACAGAGGCTGTATGTCGACACACAGGTCTGTGCGTCGACACACAACCCTTGTGTGTTGACACACAAATCAAAAAAAGCTCAAAACGGCTACTTTTGACTTGATTTCTTTCCTAATCTTTTTCCAACTATTTGAACATTCCCCTTGGCCCTCATTTGCCTATAAATAGGGCTTGAATGTTTTGGTTTTAAATCATCCAATGCTCTCTAAGAATTCTTTGTAAAAAGGTTCTTATATTTTTGCGCTTTAGAGATTTGATTTCAAGTTTTTTTAGCATCTCGTACTATTTATTATTGATCATTGAGCTTAACTGGCATATCCTTAGCTTTTTCTAAACTTGATCAAGTGTCAATTCACTCTTGAAAGAGTTAAAAATTTAAGTGCCTTAATCCTTCCATTGCCTTATTTCAATTCATTTCATTGTAAAGGTTGGATCCTTAGCCTACGGTTACAAAAGGATCAGCTATAAAAGGTTGGTATTGACCCTACGTACAACAAGACAAATTGTAAAGGTTAGATCATAAGCTTGTTTTTAAAAAGGATCATCAAGTTTAGTTAGAAGCTCAAGTGACGAAGAGTAGTCACTTGAGAAGGGGACTATCCGCTGGTTTAGAAGTGCACACAAGTACATAATTGGACATAAGCAACGGTTCTGAAACCGTTGCATAAAGTTATTTTATGCAGCGGTTTTGCAACATTTATAAAACCGTTGCATTACATGATATATATGCGACGGTTTATGCTGCGGTTTATAAATCGTTGCATTAGGCCCTTATTATGCAGCGGTTTTCACCACTTATGCAGCGGTTTTAAACCATTGCAGTAGGCCCCCATTATGCAGTAGTTTTGAAAATTTTATGCAGCGGTTTTAAACCGTTGCATTAGATCCCCATTATGCAGCGATTTTGACCATTTTATGCAGCGGTTTTAAAACCGTTGCATTAGGTCCCCATTATGCAGCGGTTTTGACATTTTATGCGGCGGTTTTAAAACCATTGCATTAGGTCCTCATTATGCAGCGATTTTGACATTTTATGCAGCGGTTTTAAAACAGTTGCATAAACTTAGATATATGCAACCGTTTTACAAAACCGTTGCATAAAGTCTAAAAAAATTTGATTTATTCACAAAGTGGCCAATAGTATTGCATTTAAAATTTGCAGGTAAATTAAATATTAGTATATTTAGATATGGTGTAATAATTTTTTAGTTCATAAACTTCGTGAAACAACTAAATATAACTACATAATTTTCTTATTACCGATGACTTGTCAAGATAGATGATAAAAACCATTGTAAATGGTATAGCAATATTATTATTATGGGAAATATCAGTTGTCATGGAAGTCCTCCTCGGAATTCCTCACCCCTCAGGTTGGGTGTACTCGGAAACAATCCTTCTTCTGGATAGCACCCTGAAGGGGAAAGATTGTGTACATCTATCCCCCCAGACCCTACTTAAGCGGGAGCCCTTGTGGCACTGGGAATGTTGCTTATCCCATACTCTTAAAGTATATGTCCCCTTAATTTTAGATGCTCTTTTTATTTTTAACTGTTCTCTCCCCCGCCTATATCCTAATTTGAGTTAGAGTATCAATTAAAACTCGGTTTATAAATGAGTATGAGTTAATTAGTTTAATAATAAACTCGGTGTTGCATTATTAACTTGACTCGTTTCAATTATACTCGATAATTATTCGCTTTACGTACTCAAATATAAATTTCGTTTATATTACTCAAAGAAAAGTAATTATGTTAAAAAAAACAGCTTTTAACTCAAAACAAAATTAGTAAAAACCCAAAGCAAACATCCTGCCTCTCCCTCTCCTCATCTCCCGCCTGTACCCTAACCCTGCCTCTACCTAAAGCAAACAGTTTTTTTATCGCGAGTTTTGCTAAAACAAATAGTTTTAAGATTAAAATTTTGAAGGTAAATTATATAATAATGCTACGAGATTTTGTGCATTAATTATTGTACACAAATTTTGTGAAATAGCTTTTTAGTTCAAAAATTACATATATCTAATAAAACAGTTAAAGTTACGATGTCTAAGCGTACAAACTTGACTTTATTGTTAGTAAACTCACAATCCTCTTGCAATAACTACCTTCATTATGCATTTGTACTATAATTTTATTTCTAATTAAATTATGTTACCTCCTTATATACTGCTATTTACACTATTTTGTTAAATATGTTTTTCTTTTAACTAAAATATTATTTAACAAAAATTATGCACTAAAAAAATTAACAATACAAATTTTAAAATAATGATAGATAAATTAATAAAATTTTATCAATAAATTTAATTTTACTCAAAATTAATTTAATCACCCAAAAATTTTAACTAAAACTTTCACCAAAATATTGGGCTCAAGTGAAAAAGAAAAAAAAAAAAAAAGGAAAATAAATATATTGTTCAAAATTAACGCACCACCCCTCTCTCACTTCCCAACTTCTTCATTTCTCTCCCTTCCCCCCCCCCCCCCCCCCCCCCCCCCCCCCCCCCGGTGGGCCCAAAACTCCGAGCCTATTGTGGCCGTCGCCGTCGCCTCTCCCCGATGCCGTGGCCGCTAACCGCCCGTCCTCCATTACCGCTCGCTCACGGCTCCTCTCTCTCCGTGGGTACCTTTCCCTCTCGTTTTTCATTCACTTTTTTGTTAGTTTTTCTTTGATTTTGTTGATTTTTCATATTATTGTTGGTTATGTCTTAAATTTGAACCCTAGACACTGTTTTAAGGTCAAAAAAAGGAAAGCCTAGACCTTATTTGCAACTCTGGAGTTCAACCTTTTTAAAAATAAACCCTAAGGTTAACTCATTTCAAGGTTACTCTTTATTTTTGCTAATTTAAGTTGAAATAGCTCCTAAAAGTACAAAACTAATATTGGTGCTGACCTCTTAATGTTGCTCTTTTCTCCTTTTGTGGTAAGCTTATATCTATTGGTTGTAAATTTGAGTTATGGATTTCAATCTAGTTAGTTGAGCTAGAACCTTGCTTGGTTAGTTGTGAATTTCATAGTTTTTGGACTAATGTTCTGACTTATATGAACTTTGAATTGAACTTCATAGGTTAAATTCTATTCATATAGCTTATTTGTAAAATAATTCTAGATCAGATTGTCAACCACTATGTTAAGATTTTTGAGAAATTGAATGCTCTAAAGCTAAACTAGGGTGTTATCAAAGGTTTGAGAACGATTTGAGGCCTTAATAGTTGTGCTATGAACCTTATAAGTAGTTAAGGGAGGGACAATGTCATGTTTAACAAACTTTAAAAGAATTATGAACCTTATAAGCTTTTTAAGTTTTTTTGTTTTTCGGGATCCTTTAAAGTGAGTTCTTATCTCTAAATTGTAGATGTCAAACTATTCCCTGAATCACTTTGTGAAGAAGTGTGTTATGTTTCATACCCCATATCTTGTCAAATCAAGAAGGATGAAATAAAATATTTGAAATGCTTTTGACCGTAGAGAATTAAAAGACAATGATATGATGAAAATGACTAAAGAAAATAGAGAGAAATAGTAAGGGAGAGAGAATGTTTAGTTAACATTATGAAATTATGAACTTCAATACAACCTAATTGCCATTATTTACTGAATTAGGTAGGGGATAACTAACTAATACTTTTATTATTGATATAAGCAATTCTCTGCTATGTCTAACATGTGACTAACTTATTTTTTATCAATGCTTAGCTCCGATTGAGGAAACAATGGTGGTCCTACACTGGCCAACTGCTTGGAGTAGTCTAACCCCAAGTTTACAATATATATTTTCTACTTAATTTATATTTATTTGTGTATGGACCTTAATGTTTCTTTAAAGCTTGAAATTGATGTCGTTGTGATAGTATTTTATCCATGGTTGAGTGAAACATAGAATCGAAGATGTGTGTTTTTTGGTTGTTTAACAGGTGCAAAAACAACATGGAAAGTTTGATATCCTTTTAGTTTAGAAGGCATGTTGGTTAGTTGCAATTTTTTGTTCATGTTTTGGAGTCGGTTATGTGAAAAAGATTATTTGTTTATGTATTTGAATGGCTCTAGTAAGCAATGACATAGAATCAATAATGTCAATATATATTTTCTTCACATGGTATTTTATCAAAATAACTATATTAGTTATTTCATTTGGTGAACATTTCTTGGGAGACAACTACATTTGAGGAAAATATACTTTGACATTATTGATGCTTATGAATAAATAACTATATTAATTGGGTGCTCACGTTCTTATGATTGTTTACCAATGAGTAGCTCTAGAATGCATATGAATTTACATGAGCTAGAACTGATGCTTATGAGTTAAGAGGTGTAGAAGAAACAAAAAAATGTTTTATTTATTTTGATTATTGCTTTAGCTCATTCTTGATGCATATGGTAGTAGGAATCTAATGTGATTGGTGGTTTCATCTATTGCTTTTATTCTTGTGAAGGAACAGTTAAATGGTAAAAAAAGAGGAGGATCGAGTGAAAAGTTTAAACCTACTACTTCGTTGGAACTGAAGTCATGCAATTTAGATGAGTTGGTGATTAAAAGCAAGGACCTATGGTTTTTGGAGTACTTCTTCGGTCCTTGGTATGTTTCCAGTTTTCTTTATGAGGGTTTCTATGAGAATTTTGACAAAATTATGCCATTAAAGCTTTTAGAGTACTATTTCCGATTTTCTTTTGGTAATTAGTGTCATTATCAACCATTTCATTTGCATAGATGACAAATTTGGGAAAAATTGGTGGGCCAACAGCGAAGCATTTGATTTGCGTAGTTCAGTATGAGAGCTTTATTTTGGTATTTAACAGGCCTCGAAACTCCATAGGGATCAAAACTTATGTCTGTTTTGAGTTGTAAATGTAGATCAATGTTTTGTCCCATGTGTTTGGTTTTTCAGTCATCCAATTGCTATATGAATTTCTTTACTAATTGTCCTACATGACTATTGAATTGTATTATGGTGAAAACACACAGATTTGGCTATGGTTACTCGAGCATTACGGCGGTAGGCAAAAATGCCAGTTTTAGTACCAGATTTCTTGGTTTAGCTATTAAGTTATGGTCATTACATGATGTCGATAGTACTTTGTGATTAACTCCAGAAAACTAATGCATGATAGTTTATTTGTTAAAATATACCTATAATTTGATTACATTTTAAGAGGGTGCCAACACGCCATCACCAGATCCCATTAGAACTCCGAAGTTAAGTGTGCTTGGACGAGAATAGTATTAGGATGGGTGACCTCCTGGGAAGTCCTCACCCCTCAGGTTGGGGGGCACTCGGAAACAGCCTCTCTATAAGGCAATCCCTCAGGTTGATCCCCATGTACTTAAAACCTTGGTAGAAGGATTATTTGGACATGGTCATAATGCTACTCAAAATGTTACTCGTTCATTAGGTGCTGTAAATGGGTATGATAAAGAATTTCCTTTATTTTTAACTCAAAATTGATCATATTTCCTAATGTTTTTTAATGTAAAACTTAAAAATTATATGTTCCAACATTTCTCTTGCTGTACGAGGCCCTTGTACTGCAACTTGCTCATCTTATTTGTTTTTGTTATCAGGGTGCTGAGGATCTCGATGGTGTTGGTGGACACACAGCTAAAGGAACCTAGCGCTGATTTTGTGATTATGAACAATGTAATTAATTTGATTGGATGTAGTGTGCACTTTTGATATTGACTTGGAACTATGGCTTTAATTTAGTGCTAATATATTTTGTGGATGTAGAATTTTGTGGTTGTGAGCAATGTAATTGATTTGAGGATTTTTGATATGATGAATTATTAACATTATAAGTTAAGTTTGGACTACTAATAGTTTTGTTGTTGTCGGGCAAGATATGTGAAATGTTTGGATATGATAAAGTTTTCATACATATATGAACTGTAGTAAAAATTGCTAATTCAAATAACTGTTTCAATATATCTCAAACCATTGCATTACCTAGCAAAACCGCTGCATTACCTAAAAAAACTGTTGCATTGGCTTTAGGAAATTGATGCATTAGTTCTCAAAAATTGTTGTATGAGGTCTCAAAAATCGATGCATTAGCTGGAAAAAACTGTTGCATTAGCTTTAAAAAACAGCTGCATTAGAGCTAAAAACAGTTGCATAAGCTCTACAAAACTGCTATATTAGCTCTTAAAAATCGAACATTAGCTGAAAAAACTGTTGCATTAGCTCTAAAAAATCGATGCATTAACGTTAAAAAAACTGCTACATTAGAACTAAAAAATCGTTACATTAGCTCTGAAAAACCGCCGCATTAGGGTAAAAAAAACCGCTACATTAGAACTAAAAAACTGTTGCATTAGCTCTCCAAAACCGTTGCATTAGCTCTAAAAAACCGATGCATTAGGGTTTAAAAAACCGCTGCATTAGACCTAAAACACTATTGCATTAGCTATACAAAACCGCTGTATTAGCTCTAAATAACCATTGCACTAGCTATAGAGAAACCGTTGCATAAGGGCCACAAAACCGCTGCATTAGATGACCAAATGCAACGATTTTGGAACAGCAACATAGGTCCGAAAACCACTGCAAAAGGCTAATGCCACGACCACGCATGGGACGGTTTAGGAACCGCTGCATTAGAGGTAATGCGGCGGTTTTAGTCCATATGCAGCGATTTTTAACCGTTGCAAATGGTCTTTTACGTAGTAGTAGAACCACAATAAAAATCTTTGTGCATAGTTTTTATTCTTGCTTTTATCTTCTTCATTTCTTATTTATTGTCTAACTTTTAATTTAATTTTTGGTGCATAAAATTTAATTTTTCATTTATAACTATAGAATCTAATTCACCCCCTCTTAGGTTGCTATTTGGGCCTTCAATTGGTGTCAGGGGCGAGTACTCCTTTTTTTTTGGGTCTAACAACTTTAGAGTGATCCTATTGCTACCTTCATTCCTATCTTGGCCGAGGGTCAATTGACCAACAAGCCTCCTCTTTTTGATGGGGAAAATTTCCAACAAAAAATGGTGATTACGTACCTTCAATCAAACAAGGTGAGAAAACTATTGAAAAAGAGGAAAATGAGCTTGTGCAAGATGATAAGAAAAGCTTGCAAAAAATGCAAAAGCTCATTATCAACTATTGTGTGCTATTGTCCCAAATGTCTTTAATCATGTGTCAGGTTGTCAATCGGAAAAAGATATTTGGGACAAGCTAGAGGTTACCTATGAAGGTATGGATCAAGTCAAGTCTTCAAAAATAAACATGCTGGTAAGATCTTACCAACTTTTTAAAACGAAACCGGACTAATCAATAAAAGAGATGTACACTAGATTTTTCGATATTACTAACAAACTCCAAGCTCTTGGAAAAATGTAATCAAATGAAAAGCAAGTTAGTAAAATCCTTAGATGTCTTCCCATTTCATGGCAAGGCAAGGTTACTGCTATTTGAGAATCTCATCACCTCTCCACTTATAAACTAGATCAACTAACTGGAAATCTCATTACTCATGAGATTGACATGAAAGAATTTAAAGAAGAAGAAAAACAAAAAAAAAATTAAAGACATAGCATTTAAATAATCTCTAAGCGATGAAAATGACGAAAGTGATGTTGAAGTTGTTAGGTTGGCAAAAACATTTTACAATCGTTTTGAAAAGAAAAGTTTAAGAAAAACATTGAAAAGGGTTCACCTTCCTCCAAAGATGAACTAATTTGCTATGAGTATGGACAAATCGGACATCTTAAAAGAGATTGTCCCAAGCCAAAAAAAATAAGAAATTCTTCAACAAGTTCAAAAAGAAAGACAAAAAGGAAAAATGGTAGAAAGCAGTTGCGGCTTTTGGAGATAGTGACGATGATTCCAACGAAGAAAGTGAAGAGGAAATAGCTAACTTTTGTCTCATGGCCATTGACAATGATAGCATTAAAGAAGATGAGGTAACCGATCTATCTAATGATGAACTTGTTATAGGTTTTAATAAATTGTATGAAAAATATAAAAAATTGAAATGACGACACAATGCTTTCGTAAAGGGTTTTGAAAAGATGGGATTGGAAAAAAGATTCAAAAAAACAATTATTGCTTGAACTTGAAAATGAATCACTAAAGAAAAAGAACTATTCTATAAATGAAGAAATCATAACACTAACCAATGAAAAATAATCATCGGAAGAGCACTTCATATTTTAAAGGAAAGTCCAACAAAGACGAATCACTCTTGAAGGAGAATGAACTTTGTAAAAAAGAGTGGAAGAACTCTCAAAAATCTCAAACAAAATTTTCAAAGGGCAAGAAGCACTTGACAAAATTCTTTCATCCCAAAAACCGGTCTATAACAAAGAAGGATTTGGTTATAATGAAAATATTGAAAAGAAAAATTTAAACATTCTTTTTGTTAAAGCCTCATCACCTCTAACAAACTCTATAACATGTAACAGTTGTGGTGAGCAAGGGCACATCATATACAATTGTTATTGCTAAAGAAATTGAGAAAGACAAAAATGGTTTGGGTCCCATAAGGATCTCGACTAGCTAATGTAAAGCATAACAACAAAGGATAGGAGAAAATTTGGGTACCAAAAAACGTTTGAATTGTGGTACGTTTGCTTGAAAATTCAAAGCAAAAACCAAAAGTGGCACATGACCGAAGATAAGTCTAAGTTCATTTCATCAATGCCAAGAAAAGGAAATGTCACATTGGGCGACAGTATGGAGGAAATATAATCGGCATTAGTAATGTTTCTTCTAGCTCTTCTCCTTGCGTTGAAGATGTTTCACTTGTTGAAGGTCTTAAGCATAATTTTCTAAGCATTAGTCAATTATGTGATAAAGGCATATTTGTAATGCATGTCAATATGGCAAACAAATTAGATCTTAACTCAAACCCAAGAGTATAGTTTCAACATCAAGGCATCTTGAACATTTACATATAGCCTTGTTGGGCCCTACTCGTCGTTTAAGCCGTAGTGGAAAATGATATGGACTTGCAAATGTTGATGATTACTCCCGTTTTACTTGGGTCTTAATCCTTTCTCATAAGAGTGAACATTTGATAAATTTGAAAAGTTTTGCAAAAATGTGCAAAATGAAATTGATTTGAAAATTATTTCGGTTAGAAGTAATCATGGAAGGAAGTTTGAAAATGACGACTTTGAAAACTATTGTGATTATTTTGGAATTGACCACATTTTTTTGGCACCTAGAACTCTTCAACAAAATGGAGTGGTTGAAAGAAAAAAATAGAACTCTTGAAGAGATGACATGAACCATGCTTTTTGAAAACAATTTGCCAAAACCATTTTGGGCGGAAGCCATTAACATCGCTTGCTACATTTTAAATTGAGCTTTATTAAGGCCCATTTTGAAGAAAACACCCTACGAACTTTATAAAGGTAGAAAACCAAATATTACATAGTTTAAACCTTTTGGGTGCAAATACTTCATCCGCAACAATGGCAAAACAAATCTTCCACAGGTGGTACATGGCTATGTTATGCTATAGCCAAACATCCCCTTCTGCTTGTTTAGGCGTGAAGCTAACTCACCTGACCAACAGTAAGCGACCTTCGTCACCCGCTATCTCCACCTCGCCAAGTGACGCCAACTCGTCCTGAGTTTCCTCCACCACGACGTCGCCTTCCTCTTCAACCTCAGGAAATCCATCTAGGAGGCCGGTGTCCACCCTCCGTTCTTAAATGATGGTGTCTCAGGTATTATTCTGATGTTGCCTCGGCTTGACATTTAGTAAGTCAGCTTCCAATGCCGGATTTTGTATCTCGTCCTTCTCCTGCTCGATAGCACCCAGTGTTAATGGGCATCGCGATTAGGTTCCCAGTTCTAAATCGGGATTTTCCTCCAGTTGAATCAAGTAACTCATGATTCATTGGAATCTCACTTCCAAGTCCTCTAATCTCCTCTCGCTTTGCCATTGAACATCATGATCAAGAATGCCTCCGGTGATGGCATACTTCGGTCATCCACGGGCCATCTCAGAAGTCGCTTTGAGCTCTGATACCAACTAATGCAGAGCGTGAATGGGATTTTTGGGGAATGGGAAGAATTCAATAGCCTTTTCTTTAATTTTATTAATATCTAATAAAAATTACAATGGGAAAGATAAAATTCATTATAATTCTCACATTTGAGAATAGAAGAACTAAAACCAACTCATAAAATAATCTAAAACAACTGGCTCCCTAAGCCTAGCATCATCTCCTGTTACATGGAGGGAGGCTTTGGACCTAAATAAGGAAAGAAAATCAAAATAAAAACTAACAACGGAAAGAAATCAAAATCAGATTCAAATCCCGCTGCCTTGAATCTCACCTGCCCTGCTTTGGATCCCGCTAATGCCAAGCCTTAATGGATTCTAACTGCCGTGAATGACTTTAGCCCGCGTACCAGTAATGCCGCCAGTCATGTACCGCCAAGCTATACACCAATCACGAATGCGAGGCCGCTTCCCATCTAACCATGGCGTCCTAATCCCGCCTGTTCCTGGCTCGCCCGTCTTGACCCGTCTAACCCACTGCATCATATAATCTACATTTGCTTTTTTAATATTTGTTTGAAGAAAATGTTGTTCCATAGTTATAATCTTCTAAGTGGGGATATTGCCATTAGGCCCTTATCATTGGTCATTAATATGGACTTTAATCGATTTTCATTACCAAGCACTAAGGCACCGGATCCCATTAGAACTCCGTAGTTAGGCGTGCTTGGGCGAGAGCAGTACCAGGATGGGTGACCTTCTGGGAAGTCCTCGTGTTGCTAACTCTATAAGGTTGGTCCTAAGAAACAGCCTCTCAGTAGGCTTACACCTGAAGGGGTAAGGCTGCGTACATCTGCCCCTCCCATACCCCGCTTATGCGGGAGCCCTCGTGGCACTGTGTCTGTTGTTGTTGTACTCATATCAAGTATGATATGTTTCAAATAAAAGCTGAATTGTAATAATCAAAATTTAGTCGAAGACTAGACTAAACTGATATTATCGAATTCACTCCATAGTGCTCAACTTTGTTTGTTTCAAGTTTGAATGGATTAGCAATTCGACTGTTTCAATACAATCACTTCAAAGGTACATGGACAAAGAAAAAAAAGGTATAGACCCCATGCGGCTCATTTTTTAAAAATCCATAATCAGACCATTGAATGCGTTAAAGCTTTTTGTATTGCTTCGAATAATGGCTTTTACCATTGTATAAGGGAAGCCATTTTTCAGCCAATGATGGAACACATTTTCCTTTATAAATAATTAATTACTAAAATCTAACTTTCAACAAAGCCATTGCCAAGTGATGTCTTTAACTTGCTGATCAAAAAATGATTCTTAGCTAAACACGTGGGTTTTTTTTTTTACTGAAAATTTGTTGATAAATTTTGCAGGAAAATATAACTTCATTAAAGGAAACATCTTAGTGCCAACTAACCAACTTTGTTATTATTGTTATAATAAGTAGTAAAATCAGCGAACCTGTAGCAAAATTACAGCAAAACTTGCAATTAATATTATAGAAAATTCAGTAAAATATGTTAGAAAATATTCAGTAAAAAAATCTATAATTACTATAAAATATTTATACGAAATTGCAGTAAAATAACAGAAAATCGTAGTGATAAATCAGCAAAGATGCAGTAGTGAAATTCACCAAGAATAAAAAAACATAGCAATCAACTGATACCGAAAAATGGAGAGATTGATTAGAATACCGAAGGAGAGAGTAATTAGAAAAATCTTATAAAACAATGATGTCGCGCCATGGTAAATGCCACAGTCCCAAAAGTCGATTTAACCTCTGCTCCGGTGCACACAGTATAACTTGCGGCTGTCCTCCAAGATTAATGCAATCGGACTCTTAACATGCACTTGTTAATTGCAGGGTAGGAGAGTCTTAAACTTTGCCCAAAATTTTAGATCAATGAATGAGAGAACATATTTTACAAAATGGATCTATTCAAGGAGGCGATCCAGATTTGTACAGCGAATACAAAGATTTCATCAGATATTTTAGCCTAGAATTGAAGGAGTATAAATTTTAGCTTATGATCTTTTGTCTTCTTCCTTCCTTCTTACGTTTGAGAGAGAGAGAGAGAGAAATAAGGGGGTTTTTTTAGTGTAAATGTGAATGTGGTTGGATTTTAGTTTACAACGGTAAAATAGCGGACATAATAAATTGCATCGGTTGTAATAAATTGCAATGGTAAAAAGCATTAGAACCAAGTATAATGAATTCCAGCGGCTATAAGCGGTCACAAATTTAATGACGTTGAATCGCTACGGGTAAGCAACTAGTAACGGGTCTTTAAAAAAATATTTTCCCATTATACGTAAGATTAACTTGTATCATTTTTCCAACAATCCCTCACAAATGATACAAGCCAAAAAAAAAAATATATCAAACAACGAAGAACGGTATATTGGGCAAAGGAGTTTAGTTTTTTAGTGCCAATATCTCACGAATTGAATCGTCACCTAGTGTAACCTAAGTTTTGGACCAACATCTTGCGAGATGACTTTCATCTTGGACCGCACAAGGGGTTGTATAGTCTTCAACTCAGACACATACTAAACTCAGGATCTTGGCAACTCCAGTGGTTTGGCACATTTTATTGGCCATACGCTCGTCTTGGATATTCATAGGCGCTCTAGAAGGCATGTTTCAAACCTTCATAGAGGACGGCTGTGCTCCCACACCTACATAGGTAGATCCCATCAAGTGTGTTTTACCGCACACACCCAAACATACGGATATGGATCCATTAAGAGCTAAAGCTCAACCTCACCCCTTGGTAATATACATAGAGTGTCCCTCAAGTGCAAGCCTTGCTTACACCACTAAACATATGGCTATGGACCCGTCTCTGAACTGTCACACCATAGGGAGGGACAACATAAAATACAGTGCATTCCTTGAATGAAACTATGACTTTTCACATAGAACATGTTAAGACTAGTGTTAGCTTCCAATTCGAAATTGAAAGCTAACCTTGTGGAAGAAAGAGTTGAGATGAGGAGAGAAGTGAAAGGGGATGAGAAATGGAGAAGGAGATGAGAAAAGAGAGAGAAATTCCAAAGGAAATTCTAAATTTTATTCATTGAATGAAAGAAATACATGCTTAGAGCTTATTTATTCAAAATTAGGAACATTGAACCTAGCCAACTACCTTAACCGACTCAAACAGGATTTTGGCGCCAAAAATGCACAACTGCCAAGTTAGACATATCTTGAACACTAACCGACCTTTCCATGGTGCCCAACCAACCCAACTAACTTTTGAATACATGACAACTCAACAATGAAGACAATACCCAAGAATACAACCAAAATTACAATCAAAATCTAACGATTCATAACATTCCCTCCCTCTTTGAGAAACTTCTTGTCCTCAAGGAGTAAAATTTGGAAATTGGCTCTTAAAGAAATTGCAATTTTCCCAAGTCACCAAGCTCTTGCTCAAGTTTCTCCGTTGCACCAACACCTCTTATGACGCACCATTTCCCACCTGCAACTTTCTCCGAGCCTTAACAGCAATTGGTTGCAGCAGCAGCATCCCATTAGACCCAGCTTCAGGTGGCTCCCGAGCAACCTCAGCTCCCTTCTTGACCTGCTTTTTAAGTAGAGAGACATGGAACACTGGGTGAATGTATGAATGTGAAGGTAAGTCAAGCTTGTATGCAACATTGCCAATTTTCTCCAAGATTTTGCATGGACCAAAGAAACGGGCACTTAGCTTGACATTTCGCTTGACAGCCAAAGAAGACTGTCTATACGGTTGTAATTTTAGGTAGACCATATCTCCAACTTCATAACTTTTGTCTACCCTCTTTTTATCTGCATAAAATTTCATTCGTGCCCGAGCTTGTTGGAGATTATCTTTAAGCACTTGCACAATCTTCTTCCTCTGTGGCACTAAATCACCTGCTGCTGAATCAAGTGCTCTCGGTTGCTGCAGCAACATTGGAGAGGGATGAGAATAGCCATACAAAGCTTGGAAAGGTGAAGAACAAATGGATGCATGAAAGTGAGTGCTGAACCAATGCTCCGCCAAAGAAAGCCAATGATTCCACTCCCTAGGCCGCAAGAAAACCATACTCCGAAGGTATTGCTCCACACATTGGTTGACACGTTCGGTTTGGCCATCCGTTAGAGGCTGATAACAGGAACTAAGTGCCAACGTTGTACCCATCAATTTGAACAACTCCCTCCAAAATGAGCTTGTGAAAATCTTGTCACGATCTGACACAATGGATTGAGGCAATCCTTGTAATTTATAAATGTTGTCAAGGAAGATCCTTGCCAATTTTTCAGCAGTAACAGGTCAAGCAAGAGCAATGAAATGGCTATATTTGGTGAAACGATCCACTACCACCCATATGACTTCCTTGCCTTCGGACCTTGGCAACCCCTCAATGAAATCCATGCTAATGTTTATCCATGCTCCATCCGGAATGGGAAGGGGTTGAAGAAGACCCTTTTAACAATGATCTCCCAACTTGGTTTGTTGACAAACCTCACAAGCTTTTACATAATCACTCACCTCCTTTTTTAAGCTTGGCCAACTGAAATAAGCCTTGACCCTTTGATACATGCCTTCTATACCGACATGACCACCCCAAGCTGCAGCTTGAGAAGCGAGTATAGTCTAATTTTTCAAACCAGCAGCAGATCCCACATAGAGCTTGCCATGAACTTTGATCAGGCCCCTCCACACTGAAATGCCAGCTTCCTGGTTGCTCTTTTCTGCACCATTCATAAGGGTAGCAGCAACACATGCTTGGGCTAAAGAATCACTCTCATAAGTCTTATAAATCTCTTCCATCCATGAAGGAATCACCACGGTAGTAGCACTGCAGTACCCAACTTCAGTATCCTCAAACTTCCTGGACAAAGCATCGGCTGCAGCATTTTCTTTGCCCTTTCTATACTCAATGTCATAATCAAGGCCAAGCATCTTCATCAAGCCCTTCTTTTGAATTCTCATCACAATCTTTTGCTCAAGGAGATGCTTGAGGCTTTGGTGATCCATTCGAATGATGAACTTGTGACCATCCAAGTAATGCCTCCACTTTTCAACGGCTAAAAGAATTGCTAAATATTCTTTCTCATATGTCGACATAGCTTCATGCTTAGGACTAAGAGCTTGACTTAAGTATGCAATAGGCCTTCCATGTTTAGAAAGAACAGCCCCAATACCTGGACCACTTGCATCTGTTTCCAAAACAAAGCTCTTGGTAAAGTTTGGCATTGCCAACACTGGTGCAGCACACATTGCGGACTTAAGAGCTTCAAATGCAGCCTGAGACCTCTCATTCCATGTGGATGCATCCTTCTTCAAGAGTTCTGTTAAAGGTTTGGCAATAGAACCACATCCTGTAATGAATTTTCTATAATACCTGGTCAATCCAAAAAGACCTCTCAATTGCTTCAAGGTGATTGGAATTGGCCAATCTTGCAATGCTTGGATCTTAGTAGGATTGGTGGACACTCGTTCTTGAGAGATGACATGGCCCAAATACTCAAGCTTTGTCTGAGCAAACGAACACTTGGACAACTTCGCAAAGAACTTGTGTTGCTGCATCACCACAAAGACTTGCCTAACGCGAGTGAGGTGATCTTCATAAGTGGAACTATAAATCAGTATGTCATCGAAGAAAACAAGCACTGATCTTCTCAAGAAGGGCTTGAAAACATCATTCATTGCTGCTTGAAAGGTGGCCGGAGCATTTGTTAGGCCAAAAGGCATAACAACAAACTCGAAATGCCCATGATGAGTCTGAAAGGAAGTCTTGTATATGTCCGGCTCAGGACTCTGATTTGAAGGTACCCCTGTCTCAAATCAAGCTTAGAGAAGAAGCATGCTTCATATAACTCGTCAAGCAAGTCATCTATGACGGGGATGGGAAACTTATCCTTCACTGACAAGGCATTCAATTGTCCATAATCAATGCGCATTCTAGCCGAGCCATCTTTCTTCTTCACAAGGATCACAGGTGAAGCAAAAGGACTATGGCTTGGTCTAATGAAACTCATGTGAAGTAACTTCTTAACTTGTCTCTCAATTTCTGTCTTTTAGCCATGAGCATATCTATATGGCCCAATCTTGACCGGATCAGCATTTGCACGAAGAGGTATCGCATGGTCCACACTCCTTTGAGGAGGGAGACTCTTTGGTTGCTCAAAAATGTCCTTATACTCTTCCACCAAGGCCTGAACGTTTGGCTGGATGTCTTGCTGTAGCTCAACAAAGGAGATCACAAACAATTGCCCAAGTCATTGTAATGCTTTCTTCTTGATTCCACCTTGTAGTCGCTTACCATCAATCAACTTGAGCTGAGCCTCCTCTGAAATTCCCTACAAAGATACCTTGGTGCCATGAACCTCAAATGCCACGGTCATTTTATCAAAATCAAACACCACCGGATTAAAGGTTCTCATCCAATCCACACCAAGCACCATATCGCAACCTCCCAAAGGAAGAACTCTAAAATCAAAGGTCAATTAATGATCTTGCATAGACCATGGGAATGCTAGGCACTTGTTTTGAGTTGTTAGTGAATTTCCATCAGCCACCATAACCGCCAATGGATGGGTCTTTGTCACTTCATGCCTCACTTTCTTAATCAACTTGGGATCAACAAAACTATGTGTACTCCCACTATCAATAAGAACAATAATAGAGGCTTTACCAACCTTGCCTTTGATTTTAATGGTATTTTGAGCCCCACTCCCTGTCAATGCCTTCATAGATATCTCAACTTCATCATCAGACAATTCATCTAGTGAAGTAGGTCCTTCACTGTCAACTTCTGCATCTGAATTCTCACTGCCAGAAACAGCACCAGCACGGGACCCCCTTGCATACATTAATGCTTGAGATTTGCGCCTATGACCAGGCTGATATGGTTGGTTACAACGAAAGCGTAGCCTCAATGTAGTCTTGTCAACAGCTCACTTAAATCCAAAACCAGAACTGCTCTTTTGCTGCGGTCTGTACTTATTGCCGTGCTGCTTGTTGTTGTCACTTGATTGAACTTGAGTAGCTTCAATCAATTTTGCCTTGTTGTAAGCACTCGACAATGTCTTAGAACCAATGGCTTTCACTATATTCTTGATCCTTGGTGTCAATCCACTCATAAAACATGAGACATAATAGGACTCAACAACATCCGGAATAAAGGAAAGGACTGACAGCAAATTAGCTCGTAAATTCTCAAATCTGATCATATACTCTCTCACGGTTGAGGTTTGGGACAACTTGTTAAAGCTATCCGCAACACCGGTTGACTCATCTTCTCCATAACGTTCACACATTTCTTCTACGAATTGGCCCCAAGAAAGTTGAGGTTTACTTTTCAATACTCTATAAAACCATACCTCATGATCACCATGTAAATGTACTATGGCTAGCTAAAGCTTTTCATTCTCAGGTATGTTACATTACCGAAAATACCGATCACATCTTCTTAGCCATGATTCAGGTTGTCTACCATCAAAAGGATCAATCTCCAATCATGGCTGCCTGTAAGTACCACTCCTGCCACCAAATAAATTATCATTACTCACTGATCTATGCTGGAAATTTCAATCAGGAGGTCTATCAGGATGCTCGAGCTCATCAACTGCAATTTTGTGATGCAAAATAGAATTCTGTTGTTTTGAACTGTAATCTGCATTCAAGCCATCTGATCTGAAGTGAACTTGTCCTATGGCCCGATCCTGATTTTGTACAGCAATTTCAGGTTGTGAAGGTTGATTCTCAGCTGATCTGATGTGGATTGAAGGTCCTACATCAGGTTGTAACATTGGGGATTTGCCTCGAGTCCTGCACAAACCTTCAATTCTGTCAACATGAACTTGCCACTGATCCACTTCAACCGGATGGAAGACCTAACTAGCTGGCTTAAGGATTGCGTTAACACTAGATTCTCCTTGCTTATTAACCTGATCCTGCAATTGTCCAAGCTTCACCTCAATTTGTTGTAGCCGGTCCTCCTTATTCGCATCTTTTTCCAACAACAATGTCAAAATTCGATCTATCTTTTGATCGAGCTTATCTACATTGCTAAGGCGATCATTGATGTCTTGAAGATGAGCAATTGTGAGGAACTAAGGTTCATTTGTAGCATTTACACCAGCTTCAACAGTGCGAGATGAATCAGCACCTGCAACTGCAGCAGCATAAGTTTTCGGACCTGGTGCATTCGCTCCTTCAGCTCCGGATCTAGTTCTAACACCTTCAATCATGTTTTTCTTTGATTTTGCCAACCTCAATCAATCAATTGATTGCTTGAAGTAGCTCTGATACCAATTGTCAGCTTCCAATTTGAAACTGAAAGCTAACCTTGTAGAAGAAAGAGTTGAGATGAGGAGAGAAGTGAAAGGGGATGAGAAATGAAGAAGGAGATGAGAAAAGAGAGGGAAATTCCAAAGGAAATCTTGAATTTTATTGATTAAATGAAGGAAATACATGCTTAGAGCTTATTTATACAAAATTAGGAACATTGAACCTGGCCAACTGCCTTAACCGACTTAAACAGAATTTTGGCGGCAAAAATGCACAGCCGCCAAGTTAGACCTACCTTGACCACTAACTGACCTTCCCATGGCGCCCAACCAACCCAACTAACTTTTGAATACATGACAACTCAACAATGAAGACAATACCCAAGAATACAACCAAAAATACAACAAAATCCAACGATTCATAACAACTAGGTTGGATGTATCACAGTTTATTCATGTATAGACTTTAGTCCCGTCCCCCTCGATATTTCCACAATCATTTTTCGACATAGTGTCTTTATCAATGGACCTACAAGGTTCTTTTTAGACATTGCACAACTTAGTGATATCACTTTCTTTCGAGTAGATCGTTTACAATCTTATGCCAGAGACAAATAGGTCTCCTCTTGCCAAACCACCAGGTGTGCAGTGTCCGCATCACCTGTTACGGACTCTAGGTTTGGTTAAAGTATCAAGCTCAACCATCATAAGTGGCATTTTAATACTGCATTGCCACAAAGCGGTACTTGAGAGCTGACCGCTGCCAACATTAATCACGAGTTTCTATTACCTCCCACATTGAGGTACCTGCAATAAGTTGTTAAACAACTAGCTCCATCACTTGCCAACATCAACAAGAGTTAGTATAAAACAATAGCGTAGCATACATTTTATCAATAAAATCATATCTCCATTCCAAGTACTCAAACGGTACACATATCATACGTATATTACACATAGTTCGCACAATAAACATATACCACAAATTGCTCAATTCACATACCATCACAATTGTGAAACATTATCATCTCAAATCAATTGGATCACCACTAGTTTAGGTCACAAAGGACCATATACCTATTTTTATCGTACTCAGAGTACATGCATTATCACTATTAAGGGTAGTCCATGTGTTACCAATGTTATACCAAATTTGGTGATATCAAAAGAAAGAGGCACAGAAAACCATAATTCACAGGGAACCATTTACAATTCAACTTAAGGCAACCCAAGCCTCTTTAAGGTTTTCGAGCCTAAGTGCTAGCATAGTCAAGTTATTCACACTGACTTTGGGCAGTCACTAAAATAATATTTCGATCATAATCAATTTTCATACGTTAGCTATAACTAGCAAACATTGGAAAAAATACAATAATAATAAAAAAAAAGATCGGACAACATATCTCATAGGCTCTCGGGTGCCCTTACAACCCCCACAATAAAATGTCTCGCACTACATTCCTAAACCATTCAATTTTTCTACCTACCAACTCAATCTTTAAGGACAACAAAACAATGCAGGTTTTAGAGGGGTATCACAAAACATAGCTCATTGATGAGCCTAAATACATTGTCATTAATAGAATATCTCTCATTGAAATTGGACATCCAACACAACAAGGAGCCCATTACAATGTATACCACATTCATAGTACTTTACTAGTACCTCATCAATTTAATTAGATCACTTCAATATTCATCATTTAGATCAATGTATATAGACTAGGTCTATCACTGACATGTGAAATAATAGGACGAACATTGTGTTCTTCATCAAACTATAATGCTATCAATCACCTTAGTGTATTCAGCTTGTGATGTGGTGCCATGTTTCTGTTCTCATCAAGTGAACACTAGTGTAATATAGTATGTTGTCCAAATGACCAACATGAGCATACAACATACGACAATAACCTAAATAAGGTATTTGGACACAAGCCAAATACCAAGAATATGATCAGTCAAGGTTCTTATATGACTTGCACCTTTCACTTTTCCCAAAACTAGAAAAGAAGGCATGAAACAATGATCCTAAGGGCATGGAATTCTCCCAAGATAACACAGGTCCATATATGACTCAAACATATCAATATTCCTAGACAATTGGCTAAAATTCAGCAAAGATATGCTAATATTGCATAATTTAAAACCTGACTAGCATGAAATCAACACCAAAACAACACAGCTAGCTAATATGCTGCATTTTCAATAGCAAATAGTCCAAAAATTGTAGTATATACACAACATATTGCCAAAAACCAATATAGACAGCATCAAATTCAGTATGAGCATCAACATTCAGTAGGTAAATGTCATAATCTGCCAATGAACAGCAACATATAGTAGCTGACAATGCATAACAACTTGCGGTAGCACATTTAGCTTGAAAGAGACATGTTTCAATAGAACACCTGGCTTTCCACCATTTCAAGCAACATGTAACAACATAAGTTCAACTTGCTTCAAACATAGTTATATGAAACATATGAGACACATTAACATGGAGACTGACATATAAATCATTCGTAGATTTTTCATAAAAACTCACAAGCCTTATTAGCCCTTTACAATAATCAAATTAGGTCACCCAAAATATGCAAGAAAATCCAATTCTCACATAAAAGATCTAATCCATGGTTAAACTCAAAGCATTCAATGTTCTACCAAGACAGTGGGTTCAAGATTGTGCAACTAGATATGCCTAACCTTAAAGTTGTTGACTCTAGGTTCAAGACTTCATTCTAACAAATTCACAATCAACCTCAAGCATTAAACATATATTAACCACAGCAATCATGCAGAAAATTGAAAAAGTAAGCAATTTAATTTTTGTACAACATGGTCAACCACACAACAATAGCACTAGCACCATGCATAGGTGTTCAAAATAATGCCGAAACAGAATCCAAACCAAGCGCTCTCCTCTAACCACCAATCGGGTCAAGCTTGAGCAATTTAACTCCGAAATCACTGCACGAAAACAAGGATCTACACTAGATGTTATGAATCGTGCATTTTATTGTAATTTCTGGCTGTAATTGTTGGTTAGTGTTTCGTGGTTGAGATGCCTGATTTTAAATGTCGGTTGGGGTAGGTTTTGGCACCAAATGCTGTTTTTGGTCAAGCCGGGTCAAACTGCAGTGTTTAAGCTGGAAAATCAGTTAGTTTTGGTTAGCTTGGGTTTGTCCTGTTGCATTATACCCGAATGTGCATAAATAGGGCCCTAAGCTTGTAATTCAATCATTCAATAAATAAAATCTTAATTTCCTTTTGGAATTTCCTCTATTTCTCATCCCCTTCTCTATTTTCTCATCCCCATTCACTTCTCTCCTCATTTAAACTCTTCTTCTACAAGGTTAGACTTTCAATTCTTGATTGGAAGCTAACAATTGGTATCAGAGCTGGTTCAAGCAATCAATTGATTGATTGAGGCTGGCTAAATCAAGGGAAAACATGACCGAAGGTGTAAGAACTAGGTCTGGATCTGGAGGTGGCAGTGCAGTTGTTTCAGAAATGAATTTTGCTGCTGCAGTTGCAGGTTCTGGTGCAGATGCATCAATTGATCACCACCGGGAGTTATATGACAAGTTCGAACAACTAAATGCTATGTTTGATCAGCTGAATGACAGCATTTAGCAAATATTGAGGATGCAGCAGGCAATGTTGGAAAACGATGCGAATAAGGAGGATCAGTTGCAACAAATTGAGAAGAAACTTGTGCACTTGCAAGATTAGGTTAATAAGAAAAGAGAATCAAGTGTTGATGCGATCCTTAAGCGGCTAGCTAGATCTTTCATCAGGTTGAGACAAATCAGTAGCAAGGCAACGCAGACAGACCTGAAGGTCTGGTGAGAACTCGAGGAAAATCTCCGATAGTGCAACCGAATGTAGAACCTTCAATTCACGTTAGATCAGCTAAAAATCAACCTGTACAACCTAAAATTAATGTAGATAATCAGGACCTTGCCTCAGGACAAGTACATTGCAGATCAAGTGCCTTGAATGCAGGTCACAATGACAGGCCACACAATTATGTTTTGCATCATAGAGTTGCAACTGATGAGTTCGAGCATTTTGATAGACCTCTTGATTGACATTTTCAGCATAGATCCGTGAGTAATGACAACATATTTGGTGGAAGGAGTGGCACTTACAGGCAGCCAAGAGTGGAAATAGATCCTTTTGATGGAAGGCAACAGGAATCATGGCTAAAAGGGTGTGATCGGTACTTTCAGTATTATAACATACCTGAGGACGAAAAACTCCGGCTAGCTGCAGTTCATTTACATGGTGATCATGAGGTTTGGTATTATAGTTTGTTGAAGAGCAAACCTAATCTTTCTTGGGGCCAATTTGTAGAAGAAATGTGTGAACGCCATGGAGAGGATGAGTCAACCGATGTGGTGGATAGCTTTAACAAGTTGTCCCAAACCCCAACTATGAGAGAATATATGATCAGATTTGAGAACTAAGGGCCAATTTGCTATCAGTTCTATCCATTGCTCCTGAGGATGCTGAATCTTATTATGTCTCATGTTTTGTAAGTGGATTAAAGCCAAGGATCAAGAATATGGTGAAGGCCATTGGTCCTAAGACTTTGTCATGTGCTTACCACAAGGCAAAGTTGATTGAAGCTACTCAAGCTCAAATAATTGACAAGAACAAGCAGCACAACCATAAGTTCAGACCTCAGCCGAAGACTTCTGTTACTGGTTTTAAGCGTGCAGTTGATAGGAGTTCATTAAGGCTTTGCTTTCATTGTAATAAACCATATCAGCCTAGTCATAGGTGCAAAACACAAGCCTTAATGTATGCAAGGGGGTCTAGTGCTGGTGCTGATTCTGGTAGTAATAATTCGAATGCAGAAGATGACAGTGCAGGCTTTACTTTGCAACATGAATTAAGTGATGATGAAGTGGAGATATCAATGAAGGCTTTGACCGGTAGTGGAGCTCATAATACCATCAAAATCTGAGGCAAGGCTAGAAAACATTCCATCATTATCCTTATTGACAGTGGGAGTACACATAGCTTCGTTGATCCAAAGTTGATTAAGAAGGTAAAGCATGATGTGACAAAGACCCACCCCTTGGTGGTGATGGTGGCTGATGGCAACTCCTTAATGGCTCAAAACAAATGCCTAGCATTCCCATGGTCTATGCAAAATCATCAATTCACTTTTGATTTTAGAGTTCTCCCCTTGGGAGGTTGCGATATGGTGCTCGGGGTGGATTGGATGAGAACCTTCAACCCGGTTGTGTTTGATTTTGATAAAATGACCGTGGCATTTAAGGTTCATGGCACCAAAGTATCTTTGTACGGCATACTAGAGGAAGCTCAACTGAAGTTGATAAATGGCAAATGCTTACATGGTAGCTTCAAGAAGAATGCAATACAATGGTTGGGACAATTATTCATGATCTCACCAGTAGATTTGCAGCAAGATATATGTTAAGATCGAGATTGGATCTTGATCTTAACCTAAGGAAATGAGAGTAAGGGATGAGAAAGAATTGAAAGGAGATGAGGAAATAGAGAGAGAATAAGATGAGAAGAGAAGTTTATCTCATAGAGATGGGAAATTTTCATTGAATACCTCAATAATACACAAGATCAACCTATTTAAAGGGAATTTGAAACAAACATTCAAATTCCTAACATAAAGCTAAGTTCCCGCCCAAAAGCTAACAACCGGACCTAAGGTTAACTAATTCTTGCGCCAAAATGCAATTTAAACTAATACAAGCCATTCACGATTTATTACATCAAAATATTAAAGGAAAAACGTAACAATATACAGCTTGAAGTTCATGTTTTTCTTGAGGAGTTTGAAGATATCTTTGAGGAACCAAAGAGCCTTCCTCCCCAAAGAAGTGTTAATCATGCCATACCACTTTGAGCTAATTCTGATCCGGTGAAAATCAGGCCATACCGCTATGCTCATGCCCAAAAATCAGAGATTGAAAAACAGGTTGATGAGCTGCTGCAGAAGAGCTTCATTCAACCAAGCCATAGTCCCTTTGCTTCACCCATGATTCTTGTCAAGAAGAAGGATGGCACGGGTCGAATGTGCATCGACTATCGTCAACTGAATTCTTTGACGGTGAAGGATAAATTTCCTATTCCTGTTATTGATGACTTGCTCGATGAGTTATATGGCGCACGGTTTTTCTCTAAGCTTGAATTAAGACAAGGATATCATCAAATTAGAGTTCTCGAGCTGGACATATACAAGACCGCTTTTCAAACTCACCATGGGCATTTTGAGTTCGTTGTGATGCCTTACGGTTTAACAAATGCCCGGCCACATTTCAAGCAGCTATGAACGACATTTTCAAGCCCTATTTGAGGAGATCGGTGCTGGTTTTCTTCGATGATATATTGGTTTATAGTTCATCCTATGATGATCACCTTAATCACCTCAAAGAAGTGTTCATTGTGATGCGGCAGAACAGGTTTTATGCCAAGCTATCAAAGTGCACTTTTGCTCAGCCCAAGCTTGAATATTTGGGCCATATAATCGCTCATGAAGGTGTTTATACTGATCCTTCTAAGGTGCAAGCTATGCAAGATTGGCCAACTCCCATGACATTGAAGCAATTGAGAGGGTTCTCGGGGTTGACCAGTTATTATAGAAAGTTCATTAAGGGTTATGGGTCCATTGCAAAGCCCTTAACCGAGCTACTTAAGAAGGATGAATTCAAGTGGAGTGACAAGGAACAAGAAGCTTTTGATGCCCTCAAGTCTGCTCTGTGTAAGGCCCTAGTATTAGTTATATCGAATTTTGTGGAGGACTTCATTTTGGAGATAGATGCTAGTGGGACTGGTTGTGGGGCTGTTCTCTCACAAAATGAAAGGCCAATTGCTTATTTGAGTCAAGCCCTTAGTCCTAAACATCAAGCCATGTCCACTTGTGAGAAAGAGTATTCGGCAATCCTCCTTGCAATTGAGAAATGGAGGCATTACTAGGATGGTCATAAGTTCATCATTCGAACGGATCATCAAAGTCTCAAGCATCTTTTGGAGCAAAAGATAGTGACACGAATTCAAAAGAAGGGGTTGATGAAGTTGCTTGGTCTTGACTATGCAATCGAGTACAAAAGAGGAAAAGAGAACCCGGCTGCCGTTGCTTTGTTAAGGAAGTTTGAGGACCACGAGCAAGGTTATTATGGAGCATTATCCATTGTTTCACCTTCTTGGATGGATGAAGTCTGCAAATGTTATGAAGGGGACACATTTGCTCAAGAGTGCGTGGCTGCAGTTGCGGTTAAAGGTACTGCTAGAGTTGACAGTGAAGCTGGTGTGATTTTGCAGAGAGGCATTATCCGTGTGCATAACAAGATTTACATTGGTTCCTCGACTGATTTGAGGGATCAGATATTTAAGGCTTCTCATGATTCAGCTTGGGGTGGTCATTCCAGGGATGAAGGTACTTATCAACGAGTTAAGGCATATTTTAGCTGGCACGGATTGAAGAAATCTGTAACAGAATTTGTGAAGCCTTATGAGGTGTGTCAACAAACCAAGTTGGGGGATCATCGATACCAAGGACTCTTGCTGCCACTTCCCATTCCGGAGGGTGCTTGGATCACATTAGTATGGATTTTATTGAAGGACTTCCCAAGTCCGATGGTAGGGAAGTAATTTGGGTCGTGGTGGATTGTTTCACTAAATATGGTCATTTTATAGCATTGATTTGACCTGTTACAGCTGAAAGGTTGGCTAAGAGCTTCTTAGACATCATATATAATTTGCACAGATTGCCCCAATCAATTGTCTCAGATAGGGACAAGATCTTTACGAGAAACTTTTGGCGTGAGTTGTTCAAATTGTTAGGCACAACCTTGGCACTCAGTTCGTCTTACCATCCCTAATCAGATGGACAAACAGAGCGAGTCAATCAATGTGTCGAGCAATATCTTCAGAGTATGGTTTTTTCACGGCTTCGAGAGTGTAATCAATGGCTTTCTTTAGCGGAGTATTGGTTCAATACTCATTTCGATACTTCCCATGGCACTTCTCCCTTTCACGCATTGTATGGATATGCACCTCCATCTCCAATATCGCTGCAACAGCCAAGTAGTTCTGGATCAGCAGCAGGGGATTGGATTTTGCAGAGAGGACAGATGATTCAGCTCCTCAAGGATAATTTACAACAAGCTCATGCTCGAATGATATTTTATGCTGACAAAAAAAGGGTAGACAAAGCTTTCGAAGTTGGAAACATGGTCTACCTAAAATTATAACCCCATAGACAGTCCTCGTTGGCTGTCAAAAGAAATGTCAAGCTAAGTGCACGTTATTTTGGCCCATACAAAATTTTGGAGAAGATCGATAATGTTGCCTACAAGCTTGATTTACCTTCACATTCATGCGTTCACTCGGTGTTCCATGTCTCTTGACTTAAAAAGCAGGTCAAAAAGGGAGCTGATGTTGCACGGAAGCCACCAGAAGCAGAATCAAATGGTACGTTGCTACTGCAACCCGTGGCTATCAAGGGTCGAAGAATGCTGCAGCAGGACCGGAATTCAGTGCAGGAGGTGCATGTGCAATGGAGCAACTTGAACAAGAGCTTGGTGATTTGGGAAAATTGCAAATTCTTGAAGAGCCAATTCCCAAATTTTGCTCCTTGAGGACAAGAAGTTCCTTAAGGGAGAGGGAATGTTATGAACCGCACATTTTATTATAATTTCTGGTTGTAATTGTTGGTTACTATTTCGTGGTTGAGATGCTTCATTTTAAATGTCGGTTGGGGTAGGTTTTGGCGCCAAATGCTGTTTTTGGTCAAGCCGGGTCAAACTGCGGTGTTTAAGCCGGAAAATCGGTTAGTTTTGGTTAGCTTGGGTTTGTCTTGATGCATTGTACCCGAATGTGTATAAATAGGGCCCTAAGCTTGTAATTCAATCATTCAATAAATAAAATTTGAATTTCCTTTTGGAATTTACTCTATTTCTCATCCCCTTCTCTATTTTCTCATCCCCATTCACTTCTCTCCTTACCTAAACTCTTCTTCTACAAGGTTAGACTTTCAATTCTTGATTGGAAGCTAACACTAGATTCTCAACTGACCATACATGAGGCCAAACAAGCGATTAACACCGAACCGCTCCACGGATTAGATGCACCTAGAGCTTTCTCACTTCAAGACAAACCGTTAGTCTCAAGCATGAACATCTTTTCCGCAAAGAGGAAACCAAAGGATATTTAAAAAAAAAAAAACAAAAAAAAAATATGAGACATTCATGCTATCTAGGCCACCTAATCAAGTGCCCAAAATAAAAATCGGGACACTTGAACTCATCTCAACCGCCACGTAGGAGACAAACCAGGGCTTTAGACACAGTCCGACGCTCAAACAGTAATGACCTATGTCCAAAACTAGTCCAAATCAACTAGTGGCAGCCAAGGACTTCAAGAAGGTCCCGACCAATTAGACACTTCTAAGGTTCCTAAAGAAAACCAAGTTTTCTCAACCATTTAGGGATATCCAATGTTCTAGAGCCATGATAGTTATCCTTCAAGAAAACATCTACCCCAAACACCCCACCACCTATTTAAATCTAAAAGAGGCAGTAAGAGTCCTCAATCTGTGTCAAAGCAAAGTATCCAGCCCCTAGTTCTGATTGTGAAGCCAAACCCAAATTTCTGAGTCTTCGTTTTTACCATGCCTCCTACTTCCAAAAAACTAGTCGTTACAAGAACGAAGAGTCCTGTTATATGCTTAAACAACCTTAAGGAAAATTCAAATACTCCTTACCGTTTTATGAAGGTGGGATATAAAGTAACAAGCACAAAATTCCAATAAACAACAACATGCAAATATATGAATCTAAGCATAGGAACAAATGCTAGAAAGTATTGTTATGCGCTTAAACAATCTTCACCTACTAACAAAATTATAGCGCTCTTCTTGCGGCAGTGAGTTGAATACAATTAAAGACCTCATCAAGTTGGCAAGGGCTGACCACCAGGGACAACATCTAACTCAACTCTATTTAAAACTACTTGTACTTACATTTTCACAACGATGTTGACGCATTGACATACAATCCATATT
Organism: Simmondsia chinensis; assembly: GCA_018398585.1. Taxonomy (NCBI): domain Eukaryota; kingdom Viridiplantae; phylum Streptophyta; class Magnoliopsida; order Caryophyllales; family Simmondsiaceae; genus Simmondsia; species Simmondsia chinensis. The sequence goes on along the minus strand of JAGTTD010000002.1, from coordinate 27,669,354 downwards.
CGCAATTAAGTACCTCTGACTCAAAATTCACAGCACAACCAAATAAAAACCCAAAATTAAGAACCCACATTTTACAATTCACATGGGCATTTCATCGAACACCTGATACTGATCAAAATTTGAGAACAAATCAAACAAAAACAATACTGATCATAAGCAACCATGGAATGTCAAGAGTTTTCATGATTAATTATAAAATCGTCTTTTAGATTGTTATAACAAGTAGTAAAACCAGCAAACTCGCAAGAAAATTATAGCTAAACTTGCAATGAATATTAAAGAAAATTCATTAAAATACTGTAGAAAGTATTCAGTAAATAAATCTACAATTACAGTAAAATATTTATGCGAAACTGCAGTAAAATAACAGGAAATCGCAGTGATAAATCAGCAAAGATGTAGCAGCAAAATTCAGCAAGAATACAAAATCATAGCAATCAAATGATGCCGAAAAATGGAGAGATTGATTAGAATACCGAAGGAAAGAGTAATTAGAAAGATCTTACAAAACAATGATATGGCGCCTTGGTAAATGCCACTGTCCTAAATGATGATTTCACCACTGCTCCGGTTCACACAGTATAACCGGCGGCCCTCCTGTAACATTAATGCAATCCGACTCTTGACATACACTTGTTAATTGCCGGGTAGGAGAGCCTTAAACTTTGCTCAAAATTTTAGATCAATGAATGAAAGAACAGATTTTACAAAGTGGATCTATTCAAGGATGCGATCTTGATTTGTATAGCAAATACGAAGAATTCGTCCGATATTTCAGCCTGGAATTGAAGGAGTATAAATTTTAGCTTATGATCTTTTGTCTTCTTCCTTCCTTCTTACGTTGGAGAGAGAGAGAGACATGGGGTTTTTTTTAGTGTAAATGTGATTGTGGTGAGATTTTAGTTTACAACGGTAAAATAATGGATATAATAAATTACAACGGTTGTAATAAATTGTAACAGTAAAAAGCATTAAAACCGAGTACAATGAATTCCAACGGCTCTAAACGGTCACAAATTTAATGATGTTAAACCGCTACCGGTAAGCAGCTAGTAACGGGTCTTTGAAAAAATATTTTCCCATTATACTTAAGATTAGCTTGTATCATTCTCCAACAATTATTTTGTTGTACTTTAGGTTTGACAGTTAATATCCCAAATCTAGATTCAGTTGAATGGTTTTTTTTAATAGAAAATTCGTGGGGACACATACTGCTGGAATGGGATATAGGTGGAAATAAATTTATAATATGATAACCAGTGATATCACATTTTGTTTATTGGTGCACGTTTCACAAGTTAAAAAAAATTAAAAAAGAAGGAAAAAAAACCTTTTGTTGTGTTTTTAAGTAATTGATCAACAATGCTCCTTTTGAATTTTGAATTTAGATAAATAATAGATGATAATTAGGTCCTTTTTGAAGCATGGAAATTGAAGCTCGAGCTCGCTACAAGTAATTTGAATTTCGTTTTTTCTAAATGACTTAACCTTGAAATACATAAGTAATCGTGTGGCAAAAATATAACCGCTCGAGGAGGCTTACTGGGATGACAAGTTTGAGCTTGAGTTCGATTCTCAAGGTAGTTATCTAGTGTTGAAGGACAAAGCATGGGCCTCAAGGAGGAATGAAGGAAATACCTTTTGGCCTTGACACTTGTGTCAAATCCTTGCAAAGCCAGTCCAAGATGTTCGTGGGATAGAGGCCAAACATGGGAAGCCAATGGCATGAAACACTAACGCAACGGTTATAGATTTAGGCTACCAGTGAAGGACCTCAGCAACTAAGCAAATGGGTCCAATACCAACCTACAAAATCTTCAATTTATTCTATTACACCAAACATGTACTTTTTCTTTCCTTAAGAAATAAAAATACATCTAGTTCTGTTGGTTCTTGCAATACAATTGGCAGTTTGATAACAGTGTTCGAGTTATAAGGCTTTTTTGACCAAGGCTTGGGATTGATTGTGTTAGATTTAGATTGGAAACATGGCTTAGTGTGTAAATGTGATCTTAGGTTTTACTCATTGCTTTAGGACATTGTCCAACATGGCTTTATACTTGCAGTGTTAGTCCTAGCGCGATGAAAAAATAAGGTTCTCTATATCAAAATCTTGTCAACTTTAGTCTCATACTAGTTATCTTGAGTGATGGCATCATGCCTACATGTTTGTGGACTCAGGCATGAGATAAGGTTTCAAGCTCTTAAACTTGTCCCTCACCCAATTCCTATCCATCAAGTCTACGAGGTAAAGTGTCTCTAGGCTTTTCTCTATCACCCTAACCATTGCATGGGTGAGGTCCATATGTATTTAATTTTTGCACATCTTGTTACCTGAATATACCAAAAATATGACTATAAAAGTCGTCTTGATTTGACCATTTTCTAATTCCGCATTAATTGCAAATTTAATTACGATTAACAATAGTATCAATCCTCACCTCAACGAGGTTGATTCCTAGCATACACGTGTAGTTCGTATGGAGTTACTCCGAAGTCCTAGTAAGTCCCATTGAGCATTTTGCTTCCTCTTCTCTACGATGACTACACATAAACACGGAACAGAGGAGGATCCTAAGGGCCATGTTAACCCTAAGAGTGACAGAGATCGCACACTTCCCTGCTGTAACCTTGAATGAAAGGGCCACTTTCCAGGAGGCCATTTCTTTGGTCAAGGTCTTGAAGGAGGATCCTAAGGTGGCTCCAACTATTGCCAGAGAACTTGAGACTTTGGACGAGGTGCTTGTGAAAGTTAATAAAGAGGTCTAGTCACTTCTTACAAAGAAACAACACTGTCAAGATGCCATTAGAGATCTAGGATATTCATCTAGACTTAGTGAACTGCAGCTACTTTTCAAAGAACTCCATGTAGCCAAGAAAGTCTAGAGTCAACAAGAGCAGACCATCAAAGGCTAGAGGATGAGATTCGTTGCTTGGAGGAGAGACTAAGTAATCTAAGGGGAGAACTATTTCCCACAGTTAAAAACATACCTCTCGAGGCTCTGGGGTCAGAGAGCTTAAGCAAGCTACCATGGAGGCCCAAAAGAGTGGTCAAGCCATTCAAGAAGAGGCATTCTCCTTGGATCAAAAGTTGAATGAAGCAACCAGCCAGCTGTTTACCACAGAAGAATTCTATGTACGAATTAGGAGTTGACTCTTTTGACTTCCTTTTATAAAGAAGTTTTGGCTGTACTAGTTACTTGCTTGTATTATTTTGTATGTAGGCCATGTACGCCTACATAATTTTAATGAAATGCGCATTTTTTGTCAAATACGTCTCTTCGTCTGGCTATTCCTTTTTTAGGATAATAGCATTGATCCTCAAGACATTGATATTGAAATTGGCACATAATTCAAGGAATCTAAACTTACGGACTTCCTTATTAGAATTCCAAATTGATGGCACATATTTCTTTAGAAATCTTCCATTGGTGGCATTTGGGTGAGTTCTTCCATCTGGGTCGTGGAGTCAGCAGGCATTACCTTTAAATACCTATACGACTCTAAATGGGAATTCCCAATTTAGAGACTATTTTCAAAGACACGATCCTTCTCCCAAACAGGTAGAACATTTTTGTTAAGGTTTCAAAGATTTCTCTTGAACCTCAACCTTGGTTGCGAGAGTGAGAGTATGAGATGAGAAGAGAAAATATAGTTTAGATGAGAAAGAAGGGAAAAGAGATGAGAAAGTAGAGAGATTTAAAGGATATCAATTCATTCATCAAAGTTATGAGATTACAAGCTAGAACCCTCCTATTTATACTACTTACATGATATGAGCTAATACATTTAAACCAGCCACACAAGGACTAACCAACTCTTAAGTGAGCCACCATAATTGACTCAACTAACTAACGGCCTTGACCCCAACAACCTAACAATCAAGACTTCACTTATTACATGACTCAACCAAAGCTTATACTACTAATTACAATACCAACACTCTAATACAACTAAACGATCAAAAATTGGCTACAAGACAGCCTCCTCCACAGCACCCACCAGCTAACAGCAGCAGCATAGCAGCAGAAGAGCATCACAGCCACCTCGAGTTCATGCCTCGGGTTCTCGGATCATAACAATTTTCTAGACTAAATCCCTGAAGTCAAAAGGCTTAGGTTGGACCTTTATGTTTTAGGATTTTGCCACCTTCTTCTTTTCCTTTTCTAACTTCTGTAGGGCATCAAGCCTAACTTGGTCCAAGTATTTAGCTCGTCCACCTAGGCTACTCAAACTCAACTTCCAAAAACTTTCCTTGTTGAGCCAACCTAATAGACTGAACTACGACTTCCATTAGGAGCACAACATCATAGCCACACGTTATATGTAAGAGACTTGTCCCGGTTGCATAGCATTTGGACATTCTGCAAGACAAGAGAGCATCTAGTAGCAATTCATGCCAGTTCTTAAAATTATCCTCAATCATTTTCTAAATGTTGGCCTCCAGAATTTTTTGTTGACTTTGCCTAGCCATTAGCTTAAGTGTAGTAGGTGATTGAGTTCAAGATTTTTATATTGAAGCTCTTGGTGAACTTCATAATCTCAGCCTCATTGAACGCCTTAGCTTGGTCCACCGTAATGGTTTTTGAGATCCCAAACCCACATAGGATGTATTCTTTGATAAAATCAGTCACATCTTGCTGATTGATGCTCCTCTATGGTTTTGGCTCCACCAATTATGTGAAATAATTTATGACCACAAGGATGAAAAAGTGTTCCTTGGTACATGGGGGATTAATCTCCCCTATGATGTCCATTGCCCAGCCTCTAAAGGGCCATGGTTTGACAATAGCATGCATCTTGGCTGTACGGACTCTTGGAACACTACCATGTCTTAGGCATGCTCTACACCATTTGGCATACTTTATCAAATCATCCATCATTGATGGCCAATAATAGCCATAACGTCGGATGAACGAATGCATTTTGTTACTACCTAGATGGGATCCACAAATACCCTCATGGCCTCCTACGATTACTAGCATTACTTTGTCCAAGTTAAGGCACTTGAAAAGCACTCCACTACCATCCGTCTCATATAACTATCCAAATTCATCATCTAAATGGAATCTATGCGCTCTCATTTTCATTCCCCTATCTTCAACGTAATCTTGAGGGCTCTTGAAGTAATCCATTAAAGGTTTCCTCTGGTCCCCATGCTGACTTATGATAGTTGGATGGGTTTCAAAGCAATCAAAGTGTTGGCATGGAATGACTTAGCTTTCAACACTGTAAGACTTAGTGAATTCGTTGTCATGTTTTAAAACTTTAGTCTTGATGACCATGGTTTCTTCACACCAAGTCCGAGGCAACTTGTACCCTGAATCTCACGGGGACAATTCATTGGCTACTTTATCTTGTTTTCTGGGATATGTTCAAACTGCACACCATCTAATCTATTCAATAGTTTTTATACTACTAAAAGGTATTTGTTTAAGGTATTATTTAAACATTGAAATTTCCTTTACACTTAACAAATGACTAATTATGAATTCCCTTTAATGATGACATTAGGAACCTGCATCTCCAAGGGAGTATGTCAGCCTATGATTAATGCTCGATACTCTATCATGTTGTTGGAGCACTTGCCTACAAGGTAATAGCTAATTTGGTGATGATCCCCATAGGGGTCTCAATCACAATCCCAACTTTGGTGCATGAATTAGTCCTTGATCCTTCGAAGTATAATTTCCAACGAATCATTTCTACTAATGGGAGCTTGTCTGGCTCATACTCCAAGCTAGTACGATTGTTTTGATGGTTTGGTAAAAAGTCTAATAAGACTTGGTCCTTTACTGACATTTGCGACACGTAGGCCAACTCAAACTAAAGTAGATGAATACTCCACTTGTTTAATCTTCCACTCATCAAGGGTCAATCAAGCATGTATTTAAGGATCTGAGAAACCATGTATATTGTGAATGCAAAGAAGTAATGTCTCTGTTCCAACAACGCATAGAATAAAGATAGACAAAATTTGTCTACCATGGAGTATTTTATTTCACATTCATTTGAGCAACGGCTAAGGTAGAACACAACTTGTTCAAACTCTTGCTTATTGTCTTGCACTAGCAAACATCTCATGGATTCATCTGATGTAGAGACATAAATCTTGGAAGGTTTGCTTTCCTTTGGTGGAATCAGCACTAGCGCCCTGATCAAGTACTCCCTGATGGCCTTGAAAACTTCTTAATTTGGCTCCTCCCACTTCAAGTTCTTTTAAGACTTGAGTCTCAATAGTGGAGAGAAGACTTTATTTTTCCTTATGACATTGGAAATAAAATGTCTCAGGAAGTGAACCTACTCAGAAGCATTGAAGCTCCTTTTTGATCTAAAGTGGTTTGGCCTATTGAGTGGCCTTAGTTTTATCAATGTCCACTTAGATGCCCCACTGTTATATTGGAAAACTAATAAAATTTAGAAAATGTACACCAAAGGCATACTTTGATGGATTCATCTTGAGGTTATGGGCCTCCATTCTATGGAACACCCCCCTCAGGTCGTCTAAGTGCTTGACTTAGGATTTTGATTGGACCATGATATCATCTATGTAGACTTCCATGGTTTTTCCAATTAGGTAATAAAAGATCATGTTCATGGTCGACTGGTAGGTTGCGCCAGCGTTCTATAAGCCAAATGGCACAGCCACCCACTCAAAGGCTCCTATAGACCTAGGACACCCGAATGCTAATTTGTAGGAATCCTCTAACGCAATCATAACTTGGTAGTATCCATAATAGCCATCCATAAAGGATAGGACCTCATGCCTCAAGGCTAAATCAATGAGCAGATCAACAATTTCCACTTGGTATTATTACTTTTGGGTGGCTGCATTCAGATCTCTGAAATTAATACAGGCTCTGATTTTACGGTTTGTCTTAATGAAAGGAATATTATTCGCTAACCATTGAACATACCTCGAAGTTGAGATAAATTTGGCTTTTAAGAGTCATTCAATTTCCTCTTCGATCAAATAAATTACTTACTGGGACATTCTCCTCTGAGCTTGAATGATGGGCCTTAAGCCTGACTTGATAGGAAGCCTATGCTGAACCACCTTTCTATTAAGGCTAAGCATCTCATGATCATCCAATGTAAAGAAGTCCTTGAACTCATGAAGCAAAGTCAAATACTGCTCTCTCTACTTCTCAAAAAGTGAAGCGCTCAGATAGGTAGTTCTTGGGTCCTCTGTTGAGCCCAAGTTAACCTCAATAAGGGGATCTTGAACTTGAGCCCTCAAATCCTATATCTTGGCTGGTGCTGCTCTTAAGTCAAATAGCTCCATCTCTTATCCTTGCGTCATCTAGACCTCAAAGCCATTGCATGGCTGTTCAGTCCAAAGTTAATCCTTAGAAAGCCAAGCCAAGAGCCTTGCTAGTGCTGAGGGAATGACCTAGTGGGCCATTAATGTGAGGTTTTGGCCCCTCAACATAAGGTTTCTCTTGTGCCTTGGAGATTTCCTTTATCAAGAAGGGCTCTCATATATCCCCAGAGATCAGAGTCTTCTGATTCCACATCAACTTGACCAACCTCAGCTTTAGTGATGGGGTGGTCAAGGATGGATGTCATGTCCTCTTGTTGAGTAGACTGTGGAGTGGTCCATTTGACGTCAAGTGATCCCATACCATCTTCATAGAATTTGGCCTCGACATAGTTGGAGCAAGTCATAAATGGCTTGTTACATACCATGAAAACCTCATACTTGTCAGGGTTCCATAAGATTAACAACTAGTTTCGAAAGGATGGGATACGATAATTGGCATGTAACCAATCTCTCATAAGCAAAACATTGTATCTCGAGGTAGTGTCCACTGCAAAGAAAGTTATTAGATTGCTTAAGCTGCCAACAATTAACTCAATCGGGATGACCCCTTTAGACTTAGTAGTAGCTCTAAGAAAGCCACAAATCATAACATCAGAAGCAATCAAATCATCTCAAGATTTACCAATGACCCCCAACATACATGAAAGTAAGACGTTGATGGTTGTGCTATTATCCACCAAGTATTCACCAGAATGCCATTGAATTTGGCTTTGACATATAGGCGCTTGATGAGTTTATTGGAAGTATTAGACCCATCAAATATCATCTTCATTATGTAAGGTGTATCATTATGTTGGGGTAGTAATTTTAGAAGACAAAGGATTAGCGATACCTTTGGTAGCTACTACTTCAACCACAAGCTCTACCATGGGATCTTTGTCCAAAGCTGTCACAGCTCCCTCGAGGCCTTCTTGAGTGTTAGTTACCCAAAACTCTAAAGGCAGAAGCGGGGCAATTCCAACATCAACCTTCTTAGGGAACATCGCAAATCGTATTTGGATCCCTTAATTAGTTTTCTTTTCAAGGCTGATTCCATTGGGGCATCCTAATCTTGCTTTCGAGGACTTCTATTAGTTAGCATGTCCTGGTCTAGAGGTTGGCCTTTTAAAGCAACCCTTGGAGTCCAAGTCTCCTCTATATGTTAGGGAAAGTCCACCTCGTGGAAGTCATTCTCAATGTAAGACCATGTCGGGTTAACGTAGTCAACATGTTCCACTATGTCGATGAGGAGATAGAAATACTCCTCTTCACTATCAAATGACCCCTGAACCAGTGGCAAGATGGTCCCATAAAGATTCCTATCCTTCATAAGATGAGAAACTAGTCTATCTCTCAGGCTTCTTGCATGGTTTCCATTTACTAGTAACGGTGAAAGGCCTAGGCGTAGTTGTTGGATCCCCATGAGCCATAGGCTCTGTTTCCTGGCTCTCATGGACCCTGGCTTCTTATTTGGAGATCCTAGTTAAGCAAGCATTAAGAATAGCCCTTCATTGAGCTACTTTCTTTTATAACTCATTAATTCTTTCGGCTGTATTTGGTCTCTAGCAGATTGTATTGTGTTAGGTTGCTGTGGAGTTGTATTTTGTATGTTAGTTGGCTGGTAGTTTGGCGTCAAAGGGGTCTTTAAGGTCAATATGGTCAAATGTGGCGGCTTGCTTGATTGAGGCGCCCAAATTCAGTTAAGTCGGTTAGCATTTGTTGTGTCTTGGTGCATTGTACTAGATCTTCTATAAATAGGTCTAATGCTTGTAATATCTTCATTCAATCAATAATATCCTGATTTCCTTTTGGAAAATCCTCTCTAATTCTCATCTAATTCTCTATTTCTCATCTGCTTTCAATTCTTTTCTCATCTTATCTCTCTCTCCCACAAGGTTAGCTATCAATCTAGGTTTGGTAGTTAACACTTTCTTTCACAGTTGCTTCCTCTTCTGAGTTCAAGTAAGACTGATGGAACTAGTATCCCCTTCATTGAGGTGGTTTCTCTTCAAGACATTAGCGAAATGAACCCCTGAAGGCTAGTGCACTGACTTTCATGGCCCCTGGCTGGCGTCCATCTCTAGTAGGTGGTATTTCAGATTTCTCCTTGGATTCCTAGCTCGCATGATGATCTGGATCTTTGAAGTAAGACCTCGAGGACGTCCCATTAATGACGTCTTTGTTGAGAGAGCCAGGTTTTTCCTTGGATAAAGGCTCGGCTGCTTCATTTCAAACACCAACTTGTGACCACAACCCTCGCAAAGGTCTTGTGTAAGGTGCAAGAGTTTCTTTGATGCCCGCTTCTTGGTACCGAAGATAGTTTTCCAATGGTCATCAGTGAGAATTCCAATGGCTAACTCTTCTTCCTTAGAGAGGAGCTCTAATTGTTTCTTCAAGAACTTGTTGAACGTGGCAAAATCACATGTTAAATGTTCAGCTTTGATATGCCACTTGCAGTCATCTTCTGACAATACCACCCAAGTTTTGGGAAACTTGAGTGTTCTTGACTCTGGCAACCTATTAAAAAAAGTGTTCGCTATAGCCGGACTGTCTTTGTCTACACTCATCCCGAATAAAGATCTACCATTAGTTTGGCCGTAATGGGAATGATAACATTCTACTACCTCGGTTATGTTAACTTGGGCAGGACTAGAGAAAGGGTCTCTGTCGATGCATGTTTGCCCATCAATGCCCTTGCCTCTATGGCATCCTGAACCACGTTTCTAAAGAACATGCAGTTCTTCGTTGTATGGGTTAATGAATCGTGCCATTTAAAATATACCTTCCCCTCAGTGGAATTCAGCTCGGGCTTTCTATATTTACATCTAATCTTGAGTTTGTTATTTCCTTAAGTCAATCAAATACTACTTCAACTCCTCAGAGGTCAAATGACTATTTTATCAAGTCTTGGGACTGATAAGACTTCCTTGCACTGATGTCTTTCTTGACCAAAAGATTGCAAGCTCTAAGAAGTCCGTTGAAGTATTTAGTGACGTCAATCTGACAAGGAGGATCCTCATGTTCTTTGATCCAATCGTGTCCGTAAGTCCCATACCCGCTATTTTTCTTAAGGCTTTCTTCTTTTAAGATGGCCTCATATTTAGCGGCACATTCTGCCAGCAGAAGGAGCATCGTGAAGTTTGAGCCTTCGAACTTCTTCCTAAATTCAATGTTAAAGCCATTCAAGGCTAGCTTGGCGTATTCAACCTCATGAAGGGCTACAGTGCACTTTAACTTGGCTTTATTGAATCGGTCAATGTAGTCTTCCACTGATTTACTTGCCCTTTGTTTCATTCGAGCAAAGTCAGACATAGAAGTTCCTACTCTCATTATTGGGAACTGAGTTTGGAATTTCTTGGCCATGTACCACTGAAACAGTGAATGGAATTAGGAGGTAGGCTAATGTACCAATGAAAAATGGTCCTTGTTAAAGAACTGGGGAATAGCCTAAGCTTAAGATATTGATTATTCGTCACTTCTCCACACTGGCATTTGAACCTTGCCAAGTGCTCGAGAGCAAACACGGTTCCTTCTCCTAAGAAAAGGGTAAACTCGGGGATTTTGTATCCTCAAGTAAAAGGTCAATCACTTTCTATGTTATCAGGGTATGGTTTACTATAAAGGGTCTATTGACCCTCACGAGGCATAGCCTGTACATCAGTTTGATAAGGGTGGCCAATTGGTGCTAGAGGGCAAGGTCTGGCACATTATTATGCACCTACCATTGCCCCCCAAATGAGCTAGGATCTCGACAAAGATCTATGGGATACCCCTTAGCACCTATCTCAATCAAGTGAGGGAACAACGGTTGCCCCGTAGACCCGGGGTAATCCCCTTGATCATTTCGACCATGTGTTTGGTTGGCTAGGAAGTATGTTCTAGCAGAACTTGGGATACATGGTATGCCTGAGAGTGCACCAATATTAGTAGGCTGTTGGTTCATCCTTGCTCAATCAATCCTCAAGTTATGACCTTGAGGACTTTGGTTGTTAGCTTGCCCCGTAGTGTGATAAGCATGAAGAGGTCTAGGGAGGAAGATCTGATCCCCATTAGTGAGAACTGGCTCTTGCACTCCTATTTTAAGGCCTTGAGTTGGCTTTGGGATGACCTCTCCTACTTGGGGAGGGTATGAATGGTTATGTCCCCTCTGTACCAGGGACAGCTAACAATGACACATTGGCAATGAGATCCCTCGAAGCCAGTGATAACCCCTAATTCGAAGGCCCAGCAACCCCAAGGGGCACGTTGTCAGTCCTATTGCTGGGTTCCAAGTGTGTGACACTTGGGTTAGCCATAACTGGGTTTTTGATTTTCTTAGACAATGTAGTCAACCTCAGCAACCGGCAATCATGTGCCCAAAGGAGAATCACGAGGATATTCAGTTGGTACTAATAGAGGAGGTATATTCCTAGGTTTCTTGATGTCCTCTGTAATGGCTTGAACCCATCCACTGAGGTTCTTAGCTTGTCTAACCAAGATAGGCCTGACCACAACTACTATCTGTAGGGCCACATCCTTAGCAATAAGGTTAGTAGTATAAGACAAGAATGATTGCATTTCAATTAAGACTCTATCAATATCTTTATGAAACCTTTCATTGAACGAGGTTCCAACTATTGGAATAGGTGTCCTGGAAAATTCGAATTAACTAGTTTTAAATGTTAAAAAAATAAAATTATTTTGTTTATTTATTCTCGTATTATGTTTTATGAGTTAAACATGCATGTGATTGTTTTTTCTAAAAAGTTCCATGTGATGGGCATTGTCCAAGATGACGTGTCAGGTTTGGCTTAAGTGATCAATGAGATTGAACCATGGAAAGTCTTAGATCAAGCTAGTGACATGTTGTTGAAATATGTTCGTAGTCGGTGGTAAGTATGGATAACCTGTCTAATAAGGCTATAATATGATAGTTTTGATGACTTGTCTGAGTCATGTGGATAGGGAGCCAAGCGTAATATGTTGGTGTTTTAAATAAGATTAGAATATTGAGCCGGACCGCCTCAATTAGTTGTTTCTTTAATTGCCGTCAGAAATAATTAATTATGTAAGACGATAACTCTAAATTTGGAAAATAGTCTGGACTCGTGCGTGGAATGTTAATTTCTTTGATGCACACATGATGAGGTTAAAAGTGAATAACCGAGATCTTACGTCGTTGGGAAATTGCATGAAGTGTGGTGGGAACGGATATTTTAGTAAGAATCTACAATGAAAGATGTCTCCTTCATAGATTCACAAATATATGAACAGATTCCAGAATATTTGGCCAGAGTATTCCACATGTTTGACATTGAAAATTAATATGGAAATTGTTTTGGTATTTTGAATTGTTCGAGGAGGGGGAGTTGGGAACTATAGCGATGGATGTGAGAAAAATAATGATAGTAGTTAAAGTTATTTTTGCTCATGAATATCGAATAGATGGGTTAATTGTCTCAATAAAATTATATGGGAAATTCATGAGTGAAAATATTTTATTCTAGAGCGCTGTAAAACTTATTTAGAGAAATTAAGTTTTATTAAATGGAAATAAATTTTTATCATGAGATGATAATCATATTTGATCCATTTAGAGCTAGAGTTAGATTGTCCCTGAGATCCCATTACAGGCCTCAACCTAAGCAATGTTCGAAAATATTTAAATTGAATTCATGGGATTATTTATTTATTCATAAGGTGAATAAATTAACTTCACCAAATAATATTCATGAGATGAATTTTATACATGTGAGAATTTAAATTAGATTACTTTAATAAAAAAAAAAAAAAAGAAGATAACAAGTGTGCGGCCCAGCACAAGTATGAACCTGGCACGTGCGGGGGAAGGGTATTGATCCGCGGCTGCTGCCGCGGACCAATACTAGGGCGGCATGTTTCGCGCCCGGTATTTATCCATGGTAATCCGTATGTGCACAATTCGGCCAACTAGATGCCGACACGTGGCAGGAGTTGAGCCCATTTATATGGGCATCTAGTGCGTGTTTTTTAAGTTGTTCTTACATTTTGGAACCTAGTTTTCTTGCACGATGAAAAATTGAAATTGTTTTAGGTTTTCTGCATTATTCTTTAGCATAATTTTTCTAAAAAAAAATTTTTCTGAAAAGATTAAAAGGAAAATTTTCGTTCCAAAATTTTTCTTAACTTGAATACTTTGGGAGCCCACACTCCAGTGCTGATAGAGGTCATTGCGAAGAAGATCTTGATGTGCCAAGTTTTCATCCAATTTTTGATCTACAAATCAGAGTTTGAATTCATATTTTTGGTATGTCTAAATTAAGTATTTGATATTTAATTTGTTTTCCGTTACTTCATTTATTCTACAAACTATGTTTATATATGTTTATACATGTTTTATACGATGTTTTGTTTGTTATATTATGAACATTTGAGAATAAGACCTAGGTCTAATTAAACAGTTTGATTACATTAGGGAATTAGATTTAAAATCAAGAATTTTGAATTGGTTTTATGTTGCGCCCGCTTTAGTCGTTTAGGGAAAACGTCTTGAACGTTAACAACAATTGGTATAAGCGCCAACGGGAAATACTTTCACAATTGACATTATAACATTCGGCTTGATAAAATCGTGTATGTAGAATTATGAATATATGAAATTGGGAATTTCATTGAAGGAAAAATAATATCCTAAATATTGTTGTTAAAAGACTTTAATAACAAGATTGGAGGTTCATTAAAGTTTTAAATTGTTTAAAATTTTAGGCGATTCATGATTCTATCAAGGAGCATAATTCTAAATAGAATCTAATTAGATTGGACATTCAACGAGTTGAATGTTTTAGATTAGATGTCTAATTTGATTAGATTTTGAACCTGGGTATAAACTTTCTATTGTTGAATATTTTAATAATCCAAAACAAGGAATACCTCATAATGTTATTAAAGAATTTAATAACAAGATTGTTATTCATCAAATTTATATTGTTTAAATTAGGATGAATTATAATTAAAGTACTAGATGTATATTTTTAAATTAATCTAATGAGACAAATATTCAAATTGTTGAATGATTTGGATATAGACAACGTCACAAAGAATATCTAGTTGGATTAAATATTCAGTTCACAATCTAATGATATTAAGATCAAATTTAATTATTTGTTTATGTATAAAAACAAGAAAATTTATTTTGGCGACGTGCAGAGTGTTGTGGCTGGGCACGCCCCAAATAAACAATATTTTTTATTATTATATTTTATTATATAAGCAATTTGGATAAATAAATAATTAGTTTGGATGGGATTCTAATTAAGATTATGAGATAATCTTTTCTAAAAGAGTTTATAAAATCTTTAATTGCTCCAACCTTGGGTCTTAAGTGTTGTTATTTAAGTTGTTTGCTAATAGGGTGCTTATTAAATTTTGTTTACATGTTTAATATTACATAAAGAGCCCAATTTTATGAATGATGTGAATAAAATTATAGGGCCATATAACTTGGTGAAATATATGATTTCATCTAGTGGGAGAATTTATTCAAATAGATCCAAAAAGATTAGATCATTCAAAAGTTGAATCATTTGAAAAGAAATATTCTCATAATGTATCTAATGAGATTAGATTACTCAGGTTAGATAATTCAAGGAACCTAATTTGATTAGGGTTTTACTTAATTGTTAAATAAAATTTAAAATGTAATTCTAGTTTTGATTATGAGATGATCGAACTTCTTAAAAGAAAGATCTGCCATTGCAAATTTCAAGTGGAAGTGAGGATCAGGAGTTGATTCCTCATGGTCTCCATTACCATTCTAATAGTACAGTGGGTTGGCGCTACTCCCTGAGGAGGGAATTTGTTCGCATGATACAAGTTTAGACTTCTTAATGATAGGCAGAGCTACAAGAAAATTGAGTATGACCACATTGCTGTAGAGCATGTTGTATTCTTGTACTGATGTCTAAGTAATGGTATACACTTGACAAGGATGGTATGACAGTCTGTTGTAGGGTACTATGATAATATCTTAGAGACCAAGGAAGAAGCAGTGAGTTAAATATATTAAGAAAAAATTTTGATTAAGAATAAACCTCGTTTGACTAATTAATTGCCATGCCTCTCCCATTGTAACGGGTAGATTGGTCAGCTTTTCATTGCACTCATAGTTAGAATGGTTAGGTGAATCCATGCTTTTTTTATTCGCTAAAACTGTTTAAAGTTCAAAATACTCAAAATATCAGGTGGGAGCGAGCTTCTAAGTGAATTTTCTTGGCCTCCATTGTTAGGTCTGACAAGTATAGTGGGTTACATTACAACCCAAAGATGATGTTAATCTACAGAATATAAAGGTGAGACGTCCATTAAGATGAACTGAAATCCAAGGAATCGAGCATGACCACGCTGCCATGGAGTTAGTAGAGCACTTGTATGGATGTTCAAGGAATGGTGTACACTTGACTAAGATCTATGCTATCCATGTCGAAGAGCTATGTTGTAGGATTTTATAGGCTAAGGAAAGGAGGTGTGTTAAACATGTTTTATAAAGCATTTACAAGAAAACATATTTATTCAGAAATGTTCTCGCTTATCTAATGTCTTAATTTGACCTCACCGCCGAGGAGTTTTGGGCGGTTTCGGTTTGGCCTCCATGACATACATGTAAGTGCCAGAATGTGAACTTTGAACTTTGGTTGTTTGCTAAAAAGTAAGAAAAATAATTCAGTACGTTATACGACTTGTTTTACATTTGTTTTAGACCGGTTGTTCAATTATGCATTGCGATCAACACTAGTATGTCTTGTCTTTTTGTTCACCATGATATGGTATGTCTTAGTACATGTTGAACAGTAGGAGATGCTCTGGGTTCTCTGAATTGCTACTAGCAAATCTACTGAGTTAAAAAGAATGTTAGGAATGTTAGACTACACTAAGGAGTCAGTTAGTTGCAAAATTTCAACATAAGATGTTGTACATTTTCTAGTATTAGATACTTGAAAGTTCAACTATAGTGGATATGATAAGATACTTGAGATAAGTGTTTGGTCAGAGAACTAGCCAAACGAGAATAATCTATGAGAATAGGTGCCATTATAACTAAGGCAATAGTCGACTTAGTGTAAGCATATATCTCAGGAATTAGGAACCTCAATAGGGTAAAATAAAACATGAGTCAAAATAGTTTTGTCTCATTTATGATTGCACAGGATTTTGAAAGGAATGGCCAGGATACTTAGATACTATTTTTTCCAAGACCGAAAGCCAACATGGTAGGGTCTTTGATATTCTCTGGTTGTGACTAGTAGGTAATTCACTGTGTTCTATTGAATGGGCTTTCAGTAAGGGAATCAATAAGTTTAAGCTAGGGAGTGTAGTTTTGTATTTGAGTAACTACGTTGATGTAATTTAGAAAATTGATCTCGATCTGCTATTTGTTTTGAAATAGACTTTTAGCTATTTTTATAAAAAATATAGACTGATAATTGTATGAATAAAGTGTTTAATTACAAAGTTACATAAGTAGATATATGACTCATTTTGGTCAAAACTACATTAATGGTGATTTATTATTTTAATACTAGATAGGCTATGCAACTATATAAAAGAAAGAATTTCTAGAAACCATATAGCTTTTAAGTGGTACTTAATCTTAGGTCACATTAATCTATGATGATTCAAAATCAGTTTGATATGTCTTATGTGATCATTAAATACTTGAGTGATAACCGGTGTGTGAATCATGATTGAATTAATGGTGATTGAAAGAGCTTTTAAGTAAAGGTTATAGAACCTTTAAGCTGCTAGAACTTGTTCATAGAATATTTATGGACTGCTAGTTTTTTAAGCGAGGGGAAGCGAAAGTGTATTAAATAAAATGTTTATGAATGGCTACTCGATAAGTTGATATATGGATATGCTTATAAAGATTAGAGTCTTGAAATCCCTTAGAAGATTCAAAGAATGAAAGACTTAAGTTGAATTCAGTTTAATTAGACCGAAGTGGTAGTTTCAGGATAATTTTTATTTATCCTTATTACAAAGAGTTGTAAAATGGATCAATAATATGTTATTAAATATGGTAAGATACTTCCGATGAATCAGTTTACTAATCAAAATGGTTTGCTTTGTAAAATGGTATAGAAAGTGTTCTAAAAGTACAACAGATAGCTTATACTGGTTAAATTAACAGTATGAGATATTTTGTCTTAATAACACAATACAACTTATAGTTTAGAAGATATATTAGATATATCTTCAACTATGTTATTGTAATAGTAATTACATGAGAGCTTTAGTGTAGTGGAAGGATGGTCAGGATTACCTGATGGATTCATGTCGTCAGTCTTAATAGTTAAGATTGATGATGAATATGATCCTTTAGACTACAATGAAACTCTTAAGTGTAAAGATGTGGATACAAAACAATGCTATGCTTAAGCCCATAAGGACACTCATCCATTGTGTTTCATATGATGCGGTACAACAAAGTGGATATCAAGACAACATTCTCTGAATAGTTATCGTGAAGGGTTATGTATATGATACAACCAGACAAATTTGTTTCCAAGAGTCGGGAGCATATAGTATCCGAACTAAGGTAGCCTATCTGTAGACCTAATTAAGCATCTCGTTCATTGAATAGTAGATTCGATAACGGTTAATCAAGTCATCGGTACTTGAGTTAAGGGTTTATAAATCACTAGCGTACAAGTGATATAACAAAAAAGTAGAAACGTTCTAAGTATTCTATATAGATAACATTCTACTCATTAAGAATGGTGTAGAATTGTTATGAGCTTTTAAGTCTTAATTATCCAGTTAGTTATAAGTGAAAGACTTAAGATAAGCAAACTGTGTTATGAGGATCACGTGTTTGAGAGAGTCAAAGAAAGGATGTTGGGTTTTTCACGGGTCATTTGTTTTAAACGTCAGAGTTCCTATTTACCCTTGTAGTTGGAGCCATTTGATTAAGAGTGAAGCAATCTTCTAGTGCTTACTTCATTATTGAAGTTAGGTACTTCATGGGTAGGGAGTTGTTTAGTAGACTAGTTAACTCGTAAGGTTCCTAGTAAATGAAAGCATGTGAGAAAAATTGAGATAGTGACAAATTAGTACCGGTTTAAGTTTATAATCAAAGAGTTAATAGATCCCTACGAGATAGTTATGCAACGCAGACAATATGGATTTAAGAACAAGTGGGAGATTGTTCGAATAGATATCCTAGAAAAACCCAATTAGTTAGTTTTAAATGTTAAATACATAAAATTGTTTTATTTATTTAATGTTTGATTATGTTTTACAAGTTAAAATGCATGTGATTGTTTTTTCCAAAACGTTTCTTGAGATGGACATTGTCCAAGATGGCATGTCAAGTTTCATATAAGTGGTTAATAAGATTGAACCACGAAAATATTGAGATCAAACTGGTGACAAGTTGTCAAAGTACGTTCGTAGTCGGTGATAAATTTGACAACTTTTTTTTGGCAAGACAAGAATATTATAGTTTTGATGACTCGTCTTAGTCATGTGGGCATGTATCCAATAGTATTATGTTGATGTTTTCAATAAGATTTGAATACTGAGCAAGGAGACTCGAATTAGTTATTTATTTAATTTCTATCAGAAAGAATTAACTCTCTATGACCACAATTCTAAATCTAAGAAAATGCTCCAGACTCGTGCGTAGAATGTTAATTGCTTTGATGCTGAAAATGTTGAGGTCTAAAGTGAATAACCAGGATGCTATATCATTGGGCAAATGCATGAATCGTGGTAGAATGAATATTTTACTAGGAATCTAGAGTAAAAGATGTCCGCTTAGTTGATTCACAAATACACGAACATATTATAGAATATTTTCCCAAACTATTCCACATGTTTGACTTTTAAAATTAATACAGAAATTATTTCTTTATTATGAATTGTTTGAGAAGGGCAAGTCAGGAAATACGGTGATATCTAATAGAGGGGTTATTTTTTGCAATAGTAGTTAAAGTCGTTTTTGCTCACATATATCTAATACATGGGTTATTTATCATAATAAAATTAAATTGGAAAATTCTTGAGTGGATATGTATTTTATTCTATAGTGCAGTAAAAATTATTCAGAGGAATTAAGTTTTATTAAATGGTAGTCAATTGTTACCATGAGATGATATTCAGACTTGATCCAATTGAAGCTACAGTCAGATTGTCCCTAAGGTGCCTCCACAAGCCTCAATTTAAGCACCGTTCGAAAATATTTAAATGTAATTCAGGGGATGAATTATTTATTTATCGGATCAACAATTAATTTTACATAAAATATTCATGGGATAAATTTTATACGTGTGATAATTTAAATTAAAAAAATTTAATGAATTACTAAAAAAGAAGAGAACTAGGCAGTGTGCACGGCCCAACACAAGTATTAACCCGGCACGTGCGCACGGCCAGAGGTGGAGGAGAGGGGTACTAATACAGACCAATACCAAGACGACACATGTCATGCCTGGTATTTATTCCTGGTAATCTATGCGTGCACGATTTGGCCAAT
The DNA here is from genome assembly GCA_018398585.1 of Simmondsia chinensis. Classification (NCBI taxonomy): domain Eukaryota; kingdom Viridiplantae; phylum Streptophyta; class Magnoliopsida; order Caryophyllales; family Simmondsiaceae; genus Simmondsia; species Simmondsia chinensis. The sequence continues at coordinate 27,649,561 of JAGTTD010000002.1, read as the reverse complement.
TAGTGGAAGATATGTTGCAAGAGCTGGGCCTATTTATATGGACATCTTGTGCATCTTTTTTAAGTTGTTTTTAGATCGTGGAACCTAGTTTTCTCGTGAGACGAAAAAGCTAAAATTATTATAGGGTTTTCTAATTTAACGTTTAACATTATTTTTTATGAAAATTATTTTTTGGAAAAGATAAAAAGTAAACATTTTGTTCAGAAAATTTTCATAAATTAAATATTTTTGGAGCCCAGAATTCGATGCCAATAGAGGTCATTGCGAAGAAGATCTCGAGGTGTCAAGAACTTTTTTTCCAATTTGAAATCTTTAACTAAGAGTTAGAATTCATGTTTCAGGTATGTTGAAATTAAGTATTTAATATTTAATTTATTTTCCTTTATTTCATTTTTTCTAACATAATACGTTTATAAATGTTTCATGTTTTATTTATTGTTTTGTTTGTATTGTTATGAACCTATTAGAATAAGATCTAGGTCTAATTAAATATTTTCATTAGGGAACTAGATTTAAAATTAAGATTTTTAAATGGTTTTCCGCTGCACTCGTTCTAGTTTGTTGGAGAAAGACTTTTGAAATACATGACGAACACCAATGTCATTTATCACAACTCTCATGGTGGCAGAGTTTTCATACAAGGCATGTAGATTGCACGCTGTTTCAGCATGTTGTCCCTCAAAGGCCTCTCACGTTGTTTGTTGGATCCTTTGATCCACGATTTGAGCATAGCCATGAAACTCTTTTGAGAATTGCCATCTAGGCTAATGTGTTCATCTTCTTAGATGTCATCATCGCCTCCGCTTTCGTTGCTATGGCTGTGACTTGGTTCATCCCTTGGGGTCATAGGGCTTTGTTCAAGAGGATGCTCAAGCGGGGATCCAATCAGGGGTAAGCTTTTGGTTCCTCGTGCTCGAGAGCACTAAATCTCTTGGTTCTTGTAACCCTCAGTGGATGGCCTAAAATACATTTTGGCAATGCACAATGGGCTTAAGACAACTAAGTCTTGCTTGAAGCTGGCTTGCATGCATCTCAATGGATGAAGAAGACTCTCAGCACGATTTCTAGTGGTGCAAGGACTCCTCTTCACATGGACAAGTCAACTTTGAAGGGTACTTGGCTTAATTATGCAAGGGTTTGTTTTCGCATTAGTGCGAAATTCGAACAGATAAAGATCTTGTTCGTTGATTATGGTGGTGATGAGTTCCATCCATTAGAGGTAAGGTATGAAGCTCTCCCAAAATGCTGTAAGAAATGTCCTATTTTTTGTCACTCATGCCACGACCCTAATGTTCCTATCTCTGCTTTTGAAAATCTGGCCAACAAAGCTGAAAAAAGGGTTGGAAAAGAAATCGGCCCTAGAAGAACGTGGCCGGTGATTGTGGTCCGGTGGAGGTCGCCGGACATGAGCTAGTTGGAGAAGCTGCAATGGTGGGTGGTGTGGGCCAAGGACATGGGCCCGAGCAAGATGGGATGCATGGGCCTCTCATTGAGGCTCATGGGCCTACATGTGATGGGCCTCGATTTGGGTTGCCAGAGGTTGAGGGTAGTCGTCCAACTAGGCTTGAGGAAGGGCCTCCTATTGTCTAGCAAAATGGGCTTGGTGATGATGGGTTGCGGGATGGTGTTGATGTTCGGGTTGGCCCTCTAGTATCTGGGCTGCCCCTTTCGGCTTGGCTCACTCTACCCTCCTCGTCTGTGCCTCGGATTGCGCCCCCGAATAATATAACTCAATCCCCTCTTTCTGGTTAGGGGGGGGGGGGGGGGGGTTCTTGAGCGAATTGGGCCCATCGGGGGGTCTCCTCCCTATACTGGGCTGCAAGGCCCAGTCGGTGCTGGCTGCGTTTTGAGTTGTACCGAGCCTGGCAAGGGCTCGGTTCACTCCTCCCTGCCCGAGCCAACCTGGATTGGGGATTGTTTGGGCCTCTTGAACTTTCAATTGGATGCTGATTCGTCTACCCCTGTGGAAGATTTGAGTTGTGCTATGGTTCCCGTTGAAATTATTAATTCTCAAAATAACCTTGTTGGGCTTTTGGAGCCTGACTTATGTGGCATGAACAATGAAGCAAGTATCCCAAGTAACTGCGTTGTGAGTTCAAGTGACTGGGACACATCTTCTAACATTATAGACACTGCTACTACTATAAGTCCTAAAGCGAATTCAGCGGTTCAACCTCAGATCGAACGTCAGATGAATGCAACGGCTTCAAAGAAGTAGCCTCAAGTTAACAAAAAGAAATCAAAGGGCAAGAAGAAATCTTGATTTTTAATTGGCTTACTCGTTAAGGGTTTACTTTGATATATTGATGTACTCATTGTTGTCTTTTGTCTTCTCTTGTTAGGGGCTTGCACTTAAGAGTTTCTTTGATGTTCCTTTGTTTTTCCACTTTGTTGCTTTCGTGTGTTTTGCTTTCTTTTTGATTGTTTTGTAGGCTTCGGCCATGTCTGGGGGTATACCCCTTGTACTCTTGTACAATCTCTTTTTCATAATATAAACACTGACTTATTTTAAAAAAAAAAAAAAGTCTTGCTTTAAGCCTCCCACTGGGGTCCCCAAAAGGCATGTTTGCTCTATTTGTTTGCAATTAAGTGCGATGTGGTCACCATAAGAATTTAAACAGAACAAATGTGGAAAAAGTAGACACTATAAGAAAAAAGCCTTTTTGCATCGCCACACACTAGGGCACGCGCGTGTGGGATTTAAGGCCTGGGTTAGGTGACGAACGATCGCTGGGGACTCCACTTCCCGGCGGTGGTCCTTGCTAGCCGTGGCGGTGACCAGAGAGGGTGCTAAGGTTCTGGTGGCTTGTGGTTGTTTGTGGCGTGGGACGCCTGGGGCTCTCTAGACACCCCATCACTGGCGGCATTATCACAGTAGCCTCATCTCCTGCTTATGGGCTCACGGTGATTGGTGCCGCGGCTTTGCGGTGGTGAGGTAGTGGCCTTCGAATCTCGCAACCTCCCCTTCACTCTTGACTCTCTTTATCGCTTTTGTGTCACTAATTACTTGGTACTGGCTGTTGACCCTTTTTTTGGCTAGATTTTCTCTGGTGTTGGCGGCGCACAAAGGCGGTCTTCTACCCCAATTTTAATTAGGGTTTTGGCTTTGGGTGCTTGCTTTAATGCTTTTTGTTGTTTAACTCACCATGTTTGAGGTGCGTGATGTCCCAACAGTTGCTGGAGGTTCGGGTTTGGCCGGTGGGGATGCGTATGCACCCACTTGGGCGGATCGCGTTCGCTCCTCTGATCATAATACCCTACAATATGTATGACCAGTTCTCGTTAACGGAAAGGTTGTGGGGGTTTTGCCTGATGAGGTCTTTGACTAGGGTAACGAGAGGTGGGAACGCTATTTGGTGGGTAGACTGATTGGCCTGGATGTTGCTTACTCTTGTGCCCCTGAGATAACTAGCTTCCTTTTGGGTGATAAGGGACTCAAATAAGTCCTATTGAATGGGAAGTTCAATTCTTTCAGTTTCACATTAGCGCAGTGGCCAAAAATGTTTTGTTAGGTGGTCCTTGGTTCTTCGAGGGTGTTTGCATGTCCTTCCACCTAAGGAAAGAGGGACTAACTTTGCGTAAGGACTGTCAAACTGCTCCTGCGTGGTTCGGATATCCGAGCTTTCTTTGACTCTTTGGAAGCTGGTAGGGATTAGTATAGCAAGCAGCACGATCAATGTTCCCTTGTTTATGGACAAGGTAATGGCGGATTGTATTCATCTGGGTTATATCCAAGTCTGTATTGAGGTGAAGGCCGCAGAGCTAATCCCTAGGGAAGACTTTGTTCAGATTAATGGTGTGAGGTTTAGGCTCAATATCACATGTGAGGCAGTGCCTCAACACTGCTTGGTTTGCTTGGTTTTTGTGCATAATTGTACGCCCCTCGAAGCTCCGGAGGTCCCTAGAATGGCCACCCCAGTTGTGGGGTGTCAAATGAAGAAGAAAAGCAAGAAGAAGAAGGGGTCTAATGCTGCGAGTGACCCCTCGTGATGGCATTGGATGTGGCGTAAGTACCGGCAGTGCCAGTGGTTTGTGACGCGGAGGCAGAGCCATGTGCTGTTTGGGGCCTAGCTCTTCTGCAAGGGGGCGATAGTGCCCCCTTAGCCCACAATAATGGGCGGTTGTTGTCACCCACGACAACACCTGTAGCCTGGCCCTGGGTCCCCGAGGACGGGCCACCTCGGCCTTGCCCACAAAAGCACCTTGTCAAGAGGTGAGCCGTGCCCACCCCATTAGCTGGTCTCGAGGTTCCTACTATAGTTCCGATTCCACTATTAATGTTAAAGAGAGTGGCTAACACGAAGATTTGGGTTGAGCTATGGTGCCTTTTGAGATTGGGGAGGCGCAGGATGCCCTTGTTGGGTTCATGGAGCTAATTGCATGTATCAAGGACTGATCTGCAGAGATCGTTCCTAGTGTCGAGTTAGCGAATCGGTTTGCTTTTTTAGCCGAGGAGCATACAGGTGAGGTGTCTACATTTGATCGTACGTCAGCAAATTGCTTCCATTGGACATCATGTTATGCGCTCCATCGCTGCCCATGAGGGCCGCAGAGACCATGGATCACATTAGCTTTCATGTTTCTGATGTTAGGATGCTAGAACACAAGGGGGTTTAAAAAACCCAAGACTATAAGTACTATGTGTGGCTAGATTCCCTCCAGTCACTTGAGTTTGGTTGTCTTGGTTGAGACCAAGACTGACCTGCTGAGGTTGAGTCTGTTGTTGCCCATTGTGGTGAGGGGTGGCAGTTTATGTTTAGCGAGGTGTGGAAGCATTGGTGCCACATCATTGTTCTTTTGTATCTGAGTTTCTATTGTGCAGTGAGGGTGCAAGACGGGGACTAGTATCTCACCTGCCGGGTCATTGATGTTTGAGGGGATGTTGACTTCATCGCTAGATTAGTGTACCGCTTTAATGAGCCGGGGCCTCATCGGAAGTTTGGCAATACATTGGAGGAGCCTTGGATACTCTTGGGTGACTTTGACGCTATCCTCAGTCCTAATAATGGGAGCGCTGGCCAGGACACTTGCCCTGGCCACATGGATGACTTTCGAGACTACGTCTATGAGTCAGAGCTGACAGTTCCACGTATAATGGGCTGTGTTACACGTGGACCAACATGTTAGATAGAGACACTCTCATTCTGGAGCATCTTGACTGGTGCATGGTAAGCGAGGGATGGCTGCATTCTTTCTTAGACTCATTTGTTGAGTACCTCATGACGGAACTATGTTCTAGCCATTGTCTGTTTGTAGTTAGAGGACTTGGAGGGTGCTTCGCTCCACGGCTCCCTTTCAAGTCCTTTAACTTTTGGGCCTATCATGAGGAGTTCATTCCTACGGTGCAGAGGGTTTGGCAGACTAGCAACGATGGCACACCCATGTATCAACTCACTCAGAAGCTAAAGCAGCCGAAGAGTAAGTTAAAGGCCCTCAATGCTAGGCGTTACAGTCACATCTCGGCTAGAGTGGCGGCGGCAAGGGAAGCCTGGACTGTAGGTCAGAGGGTTTTAGATGTTGATCTTAAGAACATGGACCTTCGAGCGGAGGAGTGTTGCTTATCTCAGGAGTATTTGAGACTATGTCGGGACAAGGAGGCCTTCTACCCTCTGAAGTCTCGTGTGCAGTGGTTTTCTCTAGGCTACCAGGGTATCCAGTTCTTCCATAAGTTTGTCACCCATCAGCAGGCTAGGAACCGAATTTCTTCTGTTGTTTATCCTGACGGCAGGAGAACATATGATGAGGTTGAGATCTAGGAGGCCCGGGTCTCTTATTTTCAGGAGTAATTAACTGAGCTGAGTGGGTCGCTTCATGGGGATATTTTGGTGCTGTTTCAAACTCGTCTTTTGGAGGGTTAGGCTCGGTTGTTGACTCTTTCGATTTCTAATGTTGAGTCGAGAGATGCTCTTTTTCTCAATGGGCGATGACCGGGTGCCTGGTCCTGATGGCTATACCTCCCTCTTCATTAACAGGGCATAGGATTTGGTGGGTCGGGATGCTATTCGGGCCGTTCATTAGTTCTTCCATTTAAGGCGCACGCTTGCCACCCTTAACACTACCCGGATCAGCCTGATCCTGAAGGTGGAGAATCCCTCCACCTTCGCCCACTATCGCCCAATCTCCTGTTGCAATATGATCTATAAGTGCATCACTAAGATCATTTTAAATAGGTTGAAAGGGGTGCTTCTTTTCTTGATAGATGATTCAGGGTCTGCCTTTATGCCTGGGATGAGGATTTTAGACAATATTTTGCTTGGTCAAGAGCTTATGCGCAACTATCACCTTCAGATAGGGACGCGCAGGTATGCTATGAAGGTTGATATTTGCAAGGCATTTAACATGATAAGGTGGGACTTCAACTTCTCTGCTATGCGCTGTATGGGTATCTCCGAGGTTATGATTAGATGGGTGCAGGAGTGTCTTTCCACATCAAGATGGTCAGTCGCCATTAATGGCAAGCTTCAGGGTTTCTTTGATATGAGCTGGGGCATCATACAGGGGGATCTTCTCTCTCCCTATGTCTTCATTATCACCATGGAAGGTCTGCGGGGTCTGCTTCGTAGTGCCACTACCGATCTACGATTTCTATTCCACCCACACTGTGATCGCACTCGACTTATGCATCTGTGCTTTGGTGACGACTTGATGATGTTTAGTGAGGCAGATGAGGGGAGTGTCTCAGTTATACATGAGATGTTAGATCGATTTGTCGCTCTTTCGGGGCTGTCCTCGAATGCCACAAAGAGCACCGTCTTCGTGGCTAGGGTTGATCCTGCGTTTCAGCAATTCATCTTAGACATTCTTGGCTTTAGATTAGTGTAGTGTCGAGTCAGATATTTGGGGCTGCCGCTTATCACGTTGAGGCTTTAGTTCATCCGCTATAAGCCTCTTTTAGACCGCATCCAGCTCTGGACTTCACAAGCACGTTCTTATACTGGACGATTGCAGCTTATTAGATCGGTGCTTTTCTCTATCCGGGTCTTCTGGTCATCTGTCTTCATTCTCCCGAAGGCGATGGTCAAGAAGATCGAGTCGATGCTTGCCGCCTTCCTTTGAAGAGGCACTTTTCTGGCTCTTGGAGGAGCGAAGGTTGCTTGGAGGGTCCTGTGATGTCCTCTTCAAGGTTCGCCACATGACTGAGTGGAACCAGACTTCGCTTATAAAGCACATATGGGTTCTGCTCACAGATCGTGACTCTATATAGCCTCAGTGGATTCATGACAATTGAGTAGAAACCACCGCAATTTCTTATTTACAAAAGCTCAGAATAATGAGCGAGTATCAAAGGAGGTAGAAGTCTCGTTTTATTTTTTCTGGTTAAACGAGTTCTTTTTAATTATTTTTTTAATTTTTTTGTTAACTCTTCCAAAACCATTCTTAAGTGCCTTAAGACAGTAGTGGCAAAACCGGGCCTTCAGCTTGGGTTCTTTAACTCTCAGACCATTGCATTTGGCACAAGTCCATGATGACATTAGTGACATCAAAGTAAGACACTATGGTATCCGATTAGGGGGCCCCCGTGGCTGGTCTAATTATGAGCCCAAGCCTATTTTTCCCAGCTTTTTCATAAATCCCCCTTTATCCCCAATGGTGATGTTGTCAACTGTTATGGGTAGCACTTTGCACAAATGGAGGTACTTTGGCCTCCTAATTGGCCCTTTGATTTGTGCCACAAATTAAATCCCCGAGCTAGGTTAGAGGACCAATGAACTTTGTTCAAAGCGAGGAAACTTGGACCTCTCTATTTTAAGAAACTGAACTTTCATCCTGATGTCTCAATAGACATTAATGCTCTGACAAGGCATGCTATCTTTTGCCTTCAAGACTTTCCTTTTTATCACCAAACTCATCAACGTATTGAAACTTTATTTTTCCAGGCTGTTTTGGATGGTCCAAGATGTTCCTTTACCAAACTTACTTGCCGAGAACCTTTGGTGGGCCAAAAGACTTCCCGTGTAGCTCTTTAATTCTAGGGAGCTTTATGAGACCAACCTACATATAAGATTAGGCTACTGGTATCTTATGCAGGTATGCCCCTTGTGCCATACCTCAATTTTCTACTTGCTTCCAAGCCTAATGGTCATCCTTAGAGACTCGAGGTGCCAACTAGTGTTTCACGCCATCCTTTGAGCTTCCATGTACTAGCTTAAGAGTGCAACCAACTATAGTGAGGCAAACTGCAATGAAGAAAGCTTTGCCAGGTAAGCAATCATCTCCAAAACATTGAGATGCTCTTAATTAGCTTGATTGAATTTGTAGGCATACTTGGCTTTGTTCTTTTGCAACCCTAACTACTGCAGAGACTCCTAGAACTACCTAGGGCGTTACATGGTTGCTCTTGGAAGAATCTCCCCCTAAAGCTGCTACTCTAGTCTTGAGCTTGGCAGTTATAGAAAAAGAAGCTGAAGAAGGATCCCATCTTCCCCTCTATGCGGGTTCCCTCAAGCGTTAGTGGAAGAAGAAGAAGAGGATTAAGAGGATGTGCCAATTTCAAAGTTGGTGCGGAAAAGATGAGCCAAACTTCCTATTGTGATTCACAATTATTGTTGGATCATAATACAGGATAGGCGAAGAATTAGAGTAAAGATGAGAAGTGAATTAGAGAATTAGATGAGAAATTGAGAGAGAATTAGGGTTGACAGAAAAACACTTAGATTATATCATTCATCAATGAAGAACTTACAATACAATCCAAACTCTTATATCATGATTCACTTAAGTCGGTTAAACTGAAATATCTAAAATATCTAAGATACCTTGCACTAACTGACTTAACTAACTCAAAACACTAAGCCAGCTTTCCCGCCATAAAACCATGTTTGAAAATTGCATGATATACCATTACAATGACCTCCTCTAAAATCGTATTATGACAATACCCCCTCCTTAACATCATTCTTGACTCAAGAATGAAATAATGGAAATTGGCTTATGCGGAAATTCAGATTGTCCAAAGTAGCAGCTTCCTAATTCAAGTTAGTCCAGAGCACCAAGACTTCCTTGACTAGCCTGTCGTGCTTCTAAACTTCTTTTGATCCTAAGATAGTTGCAGGCTCCTTTTTGAGTCTCCCATTTGGAGTAGCCTCTAGAGCATCCTTTGAGCTAATCTTGCCTTTAGCTACATGTTGCTTCAATAAGGACACATGAAAAACAGGATGCACATATGAGTCTAGTGGCAATTCCAATCTATAGGCTACTTGCCCACTCTGTTCCAACATCTTATATGGACCAAAGTAACGAGCACTGAGCTTCACATTCTTGTATATCGCCACACTGGGTTTTCCTATAAGGCTGTGATTTCAGATAAACAAGATCTCCAACTTGAAAGGACTGATCAATTCTTTCGAACGTCATCCTAGCCTCAATCAGCTGCAGATTATCTTTTAATTGCTGCACCAATTCCTTCCTCTTCATCAATCGGTCATTAACTTCAGTCACAGAAGAAGTAGCACCTTGTACCAGCATAGGAGATGAAGGATAATAGCCATAAAGAACCTTGAGTGGAGTTGTCCCTAATACAGCATGAGAACGTGAGTTGTACCCAAACTCAGCCAAGGCTAACCATCTATTCCACTGCTTTGGGTAGCTAAAAGTCATACTCCTCAAATGCTGCTCTAGACATTGATTCACCCTTTCAGTCTGCCCATCGGTTTGTGGGTGATATGAAGAACTCATGGCCAAAGAAGAACCCAACAGCAAGAAATGATCACGCCAAAAATTACTAGCAAACAACCTATCACAATCATATATGATGGACTGAGGCAAACCATGGAGTTTGTCGATGTTGGCCAAGAACAATTTTGCAAGTTTTTCAGCTGAAATTGGGTGATTCAAAGCCAAAAAGTGCCCAAACTTAGTGAATCGATCCACAATCAGCCAAATTACCTCCTTGCCTTCAGACTCAGGCAATCCCTCAATAAAATTCATACTTATGTCTTGCCATGCTCTATTAGGAATTCGCAAGGGCTGCAGCAATTCTTGGTAGTGCATACGACTGGTCCTTATACGCTGGCAAGCATCACTGGCCTGAACAAGGTCCATAACATCCTTTCTCAAAACGGGCCATTGGAAGTACTTCCTTAACCTTTGATATGTCCCCTCAATTCTAGAGTGTCCTCCTCGTGCTAAATCTTGTGTAGCCATGATTATTTGTCTCCTCAAATCAATCAATGAGCTAATCTATACCTTCCCTTTAACTCTCACAATCCCATGAGCCATAGACACATCAGAATCTTCACCTGAAGTGCCATCCTTCATGTTAAATGCGGTGATATACTCCTTAACAATGCTATCACCATGATATGACTTGTGCACCTCATCCATTTAAGAAGGAAGAACCACAAAAATAGCAGAACAAGAAGCTTGCTCAGCCCCTTCAAACTTACGTGACAAAGCATCTACAGCTAAATTTTCCTTTCCCTTGAAATACTCAATCGAATAGTCAAGTCCCAACATCTTCATGAGGCCCTTACACTGCACTCTTGTAGTGATCTTTTGCTCCAATAAGTACTTTGAACTCTGACTATCTATTCTAGTGACAGAGCGATGTCCATCCAAGTAGTGCCTCCACTCCTTAACTGCAAATACAATTGCTAAATACTCCTTCTCATTGATGGATAATCCCAAGTGCTTGGGGCTCAACCCCTCGCTCAAAAGGGATACTGGCCTTCCCTTTTGCGAAAGAACTACTCCCAACCCAGTACCACTAGCATCAATCTCAAAGGTGAAAAGAATACTAAAGTCAGGCATGGCATGTACCAGAACTGCAGACATTGCTATCTTCAGTCTATCAAACACTTCTTGAGCCATCTCTGACCACTGAAAGGCATCTTTCTTTTGTAAACTAGTAACAAGCCTAGCAATCATACCATACCCAATCACAAACTTTTTCTAGTAACCTGTTAACCCCAAGAATCCCCTCAATTGCTTAAGAGAAACAGGTGTTGGCCAATTCTTCATTGCATCTATCTTAGCAGGGTCAGTAGCAACACCCTCTGAAGAAATAATGTGCCCCAAGTATTCTACCTTCCTCAGAGAAAAAGTACACTTAAGAAGCTTGGCAAACAACTTTTGCTGCCTCATAAGTTCAAAGACTTTCCTAAGATGATCCATATGTGCATCGAATAAAGGACTATACACCAATATGTCATCAATGAAGACCAGGGAAAATTTCTTCAATAAGGGCTTGAAAACTGAATTCATCAAGGCCTAAAACGTAGTTAGAGCATTTGCTACTCCAAATGGCATCTCTACAAACTCGTAATGTCAATGATGAGTTCTAAAAGCGGTTTTATGGACATCTTGCTTGAGAACTCTAATTTGGTGATACCCTTGCCTCAGATCTAGCTTGGAAAAGAAGTGAGAGCCATAGAGTTCATCCAGCAAGTCATCAATGATGGGGATTGGAAAGTTATCCTTGATAGTAAGAGAATTCAGCTGCCTGTAATCTAGACACATATGTTAAGAACTATCCTTCTTCTTGACCAGAATCACCGGATAAGTAAAGGGACTGTGAGAGTGTCTTATAAACTTATTCTTTAACAACTCATTCACTTGCCTTTCAATCTCACTCTTCTGCGAATGTGGATACTTGTAAGGCCTCAAATTCACTTGATCAGAGTTGGTCTTTAATGGTATTGCATGGTCCAAATTCCTCTTAGGAGGAAGGAACCGTGGTTGCACAAACAAATCACTTTAATTCTTGATCAACTTCTGAATTGGTGGGTCAAACTCTTTCTGAGCCTGAACAGACTGTATAGAAATGGAAAAGAGATGTCCTACCTAGTGGTAGTATTTCCTTCGAAGTATTCTCTCCATCTTCTTGCCACTTAGCATCTTAAGTTGTCCTTGGCCCACAATTCCTTGTAATTTGATGGCTCTTCCATGTAAGTCTGTTATGCTCGGGATCGATTCCCAAACATAAACTAAGTAAAATAGGGATAGGTTGAGAATTTAAGATGAGAAAGAAGTGAAATTGAGATGAGAAAGTACAGAATTAGACTTAGATGAGATAAGAAGGGAATTTAGATGAGAAATAGAGAGAGTTAGATGAGAAAGAGAAGCTTTGATCTCAAAATGAGATTTGTGTTTGATTATTTGATTGAATGATTGTCTGATTATTACATCCACCACTATTTATAGGCAAGCTTAAGCAAACAATACAACGAAACTCGACTTAACTACTAACCGACTTAAGAGAATTCTAGAAGCATCTAGAATTGAAGCTAACTAACATTTAAACTTTATTTTGGTGCCAAGCACCACACCTACTAGAACTCATGCAACCTGACAGCACTAACCACCCCTGCTACAGCACAAACACGCAGATACAAGTGCAGCTTATTACTATACCAAGCTAACTAAAGCTATTACATTTTCATTAAACTATTCACCAATCCAAAATCACTTAGTAAACTGATCAACAATGACACAGCGGCAGCATATCAGCACAGCAGCATCATATCAGCAGCAGCAGCAGAACAAAGCAACTCAACCAACTTTAGCTCGAACCTTCAATTCTTGGATCATAACATTCTCTTCCCCTTGAAAACATTCTTGTCCTCCAGAATGAAAGAGAATGAGACCATGAAAATCAATTATTGATCCAGGAGAGTTCTTGTTGAAATCCACAGCTGCAAAGCCCTTTAAGATAAGTAAATTTTGTAACAGCAGCACACTTGCTGAAGCAGATTTTGATATAATTCCAACCCAAGGACCTATTGTTATTGCTTGCATCTGATCTAGATAGTTCTGCTCCGGTGGTCTGTACAAATCAAACCAAACCCACCTAACATGAACAACCATAGCCTGCTGCAGAATTGCATTCATGTATATGTGTCTTTGATTCCCATCAGCTAGCTCATCTTGATTTTGCAATTGATGTCTACCATTCCCAAGCACATTTATCAGCTCAATTGCCAGCCTAAAAACCAAGCTTTGTTTGCTATGAACTTTGAAACGCACTCTCGCAGCTCGAGTGCATCTTTTCAGCAAAAAATTGACTCCTCTCAGCTTCATATAGTCTTGAGAATCTTCTCCCGGGTCAGGAGGCAGCTTATCCCAAGATCTTGCACGTGGATGAGTCACAACTTCCCTCCAATAAAGGAATAGATCATCCCAAACTTGCCGATAGTGTATAATAGCTTCTGGGACCTGATTTCTTGCTGAGTTAACGTGCTCTGCAGCAATGACTTCCCAGTCATTTAGCTTAGTATCCTTAGAGGAGACAAAGCTTGTAACAATGCCTTTATCAAACATTTGGATGTTGTGAACTTGAGCATTCAAATCAACTATATGAGTTTGCAAACTAAGCTGCTCTGTAAGCCTAAATTAGCAAAATAATTCTTAGATTTCTCAGATTCTTGCTCAACTCTTGTTTGGAGGTGTCTTTCATCAAGTTGCTGCATTTGAGCTGTTTCTTGAGGTCTGACAACTATTTCCACCTCGAGTATTCGATTTTGAGGCCTATCTTCATTTGATTGAAGATGAACTTGAGGACTAACATTTACATTAGCAATTTGAGATCCTTCTTCAACCTCACACTTCAACTTCTGCTTTGTCAACTTCTTTTTACCTCCATCAAAAGTGCTTAAAAGTGCTCTTACTGAGTTTACTGATGTCATAAGAAGTGATACACTCTTGGGCAAAAGCATCATCTTCATATGACTTGTAAACCTCTTTTAACCAAAAAGGAAGGTGAACTGAAATGGCTCCACAATAGGCTTGCTCACCATCTTCTAATCTTCTCGACAAAGCATCGATAGCTTGATTTTCCTTGCCTCTTCTATACTCAATTGCATAGTCAAGGCCCAACATCTTCATTAGCCTTTTCTTCTGTATTCTTTTCACAATCTTTTACTCCAGCAAATGTTTTGAATTTTGGTGATCAGTCCAGATTATGAATCTATGACCATCAAGATAATGCCTCCATTTATCAACTGCTAATAGAATTGCCAAGCACTCCTTCTTATATGTGGACATTGCTTGATGTTTGGGACTAAGAGATTGACTTTGATAGGAAATAGGATTTCCTTTTTTGATAGCAATGCTCTAATTCCAGTTCCACTAGCATCAGTTTCTAAGACAAAATCCGCAGCAAAATTTGGTATAGCAAGAACAGGAGCTTCACACATAGCTGCTTTCAAGGCTTCAAAGGCTATTTGAGCTCTATCACCCCACACAAAAAGCATCCTTGTTCGACAGATGTGTCAAAGGTCTTGCATGCGATCCAAATTAGCACTAAACTTCCTGTAATAGCCTGTTAAGCCCAAGAAAACTCGCAATTGCTTTAAAGTGACTAGAATTGGCCAATCTTTCATGGCTTGTATCTTTGAAGGATCTGTTGAAACTCCCTTAGAGGATATGACATTTCCCAAGTAGTCCAACTGTTGTTGCATAAAACCACACTTGGATAACTTTGCAAAGGACTTATGATTTCGCATAATAAGGAAAACTTTCCTCAAGTGCTGTAAATGGTCTTTATAAGAGGCACTGTATATGAGAATATCATCAAAAAATACCAGCACAAATCTCCTCACGAACGGCTTGAAGTATTCATCCATTACTGCTTGAAATGTAGCCGATACAGTGGTTAAACCAAAAGCATAACTACAAATTCATAGTGGCCATGATGAGTTTGAAATGCAGTCATGTAGATGTCATGCTCAAGCACTCTAATTTGATGATAAACCTATCTCAAATCGAACTTAGAGAAGAAACATGCTCCCTACAATTCATCGAGTCAATCATCAATGATAGGAATGGGAAACTTATCTTTGATTGTCAAAGAATTGAGTTGCCTATATTCGATGCACATCTTGACAGATCCATCTTTCTTCTTAACTAATATGACTGGTAAGGCAAAAGGGCTGTGGCTTGGTCTAATGAATCAAGTCTTGAGCAATTCTTCTACTTGTCTCTCAATTTCTAATTTTTGAACATGAGGACACTTATATGGCCTCAATTTGAATGGTGCTACACCAGATTTTAGAGGAATGGCATCATCAAGGCACCTTTGTGGAGGAAGTGACTTAGGCTACTCAAAAATGTCCTCAAATTCTTCTATCAAGGCTTTAACCTCTGGCTGCTTTGCAGAACACAATTCAGTTGGAGCAATTGCAAACAGATGACCAATCCACTTGTAAGCACTTTTCTTGAAGCCTCCTTGTAAGCTATTGCCATTAATCAGTTGCAACTGAGCTTGATCTACAATGCCTTGCAAAGTAACCTTTGTCCCTTGAATCTCAAAAGAAACAGTTAGCTTAGCAAAGCAAAAAACCACAGGGCTGAATGATCTCATCCAATCAACACCAAGCACCATATCACATCCTCCCAAGGAAAGGATTATGAAATCATAGGTGAATTGATGCTCCTGCATACACCATTAGAAGTCTTAGCATTTGTTCTGTGTGAGGATTGAGTTCCATCTGCTACGGTTACTGCCAAGGGATGGATTTTAATCGCTTCATGCCTAACCTTCTTCACAACCTTTGGATCAACAAAACTATGAGTACTTCCACTATCTATTAAGTAAGTGATGTGCCTTTTTCATGCTTTTCCTTTGATCCTTATCGCCTCGTGAGCACCATTACTGAGCCAAATGATGGCACTCATGAACAGAACTGTCCTCATCCCTTTCTGAATGTAATGCAGCATTAACTCCATGAGCAAGCATCAAAACTTGGAACTGCACTTATGTCCTAGCTGATTAGGCTAATTGTACTTGTAACAAAGCCTTTAAGGCCTCTTCCCAACAGACCTACTAGTCTTGGCCCAAATTACATCTCTATGATGAGAATTCATACTGTTTCCTTTGAACTTGCCTTTGTCACTTGAAGAAATGACAGTGGCGTCAATAAATTTGGCTTTTGCATAAGCTTTAGTTAAGGTTTTAGGATCAATAGCTTTCACCATGTTCTTAATATGTGGCTTCAATCTACTAATAAAACTTGAGACATAATAAGATTCAATTGCTTGAGGATAAGCAGCTATCATAATAGCTCTTAGGTTCTCAAATCTAGTCATATATTCTCTCATAGCAGTGGTTTGAAAGACTTTATTGAAATTATCCACTTTATCACTTGTGTCCTCATCACCATATGTTTCACACAACTCCTCGACAAATTTAGCCCAAGAAAGGTCTGGATTGCTTTTTAACAAACTGTAAAACCATACCTCATGATGACCATGAAGATCTACTGCAGCCAACTCCACCTTTTTAGACCCTTTGATGGTGTAGAAATGAAAATATCTATCACATCTCGTCAACCATGGCTGAGGTTGCCTGCCTTCAAAGGGATAAATCTACACTCTTGGATATCTGAATGTAGTGCTTCTACTCTCAGAAGAAGCATAATTAGTTCCAGATCTTTGCTGTCGAAAATGATCAGCTGGCCTATCTAGATGTAAATATCGGGTGAAGTTCTGGTATGAACAACAGAATCCAGGTGCCTCGCATTCTAATTTAAGTTTATGCCAGACGTTCAAGATTGCACGTGTTCAATAGGATGATCTTGTGATCTGACAGTTGCTTCAACTCATTGTGGCCTTAGCTCTAAAGATTGTTCAATATCATGAGGTCTAACATTCATATAATTCATCGAAGGAGCATCGCTTGGGCTATTCAAAATTGCCGCATTTGTGTTCGGTATTGGTGATTGCATCACTTTAGCCAGTGGCGATAGTTGACTAGTAGGTCGAAGAACTCCAAAAATAGATGATTCACCATACTTATTCACTTGATGTTGAAGATCAAAAAGCTTGCTCTCAAATCCTTGGAGTTTCTGCTCAATCAAAACTTCAGACTTTTTCACATTCTCTGCTTGATCTTGCTTGAATTGTTCAATTCCTTGATGCAGAATCTGAAATCGATTGAACATATCATCCAATTGTGACTTCAATTGATAATTTGTCACAAACTGAACTTCTTTTGTTGCATTTGCACTTACAACAGCGGCATAGGAAACATTTGGATCAACACAAGCAACGAATTGACTAGCTCCTACAACTCCTGCTCCTCCTGCTCCGGATCGGGTAGTAACACCTCCTAACATGTTAGACTTGTTCTATTTAGATTTCGCAAGCTCAAATCAATCAGTTGATAGCATGAACTGGCTCTGATACCAAATGTTGTGCTTCAATTTGAGAAATTAAAGTTAACTTGTGAAGAGAGAGAGTTGAGGTGAGAAGAGAAGTGAGGTTAGGTGAGAGTTAGAAAAGAGATGAGAAGAGAGAGAAAAATATCTCAAGAATCAAGTAATCTTTTTATTGAATGAACAAGACTTACAAGGACTTATCCTCTTATAGGAGAATCAAGATACAATGAATAAAAAATATCAAAAACTAAGCCTAAACCCCCAAAACTAACAACAGATTAGCTACAACCGACTTTGGCGCCTAAAGGGAACAACCAACATTTGAACTAGGCTACATTTCTAACTCATTGTAGGGCTCCAGCAAATCAAAACATGGATTACAAGACTGACAATAGGAAAAATCATAACAGAACTTGGAGGTATGCGTCGACGATACGATATTAAAAATCAAGGAAGCCTCAAATCCCATGAGCAACCTAAGGGAAAACTAGAAAACACTTAAAGCTAATGGAATGTATTTAAATTAGAGCAAATGCAAGTTTACCGTTCCAAAAGGAAAATTTTTGGGCTTCATCGTAGGCATAAAGAGGATAAAGGCCAACCCTACCAAGCTAAACAACATATTGAGATTGGAACCTTGAAAACATCAATGGAAATCCAAAAGCTGACTGGCTGCCTTGCTGCCCTGAACAGATTCATAAAACAGTTGGCGGATTGGTCCCTCCCATTTCCTAGGATACTACAGAGAAGAGAGATTTTCGACTAGGACGAGACTTGTGAACAAGCCTTCGAAGAACTAAAATAGCATTTGGACAAGATCCCGTTCATGTCAAGACTCGTCACAGGAGAAGATTCCATCCTCTATGTGTCGGCATCAGACAACGCGCTAAGCGCGGTGTTACTATCCGAAAGAGAGAGCCTCCAAATGCCAATCTACTTCATAAGTCAAATATTGAGGTATGTCGAGACGCGATACCCCCTCATTGAGAAGCTTTCCTACAACATTGTAATGGCCGCACAAGAGCTCTGACCCTACTTTTAGGCACACCGCATCCGAATACGGACCTACCAACCTCTACAAAAATCCCTCCAATGATTGGAATGCTCGGTGAGAATGTTGTCCTGGGCGGTTGAACGCTCTGAATATGACATTCTGTTTGAATTATGGACTACGATCAAAGCACAGGCTTTGGCCGACTTCTGAGCGGAATGCTCATTCACCAACCAAGTTTCACCAAACCCGGGACAAACTGATATCTCGGAAAGATCGTGGAAACTATTCGTCCATGAATTTTCCAATAACTAGGGGAGCGGGGCAGGCATTCTGTTCATATCTCCTGAGAATCAGCACCTCCCCTACACATTAAGGTTCAAGTTTAAGAACAGTAACAATGAAGCCAAATATGAAGCACTCTTCCATGGGATGAGAATGGAGCAAAAGGTAGGGAAACACCCGGTAGAGGCATTCAGCGACTCTCAGCTGGTCGTAAAGCAGGTCTAGGAGATTTACGGAGCAAAAAGCACCATCATGATGTACTATTCGGGAATGGTGAACGAGGTAGCAAAGACATTTTCCTCCTTCCAAATTCACTTCATACCACGAACTAAGAACGTCAAAGCGGATGAGTTGAGCCGAGCCGCCAGCTTAGAGACAGAGGAAAAAGGTCTAGAACCCACCATTTGGATAGATGAAATCTAGACATCGTGTCGAAGTTTGCCCCTGGAAGAAGGGGTCGTCCAAGTTCAAACCATGGTTTGTGCTGGTCGATGGGGACTTATACAAAAGATTCTTCATGCATCCTCTATTGAAGTGTGTTGCAGAAGAGGAGAGGAAATATGTCCCATGGAAATTCACGAAGGAATTTGCGACAACATCCCGGCCACCAAGCTTTGACCAACAAAGCACTGTGATTGGGTTATTACTGGTCCACCTTGAAAAAAGACGCACTAGATCTCGTCCGAAAATGCGAGAAGTGCCATAAACAAGCTCCAACAGTTCACATGCCCGCATTCCTTGCTGCAGACCATAATCAATCCCATTCCCATTGCCAAATACGGGATGGATATCTTGGGTCCGTACCCCAAAGTGACCGGACAAAGGAAATACATCACTGTGGCCATAGACTATTTTAACAAATGGATAGAGGCCGAAATAGTGGCCCGAATAACGAACCACGCTGCCAAACACTTCCTCTGGAAGGAATAATAACTTATTACGGAATCCCACGGGTCCTGGTTGCTTACAATGGCACTCAATTCAGCTCACAAAGATTCCATCATTACTATGAAAACTTGGGAATCAAAGCAAAATACGCCTCCACCCCACACCCATAATGTAACGGCCAGGTGGAATCCACGAACAAGCACGTACTTTCAGACCTAAAGCGGCGAGTGAATCAGGCAGAGGGAAACTGGGTGAGGAATTACCTAGTGTATTATGGGCCTACAGAACAATGACGCAAAACGGTACAAGGGGAACTTGTACAACCAGGTGTATGGTATAGAGGTAGTACTGCCAATAGAAATAAGAGAGGCCGGCCTCCGAATTTGAGAATATAGCCGGGAGCACAATGAAGAAGCACTGAGGTAGTTGCTAGCCGAGGTGAGGGAAAAGCGCAAAAATGCGTTAATCAGAATGATTTTTCAAAAACAGAGGATGGCAAAGCACTTTAACTCCAAAACAAGAAGAAGAACCTTTTAAAAAGAGGAGTTAGTACTAAGACGAACAGAGTCTTCGGGGCATCACCACGTGAAATTATCCGCTAACTGGGAAGGACCCTATAGAGTCTCTCGAACAACAAGAGAAGGGGCGTATTGTCTATAACAACTGGACAGATCCTCAATCCTAATAACATTGAACGTTCCCTTTTTATGAAAATATTATGTATGAGGCCCCGACAAGAATACAAGTATACCCCGTCTTTTATGAGGACTCTTATCTCTCAAAACAAAAAGGGGGAAAGATAATAATAATTGTAAATACATATATATAAAAATAATAATATTAAAAAATAATAAAAACAAGAATAATAAAAATAATAAATAATAATCGAATGTAAGTGTCTCAGTCGTAAGCCCTTCCGAGGAAGACAAGGATGTAAGTGTTTAGGCAGTAAGACGCATGCCCTTCCAAGGTGGGCAAAATACCGAATGCGTAAGCCACAAGCCCCTCCGAGGCAGGAGAGATGCAAATATCAAAGTTTTAAGCCCTTCCGAGGCAGGCAAGGATGTAAATATTTATGCCATAAGCCCTTCCGAGGTGGGAACAATACTGAATGCATAAGCCGTAAGCCCCTATAAGGCGTGCGTGATGCAAATCTCTAAGCCGTAAGCCCTTCCTAGGCAAGTGAGGATATAAGCATTTAGGCTATTAGCCCTTGCGAGGCAGGAAAAATGCTGAATGTATAAGCCATAAGCCTCTTTGAGGTGGGAGAGATGCAAATATCTAAGCTATAAGCCCTTCCAAGGCAGGTGAGGATGTAGGTATTTAGGCCGTAAGCCCTTCCGAGGCAAGGAAAATACCGAAAAATACGGAATGCATAAGCCCTAAGCCCCTTCGAGGCGGGGAAGATGCAAATATCTAAGCCGTAAGCTCTTCTAAGGAAGGTGAGGATGTAAGTATTTAGGCCGTAAGCCCTTCAAGGGATGGCAAAATACCAAATTCATACGCCATAAGCCCCTCCGAGGCAAGTGATATGCAAATATCCAAGCCGCAAGCCCTTCCGAGGTAGGTTAGGATGTAAGTATTTAGGCCGTGAGCCTTTCCGAGGCATGCAAAACACCTATTGTATAAGCCATAAGCCTCTCCAAGAAAGGTGAGATGCAAATATCTAAGCGGTAAGACCGTCTGAGGCTGGCAAAATGCATATGCCGTAAGCCCGCATAAGGCAGATGAGACGCCAATGCATAAAGCCATAGGCCCGTCTGAGGCAAGCGAGATGCGTCAGCCGTAAGCCCACACGAGGCATGTGAGACGCTAATACATAAATCCTTAAGCCCATATGAGGCATGCGAGATGCATAAATTGTAAGCCCGCATGAGGAAGGTGAGATGCCAACACATAGAGTCGTATGCCTGTCTAAGGCAGGCGAGATCCGTAAGCTGTAAGCCCGCACTAGGCAGGTGAGATACCAATACATAAAGACTGCAATCCCGTCTATGGCAGGTGAGATGCATTAGCCATAAGCCCGCACGAGACAGGCGAGACATTGATACATAAAGCCATAAGCCCAACCAAGGCAAGCGAGATGCATAAGCCGTAAAGCCCTTCTCAGCGGGCGAGACACCGAAAACTTTCTCAAAACGAGAAGCATGCCAACGAATCTTTTGGGAAAATTTGTTGTAAAATCAGAATCCATTTCCTAGACATCAAAACCAAACCATGACTAGGACGAATTCACTTGGGGCAACCGCCCACGATAAATTAAAACAAACCAACAAAAAAACAAAGGGAAATGACGAATAAGCATTGGGCAAAAAGTGACATAAGCCATCCCATAACAACCATTTCCTTCCAAAACACACAAGACACATCAAAACAAGGATGGAACATCCAAAAACTAAGAAAATACGCCAAAAATTAACGAACGATGAAACCGACCTAGAAACAAACAAAAGAAAAATGGAAGCCAAATGCCTTTTTTAATCTCCAATATATGCATATATAATATATTAAATAAAATTAAAAACGTAATAACAATGATAAATAAAAGAAATAAAGTAAAATAAATAAAACAAAATAAAATAATGGGAGATGAAGCATAACGAGCCAAGATGTGTCTAGGTTCGAGATGCGTCAACAAGCAAAACCAACATCGGACAATTTGGGCCAAAATTCAAAATAACCAAATCCCTTCACAATGAATAAAAAATACGCAACTGGCCAAGACAGTCCAAAATACCAAAAACCACAACAATGGAAGTACAAAAAACATCACGTTCATTAAAGATGGAACCATAGTCACCAGTACATTAGTATGCCCCGAATTGGCATATACATCTCAACATTAGAGGAAACAAAAAGCAGTGAAATACAAACCAGAAAAGTACGAAAAGAAAACAACAAAAGACTAGCACATTGCCTTAAACGGCAAGATAGGGCCTGGCAACTCAGGATAAAGAGTCCCCTCATATGGGAACAGCAAAAGAAGACCCCGATAAGGATATTGCCCAAGACGAGCCAAGAGCCAGTGTTCAAGCCAATCCAAACAATATCGATATATCCCACCCGCACAAGCCATGATCAGATATTGGTCCAAGATGAAGAAGCCGACAATGTGGAAATCGCCAAATGCTCTGGGGACTGAAAACCAATACTCGACGCTCTTATAAAAGAACCAGGAGCATAAGTCGCCGCGATCACGTAGTAACTACACTCCGAAGAGGGTACCGCAAAGCAGGACCAGACACAACGAGGTGCCAAAAGTCACGGGACAATGCCAATGGAATGTACCTGCGCCATCAATCTTTGCGATACCCCAATGAACCCGTGACGGGAAAAGTAGAAACTCAACAGCATTTGAAACCATGTTCTAACAAACATTATAAGTACGATCGAAGTGGGATTGGTCCGAAATATAAGGACCCGAGTCCGACATTAGAAAAATCATGTCATCAGCATCGGTAGCAACGTGGAAGAGCAAATTCCACCCCCTGGTGTGAAGCTTGCCTTTGTAAACCCATTCATCCTCCTAGGCAAACACTTTGTGAGTGTTTTTCCATTCCCCTCCATTAGACCCCGAGGTGTGATCATAAACCAGCTAATGAATGAGGAAGCCGAATGACGCAGCAGGACCCCAATGAATGAGGAAGCCGAATGACTCAGCAGGACCACGGCACCCCAGGATGGCTGTCATAGGGCATTGAACGAACGGGGATAGAACCCCCTTAACCAAGGAGCCTAGCGGAAGGTAAAAGCGAGTGGCCGGATTAAAAATCGAAAGGCAAGTGGGGCCGACCGAGTTAAACTCCCCAAACAGAACCAACCCCCCATCACATCCTAGAATTCTTCGATGACTAGAAAGAAGCTCCCCCTAAGACTAAGGAATGACCGTCCCGGTCATAGGCATGCCAGGGAGTATAGTAATATCATTCGGATCTATGCAACAACGAGATTGGACAAGCACACCATCAATATAACGATCAAACGAATGGAACGCTTGGGCATTTAAGAAATGATGAGTGATTATAAGGCGAGATTGAGAACGACACAGGGTATGGAATTGTAAAAGAGACTTCGCTGGGAGGTAAGAGAAAATCTCAAAGGTCATGTCCTCCGAGTTAGTCATTGATTAACCAGACAAGTTGAAAAGAGGGCGAAATAACTTGAGATTCTAAAATGGGAGTGAAGGCTTGGTAACGAAATGTGATATCCCCGAAACAACCAACACATCCTTATATATAGTGCAAAGCATGTGAACCAAGCCGCAAATGGGAATCATTTGCGAAACGGAGGGGGACTAACGAATAACTATCAACAAAGTAATACCTACACAAGAATATGAGGCCTTAGGGACTGAAGTGCATCTCTGCCCGAGATGCTCCTATGGGAGGCATCTTTGGAGCAATAAAACCCGACCTAGAAGGAATGAACGTGTCTTGCTACCGGAATCCATTGTGAACCCCATCTAGGTCTAGTAATGATGCCTCAATATGATACACATCTGGGACCCGGAAGGGAATCCCGCCCTGAGATGCCGACGTGCCCGAGGAACAGCCAAAAGGAACTTTTTGCCACCTTGACTTAAACAGACGATTGCCCGAAACCACAGACCCAAATACTCGGGGCATTTCGCCCCACGTTGGTTATTGAGTGAAATACATCCCCTACCAAAGCAAGGCTTTCCTTCTACCTCTTGAAGGAAAAAGCTGTAAATATGGCCCAATGCCCTAAAGAAAGGCATATCATTGCTCCTCTTGGACAAACCCAAGGGCATGATCGTAAATCACCTTCTGCTTCTACACTACTACTCTTATACTCAATAAAATAATCTTGTATCAAATCTGTTAGTCAATAAAATAAAGGTTTGAGTTTGACCTTCAATAAAAAGAATTTGTGCCCAAAACACCACCAATCCTCTCCGTTGGTTGGATTTTCCGTTATAAAAGTTTTTTTCCTACCCTTCAAGATTTTCCACACTCTTCAATACATCATACATGCAAGAGTTGTTAATGGTCAAGGAATCTAAGAGAGAATAAAGGTGAGGGCAACATAGAAAATGCATGGGAAAATAAACAAGGTACACATTATCGCACCTGATTCTCACACAATCTTGCCAATTTTTAAATAATCCTAATGTTCGTCAGTTTGTGTTTCAATCTGTTTTTTATTTATGTGTGCGTTGTTGAAGAACATCAAATAAACAAGCAGAAAGGGGCTTATTGTAACTTGGGAGTAAGACTAAATTTCATACCGTTTGTTTAACCTCAATCATTCACCACGAGAAGAGTGTTGATGCTTTTGATGAATCTTACTTTGTCTATATTATGATAATCCTTGATGGGGTTAATCATAATAATACCCTTGTATAATGTCTTCCATTGTTGTTGTCAAAAGGTGTGTTCACTCCCATTGTGGTTACAAGAAACACAAACTCAAATAAACATCACAGTTGCAACTCGCAGCGACTTAGAAGCGAGCTTAAATTGGGAACCACACTCGTGGACCTAGCTCATGTGGCAGCTAAGCGAAAAGAGCTGAGCTCACATACTCCTTACCTCATACACTTAAAAGCCAAGAATTGGGGTGTAGATAAACTCAAGAGCACAATAGTCCACTTATAAGCCCGAGTTAATAAGGTTTTAAAGCCTGGCACCCATGACTTGTAATAACTCGAATGAGATAGAAATTAGACAGGATCTTCGCGAACTAGATGAGGGGCAACGCAATCAAGATCAAGCATTGGATGTCAAAGCGCTTAAACAATTACTCAGACCTAAATTCACCTGACTTATCAAGAAGTGACACCAAAGTTAAGACCAATGCAATCATGGTCAAGCCTTGGCCGTGAAAGCCTTAACCCAACACCTAAAATCTCAACTTATCAATTGTTAGGAACCAATCAAAACAAGAGTTCATACCAAAAACCCAAAATTTTTATTGCCTTAAAGGAAAGCAAGTACAAGCTATGTTACACAATGCTAGACTGGGCTACATTAAGCTACTCTTGGGTAAAAAGCACATGTGTGCTGTAAAGAAAACCTGTAGAAGTTTTGTATAATGGTATTGGACACTTTACAACTGTAATAGCATCTCTTATTTATAAATCAAAAAAATAACTATTGCATCACACAGTTCTTGCATATCCACGTTTATCTTAACTCATTTTTGGCTTGCTGAATCAATCATGCCATGAAAACGTGTGCTCGAGCCTCTTCTTGAATCCTTAACTTTGTGTATTTCACTGTAGACTCTTCTAGATGCCCCACATTAGCCCAGATACACTTAAGGCCCACACTTCTTTATATGTGTTTCAAGCAACTGCCTTTACCATCAGTATCACCTTTCTCCCAATCTTCTGGGAAGCCCCTCGAGCTCAAGCCCTCTTTACCCCTTCAAACATCTTGAGAGGTTGTTATCCCATAAGGGACTTGACTTCTTAGGTGACAGGGCTCAAGATGCCATTAAAGACATCCCTCGAGGACAACGCCACGTGGCAGACACGTGTCCTTTAGTCTCAAAACGGTGCCGTGCCAACTCCCTCGAGCTTGGGGTGCAAAAGAAATGGATAATCCCTATCAACATAATAAGGCCACTGCTCACTATAATTGTGTTTGTTGACCCTTCAAAGGCCAAACCCATACATTTGTTTAATAAGAGCGGCCAATTAGTCTTGGAGGGATAGGTTTAGTACTTGGTTATGCTCTAAGCAATGGCCCCCCCGCCCCAAAGGGGTTGACTATCCCTAGGTGGATCAGTAAGAAACACCTGAGCTCCCATGAACATTACCTAAAGAAATGGGTGTTGGCCTACAGAAGAAGGATTATGCCCTCCTTGGACTACATGGCCAATCTATTAATTGGGTAAAAGATAAAGAGCAATGGAACCTTTGATCCCAGACATCCCCAGAGCAACCCCCATGTTTAAGGGTTGTTGTACTCACTGAATTGGTCTATGCTCAAGAAATAATCTTAGGGGAGTTGTGCATTAGAATGTCTCCTAGTCTCATACATCGTATCGACCCTAAGAGGAAGGCATTGGTCCGTTATGATGGGTACCTAACCTTGTCCATTACTCCCAAGGCTTTGCTCAAGTCTCAAGTTAGCATCCCCGGCAAGGGGAGGATCCATAAGCCCTACCCCTTAGCATCTAGGGAAGGCATAGCCTAAGCATTACGGTTTAGGTCCCTAGAAGTCAAGGCTTTCCTAGGATTTGAGGCTCCAAACACTCCATTTGTCATATTTTCATTCCTATTGGGTCCAAGCGTATGATCCCTTACCTAGCCACAACATATTTTCCTCCACCGTCGAAGGTAGCATCTATACCAACCATTAATGGTCGTCGTAAGTTCGAGGGAACATCACGATGATAATCAATAGGGGTTAGAGAAGGAAGAATAGGACTTCATTGTCTAAGGTCATTTCCAATGGCTTGAATAAGGCCAATGTGTGTCTTAGCCTACCCTGTTAAGATAGGCTCGACTTTAATTACCATTTTGCCTTGCCACGTCTCTGGATTGGGCAATTGTTCTCGATTGGGATTGCAAAAGTCGAGCAGGACCTGCAGCAACATCTTGAATTGCTCAAGCTTTTACAAGATTATAGCGACTTGTTCAAACCTCCCACTTCACTTCCTCCTCAAAGGACATTGGATCATGCTATTCCGTTGAAGAATGGTGCTCAGCCAGTGAGTTTAAGGCCTTTTGAAATACGCTCACCCAAAAGGATGAGATAAAACGGTAGGTGGAAGACATCCTCAAAACTCACTTTATTCAACATAGCCACAGCCCATTTTGCATCACCTGTCATATTGGTGAAGAATAAGGATGGGTCATCTCGAATGTGTATTGATTACCAACATCCTAACTCTCTTACCGTTAAATGCATGTTCCCTATACCAGTTACAGACGACTTACTTGATGAATTACATAGAGCTAGTATTTTTTCCAAGCTAGACTTGTGGCAAGGATATTATCAAGTGAGGGTCAAGGGTGAAGACATACACAAGACTGCGTTTCGCACTCATCATGGACATTATGAGTTCATAGTATTGCCGTTTGGTTTGTCCAGTGCTCCTGCAACCTTTCAGGTACTAATGAATGAAATATTCAGGGACTATTTGAGGAAGTTTGTCCTTGTCTTCTTCGACCACATCTTAGTGTATAGTCCTTCATTTGATAGTCATTGGATACATCTACAACAAGTATTTGAGCTTATGAGGCAACACCAGTTGTATGCCAAATTGGCCAAGCGTTCGTTTGCAAGTTCACAAGTGGAATATTTGGGACATATTGTGGCCCAAAATGGAGTAGCAACAGATCTAGCTAAGATCAAGGCAATGTAAGAATGGTCAGTTCCTATCTCTATCAAGCAATTAAGAAGTTTCTTGGGTTTAAGTGGCTACTACCGCAAATTCATCTATGGGTATAGCTTGATGGCTAAGCCTCTTACTGAATTGTTGAAGAAGGATGCATTTGGATGGAATAGTAAGGCTCAGTCAGCCTTCCAATAGCTCAAATCAGCCTTATGTATAGCTCCCGTGCTTGCTATGCCAGATTTCAAGCTTCCATTTGTATTGGAAACCGATGCAAGTAGTATTGGTGTTGTAGCAGTCCTGTGACAAGGAGGAAAGCCAATTTCCTATTTGAGCCAAGCTTTGGGTCCAAGGAACTTGAGATTATCAAATTTTTTTTTTCTTCATACCCAGTGCCTCAAGGGCTCCCACCTACGCAGGGTCTGGGGGGCGCTAATGTACGCAGCCTTCCCCCTCCAGGGTATTAACATGAAGAAAGGTTGTTTCCCTGTGCACCCAACCTGAGGGTGATGACTTCCCAGGAGGTCACCCATCCTGGTACTACTCTCGTCCAAGCACGCTTAACTTCGGAGTTCTAATGGGATCCGGTGACGGCGTGCTGGTGCCCTCTTTGGTGCAGAAGTGGGGACATTGTCATGAGCAGCATCATTTTGTGATAAAAACTGATCACCAAAGCCTTAAATACCTCTTGGAGTAGAAAATCACTACGAGAGTACAATGCAAGGGACTTATGAAGATGTTGGTGTTAGAAAATTCGATTGAGTATAGAGAAGGAAGACATAATGCAACAGTAGATGCACAGTCACGATGTCAAAAAAGGCAAGGCCAGGCTCATGCCAGTGCAATATCAGTAGCAACAGCTTCGTGGATTGAAGAAGTTTTTTGGACTTATGAAGGTGATGAGTTTGCTCAAAATTGCATTATGGCTGCTCAAGTTAAAGCATCTACCAGCTCTGAATTAGTTTTACGGTAAGTAATGGTCTGATTAGAATAAAAGGAAAGATCTATGTGGGTTCTTGTTCAGACTACAAACAACAGATAGTCCTAGCCATTCATTCCTCTGCTTGGGGAGGTAATAAGGGTATTAAAGGTCCCCATCAGCGGGCAAAGCAATACTTCTATTGGGTAGGAATGAAGAAAGATGCGGAGCAATGTGTTCAAAATTGTGAGGTTTGCCAACAAACCAAAAGTGAACGTGTGCCTTATCAAGGACTACTACAGCCATTACCAGCTCCAGAGAGAGCTTGGCAACACATAAGCACGGATTTCTTCGAAGGTTTGCCTAAATTTGATGGAAAGGAAGTGATTTGGGTTGTGGTTGACAGATTCACCAAGTTTGGACACTTTATTGGGCTTAATCATCCCATTACAGCAGCAAGACTTGCTAAAAGATTCTTGGATCACATATATAATTTGCATGGATTGCCTCAATCAATTACTTTTGATTAGGACAGGCTTTTTATCAGCAACTTCTGGACTGAGTTGTTTGAATTGTTAGGAACTATACTTGCCCTAAGTTCTTCCTACCATCCCCAAACAGATGGCCAATCTGAACGAGTAAATCAGTGTTCTGACTAGTTTTTGCGTGGCATGACCTTCACCCATCCTAAACATTGGTTTAGATGGCTTGATTTGGCAAAGTATTGGTACAACAAAAATGCTTATTCATCCATCAAAACAACCCCTTTCAAAGAATTAAATGGGTATGATCCTCCCTCATTAATGGGCCTTCAAGGAGTGGTATCTTCTGTCACTAAAGTTTCAGATCTTCTAGAGCAATGAAGGCAGCTTATGCTTCAGCTCAAGGAAAATCTGTAGCTTGTACGTAAGAGTGTAATGCAAGGAGCACACTATTTTGGCCCTTTCAAGATTCTGCAGCAAGTAGGAGCAGTTGCATAGAGGTTGGAGCTGCCATCAGCCAGCTTGGTGCATCCTATATTTCATGTTTCACTTTTGAAGAAGCGGATGAAAAAGGGGTCCTGCAACTCCTTGACTCCACCAGCAACAGCAAAGATGGAACTCTTCAATAGTCTCCCGTGGCTATATTGGCTACTAGACCAAGTCCTTCCTTGAAGAACACAGAAGAAGCATTGATTCAGTGGGCTAATATGGAGGTTACACTCAAAACTTGGGAAGCTTTACCATTTCTTCGAAGTCAATTTCCTCTTTTTCATTCTTGAGGCCAAGAATGTTTTTAAGGGGAGGGGAATGTTACGCTCGTTAGGGAGTATTAGTGCTTACATTCTTGTATTTGATCACTAAGGTTTAGGCAGGAATGGTAGTCAAGTCTTGTTCAAGGTAGTTTAGTTAGTTGGTCCTTTTTGGCAGCTGATCTTAGGCAGTTTCCAGTTCATTGTATCAATCTTGATATAAATAAGTGAGATCTAACTTGTAATATGATATTGATAAATGATAAATTGATTCTATTCTTCTCTTAACCCTAACTCTCTCTCTCTCTATCTCTCATCCTAAAATCTCTAATTCCCTTCTCAACTCTACTCTATTTCTTCTTAGAATGCTAGGTTATGGTTCAAGTGAGATCTTGAACCATAACACGTCCTTTTTATTTGTTTCAGGCATCCTTGAATGATAAAAGAGATTTGATGGGGTAAAAGTTAGGTAATATTACACCCTTTTACCTCTTTTAAAAATATTAAAAGAGATTTGCTTAGGTAAAAGTCAAGTACCTTTACATCTTTTTTACCTCTTTAATGTATATCCTTGAACCTAAAAAGCGGTATGCTTGAGTAAAAATTAAGTACTTTTATCTCTCTTTTTTTTTTTTTTTTTTTTTTTTTACATCTTTTAAGCATTTTCTTCAAACATACAAAGAGATTTGCTTAAGTCAAGTATTGCTATACCCTTTTAACCCCTTTTTATATTTTTTTGGTGAAAAATTTGAAATATCATCATAGTTATATAGAACTCTTCTAGAGCTTCCTTCGATAGGTAATTCGATCTGTAACACTTTATGGATTTAAAGTTATGCTCGTTATAAGCCATAGGGTCAAGTTAGATAGCAATCAACACACTGCAAAAACACCAACCTCATCATTTTTATCCCTTGTTTCCGCCAAAATAAGAGAAACTACAATTGTTGCATATAGCTCTTTGAGAGCTTCATTTTGACCTCCATGCAGACAAAAAGTTACGTTCGTCTATAACTACGAAATACTTTATACATTTAAAAAAATGAATGAATAAATAAACAAATTTGACCACCCCACCCATGACATGACCACCATCATCTACATTGCATCCACCACCATCATCAATACCTCAACCATAACCAGCACAACACCTTCACCACTACCACCAACATTGGCATCATTTTTCCCACCGCATTGCCACCACATTACCCGCCGTTAAGTTACACTTCATGTTACGTTACTTGTCGATAAGTTACACGCCGTGTCATGTTACCCTCCGCCTTGCTACCCGTTGCCTTACAATTACCCACTGCGTCACACTACCCACCGATGTCAACCGCTAAAGACCAAATGCATCGATTTGTATTTCGGTAACCACCACCACCTGCAACCACCATTATCACCCCTATCACCATACCTGTGCGATTTCAGCCACCCAAAACCACTGTACAATGCTTCATCTTCCCACGACGGTCATCGATTTAGAACAACTATGTGTAACCACCATCATGACCCTTCGTCTACCGCCATTGCTGTACAATTTCAAGCATCCAACCACTACATGACATTTCTTTTACCACCGATACCACTGTACTTGACAACCAATGAGCCTAAACCACCCCTTTGACGCTTCGGATTCCTACTTTGTTCTAGCTTTCACAAGTGATGCATTGTATTCTTATTTAGTGCTCCACCACTCCCCATGCACAAGCACCAACCTCGCACTCCACCACCCACACCTAACCACCGACATCTACGCATGTAACTGCCACCTAGTTTGGCTGAGAACCACCGTTGGGACTTGACGGCCGCCACTTTGTGCGTTGGCCAACACCATGCTACAGTGGTCCAACCCTAACAACTCCCTTCCCTCCATTGAACCCTGATTAGGCTAGTTTCTCTTAGTTCAATTAGATCTTGATTGGGTCACTTTTCATTACAATTTCTAATCTACTAGAACCAAATTCATTTAATCTTTATTATGATCTGAACTTAATGCAACCCTAAATGGGTCAATTTTCATTACAATCTTGAGTTTAATTCAACCGTAACGAGGTTAACTTTCATTACAATCTTAAGTTTAATGCAACCATAGTTGAATCAATTTTCATTGCGGTTTCAGTTTAATTCAACCCTAATGGGGTTATCTTTCATTACAATTCTAAGTTCAATATAATCCTGATTAAGCCAATGTTCATCACAATCTCAATTTAGTTTAACCCTAATTGAACAAATTTTTGTTAGATTCTCAGTTCAATTCAACCTTTATTGTGCCAATTTTTGTCACAATTCCTAATCAAATTAAACCTTGATTGAGTCCATTTTGGATAGAATCTAACAAGTCAACTTTAATTGATCTCATTTTTTATCATTCCTGTTGAAATTTTGTAATAATTCCGATGAAATGAAATTCTAATTGAATCAGTTATTGTTGCATCTCGAGCTCTTTTGAATCCCTATTAAATCCCTAATTGCTAGAATACAATTCTAGTCAAACCAATTCCGAAGGAATTAATCTTCATTATGATTTCTCAGGGGGATCATTTGTAATTCCTGGAGAGACAAACTAGAAAGAGGAGCTCTCAACTGGCAATTTTCGGGCGGTGGGCTATAGAGTGTATGGGCAATGCGTGAGGAGCGTGTCCTGTCTACGTGGCAGCTTTCTTCAGCACGTGAGTAGTCATATGGTAGCAGTGAAACCTTTTTTGGACTCCCCGTGATCTCCCCTATCTCAAGGGATGACTGGGACAATCCAATCACGGGTCTGATGGCGAAAACACATGTGAATGAGGGTCTTTGCGTTTGATGTTGATTGATGCGTAGGACGCTTCTTCCAGTGTCGTTCCCTCTAGTTTTCATCTTTCATCGTCTTGGCGACTATGACTATCGTGGTCTTTTTTATTCTTAGGCTGGTGGTGATTATGGAGATTACTTTCTCTCCGCTCAAGGCCTCTCCCTCTGGAATATCATCTAATTCTCCTCTCTTGTGGAGCAAAATTTAGTATGAACTTCATCCTCTGTACCTTTTCCTGCTTCTTTGTTGTTGCCATGGCTGATTGAGTAGCTTCTTGGGCAGAAATTTGCATCATTACCCCCCCCCCCCCCCCGAAATTTTTCTAGAACAGGGCCTGCACTAGCCCAAAATTGATATTGATGATGATGATGATGATGATGATTATGATGCTCTTGTCCTGCTGACGTTGAAATTTGATCTTGCTTTTGTGTGGTTTCATCTCTCTCTCTATTGTTCTTTCTTGATTTTGGACAAATTTGTGAATGGTGGATGCTGGTGTCGTGTGGGGGGAGATGATGATGGGTGGAGGTTTTGTTACAAGTTTGCTGCAAAAGATTCCGTGCTTGTTACTTGATTCTTGATTTTAAACTGTGTTTCTTGATTTGAGTGCAACATGGTTGCAGTGCGCTTCACTTCCCAAACTCCGACGGTAATTGCTCGAGATTAGGTGTTTCGCATTTGATTAGTTCGGGCCGTCATACTTTGGCCACTGTCGTGAGTACGGCGCTGCCAGGAGGCTCTCTTGGATTTATCCCACCTCTCTTTGTTAATGGCGAAGTTTTTATGACTATCACATATGCAAATATGGCCTCGAATCTCGAGATATGGGGCCGCTATCGTGTGGGCCGAATCAATGGGGATCGGGTTTCATATTCTAGATTTGTCGTCCTTTCCATGTTTCTATTCGGATCAAAAGTCCCCGAATGCGTAATTGTCGATAAAGAGGTCTATTACTTCCAATTCAAGTCGATAGCTAAGTCGAATCTTCTTCTTTGAGGTGGACCTCGAACACTTAATGGGCACTAGCTCTCTCTTGAGCATTGGCAGCCTAATTTTTTCCCTTCACATGACTTGCCCCAGATTTGTATTTGGGCCCAAGTACATGGCTTCCTAACCTCCTTATGGTCTGAACGCTCTTTAAGCTCGACCGCTAGTGGGGTAGGTCACCCTCTTTTCATGGATCAACTGGCACTTGAGGGCACTATGGTGAGCTATGCGCACATTTGCGTCTTGATAGATTCTTGGGTCGACCCCCCGAAACAGTTGATGGTTAAATACAATGATCACTTATTCCTATAAGGGTCAAGGTTGAGGGGATGCCGAAAGTATGCCAGAAATGTCATGTTTTTGTATATACGTGTCGCACTCCCAATACTATAACCGTTGTGAAGCACCTTGTTGGAGATCAGGTTGGGATGGCTAGAAAGCGATGCCGCTAGTGCAACTGCTGTCGCCAAGGGGTGAAAAATATTGTTGGCGGTGGTGCAGAGTCCCGACCCACATCTAGGCCCACTTATAATAGGCTAGAGATTGGGGATGGTGAAGAGGTGATTTTGGGGGAGGTGAGGAAGCCCATCCACGGCCCACATCTAGACCCGCATCAAATGGACCACATATTGGGCCCCAAGCTGCTAAGGAAGGTGAGTTTGTTGGGTACACAGTTGGGCTTAAGAGGAGTGCGGATATTGGGCCAAGAAGGGAGATAGAGCTTGAGCTTAGGATAGGTGGATTTAGGCTAAGGAAAGGCGGCAGTGCTAGGCCGCGCATCACTTCTGGGCCGCGGGTCCTTGGGCCGTGTGTTTTTCATTCTGGGCCCACGGCTAGGCTGCATTCTTTTTCTTAGAGGATGGGTACTTTGTGCGTTGTCTTGCTAGGCTCACTATTTCTAGGGAAAATAGGCCTGTTTTAGAGGGGCTTTCCTCTTGTGAGCTTCCTTTTACTTGTGTTAGGGGAAATGTCCCATTTTGGAAGGGCTTTCCTCTAGCAAGTCTCCCATTGTTAGCACTTAGGGGAAAGGGCCCGTTTTGGAGGGAGCTTCTCTCAAGTGACCCATCTATTACTACTCCTAAGGCAACGTGCCCATTTTGGAGGGGCTTTCCTCTAGTGAGCTCCTTGTTTCTAGCCCTAGGGGGAATGGGCCCGTTTTAGAGGGGCTTCCCTCTACTGCACCATTTCGTACTGCGTTTAGAGAAAATGGGCTTAATTTTGAGGGGCATTCATCTCAGGGAGTTGGGATGGTCTTTGGGTCCCTTGTAATGGGTGAGAGACGTTGGGAGGAAGGGAGTATTGTTGGGTCTTCTGGGCCGAGCCATGTTTGAGGGGTAGATGGGTTTGGGCCGAGAGGGGAGGCTAAGGATTTTGTTGGCCCAAGTGTTAAGGAGGAGGATGTCGACATTGGTCCAATCCTTTCTGATCCTATCTCTGTTTCTCTTTCCTCGAGGAATTTTGTTGACTTTATACCTATTTCCTTTCTTCTTTATCGTACTCGTGAATCGGAGTCAATTGATATTTTGCTTGACTCTTTCCTCGAGGACTTTTGTTGACTTTATACCTATTTCCTTTCTTCTTTATCGTACTAGTGAATCGGAGTCAATTGATATTTTGCTTGAGTTGGAGGCAGCTCTGGATACCATTCTCAGGGTTGCTACCCCTATTTTATGTACTTTGAATCGGTGGACCAGCGTAACCAACCTTGAAGTGTCTAACCGGTTTGAGAGTTTGTCAGATGCCTCCACTTCCCTATGTGTCGAGATACCCATGGAGGCTCCCTGGCATAGGCCTCTCACTCGCATGGCCAAGCAAAGGGGTCGTGTTTCCCCTGATTGTTCATCATGGTAGTTTTATGTTCAAACATTAGGGGGCTAAACAACCCGGATTCTTCCCACACTGTTCGCGATTCGATTTCCTCTAATCTGTAATCTGTTGTTGGTTTGGTTGACACCAAAACCAAACAATCTGATGTTGAGGCTATGATTGCTCGTTATGCTAGTGGGTGGAGGTTTCTCTACCATGTTGACCTAATTCGGGGTGGTGATTAGTTCCTTACTTGTTGTTTCTTATCTTTCGAGAGTTGTGGGCTTTCTTGCCACATTCATTTACGGCTTTAATGAGCCTAGGCCTCATCGGGTATTATGGGCCTACCTTCGGAGTGTTAGCTCCAGTCTTTTGGGCTAGTAATGGATCCATCTCGGGGATTTCAATGCCGTCCTTAGTCCTTCTGATAAATGCGGAGACCAGGAGAGTTGGCCTGGTCATATGGACGATTTTTAGAAGTGTGTCGTTGGGGCCAAGCGTACGCCTATTCCTTCTTCTTGACTTCATTTTACATGGTCTAATGATGCTGAGGATGACAGATTGATCCTCAAGTAGCTTGATTGATGCCTTATCGGTGAGGGTTGGCTTTGTGATTTCCCTATTGCATTTGCTAAGATCCTTGCTCGACATCTTGTTTTGGATCATAGTGCTATTGTCATGAGAAGGCTTGGGGAATGTCATGCCAGGAGACTTCCATTGAATTTCTTCAACTTCTGGGCTGATCATGAGAACTTCTTTCCCCCTGCTAGGCGAGTATGGGACACTTGTGTTGAGGGTACTCTGATGTATGAGCTCACTCGAAAGTTGAAGTTGCCAAAGAGTGAGTAGAAGGCCCTCAGCACTCGTCATTTTAGCCATATTTTGGCAAGAGTCAAGGTGGCTTACGATGCATGGGCCATAGGACAGAGGGCTTTAGACGAGAGCCCTGAGAGTCTTGCCCTTTGATTAGAGGAGCGCAGCCTATTCCATGAGTATTAACACTTATGTCATGATGAGGAGGCTTTCTATCATTAGACGTCACGTATTAAATGGCTTTCACTAAGATCTTTGCAAACAGGTTAAAAGGTGCCCCTCTCGAGCTGATCGATGATGCTCAGACTGCTTTTGTCTCGGGCCGTTGGATTTCTTGCGTGATTATCACCTTCAGGTCTTGCCTCATTGCGCACTAAAGGTGGATATCTGCAGATCTTTTAACAGTCTGTTGGGATTTTATTCTAGCTAGTATGAGGAGTATGGGGATTCTCGAGAGCATGGTTGGTAGGGTTCGAGAGTGCCTTTCTGCAGCCCACTTTTATATCACCATCAATGGCGATCTTGAGTGTTTCTTCCACTCCAGTCAAGGTGAGCCACTTTCTCCTCATTTATTTAATATTGCTACGGAAGGTCTCACGGGTTCACTTCGATGATCCACCGATGACTTGCGATTTCGTTACCATCCCTGCTGCCGTCACACTGGGTTGACGCACTTATGCTGTGCTGCTGACCTGATGATCTTTTGATGGGATGATTTGGGCAGTGTCATGGTTGTTTGTGAGGCTTTAGATCTCTTTTTTGCTCTTTCGGGTCTTTCCTCAAGAGTTTTGTTTTTCCTGCAGGAGTTGATTTTGTGACTCAGAGGGATATTCTTGGCGTTCTGGGATTCAGTCTTGGGCATTGCCCAATTCGGTATCTGGGAGTGCCACTCATTACTTCTCGACTACGGGATGTCGACTGCAAGCCACTTTCGGATCGTATCCTCTTCCATATTTGGCTATGGATCTCTTATTCTATGTCGTACGCTGGCTACCTGCAACTCATCCATTCTACACTTTTTGCTATTCTCGTCTACTGGTCATCAGTCTTCATGCTCCCAAAGACGATGATCAGGAAGATTGAGTCGACTTTAGTAACGTTTCTTTGGCAAGGCTCTCTGCTGACCCAGGGGGGACTGAATGTAGTCTGGGACTTCGTCGTCTCGCTGAGTGGAGCTAGCCTTCAATTATGAAGCGCATCTGGTTTCTTCTCTCTGACCCTTCCTCGCTCTTGCTGTGTTGGGTTCATCTGAACCGGCTTCGTGGGAGGAACTTCTGGAAGATTCAGGCTACAAGTTCAGATTCCTAGTGCTGGTGTCAGATTATGTCAGTCCACCGCCTTTACTTTGGTGCGATCTATCATGTCATAGGCGATGGCCTTGACACTGCCCTATGGACTAATTATTGGCTGCAGTGCGGCCATCTTTCGGAGCGTTGCCTTGCTCAACTGCTCACATCTTCTGGTATTCTGTGGGATTCTTGGGTCTCAACAATTGTTGAGGTTGATCAGTGGAGATTTCCACAGGGTTCTTCAGAGCTATAACCCATCTAGGACACGATTGACTTCTGCACTCAGGCTGGTGTGCCGGATTCCTTCTGGTGGTTGGGTGATCCTTTGGGGAAATTCTCCACCAAGTCCGCTTGGGAGATGTTGCAGAGTAGGAGAGAGGAGGACACTATTAATCACCGTTTGTGGTTTCAGATGCATAATCCGAGGCACTTCTTTCTTCTATGGCTCGCTTTTTAGAAGTAGCTTGGGACTCGGGATCTGCGTATGAGCTTCGGAGCACTGGGAGTTTAGAGAGTTTGTGTTCTTTGCGGCCTTGTTGATGAGACTTATGAGCACATTTTCTTCACTTGTGCCTTTTCTGCCTCGGTCTGGAGCTCCATCACTCCGAGGACATCTATCGCTTGGCCTGCCCTTAAGACGATCTTGTTACTTGTATTGCTCAGCACCCCAAGGGGCATGCGATTGGCGATATCATAGCTCGACTGTGCCTCTCAGTGACCGTGTGTACTCTCAGGTACCA
The DNA here is from genome assembly GCA_018398585.1 of Simmondsia chinensis. Classification (NCBI taxonomy): domain Eukaryota; kingdom Viridiplantae; phylum Streptophyta; class Magnoliopsida; order Caryophyllales; family Simmondsiaceae; genus Simmondsia; species Simmondsia chinensis. The sequence goes on along the minus strand of JAGTTD010000002.1, from coordinate 27,611,418 downwards.
GCAGAACATTCGGGTCCACCGTTCTAAGTCCAGATCAGTTGCAGCCGTGCGAGAGGAGATTATAGATTTGGTGAAGAGCCACTTACTCGCTGCTCTATTGTTTAGAGGAGCTCACCACCATGCCTCCTTGCTTTGGCAATGGGGTTTTGAGTATTAGTTCTTCTTTGTTTCTTTAGTTTTGCTTTGGTTGCTTCTGGTATGGACCTTGCCTAACTTATTTTTGAGGTTATTTCATCTTTTAGGCTTCAGCCATGTCCTTGGGTATGCCTTTTCTAGCTGTACTATTTTCCTTTCATCTATATATTTTGTTGACTTGCCCAAAAAAATTATAATTTCTCGTTGATAGATTTCTAATTGAATCAACTTACACAGCAATTTTTAGTTTAACTGATCTCCATTTAAGCACACTCTGCTACGGTCTCTAATTCGACTGAACAATGCTTAAATTGATTTCTCATTTTATCATTTAGGATCCTCAATTGCAAATTTACTTTTGTACCCGCTCATAGGGTGCAATTAGAAGACTAAATAAAAGTTTAATTTTTTAAGTAGTTCTTTGCAGATTATAATTATCCTAACTTTAATTTTGGAATTCAACCCTAAATTATGACAAATAATAATTAATATATTGAATGAGGAAACAATGGGTTTAAGGAAGAAGTTAGAGGAATTAAGTTTGGAGTTGTTTAAGGAATTACCTCATACTAGGATTAATGAAGGTCCGTTAACAATAAAGATTCTTCGGACCAAGGGAAGTGTATAGGTTGGCACATAAATTTACAAGAATTTTTATGAACTTAAAGAAGAGTCTTGTGGGATTTGGAGTTAGTAACGTTCTTGGTGGGTTCTACCAAGAAAGACAACAGGCCCTATGTGCAATTATCTATTGATGTTAAGGTCTCGCTTTAGAAGATTATAGTTTAAGTAGAAGTGGAGTTTCTTGTAATATCCATATCAAAAAATCCCGGCATTAAATAGTGCAATCTCCAACAAGGTAAAAGAGTTAGGCTTCATGTACACATCTTACCACTAGAAAAATGAAACTATTATGTGTCCATGTTTAAGAGCGAATAAGCAAGTAAAAAATGACTATACTCTCTTATTTGTCGTACAATAAGATTAGTCGTCGTTTCTTCCATCAACAATCATTCCCTATGTGTTCACCCTCTTAACCATCACTTGTAAGCTATTAATTATGTCTATTCAACTACAAGCTCATTTGTCATGAGAAGCATTAAGGTTTAAAGTTGATGTCATCTCCCAAAAACTGGGAAATTATAATCGTTGTTTGACTAACTAACAGGAAGGGATGTTATGCTCTAAGCATGCCAAAAGAACAAAGCCGTCAATCCTATCTTGATGGTTCCAAATGCCGAATGACTCGCGATAAGCACAAAATCAAATACCAAGGTGCAAAGCAAATCAGAAAGCACATAAAAGGGCTGAATTCAGAAGTAATAAATAGATCTATAGAAGGACGACTTAGATTACATGTCTCGTCCTAAGAACTTTGTTTGGTCATGTAAGACACCTTATAACTTATTAAATAAAAATATATTCCTGCTTGAACTAATACTATGTTTCTTCTTTACAATAAAATTATTCCATCCATGATTAATCGAACTACTTTGTGAATTTCTTATTTGCGTATTCTATGCATCTAGAAGGCAACTCTGAAGCGTACAAGCCATCAAATGGGACCCCAAGGATTCATTATTGCCTGTAAAACTTTTGTTACTTGCCATGTGCCAAACATGCCTATTATTCTATTACAAAGAGCGAGCAAATATTATCTAATCAAAAAGACAAAATCCCACCATACTTGACCTACTTGATAAGTTGCATGGCATCACTATTCCTCGAGATTTGGTGTGGCTATATGCAATGTACCTTTTAGGTATGTTGCTTTGATTATCCAAATTAAGTAAGATCAAAAGTCAGCAAATAATTCGAGACAAAAACCATTTCATAAATAGTGAGGGCTAAGAAACTTGGCCTTCGTCCATGATTCTTTTTCACGATGGTGCACGCATCATTTTAGGATTGGTGAACTTCGCCTCAAGCATGAACTGGATTTCATTTCCTTATCCTAGTGTAGCAAATCACTTTAGGACTGGGGAACTTCGCCTCAATCATGAATCAAATTTTATTTCCTTGTCTTGATGGCATCAATAATTTTGAGACTGGGAAACTTCACCTTGGTCATAAATCAGATTTCATTTCCTTATCCTTGTGGCTAAATCATTTCAAGACTGGGGAACTTCGCCTCATCATGAATTATTTTCGGACAGGGGACTTTGCCCCAATTCACAACCTTGATTTTATTACCTTGGTTGTATAAATCATTTCAGGACTGGGGAACTTTGCCTCAGTCATCAAATAGATTTCTTTTACTTATCTTTCTAGCATGAATCCTATACACTATAGCTCTGTCAATCAAATTCTTTGGGAAATAAAGATTTTGAGCTAAAACTTTATTAACTTATATCAAGGAGGGAAGCGTCGCATGCATTCTGTTGCCACACATAATTGACAAGTCCGATTCTATAAAATGCCTTCTCGTCAATCACAAAGTATGCCTGACATGAGAACTCATACAAGATAATCGAAAATCCTTCCTCGAACATCTCGAAGATAGTAGAGGTAGCTAGAACCACCCTACTCAACATGAAGAATAACAAGCTAGCAACGTACATGCATAAATGATAACTCAATAGTGAATACCCTTCAGAACATGGCAACCTGAACAATATATGAAAAATAATTAAAGGATGAACTAATTCACTACCTACAATAACCAATTTCAAGAAATTCTTAATATTTCTCACAAGCAGTTTGGAACTTCTTCATAGCCTTTGGAACTCCTTCATAGCCTACTCAATCCACCAATAATTGTTCTCACGAGGTAATATATAACAAAGGATCACTTAAGCCTTAAAACTAATTCGCAACCTTAAAACCAAAATAACAACAGTGTTATATATTGAAAAACATTCACTCCTCGACAATTGCATCCATGGATGCTTTTCATCGTCAATACATACATTACGGACCCATCTTATTGTGTTTTTGTATGCGGCACTGATATACATGTTGCAATGCAAAACTATCAAAGGCTCGTCATTTTTGAGCCACACATTATGCATAGGTACTTGTCATCCAAGCATTGGGAAATGCTCACATGGTCAAAATCACAGTGTATGAGTGTTATTCGTTTATGAATTGTATTGTACGAATGCTAATAATGGCTCTTCATTTAATTGTTTGTTCATAACCATTCAATGTGAGTACCACCATGTTCATCACTTTATAAGTAAACATTAGGGACAAAAGAATATTAGCTTTGGACATCCTTTAGGGGTGGTGTGCAAAATATTTGGCTTATTATGTTCCCCATCTAGCATATAAACTACAACCTTTAAAGTGCATTATTTCGAACAACTTGTCATTGCTTTAGTATATCTCCACGTCATATTCACCAAATAGGTATATTATATTGACCTATTCGAGTTGGCATATTACCTCAATTATACTTATCTCCTTGACTTTATTAAAGCTAATGCTTACCACCATGGTCCACCTTAGTACAATCATCTGCAGTGGGTGCAATATTCATCACTACAATCTGCCCTAGTGTAATCACCCATAATAGGTGCGATACTCATCCCCATGATCTGCCTTAGGGCATTCACCAACAACGGGTGTAATACTTATCATCCTGTTGCAATCACCTAAAATAGGTGCAATAATAACCACCACGATCAGCCCTGGCGCAATCACCCGTAAAGGATACAATACCTATCACCCCGGTCCACCCTGATGCAATCCAATTGGTGTAATGCTCATCGCCATGATAATCCCAAGCATTATCTGAGGATCTATACATACAACAATATTACAGATAATTAACTTAATCAACATTTGAGGGCCTATTCGTACTAAGTGAATACTTCAAACAAGTACACAAGGGTCACCTTGGCTATCCTAGTTAGTATCACACTCAAACAAATATGAGAAATATACGCATCAAGTCTAAGTATCCTCCATGAATATCAAGTTACACTCACTCTTATGAAGACACTCGCCCACCAATAACTGCATAGTCTCTCACACTAACACTTCATCCATTGTTGATAAGTAGTCATGAATGTTTATAAGAGTTAAGGATCAGAATGCTTTAGATACTTTAGTTTAAGAATGCCTTTAGAGGCTCATATTCCTTTAAGCATTCCTATACAAACCAAAATTTCTCTATTCAAATAAATAAGGAATTAAATCACCCTATTAAAATATGTAATGGGCTAAATGCCCTGTTAAGGTTTAAGATGGGTTACGCACCCAGTTACAAGCCGAAATGACTTAAACACCCTATTAAGTGCAAAATACATCATTACACATCTTGTTTAGGTCGTGCACTCTATAAACCTTGAGCAAAGTTCAAAATACATATAAATGACAATACGAAATGCCAAAAACAGAACATTGAATACCTCATCACTCGGGCAAATGTTGTATAATAACAAACTATGGTTAAAGACCAGCTTATAATATACTCTGTGGTTGAACTTGGAATGACCGAAGTTTTTCCATGGGGTAGGGGGACTATATGTTTATAATATATGGGGTAACTTGCTAATGTAGATAGGTGAGTAATTTATACGGATAGTTATTGAATAGATTAGCTAACTAGAAACCGTAAGGATTGAAGGTCATACTTATTCTAAGTTACTTGCCTGACACCCACTTACCAGTACTTTCATGCTTGGACTTATAGCATCGGTGGTACAAGTACAATATCCAGGTAATTAATCTATAAAAATAAGGTAACATTAAACTGGACTTGAATTAGAAAATCGAACTCAAAAATACCGAATATGTCAATCTAATCGGATGATGCCATGTGTCACATTTGTGGCACATGTTAAGGGAAGGTCCTCCCAAGGGACATCCCTCCCCTCAATTATGTCAAAAGAAAGGAGGAAATGGGAAAGATAAGAATGGACGTACGAAATCAAAGGAAAAATAACCAAGACAAGGAAGAGGGAGGGGGGAAAAAAGATTAGAAAAGAGCAAAAAAGAGGACAAGGGTTCAAGGATGGTGAAGGCATGATCATACGTGCCTACCTCCTCCAGAACGAAGTCTCCAGAGCCATAATCATTCAAGGCTCCTACTCCTCTTATGTTAAGCATTTTATGCTCATTTTACCCCCTAAATAAGGCTCAAGCCAGCCTATTTCTCTGATATTAACCCTTTTATCAATTCCTCTTTGGGATTTCAACCAAGTATTCTGGTTTATTTACCAGACCTATAATATTTTGGCGCTTCATTTTTATGTTATTACCTGTCCTTATTACTTTATTATGAAATTGAGATACCAACTTAAGCCTCGGTGGGGTCCCTTGTGGGTTACCCAACGGGCTTCTCTAACTGTTTGTTTGAACTTGCCGGAAATATAAACTCAAGCCTGTAGCCAGAGCTTAAGTTCACCTCATCCTAATGAACGCCACCTCATTCAAAACTCCAATATGATGAATATACACATATACCCCATTCATCGTAAATAAGGGTAACATAGCAAAGCCAACAAAAAACTTTCCCAGTGCACCTAACAGTTAGGAATTGGGTGGAGACAGGTTTAATAACTCAGCAGCCTTTCTCCTGCTCGAGTTTATATATTTTTAGGCCTTGCACCCTTGGCATGAAATATGCCATATGAGTTTAAAAGTCCCTAGCTTTAGGTGAGACGAATGGCATTTGGGTAACAAGAATACGACCAACGCAATCAAGTGCGATGCCTTGGCCGTCAAAGCCCTGAAATGATGAATGAAACATAAATGCACCTAAGTCACCATCCCGTGTCAACAATTTAATACTAACACAATCGAGCACAGAGCTTGGCCATTAGAGCCTTAGACCAACAATGCTACTCTTAATTTGTCGAAATGGTTAGGGATGAAAACTATGACTGAAGGGATACATTCTCGTAAACCATAATTGAATTTCCTATTTTATCAATAAAGAACCAAGACAAAGCTACATCTACATCTACTCCTATGGAAAAGGAAATGGAAAGATAGAGCACAAAGTTTGCTGTAAAAATGATGAAAATTGTAGAGTCTGTGTATTCGCACAAGGACCCTTTGCTTAATACAACTCATTTGTAAACTTCTAAAGACAAAAAACTAAAGCGAGATTCTCTCAAGGGAGGATATTTCTAGCAGCAAACGGATGGGTCTCCGGTGATTTTTCGAGCCTTGCATGCAAGCGAATGAGCCAATAGAGCATCATGCCTCTTTCAGTTCTGGATTCATCGTCCTCTCCTTTTTCATGGGGTGCGGTCGGAGTTTCAATTTGATGGTGGAAACACATGTGAGTGAGGGAGGGTTTTGGGTGATAGACGTGGTCTGCGTAGGATGCGTTTTCCTAGCGTTTCTTCCTGGAATATCCATTGTTTGTCCTCGTCTTCCCCTCTCCTTGCTGGGTTTTCGTCCCTGTTAGGGTTTGATGGTTCGTTTGGCTAAAGTGGCGTTCTCTCTCTCCCCAACTCTGAGGTTTGGCTGCAAAGTTTCAATTTAGGTAAGATTGCTCTTGAATCTCCTAGATTTGGTCTAGTTTTGACAAGAGCAGAATTCTAGGATCATGTCCCTCAAATCCTGCACCTTCTTTTTCTGGTGGTTGGTTTGAATTTTTTTGAATTTGGCTGGTGCTTGGTGTCTTATGCGGTGGCTTTAGGGTGGTTTGTGGAGTGGTTTTCGGTAGTGCAAAAAAAATTTAGATTTCTTTTCCCATTTTCTGGCTTAGTTTATGTGCACCATGGTTGAGGTGTGTTCTCGAGTGGCTAATGGAGGGGCTATTATGGCTTCTCTAGTGGTTGAGGTGGGAGTTTATGGTGGAAGTACTCCTTGTTCAACTAGTGGTTCGTAAGGTGATGACAATACACTCTTCTTCCCCCCCCCCCCCCCCCCCCCCCCCCCCCCCCCCCCCCCCAAAATTGAGAATGACATGCTTGTTACATCTATCCTCGGTGAAGATGTTGTACTTGGTCTAAAAAAATGGCATTGTTCCCTTGTTGGTTGTGCCACTGGAGGCCAAGTTGTGTGCGTCCAATGTACAACCATAACAAAAACACTTTGGGATTCTAAATATCATCTCTAAAGGTAATACATACTTCTTTCATTTCAAAACTTTTGAGGACTCCAAGAACGCTCTTCATGCTAGCCCTTGGTACCTAAAAGGATACTCTCTTTCCCTTGAGTGTTGGGTGAATGATTTGGGTCCTAAGCATGGCCTACATTGTATTCCCAGTTGGACTCAACTCCATTGCCGGCTCCTCTTTTGACAAAGAGAACTCTTAACACTACTGCTAGTAGTGTGGGAAAACCTTTCTACATGGATAAGCTTACTCTTAAGGGGACCATGGTGAGTTATACAAGGATTTGTGTGGAACTTGATGCCAAGGTTACTCTAATCAAGAAATTTCCCATTGATTACAGTGGCCATCACTTTTCCATGACAATGAAGTATGAAGGCTTAGCAAAAATCTGCACAAAATGTGAGGCCTTTTGTCATTCTTGTTGTATTTTCGATTCTGCCGCCCTTACCACTGTCTCTCCCCCTAAAAATCAGGCCATGCCAGCCGAAAAAGGGACAAATCGGCATTATCGCCAGCAATAGGAAGGTGGCATTGGCGGGGGGCTTCTTGTGCCTCTGAGCTGGCTTGGCCAGCACATGGTAATGGGGCTGGTAGTTTGTTGGTTGATGGGCCTTTGATCCCTAGGGGGTGGTTTAGGTGGGCTGTGTGGGGGTTTTGGGCTAGGTGAGGAACTTGTGGGTGGTCTTAGTCTAGGTCTAGTAGGGCTTGAGCAAGGAACAAGGGTTGGTGATGGGATTAGGATCATTGATAAGCCCATGCCAAGTAAGGCCTCCAGGCGTAATTAGAATGGGCTTATGGGCCTATGTTTGGATGAGGTCACTTACATGTGTCTAGGCTAGCCTCTCAAGGCCCCCTCGGGGATGATGTGCACCCAATTCAAATATTAGTAATTGGATTTTCCACTACTGGGCCTCAAAATGGACTAAATGGAGTTATGATTGTTTCTGGGCCTCAACAGGGGCTTAATACTTGGCTTAACTTAGGTAGAGATGGACTTGGGGTTGGGATTTGGGCTGGCTCTTTCTCCCTCATCTTGACCACCTCTAGGACCCGCTAGTGGGCTCAATTTTGAGGCTAATGAGCCCCCTTGTTGATGTGGGGGGGGGGGGCGGACCTTCCAACTGAGCGGTTAGGCCCGACTTTTGACACGTGCTGGGAAGTGTTGGCCCATGTTGGGCTCCGCCCAAATAGGCCCAAGCATCAGGTCCCCACCCCAGTCTCACACCAGAGTTGGGGACATGTTGGGTTCCCCAGATTTTAGTGACACATTTGATTCATCTAACCAATTTGGGGAGGATTTGAGTTAAGTTGAATTTTCTCTTGAGTTTGAAGAAGTTCAAGAAGCTTTGGTTGGGATTCTTGAAGTTGGGTCTTGACATGAAGAAGTTCAAGAAGCCAACATACCGAGGAGCCAAACTGCATGTCTCAGAGATCATGCAAGTTCTTCATGTTCCTCTTTGTCAGCTTCTTTTAGCCAACAAATTAAGACTCCAGAAGACCTAGTTGATCCTCTTATTTCTTTTGGGGATTATAAGCCAGCACCCATAGTGCCGCACAAGATGACTAAAGCTACTTCTAAGAAGTAGAATCAGGTCACCAAACCCCCCCAAAGGGGTGTCAACGACATTAAGTGTTGGCTTCATCTCCCGTGTTCTTGAGGTGTTAACTTAGGTGTATTTCATTTGATGTACTCTTTGTTTTCCCTCTTTTTGGCTTTCACCGTGTTTGCTTTCTTAGCATTGTCAAGCTTTCTTTCTGAAATGCTTTGTAAGCCCCGATTGTGTCTTAGGGTAGCCCCTCGTGCTCTCATATAACTCTTTTTTGACATACAACTGACTTATCAAAAATAAAAAATAAAAGCTCTTTGCTTAATAGTAGTAAATATAAAAGTAAATTCCTAACTGTTGCGTCCTTGTTTGCTAGCACATTTCCCTTGCATCTATCCTCTATGCATGCACAACTTTGGATTAATATTAAAAGTGCTTTAATGCACGTCGTCGAGGTCAAATAGTCAAACACCCCCCCCCCCCCCGGCCCCCGGTTCATACTTTTTTTTTGATAATTGAGGATTTATTAATAGAAAGCAATCGAGTTACAGTCAGCCATACATGCTCGGGATTTCAAGCAAACACACCATCCACTAAAACACCACAATACCTAAAACACCCAAAAGAATAGGGAAACTCAAACCCCAAATCTGCAAATTAGGTGGCAAAGGAAGCCACACCCTAGCAGCTCCACGCACCCTACAACTGACATAGATAAACAAACTCAAGCGACAAGACAAAGAGCAGAGAGGATTAGCCCTTGACAAGCTCCAAGCGCTGGACAAGGACTTGCATTGTGCGATCACATAAGCCATTGGACTACCAAAACCTCCCACCAAGCGCACCGGCGCCAACTCAACACACCTAAAACCCCTTAAGTAAAGGACACTAGATGCCCTAATTGGCATTGAACACCTTACACCTTACTCCTCCCTTTATCTTTCAACTTCTTGTTTCTTTTATCAACCTTTTTGATCTCCTTGGCGTTTTTCAGTAAGTTTTCCATCACTGAGCTCTGCATGTCCTGCCACCTAATGCCTACAGCCTAACCAATCTTACAAATCTTCTCGGCCTCCCTTTCCACCATCCTAGTACTTTCACCTTCTGATTCTAACTCAGTAAAGTCACTCTTTTCTTCTACAATTGCAACTTTCCTCATGCTTACAGCTCCCTTCTTCTGCTCTTTCTTTTTTCTCCCGCTATCCAACGACACCTTCCTCAACTCAGGGTCTTCATTAATATTAACATCATAGATATTAACAAAGACCAATGGGAATTCCTCCTCTGAGCATTAGTTTTCTAGGCCCTCGCCACCAACATCACCATTAGTGCTCCAGTCAATCATGGCAGGCTCTTGATCACCATCCCCAATCTCAGCGCTCCTGTAGACCCATGGGCCTGCATCTTCTGTTGGGAAAAAAATATGAATTTTGTTGGAAAACAAACTCTGATGCCAACTATTGGGCTCACAGGTCTCAACTATGGCCACAATAATAGGCACCTATTAGAGCACTTAGAGTAGGAGACTCTTCTCTTTACCTAAGCCCCTGTTCGGAGAGTCACGCTTCGTGACACCTCACGTGCGAGAGTTCCCGGGAATAGGTTTAACCCCATAAACCCTTTGCCCTAATACCGGTTATCGGGATGAAATTTAAAAATCCTCCCTAAAGATTACGCAGCGGAACATGTTTAGAATTCATAACTCTGAACCTAGGGTTGATTTAAAATTCCTAATTTTAAATCTACTAACTTAATTTCATAATTTAAATCAACATATCTAAATTCTTTACTTAGATCTACAAGCCTTTTACTCTAATACATTCATAATAATACATAAACTTAAACATGTATAATAACGAATACTGTAAATAAATAGAAAAGCGAAACTAAAAGAAGAAGGAAAGAAAAACATACCTGGAATTGCTTCAATAAAAAGAAAAACCAGAAAGTGAATAATATTCTTCAAAATCGAGACCACGAGACCTTCTACGCAATGACCTCGAACTGCCAAGAGGGTGGGCTCCGAAAAATATTAAATTGGATCCCCGAAACAATTTCAGAAACCCTAAATAAATATTTTGACTCTAATACCAAACCACAGAATAAGCTCCTCTATTTATAGAAATATACCGAAGTGAAAAAATATAATTATAATCAAAAAAGGATTGCACAGTTAACATCAAAATGCAGCATTTTATTTAAAACAGGTTCAAAACGCCGTGTTTAGTAACAGTGCAACCGCCTCTGAGGGCCTGTCATCGCGTGATTTGTCCCCGCGTGGGCACGCGGATGTCACCCGCTGGTTCGTTGGATCCGGTTTCACACGAATCGCTACTGTGCAGGTTTTAAAGGCAATTTTTATTTTTTTTTTTGCTTTGTTTTCCATATGTAAAAATTAATCCTACGAATTTTAATTTTCCAAAAATTATTTTATTTTATAATTTTCAATTTTGTTTTTTTTATTCATCTCATGAATAATGTTTGGCAAAATTAATTTACCCATCTTATGGATAAATAATTCTTTAATATTTTTCTAATGGCAATAAATACAGAGGCTTGCGTAGGGACCTCGGGGACAATTTAGATCTAGCTCCAAATGGGTTAAATTAAATCATCTCATGATGTTAATTTAATTACCATTTAATGAGACTTAATTCCACTAAATAAATCTCACTGCACTCTAGACTTAAATTATTTATTAAATATCTCCCTAATATACTGTATTGATGACAACAACCCCTCCACTGGATGTCCATGTCAAAGGATAAATATAACTACTACCATTATCCTTCTCACAGCTTCTCCATCAGTTACCGACTCGCCCTTCACTGAATAATTCATTTATACTTGAACATATTCACAGTATAAATTCCAAATGTCAAAAACTTGGAATACTTAGGCCAAAGTTTCCGAACCATTCAAATATTTGTGAATCAACTAAGGGGACACCTGTATCTAATAAGAGACTATAGATTCCCTATTGAATACCTGATCCTTGTCACACTTCACGCCGCTACCCAGTGTACGTGGGATTTTAGTCATTCGTTTTAGACCTTACTTATAGTACACCAAAGTAACTAACGCTCCATGCACAAGTCCAGAATACCCTCAGGATTTAGAGTTGTCTTTCAAATAGTACAATGCGAATCACTCATCTCTGATAGTAGTCTAGAAATAAGTAACTGTTATAATTCCATAAAATTCATTAGTCCATTGATATTTTGATGTAATAGATGTAGGAGGTTAAGAATTGTATTATGGCGTTTTGAATTTGTAATCGGGTGCCAAATTCAGTTGATGCTGCAACTAACAGGTCCGGTACCTGCATTTTAGCGCCAGTTCTGGTTTTCTGCTCGGTTATTGCTTCCTTGTGATTCAATGTACTAAAATCTATTATAAATAGATCTAAAGCTTGTATTCTTGTTATCCAATGAATAAAAATCTGAATCCCTTTAGGGTTTTCCTCTTATTTCTCATCTCCTTCTCTATTTTCTCATCCCTTTCACTTCTCTCTCTCATCTTACCTCTTTCCTTCACAAATTAGCTATCAATTTAGGGTTGGTGGTTAACATTTGGTATCAGAGCCTCGTTCAAGTGGTCTTGTGCTTGAATTGAGCTGGCAAAATCAAAGAAACACGATCAAGGCATGGCTAAAGGTGTAAGAACTCGATCGGGTGCTGGAGGTGGCTTTGTTGCACCTGCAGTTCCAGCAGATGGATCAGATGCTGGTACGTGCAATTCCAAGGAGTATATTATACTTGATCAGTTGAAGGAATTGCTCAATCAATCACAAATACAATCTGATGGAAGCTGGTTTGCAAGGTTTCTACAAATAAACCTGGAAAATCAGCAAAAGACTGATGAACGATTGTCCAAATTGGAGGATCGGATGGAGAAATTGCAGGATCAGTTCAAGAAACAAGGTGAACTATCTGTCAATGCTATTCTTAAGCCCGCAAGTCAGGTTGTTCCACCCAATATTGTGACTCCACCGCAGCAACAACAGAATGCAGCGGTGAATTCTGGAGGAGATTACTGTAAGGCACCTGAAATTCAGATGGATGCAGGACCATCAGTACACATCAGGTCTTCAAAGGTTCGACCTCCTGAAGTAGAGGTTGCTGCAGGAGCCTTTGTTCGAAGTTTGGGTTCAGGACACATCAGATCCGGTGGAATGCACAATGATCGCCATCATCGACCTCCTGATTGGAATGAGTTTCCAAGGATGTCATCCAATGGTGTGGAGCATCAAAATAGACCTCCTGATATGCACCAAAGGTCCTTGAGCAATGAGGCTACAGCTGGTGGTAGAGGTTACCGGCAGCCAAGGGTTCAAATCGAGCCATTTGAAGGAAAATAGCCTGAGTCGTGGATAAGAGGTTGTGCGCTGTATTTTCATTTTTATAACATCAGTGATGCAGAAAAAGTTGAGCTCGCTGCCGTGCATCTTCATGGAGACCACAAGGTATGGTTTTATAGTGTGTTGAGGAGTAATCCTTGTCTTTCTTGGGAACAATTTGTGGAGGAATGGTGTGAGAGGTATGGTGAAGAGGATACTAGTGATGTTGTTGATAGCTTTAACAAAGTCTACCAAACATCCACGGTGAAGGAGTACATGACCAGATTTGAAAACTTGCGTGCCAATACGATAGCCATTAATCCTCATTCAACCGAAGCTTATTATGTCTCAAGCTTCATTAGTGGTTTGAAGCCAAGAATTAAAAGTTTGGTTAAAACCATTGAGCCAAAGATCCTTTCCAAAGCCTACAACAAGGCTAAATTGATTGAAACTACTCTTGTACCTTCAAGTCATAAAAGTCAATTCAAGAGTAACAATCATAAGACTCATCCAAGGGAAGCTTATAGCAGCAAGTCTAGCCGCTTTAGGGACAGAAGGCCTGCACGGTCTTGTTTCAAATGCACTCAACCGTATCAGCCCGGTAACAAGTGTAATCCTAAGTTTTCGATGATTGCACGAGGTTCAAATGTGGCCTTAGTAACTAATACCGAGAGCTCTCATTCAGCAGAGGATGAATCTGAGGTGGAATCATTGGATGAGCAGCTGGAAGATGAAGTAGAAATCTCGATGAAAGCTCTTACGGGAATTGGTGCACATAACACCGTACTTATTAGTGGCAAGGCAGGAAAAATTCCCATCACCATCCTTGTGGATAGCGGAAGCGCGCATAGCTTCGTTGATCCCAAGTTGGTGAAGAAGGTGAAGCACGAAATCATCAAAACTCACCCCTTGACCGTAATGGTAGCGGATAGAAATTCAATTACAATTCAAAATAAGTGTCAATCGTTTCAATGGTCTATGCAAGTCCATAAATTCACCTTTGACTTTCGAGTACTTCCTTTGGGAGGTTGTGACATGGTACTCGGGTTGATTGGATGAGGACCTTGAACCTGGTGCTTTTCGATTTTGATAAGATGACTGTGTCTTTCGAAGTTCATGGCAAGAAAATCAATTTGCACGGGATTTCTGATCAAGCACAGCTGAAATTGATCAATGGTAAGCGTTTGCAAGGTAGCTTCAAGAAGAAGACCGTTCAATGGCTTGGACAACTTTTCTTGTTGTCTTCTACCGATCTGCAGCAAGAAGTACAACCCGAGGTTTCTGCGTTGATGTCTGATTTTGATGACGTTTTTGAGGTTCCCAAGAGCCTTCCTCCTCGAAGAAATGCTGATCATGCCATTCCACTTCGAGCTAACATGGATCTGGTGAAAATCAGGCCATATCACTATGCTCGTGCACAAAAATCAGAAATTGACAAACAGGTGGAGGAGTTGCTGCAGATGAGTTTTATTCAGCCAAGTCATAGTCCTTTCGCTTCGCCCGTGATACTTGTTAAAAAGAAGGACGGCACGGCTCGAATGTGCATCGATTACCGACAATTAAACTCATTGACAGTGAAGGACAAATTTCCTATCCCTGTCATCGATGACTTGCTTGATGAATTGTTTGGTGCTCGATTTTTCTCCAAGCTGGACCTACGGCAAGGGTACCATCATATTAGAGTTCTTGAGCCAGACATATACAAGACCACTTTTCAGACTCACCATGGACACTTCGAGTTCGTGGTAATGCCGTTCGGTTTAACTAATGCTCCGGCCACATTCCAAGCCGCTATGAATGATATTTTCAATCCTTACTTTGAGGAGATCGGTACTAGTTTTCTTCAATGATATATTAGTCTACAGCCCGACTTATGAAGATCATCTTAAACATCTCAAGGAGGCGTTCATTGTGATGTGACAACACAAGTTTTATGCGAAGTTATCAAAGTGCTCTTTCGCTCAATCCGAGCGTGAGTATTTGGGACACATAATCTCTCACGAGGGTGTATCAACCGATCCTTCTAAGGTGACAGCGATGCTTGAATAGCCAACTCCCGTTACATTGAAGCAATTACGAGGGTTTTTGGGGTTGACCGGGTATTATAGAAAGTTCGTGAATGGTTATGGGTCCATTGCTAAAACCTTAACTGAGCTGCTTATAAAGGATGCATTCAAATGTAGTGATAGAGCACAAGAAGCCTTTGACGAGCTCAAGTCCGCTATGTGTAAGGCACCGGTACTAGCAATGCCGAATTTTACGGAAGACATCATTTTGGAGACCGATGCAAGTGGGACTTGATGTGGGGCTGTTCTTTCTCAAAATGGGAGGCCGATTGCTTATTTGAGTCAAGCCTTTAGCCCTAAACATCAAGCTATGTCCACCTACGAAAAAGAGTACTTGGCGATTCTCCTTGCGGTTGAGAAGTGGCGGCATTACTTGGATGGACATTGATTCATCATATGAACAGACCATAAGAGTCTTAAGTATCTTTTGGAGAAAAAGATAGCCACAAGAATACAAAATAAAGGATTAATGAAGTTCCTTGGGTTGGACTATGCAATTGAGTACCGAAAGGGTAAGGAAAATGTGGCTGCCGACGCACTTTCCAGGAGGTTTGAGGACTTTGAGCCGGGTTCTTGTGGGGCTATATCCATTGTTTTACCTTTTTGGATGGATGAAGTCTAAAAATCCTATGATGGGGACGCATTTGCACAAGAAGCAGTGGCTGCAGCCGTGGCTCAAACCGGGCTCCCGAACAACAGAACACCGGAAGTGCGGGTGCAGAATGGTGTTGTTTGCATGCAGAACAAGATTTATATCGGTTCTTCGACTGATTTGAGGGTTCAGACCCTGAAGGCATCCCATGATTCAGCTTGGGGTGGTCACTCAGGGGTTGATGGCACTTATCAACGAGTTAAATCATATTTTAGTTGGCCCTGAATGAAGAAATCTGTTTCTGAATTCGTGAAGTCTTGCGAGGTGTGTCAACAAACAAAATTGGGGGATCATTGATATCAAGGACTCTTGCAGCCACTTCCTATTCCGGAGGGTTCTTGGATCAACATTAGTATGGACTTTATTGAAGGGCTTCCCAAGTCCGATGGTCGGGAAGTAATTTGGGTCGTGGTGGACCGATTCACGAAATATAGCCATTTTATCGCTTTGATTCGACCTATTACAGCTGAAAGGTTGGCTAAGAGCTTCTTAGACAACATATATAAATTGCACGGATCGCCTCAAACGATTGTTTCAGATAGGGACAAGATCTTCTCGAGTAACTTTTGGCGAGAATTGTTCAGATTATTGGGCACAACTTTAGCACTCAGTTCATCACACCATCCTCAATTGGATGGTCAAACGGAGAGAGTGAATCAGTGTGTCGAGCAATATCTCCAAAGTATGGTATTTGCACGGCCTTGAGAATGGAATCAGTGGTTGTCGTTGGCAGAGTACTGGTTCAACACACACTTCCATGTTTCCTTAGGCACAACTCCTTTTCACGCATTGTATGGCTACACTCCTCCGACCTCGATGTTGCTGCAGCCTCGAGGTGGTTCTAATTCTGCGGCTGCAGATTTAGTGCAGCAGAGGATCGAGTTGACGCAGCTTCTCAAAGACAATTTACAACTAGCTCGTGCCCGTATGAAGTTTTATGCTGACAAGAAGAGAGTAGACAAGGTTTTCGAAGTTGGTGACATGGTCTACTTAAAACTATAGCCGTATAGGCAATCGTCATTGGCAATTCGGAGGAACGTCAAGCTAAGTGCACGATATTTTGGTCCATACCGAATCAAGTGGAAGATCGGCAATGTAGCTTATGAACTTGATTTACCATCGCATTCATATATTCACCCCGTGTTTCATGTTTCGTTACTTAAAAAACAGGTCGCAAGAGGTGAGAAGAGCTCAAAAGCACCACCCGAAACCGGTTCAGATGGAAGATTGCGGTTGGGACCAATTCCAGCAAAGAAATCTGGGTTGATTGCAACAGGAACGGGTTCTTCACAACAGATTTTGGTGAAGTGGTTAAACTAAGACAAGGACATCCTCACAGAGAAGAATCCGACGTTCTTGAAGAGCCAATTTTCGAGTTTTTCTCCTTGAGGACAAGGAGTCTCTCAAGGGGAGGGGACTGTTATAATTCCATAAAATTCATTAGTCCATTGATATTTCGATGTAATAGACGTAGGAGGTTAAGAATTGTATTGTGGCGTTTTGAATTTGTAATCGGGCGCCAAAATCAGTTGCTGCTGCCACTAACAGGTCCGGTACCTGCATTTTGGCACCAGTTCTGGTTTTCTGCTTGGTTATTGCTTCCTTGTGATTCAATGTACTAAGATCTATTGCAAATAGATCTAAAGCTTGTATTCTTGTTATCCAATGAATAAAAATCTGAATCCCTTTAGGGTTTTCCTCTTATTTCTCATCTCCTTCTCTATTTTCTCATCCCTTTCACTTCTCTCTCTCATCTTACCTCTTTCCTTCACAAATTAGCTATCAATTTAGGGTTGGTAG
Organism: Simmondsia chinensis; assembly: GCA_018398585.1. NCBI lineage: Eukaryota > Viridiplantae > Streptophyta > Magnoliopsida > Caryophyllales > Simmondsiaceae > Simmondsia > Simmondsia chinensis. The sequence continues at coordinate 27,593,860 of JAGTTD010000002.1, read as the reverse complement.
TTAACAGTTACCCACATGGTCCAACTCAGTGTGTCAAACGCACTAACTTAACACTTTTGGATCTCCATCGACATGACCTAGACAAGCCATCTAAAGCGTCTGGTTATAGTCTTAACATACAAGTGGTCCAGACTTGTCTTCGACTACGAGTCTTTTAAACAACAATCCATATCATTTATTCAAAGTCTATCTGTGGTTTAGTCTCATAAACCATTTAGAACAAACATGTAAATTGCAGTCTAAGGACTACACCCATCTCATGGATGCCTCCCAAAAGAAAATCGCATGCAGTATAAATGCTCAAATACACAAATTTAACTAGGAAACGACTGGAAATTCAATTTTATTTATTAATTAAAATAATATATCTAGAATAAATTTGAATTTCAGGACACTATTCCTAACATCTTCATCAACCAACGCAATACTCAAGCCAATACCCTCTTATTTATATTTTTCAAGGTCCCTTGAGAGCAGCCCACTCTCATTTCTTTTTTCCCCATAGTACTTGAATAGGGGTCCTCCATCTCCCTTGTTGGTTCGCTCGCGCTTTCTTTGACTACACTCAAGGATGTCGAATGGACCTGGTTCTCCATTCCCAAAGAAGCACCGGGCTTGATATCATTAAAGGCATCATCATTGTCTTTCGAACGTAAAACCCTGTCAGCTACCGAGGCTTCTCCTTTATCACAGCCTGATGTGCCGTATGGGGGATCCGCCACTGCCTTACCAACTTTCTCATTCACTTAAATGTTTTAGAGGCCCACATTTTTTATACACGCTTCAAATTACTACCTCGAGCATGGATAGTTACCTTTCCTGTAGGGCTCCCAATAGTTCATTGGAGCTCGAGCCTGTAATTCCAGCCAATCACCTCAAGTAGCTATAATCTTGGAGCTTCGGTTGTTAAGGCAACTATAACTAATACGATGTGCTTTCCACTCCTCTAAAATTATGGGTTTTGGGAATGGTTTCACTTGTTGAGTGCAAGTACTTTTATTCCAAAACCACATTGTTCCAACTCACTCGGGTTGGGGCTGTAAAAACCAATGAAATGTCTGAACCCATATAACTCTATTTACGGCTAAAATCACAACGCTCTAAAGGATTCCTTATGTGAGTTGATGTGAAAGTATCAAAGATTAAACATTTAAAAACCCAATACATCAGCATATGTAGCTAGTACGCACTGGTATTACGTTGAAACTTACTAAAAGTAAAAAATTGAGCCCTTTTTATTTTTTATCTTTTCCTTTATGCTTGAACACTTGCCAAGATTCTTACTTGATACACACAAGGAATCGCATCATATAATTTAACCCCTTCTTGTATCTTTAGATCATTCTAATGAATCATTATGTTAGGTTTCATTGTCATAATAGCGCCAACAACATCGCCTCAACAATCCAACTTTGCACCTTCGAAGTGTCAATTCCATTCAAAAGTTCCCAGAGTTACATTCATTGAAGGTGACGATCCAAATGGCTCGTTTTGTGTGTGTGTCCATGTATTTTTTATTTTTTTTTAAGTCAAAAAAGAAAAAAGGAAAATGAAAAGAAAATAAAAAAGATAGCAACCTTCAACTTTCATTATTTGTAAGCTCTCACCTTTCTTGATGTTTTAGAGAGAATCAAGTTGATTTTAGAAAGACCCGTACGAGATCCACTTTCATGCACTTTCATTAGTCAATTATACGTGGCCCCTTTCGAACTTGTATTGTCATGCTTCTTGCAAAAGCAACGTAATAATCAATTAAGAGCTTTAGAAAATATTGCATATAGAAAACGTGCATTAATTTAAATGATAATGCCGTAGTTATGTTTTTGACACTTACTATGCTCTAGAAAATTCCCGCTAAAGTTAAAAAGAAAAATACCATAAGATTGTAGTGAGATCAATTACGTTATTGGTGTAAAGTGTTGGCTAGTTAAGCAGAAACACATGTAGAGGTTAAAGGTTGCAGAGATGAGGATGTTGTAGTATATGTGTGGAAATACAATGAAGGATATGATTAGAAATGATGTTAGAAAAGAAAAATTGTGCATCGCCCCAATTGATGACAGGTTGAGGGAGCAACGTTTGTTATGGTTTGCGCATGTTAAGGGGAGATTGATCACTTTCGCCTTCAGGAGATATAAACAACTCCATATTACTCATGGAGAGAGACGGAGAGGTATTCCAAACAAGAGTTGGATAGAGATAATTAGACATGACCTCACCCATCTAAACCATAATTAGAAGATGATCTTCAATAGAGCAGAGTAGTGGGTTAGAACAAGTGTAGCTAACATAACTGTTTAAAAAAGCAAGCGTATAGCGCCCCTAGGCTTACACGGTTGCTGTTTTTGTGTCATGTTTTTGCTTGTTTGCTTATTGCTCACGCGTGTGTTATTGCTCTACTATTGCTTTATTGCTGGCTTGGTGCTTTGCTTCTTGCTACTTTCTCACTTTATCGTTGCCTTATTGGTTTGCCTGTTTCCTTGTTTTAACGCTTCTTAGGATTGGGGGCCTTCGGACACAACTACCCTTTAGTGCTCTATAAAAGGAGTAAGGTTGCGTACATCTCCCACCCTACGACCATGCATTTGTGGGAGCCCTTATGGCACAGAGGTTGTTATTCTTATTGTATTTTAAGTGAAAATAATTTTTTTTACACTAGGGAGAATAAAATTTTTATCACTTAATTTAGGGTAAAAATATATAAGAAGAGGATCAAATTTGCAAAAGGAAAAAGTAGGGATATGCATGTGTGTATATGTGTCTTATATAATAATGCAAGTCAATCTCTTGATTTAATTTAAGGCTAAGAGTTCGGATGAGAACCGCAAGCGCACGGGTTGTCTGTTCATTAGGTCAGGCATGGGCGTGGGCTTGGGCGTGGGCGTGGGCGTGGGCCTGGGCCTGGGCATTTTTTTAACAACAGATATTTTTAACTAAAGATTAAATAATCCCCTCTTCCGAAGGGCTTCCTTTTTCTGCCCAAGCCTGATTCACCCCATCTTCTTCCAACATCATGATTGGATTTAATACATCTAGCTACTTAATGAATAAAGGTACCCTTTCCTAACAATCACATCTATTCCTAAAAATGGCCTACTTAGGTTAAGACACCAATTAATGTCAAGAAACAAACAATGCAAAAACATAAACTGATGAGTAAAGGACCAAGAATGGTTTCATACTCTAAAATTCCTCTCCACATAAATGTCCATTGAGCTTTAAGCTTTGATAGTGCACGAAGATACCTCATACTTTGTGCTTAAATTATGCTAACATTGAAAGTAGAGACTGTTGAGATTTGAACTCGAGAACTTCTGGTCAACACGGCTCCAATACTATGACAATAAACAAACTATCCCAAAAGTTTAAGCTAATAGATGAAGGTTCAAGAATGGTTTTGCACTCTTACCTGTTATTCTCTGCAACATTCTCAATACTGCTCACTCAACTCTAACCTCTTCAAAACACGGTAAATCTTTGGCAGAGGTTCTCTTGGTATGGAACACTGGCATTTAATGAATTCACATTCGGGGTTGGATCACATTAATCTTGGAGGACGACCGGCGATGTTATTGTGTGCACTCAATTAGCGGCAAAATCATCTCTGGACATGGTTCCTTTTCATGATGTGCGTCAACTCGTATATACAATCTTTCTTTATCCTTTGGTTGCTGCCTTTGATCCATAGTTTGTGTTGTTTTTTATTTTTCTAACCATCTAAAATACGATATTTAATCAATCATGACAAAATACCTTCCTCTTTCTAGTATCTCTAAGATCGCGCTCTTGAGCAGCAAAAAAATAAAAAAGGTGGTCATATTAGCTATTGTTCTATTTAGAGCAATTCAGTATTGATTATGTACTTCATTAGAACAAAGATTCATAAAAACAAAAATGCAGAAGCTTCTTATAATGAAAAGTTGCTTCAGATTATAGAATTAGGAGTGGAAACGTAATGCATTACATGAGTTATGGACTATTTGATATTTATGTTAAAATGGAATCAACAAAAGAAATTGGGGAAATAGAATCAACAAAAGAAATTGGGGATACTCTTCAAAATAAATATGCAAGCGACAACACCATCACTAGAAAATACACCATTAGTAAATGGTTAACGTCAGTGGCAGATCCAGAAATAATACTTTCTGGGGCACATTATGATAAATACAGGATCAGACATAACTACAAGCGACTGAAGCAACCATTTGGGGCTTGAATTTTAGGGACCCCAAATTATTGAGGTTGTCATTTTTAAAGCATCAACTTTTAGTATTAATAAATTTTATGACCAAAATTATTTTATTTTATTGTATATTAAAGGCCCCTTTAGAGATTTTTACTTAAAGCCCTAAAAATGTCAAGACGATCCTAAACAAATAAATATAATGGAGTAGCTTAAATTTAAATATTTTATTATTTGGTGCTCTACAATAGAATTTGATTAATTTTCACAATCTAAATCATAAAATTTTAAACTTTAGAATATAAAATTTTTAAAATCCGCAGTACCCATCATATATAATGAAATATTTAAACCTGATGGTACCTAAATGATAAAATCACTAATTTTAATATAAAAACACAATACCCCACCCCTAGACCACAATTTTTACTTGAAACGCATACCATTTCTTTCAAATGTGCAAACAAAACCCAAAACCTATAAGACACAAAAAATACAATAAGTTGAGAAGAAACCCAAATGCAAGAGAAAGATGGTGGTTGAGTCCTGTGTTTTAGGGTTGGGGGCCCGTGATTATTCAGGCTTTGGAGAGGGCACTAACATTTTGTGCTGATTTTTGAAGGGGTAGTAACATTTATTTATTGAGCTCCTTTAATGTACTAAGATATTTGGGCTGTAAGGCACGGGGGCCCCATTTCCCCAGTGCAACTATACTGTATCCGCCCCTATTTGACAATATTGTTGGCCACTTAAACAAAACTTTACATGTCATCTTGGAGTACGTCCATCTAATGGAACGTTTTAGAAATCAATCACATGCATAATTGAAATGTAAAATATAATCAAACAATAAATAAATAAAATAATTTCTTTTATTTAATTTTTAAAACTAACTAATTGAATTTTCTAGGACATCAATTCCAACACAAATAGTGTGATACAACTTATATTTTTCTTGATGTGTTTCACACATTCCCAACCAATTAAATGATGCACTTAGTATTTGAGAGCATTGATGAAGTGGAAAGTTGGTCAGGGTGCCTTCAGATTCACGCTTGTAGCCTTAATTGTTGAGCATGATAATGTGTTATGATTCTAAGTCTTTTGAGTTGTAATAAGGCGTGTTGTGCTTTGTATTTTTGAATTAGTCTTTTGGCGCCAAATTAGGAAGTTAGTTGTTTCAATTGGGCTCAGCCGGTCAGCTTTGGCAGCTGATTGTGTGAGTTGGTTAAGCTAGTGAGTCCAAGTCCAACGTATTTTGATTCTTATTAGTAGCTTGTCTTGTGTAATTGGAAGTCATTCAATGAAAATTCAACCAATCTCTTTTGAGATATTCCTTTCTCGCCTCTAATTCTCTCTCTATTTTCTCATCTCTTTCACTTCTTTCTCATCCCATACTCTCTTTTATCCTAGGTTAAGATCAAGATTTAATCTTGATCTTAATAATTGGTATCAGAGCCTCGTTTGGCTTCCAAATCAAACATGATTTGATATCAAATATCCTTTGATTGTATCGTTTTACTTAAGAATTCAATTCTGAATTCTGAGGACAATTGCTTGCGGTTTACCTGAAAATTGATATAAAAATTGTAAAAAAATTACCAAAAAAATAGTGATAACGAATGGATTCGAATGAAATCGCATTGATTGGTGGAGTTACCACTAGATTAGCAACTGCTAAGGCAGCTGCCAAGTCTACTTACGCTAAGGTGGTTAGTAGCAGTGATGCAGCAGGACAAGATGTGGTCACGAATGCTCAATTGGACCTTCATATGAAGGCATTGGTTGCTCAAATCAGGCAATCAAATACAGAAGCATTACTTCAAATTAATCAGCAACTCAATGATAAGGTTGATCAGTGAGCTCAGCAGATTGAGGAAAAGATCTCTGATCGAGTTGTTTCTCAATCACAGGAATTGGAAAAAAGGTTTAACAGGCGGTTTGATCAGCAAATGCAGCAACTCGAAGTGAAATTAGCTAAGTTACGAGAATAATTTTGAAGGCCAAATTCTCCTACTGTTTCGGATCCATTGTTACCTGCTAGCGGGTTACAAGTTAATCGGCCGGTGAGGTCTCCTGAAGAATTGAATCAGCAAATACATAGTGAGGCTGTCAGCCATTAAGATCACACTCTAGTGGTTAATGCTAGTGTCGAAGCTAGTGCTCAAAATCGAGTTCATGAAGTTGGGATAACTGATAGGCATGGTCGTAGTGAGCATGTGCAGTCACAACCTTCAAACTGGAATGCAAGACCAGATGTTCGAGCTCCTAAAACTAATGACACTCATAGAATGGTGGGATTGAATGTGGAGCAATTTGATAGACCGCCTGATCATTGGAATCAGCAACGTTCAGGCAGTAATGAGGTGTCATCCAATAGAAAAAACAGTGGTTAGAGACAGCCTAGGGTGCATATTGATCCCTTCGATTGAAAGCAACCTCATTCATAGTTGAGGAGGTGTGATCGTTATTTCCATTTCTACCATATCGAGGAAACAAAAAAGGTGCAAATTGCTGCTGTATACCTTCTTGGTGATCATGAAGTGTGGTTTTATAGCTTGTTAAAAAGCAATCCTTCCCTCACGTGAGCTGAATTTGTGAAAGAATTGTGTGACCGATATGGCGATGAAGATTATAGTGACATTGTGGATAAATTCAACAACGTGATACAGGAGACATCTATGAGACAGTATATGACAGGGTTTGAAAACCTTCGAGCTAGCAGGATAACAAAAATTCCTCATGCCTCAGATTCGTATTATGTTTCTAGCTTTATAAGTGGATTAAAGCCCAAGGTGAAGAACTTAGTTAAAGCGGTTGGACCTACAACTTTGTCTATGGCTTATGCTAAAGCCAATCTTTTTTAGGCAACTGTCTTAGCTTCAAGTGATGTCTCCAGACCTCATGGTGGAAACTTCAAGCCACAAAAAGGATCTGTCAAGTCCAGGACCAGCAGATCAAATGGCAAGCAACCTCAAAGGTTGTGTTACAAGTACAATCAACCTTACCAATTTGGCCACAAGTGTAATCCAAAGTTCCTTATGTCTGCTGAAGGGGTCAGTGCTGGTGAGCTCTCAGAAGGTGAGGAGATTGAGGCCGATGGAGATGACCCAGATCAGGACATTGAGCAGGACCTTGTTGATGATGAAGTTGCAATTTCAATGAAGGCTTTGACTGGTACTGGGACTCATAACACCATCCGAATTAAAGGAAAGGCAGGAAAGAGGTCTATCATCATTCTTATTGATAGTGGGAGCACCCACAGTTTTGTTGATCCAAAAGTGGTCAAGAAAGTGGGTCATGTGGTGATTAAAACAAATCCTTTGGCTGTTACAGTGGCCGATGGGAATTCGGTAATGACTCAGAACAAATGCCAAGGATTCCATTGGTATATGCAAGATCGCAAGTTCAGTTATGATTTTAGAATACTTCCATTGGGAGGGTGTGATATGGTGCTTGTGGTCGACTGGATGAGATCTTACAGCCCTATATTGTTTGATTTCGCTAAACTCACAGTTTCCTTTGAGATACAAGGTTCTAAAGTCACCTTGCAAGGGATGGTAGAGCAAGCTCACTTGCAAGTGATGAAAGGGAGGAAGTTGGAAAAAGGATTCAAGAAATGTGCTTTTCAATGGGTAGGTCAGCTGTTTGCTATAGCACCTACTGAGATTATGAGGATTACCGAGCCTAAAGTGCAAGCAGTGATTGAGGACTTTGAGGATCTGTTCGAGGTGCCCAAGTCTTTACCTCTAAATAGGAGTTTAGATCATGTTATTCCTCTCAAATTTGACGTAGAACCAGTGAGGCTGAGGCCATACAAATATTCTCATCAAAGGACAAAAATTGAGAAGCAAATGGATGATTTTCTTAAGACTAACTTCAAAAGGTAAAGTCACGGCCCCTTTGCCTCTCCGGTTATTCTAGTCAAGAAGAAAGATGGCATGGCTCGAATGTGTATTGATTATAGACAGCTCAACTCCATGACGGTAAAGGATAAGTTTCCTATACCAGTTATAGATGATTTACTTGATGAGTTACATGGAGCTCAAGGTTTTTCTAAGCTTGATCTACGGCAAGGTTATCACCGAATTAGGGTGGTGGAGCAAGAAGTGTATAAGACGGCATTCAGAACACATCATGGACACTTTGAGTTTGTAGTTATGCCATTTGGCTTGACAAACGCACCAGTAACTTTCCAAGCTCTTATGAATGATGTCTTCAAACAATTTTTAGGAAATTTGTGTTGGTGTTCTTCGATGACACCCTTATTTACAGTGCATCCTTTGGAGAGCATTTGAAGCATTTGAGGGAAGTGTTCTTGGTCATACGTGAGCACACGTTGTATACTAAATTGGCCAAATGTTCCTTTGCTCAACCTCATTTAGAATACCTTAGCCATGTGATATCTTTGGAGGGAGTCTCTACTGATCCCACAAAGGTCCAAGCCATGAAAGAATGGCCTGTTCCAGTAACATTGAAACAATTGAGAGGATTTTTGGGCCTAACTGGATATTACCGCAAGTTTGTAGCCAATTATGGAGCTGTAGCCAAGCCCCTCACAGACTTATTGAAGAAAGATGCCTTCAAGTGGTCGGATGGAGCTCAAGTGGCTTTTGATGCTCTTAAAGCTACAATGTGCAAAGCACCTGTGTTAGCCATGCCAGATTTCACTTCAAGCTTCATATTGGAGACTGATGCTTATGGGAATGGTGTTGTCGCAGTATTGTCACATGGAGGAAGGCCTATAGCTTATCTCAGCCAAGCATTGAGTGCTCAACATCAAGCACTTTCCACATATGAGAAAGAGTATCTCGCTATTTTGCTTGCTGTGGAAAAATGGAGACACTACTTGGATGGACATCATTTCATCATCAAGACTGATCATCAAAGTCTTAAGCATCTTTTAGAGCAAAAAATTGTCACAAGAATTTAGAGAAAAGGGCCAATGAAGATGTTGGTCTTGATTATGACATTGAGTACAAGAAGGGAAAGGAAAATATTGCAGTTGATGCTTTGTTGCGCAGGTTGGAAGACTGCAAGCTTGGCTCTTGTGGGGCAATTTCAGTGATCTTACCTGCTTGGACAGAAGAAGGGCATCAGTCCTATGAGAATGACCCTTTTGCACAAGAATGTATAGCAGCTTTCAGTGTTGGCAAGGCGAATAGTTTGGCTTCTGGTGCAGATGTTTCTGTGACCCGGGGTATTATCAGACTATAGGGAAAGCTGTATATTAGCACTTCTACTGATCTTAGACATTAGGTTATTAGTGCTTCTCATGATTCAGCATGGGGAGGTCACTCAGGTATGGAAGGAACGTATCAAAGGCTGAAAGCTAATTTCAGTTGGCCAGGAATGAAGAAAGCACTGACTGAATTTGTGCAAAGTTGTGCGATATGTCAACAAGCTAAGCTTGGTGATCATAATATCAAGGACTTCTCCAGCCCTTACCTGTTCCAGATGGGATATGGCAGAGCACAAGCATGGATTTCATTGAGGGATTGCCTAAATCCGAGGGAAGAGAAGTGATCTGGGTAGTAGTTGATCGGTTCATCAAATTTAGTCACTTCATTGCTTTAGCTCGACCTGTGACTACTGAGAAATTGGCTCATGCGTTCCTTGATAACATCTATAAGCTCCATGGGTTGCCTCAGTCCATAGTCTTTGACAGGGACAAGCTCTTTACAAGTCACTTTTGGAAGGAAGTGTTTGGTCTCTTGGGAACGACCTTGGCACTTAGCTCATCATATCATCCTCAAACTGATGGTCAAACTGAGAGGGTCAATCAATGTATTGAGCAATATCTTAGAAGCATGGTGTTTAGCCATCCCAAGGTGTGGGGTAGGTGGCTATCTTTGGTTGAGTTTTGGTATAACACACATTTCTATGCTTCTTTAGGTACTACTCCTTTTAAAGCATTGTATGGGTATGATCCACCAACTCCCTTGATGTTGCAAGGAGTTGTTTCACATGTGGTTGAGTTCACTGAGTTGGTGCAGCAAAGGAGGCATCTTATGCAGCTTTTGAAGGATAATCTTCTACAATCACAAGCTCGAATGAAATTATATGCAGATCGCAAGAGAGTAGATAGAACTTTTAAGGTGGGCGACATGGTGTACTTGAAATTGCAGCCTTATAGGCAGTCCACAGCAGCTGTGAGGAAGAATGTTAAGCTTTGTGCATGGTTCTTTTGACCTTACAAAGTTTTGGAGAAAATTGGCAAAGTGGCGTACAAGCTGGAGCTCCCACCCGATTCTTGTATTCACCCTATCTTTCATGTTTCACTTTTTAAAAAATAGGTTAAACAAGGCCAAAGTTCTTCTCCAGTCCCTCAGGAGGTTGGTTCTAGTGGATCTTTGCTCATGCAGCCTACAGCTGTTGTGGAAGTCAGGCTGAAGCGTGCAGACAGTTCCAACAAACAGGAGGTTCGAGTGTGCTGGTGCAATTTTGATGAATCTTTCACCACTTAGGAGGAGAAACGATTTTTGTTGAGCCAATTTCTTTCTTTTCATTCTTGAGGGCAAGAACGTTTTAAGGGAAGGGGATTGTTATGTTTCTAAGTCTTTTAAGTTGTAATAAGGAGTGTTGTGCTTTGTATTTTTGAATTAGTCTTTTGGCGCCAAATCGGGAAGTTAGTTGTTTCGGTTGGGCTTAGCCGGTCAGCTTTGGCGGCTGATTGTGCGAGTCGATTAAGCTAGTGAGTCCAAGTCCAATGTATTTTGATTCTTTTAAGTAGCTTGTCTTGTGTAATTGGATGTCATTCAAGGAAAATTCAACCAATCTCTTTTGAGATATTTCTTTCTCTCATCTAATTCTCTCTCTATTTTCTAATCTCTTTCATTTCTTTCTCATCCCATGCTCTCTTTTATCCTAGGTTAAGATCAAGATTTAATCTCGATCTTAACATAATGATAGTGGATTTGGTTCTCCAGACCAAGATGAAGGGTTAAACAATAATGATCCAAACCAATGTGTAAGGGAAATGTAATATATATATATATATATATATATGCTGACCACGTCTGGACACTTGTAAAGGTTCCATAAGGTATTAAGTCCATTCAGTTTGATTTGAATGGGTCTACAAGAATAGGGAGAGAGAGAGAGAGAGGGGAGTGGATGGGAAGGTCAACACACGAAATGCTAGAATAATGATAACGTACCTTAATGAAAGGAGTTGTCTATGACCAGGTCTTCGGCCCAGTGATTGTGCTTAAATCTATAAGAAATCTCTTATCCATTGTATCTTATTATGATGAGATATAAAAAATGGAAATCCAGAGGGCATTTTCTAAATGGCCATCTTGAGAAAGGTATCTATATGATACAATCAGACATGTTTGTTGCTAAGAATCAGGAGCATATGGTATGCAAACTGAATCATTGAGTATAAGATTCAATGAAGCTATCAAATTTTATCGATTTGAACAAATGGCGAACGAATCATAAGTGTGCAAGTGACATCACTAGAAAGTAGCTAATTTCTATATATGTTCTATACATAGATGGCATTCTACTCATTGATAATTGTGCATAACTATTATTATTGTTTGCTAAGATTTGGTTGTGCAGTTATTTCAAAATGAAAGACCTAGGATAAACCAACTATATTCCTAGGTTTAGCCTTCAGCGAGACTATAAGAAAGGATGTTGATTTATCATATGTTGCTTCTTTTAAAATGAATTCTGGACATTAGACGATGAAATTGTGTTTTACCTTAGAGTTGAAGCCATTAAATGGTGATGTGTAAAGCAGTTTTGTGTTGCTTAGTTCACTATAGATGTCGACTACTTGATGGCCACGAAGTTGTATACTAGTGGACTCAAATCGTTACTTATTGATCAAAAACTTTTAAGCGAAAGAATGACAAAGTGAGAAATCAATATTGAAGTTGCAATAGTAAATGAGTTAATAGATCCCAACTGATAGTAATGCAATGCAAGGCTAATTAGATTTAGGACAAATGGCAGATTGTTGGAAGCATTGTCCTAAAAATCCAATTATTTAGTTTAAAATCTTAATTATATAAAATAATTTTATATGCTAATGTTTGATAATATTTTACAAGCCAAACATACATGTGATTATATTATAAAATATTGCATAAGATGGATGTAGTCCAAGACAACATGACAAAGTTTAATTTAAGTTGTCAATGAGAGTGAGCCACAGCTAGACTTATATTTTATCAGCGCATTTTATAGTTGGTGATAAGTTTGGACAACTTGCCTATTAAGGGTATAATATGGTGCTTTAGATGACCTGTCTTGGTCATTTGGATAAGGATCCAAAAGTTTCATATTGGTATTTTTCATTAAGATTGGAATATTAAGCTAGAATCCTACGAATATTTATTTCTTAACTATAAAAAATAAACAATTCATTCTGTTGAAGATAATGGCTCTAAATCATTTGTACATTGGGTGATAGCAATAAATGTAGCGAGAACAAAACATTCACTGCGGAATTTAAAGTTTTTAAGAGATACAGATATTCCTTTAAGTGGATTTGCATGCGTTGAAAAACTCAGAATATTTGGCCAAAGTATTCTAAGTAAATGTAATTGAAATTGATATGAGAAATAATATTTGGTTTCATATAATTTTTTGAAGAAGGGTAACTCGAGAACTTAAGAAAAATATATGGGAAATATAATGATGATAGGTTTCAATTATAATTTGTCATGTGTGTCTAATAGAGGGGTCGATCCTTAATATAATACTAACTTGGGAATTATTGAATAATTATATTCAAATTTGGAGTGCGGTAATATTCATTTAGTGGAATTAAATATTATTAAATGGTAATCAATGTTATGAAGTGTCGTTAATTAGATTTGACCCATTTGAAGTTAAATTTAAATTGTCCCCAAGGTCCCTACACAAGCCTATAGGTATAAATTAGATGAAAAATAATAAAAATGACTCAATAGGATGAATTATTTATATAAGAGATGAATGAATTAATTTTTTTTGGCAAATATGTAATTAATTCAATGAATTTATGCATGTGAAAATTTAAACCAAAACATGAAAATAACATAAACGACCACTACAATTCGCACTAAGCATACAGAGCCAATAAGGGCACGATGAGTGGCGAAAGGGCAAAGCGTGCCTCCTGTAACGTTTCACTCGACCTACGACACACCTATGTGACGTTTTGCACCCCCTACAAGGGACGAATAGGCACGTGGTATGTGTCAAGCGTTTATTACGTGGGGTCAATTGCACCTGCAGCGCGACTCAACCAATGTTTGCGCGACACGTGGCATCTTGACTTCGTAAATGAGAAGCATGCGTGTTTTGTTGCACCCAAACACTTTTATAAATAGCGGTTTTAGAAATTAAGTTTAGCATTCCAAATTTTCTAAATAATTTGTTTTTTGAGAAACTAGGAAGGAAAATTTCTCTTTGAAATTTTTTGTAAGTAAACATTTTTTTGAAGACCACACTCCAGTGGTTAAGAGGTCATTGAGGAGAAAGTCTCGTGGTCTCTGTGATTCCTCCCAAGCGACTTATGCGGTCTACATTAAAGGTGTTCTTTATTCTTTTTTTTGAAGCTTTCCTTTAACAATTTCATTTGTATTTGTGCTTTAATTTCTTGTTGAGTATGCTTTGATATTCTGTAATGTTAAGAATATATTCGCTTAGAGGTCCTTAGGTTCATAATTAAAAATTTTAAATTTGTTCCACTATGTTATACTGTTGTAAATTCAAGAGAACATTTTTAAATATTTCTAACGCAAATGTAACCGCAAAGACATTCTTGTCCTAAAAATGATGTTCTTTAGCCGGGATAGCTTAGTATAATTAATTATTGATCTTTCCTATCTCCCAAATTTGGAAATACCCAACACACAAAAAACGAGGTTGCTATAATATAAATATGATGTCTAGTGCCTCTGTGTACAAATCATTTTCCTTCAGAAAAATGAATACAAAGTGCATTGGCTTCATCAAAACTAATTAAGATGATGATGTGATAAAAGAAGACATGACGCGATAGTAGAAAAGCTCAAGCAGCTATGGACAAGATAATGAGGCATATGACATGATGCTGGAAAGATAATGCAACCCATATGGCAATTTACGATAAACGTAATGCCCTTCGTGGTCCCTTCTCTAAAATATGTTGCCATTTATAACTCTTTTAAAATATATTGCTCTCTCTCTCTCTCTCTCACACACACACACACATTTGCACATGCACGAAAATACATATATGTATGAACACACACCAGCGCGCATAGACATGCCCCCACGTACGTACACGCATGCCCATGTGTGCTCACACAGCAGTATTAATGCATGCACATCCTCACTCACATAGACGCTCACGTGAGCACACACACACACGATCAAGACACATGAGGTTACAAATAGTGAATACAGATGTGTGTTTATATATATATATATATATATATATATATGCATATTTATGGGCACAATTCTTATGAGAAAGTGAATGGGTGAGAAGGATGGATCTTAGCTCACTATTATAATGGACGGATAAGATTGACCCCTTTTTTATGGGGAAAAAAAATATTTCTCCCCTCCCCCTCCCCCTCCCTATGTTCTCTCTCTCACCCCAGCCACCCGCCGCCACTGCTGACCTCCGCCATCAGCCACTACCGCCCCGTCTTTTCCTCTCTCTTCTAATACCCCTTTCTCCTCCATAAACCCTTCACCTTTGGCACCCGCCGCGGCCACCTGTCCGTCTCCTCTCTTTCCCCCAATATCCCTTCAACCCCGCATCCCGCCATCGCATGGTGGGTGTCGGAGGTGAAGGGTTGCAGGGGGGAGAGAGGGGTATTAGAAGAGAGAGGCAAAGGAGGGGCAGTCATGGGCGGCGGTGGCCAGTGTGGCGACGGGTGGTGGGATGAGAGAGAAAGGAAGGAACAATTTAGGGGAGGGTGGGAAATTTTTTTTTTTCTCATAAAAAAGGATTAATCTTAACTGTCCATTACAATGGACAGCCAAGATTCGCCCCTCTCACACTCTCATAAGAATTGTGCCCATATATGTGTGTGTGTGTGTGTGTGTGTGTATGTATATGCATGTAATTATGTATGTATATATTTGAAATGGTGATGACAATGCTCCTCATCCTCGTTTCAGAGGGAAGCCTAAGGCCTGAACACGAACGTAAGAGAGAAAGGCTCTACCTGGAACAGAATCCCACGTAGAAATACTGGAACAGTTAGACCCAGATTCTCCAGCTAGGCTACTAGTCTATTAGCTTCCCTCTATTCAATGTGACTTGGCCACATTGGTGGCTCAATAAACTAATGATTCCAATAATAGTGATGATGCTTGCATGAATCGAATATGAACTGGTCATTGCTTTGATAACCACCACATTGTCACCCTCGAAAGTAATTTGGTGAGAACTTAAATGCTTTGCATAGAGCAGGGCATCTTTGGCCGCTAATGCCTTGGCCACAATAATGTGAGCATTATCTAATTCTCTCGATCCAACTAAGAGCATCTTCTCGTTGTGGCCATTAATAATGAAACCAGCATTAGAAGGATCCCCTTGCTTTGAGCCATCAAAAATTGCCTTAATCTAACCCACCGAAA
The DNA here is from genome assembly GCA_018398585.1 of Simmondsia chinensis. Lineage (NCBI taxonomy): Eukaryota > Viridiplantae > Streptophyta > Magnoliopsida > Caryophyllales > Simmondsiaceae > Simmondsia > Simmondsia chinensis. The sequence continues at coordinate 27,578,094 of JAGTTD010000002.1, read as the reverse complement.
GAGATTCCAAGATATCCAATTATTTCTTCCAGACCAACAATGACAAGTGGTCTCCACTTTCGGATTCGCTTCATCATCCATCTTATTATGAGGGGACCATTCTAGGTGCACATGCATGGTGAGAATGATCGATTTCCAGGGATTAGACTAATCACCTCGGCATACCGAAGTGTTTCCATCATTATAGATTGCCAAGAAAACAAGTCAAGCATACAAGCGCATCATAACTCTTATTACTTCTCAACTCTTTTCATCTATAAAGCTTGCTAAAAATTTGAGTTCAGCCAGGAAAATACTTTAGCTAGTAACACAAGAAATAGACTAGATTGTCATTGAGCATGGCAATTGAGAAAAACATGACAAGAAGATAGTATGCATACATGTGTGATTTTTATCTACCCTTAACGTAATTCAAGAAATAAAAGTTTCAAAGTACATTATCTTCTATCTTTCTAACAATCCCCCACATTCCTTAGAAACAATATCTCGTCAGTGGCTCACCCTAATGGGGTAAGACTGCATACATCCTACCCCTTCGACCCCGTGTAAGCGAGGGACCTTGTTGCACTGGGAATGTTGTTGTTGTTGTTGTTGTTGCTGTTTTTCTAAAGATCCCCCACAAAAAGATACATGTCAAAGAAAGAAAATGAATAGGACAAAGGGAACTTAGTATTTCAATGTTGATGTCTTATGACTTGAATTGAAACCTAGTGCATACTAGGTTTAGGACCAACTCCTCGTCAGGTGACTTTTTTTCATGAGACTTAAAAGTAGTTGTATAGTTCAACCTGTACACAAGATAAGCTCAAGCATCTCGAGGACTTCCATGATTTGGAATATTAATAAGCCATGCACAAATCTTGAATCCTACAGGTGCTTTAGAAATCAAGTCTAACAACTTTCAAAGAAGTGGTGTCGCTCCACCTACAAAGGTGGATCCCATCAAGTGTGTGTCACCTCACACTACCAATAATGGATTTGGGTCCATTTGCAGCTAAGCTCATCCCTAGTAGTTTGGTAACATGGTGAAATCCATCATGTGTGAGTTTGCGCACACCAAGAAATGTATGGCTACAAATGCATTCCACCACTTCTAACATCATACGAAAGGTCTAACAATATTCAAATAAAGTGAATTATCAAACTAAAACCATGACTTACTCATTGAACCGATATAAAAGCATGTTAGGATACATAATTTTTAATTCATACAATAGAATTAAGTTTTATTCTGCTCAATGTTTCTAAAACCATTTTACGAAAAAGGCCTGCGCTACTAAATTAAACTATGACTTGCTCATTGAAACTATATAAATGCAGGTTGGGATACGTCATAAGTAATACCGACAATCAAATAGTCGCATCCCCCCTTCAATGTTTTGAAAACAATTTAACGAAAAAGGAATTTTGTCAATGGATTTGTGATGTCCTTTTTAAAGCTCACATAGTATAGTCATATCACTTTGCTTTCCAAAAGATCTTGTACGATCTTACGCCTAAGATGAATAGAACTTCGTCTGTCATTGTACAACTTGTTTTTTCTTAAACCAATAGCTGCTTGACTATCACAATACTGATAGAGTTGACTACCCGAATAATGGAATGTTTGGCAGCAAACTTACCTTCAACTTCATAACCTATCAACTCAAGAGAAATAAACACAAATTTGATGGAAGACATGGCAATACAAGACTGCTCAGGTGATTTCAAGGATGTAGCACCTCTAGCTAGTTTAAACAAATAATTACAAGTAGAAGTGATTTCATCATTTTTAGCAACATCACAATATCCTCCCTATATGGTGGGCAATCCCATGGAATGAAGTCCCTAATTAAGTGTTTCTTTTAGATATTAAAGAAATCTTTTAAGTACTTTCCGATGATCTAATTGGCTAATAAGTGTATCTACTTAGTCAAATTCACCATATATGTTGCATCAAGTCTAGTGTAGTTGACTAAGAAAATGACACTTGCAACAATCTAAGCATATTCAGAGTGGCACATTAGAACGCCTTGATTCTTAGCAGATATATATTGGATCATAAGGTGTTCTGACAAGATTTACATTTAACATGATGTATTTTCTAAGTGTCTTTTCAAAGTACTGAGAGTTATTAAGGCTAATTCCGGCCATAATTCTCATAATCTATAGTCTTAAAATTGCATTTGTCACTTTCAAATTTTTCATTAAAAATTTGAAACTGAGACAATTTTGTCTCCAAGACATTGTTTAGGTTTCTACAAAAACTTAATATGTTGGTAACATACAGATAAATAATAACACATCTATTGGAATAAGGCAGATAAGCATAGGAGCTTCCATCATTTGCATCGAAGTATTTGTAGTGAAGGCAATTTTAAACCAAATAGAGAATAATGACTTTGCATACTTTCAAATTTTTTTTTTTTTTTTTTTTCCCAAGAACTACATAACCTTTGGATTGTTCCATATAAATATCTTCATCTAAGTCACCATTCAAAAATGAAGCTTCCACATCATTTGATTTAAAATTAAATCACGAATAGATGCAAGGGCAATTAAGGATCTAATAGTGACTATTTTAGAAATGGGCGAATAGGTGTCAGAACAATCAACCCCCTTTTAAGGTGTGACCTTTAGCCACTTATCTTGCCTTACACTGATCTATATGGTACCATCTATTAGCAACAGTGTCCTAAAATCCAGATTTATTCAGGATATATTATTTTAATTAATAAATAAAATTAAAGTCCCAGTCGTTTCCTAGTTAAATTTGTGTATTTGAGCATTTATACTGCATGTGATTTTCTTTTGGGAAACATCCATGAGATGGATGTAGTCCTCATACTACAATTTACATGTTTGTTCTAAGTGGTTTATGAGACTAAGCCACAGATAGACTTGGAACAAATGATATGGATTGTTGTTTGAAAGACTCGTAGTCGAAGACAAGTCTGGACCACTTGTATGTTAAGACTATAACGTGACACTTTAGATGGCTTGTTTTGGTCATGTGGATGGAGATCCAAAAGTGTTAGGTTAGTGTGTTTGACACACTGAGTTGGACCATGTGGGTTACTTATTTCCAGACTACTATCGAAGATGAGTGCTTCACGTTGTACTGTTTGAACGACTACTCTAAATCCTGAGGATATTCTTGGCTTGTGCATGGAGCGTTAGTTACTTTGGTGTACTATAAGTAAGGTCTAAAACGAATGACTGAAATCCCAGGTACACTGGGTAGCGGCGTGAAGTGTGAAAGGGATCAGGTATTCAATAGGGAATCTACAGTCTCTTATGAGATACAGATGTCCCCTTAGTTAATTCACAAATATTTGAATAGTTCAGAAACTTTGGCCAAGGTATTCCAAGTGTTTGACATTTGGAATTTATAATGTGAATACGTTTAAGTATAAATGAATTATTCAGTGAAGGGCGAATCGGTGACTAATGGAGAAGCTATGAGAAGGATAATGGTAGTGGTTATATTTATCCTTTGTCATGGACATCTAGTGGAGAGGTTGTTGTCTTCAATACAGTATATTAGGGAGATATCGAATAAATAATTTAAGTCTGGTGTGCAGTGAGATTTATTTAGTGGAATTAAGTCTCATTGAATGGTAATTAAATTAATATCATGAGATGATTTAATTTAACCCATTTGGAGCTAGATTTAAATTGTCCCTGAGGTCCCTCCGCAAGCCTCTGTATTTTATTGCCATTGGAAATGTATTAAGGAATTCATGAGATGAATTATTTATCCATAAGATGGGTAAATTAATTTTTCCAAACATTATTCATGAGATGAAGAAAAATTAAAAATTATAAAATAAACTAATTTTTGAAGAATTAAAATTCATTGGATGAATTTTACATGTGGGAAACAAAGTAAAATAAAAAACAAAATTGCGTTGATAAATAGTGGCGATCCGTGCGTTCCGGATCCGACGAACTAGGTGAGTGCCCTGCTACCCCCGTGCACGGGCTCGGACCAATTGGAAGCCACCACGTGTCACGGAGTTTAAATTTAAAAAAAAGACTCATTTTGGCTTGTTGAAACGCAGCGTTTTGGTTGCTTCTTTAAATGAAACGTAGCGTTTTGATTTTAACTGGGCTGTTCCCACATCGAAAAATTAGATTTTTTTCGCTCCGGTATATTCTTATAAATAGAGGGGCTTATTCCGAGGTTTGGCAATTGAAGTCAAAGAAATATTTTCTTAGGGTTTTTGAAATTGTTTCGGAGACCCAGTTTAATATTTTCGGATACCACCCTCTGGGCAGTTCGAGGTCATTGCGTCAGGGTCTCGGTTTTGAAGAATATCACTGTCTTTCTAGTTTTCTTTATTATTGGAGCAATTCCAAGTATGTTCTTTCTTTATTCTTTTTCGCATTTCTATTTATTTATAGTATTTGTTATTATACCTGTTTAAGTTTATGTATTGTTATGAATGTATTAGAGTAAAAGGCTTGTAGATCTAAATTAAGAATTTAGATCTGTCGATTTAAATTTTGAATTTAAGTCAGCAGATTTAAAATTAAGAATTATAAATCGACCCTAGGTTTAGAGTTATGAATTCTAAACCCGTTCCACTGCGTTATCTTTAGGGAGAATTTTTGAAATTCATCCCAACAACCGGTATTAGGGCAAAGGGTTTATAGTGATAAACCTATTCCCGGGAACTCTCGCATGTGAGGTGTCACGAAGCTTGAATCTCCGACCGGGGGCTTAGATAGAGAGAAGAGTCTCATACTCTAAGTGCTCTAATAGGTGCCTATTGTTGTGACCCTCATTGAGAACTGTGAACCCAATGGTCAGCATCATAGTTTATTTTTCAACAAAATTTTTATGTTTTTCCAACACCATCAACCTCTAACTTCTTTTCAAATACCCACTTAAAACCAATCAATTTGAATCCTCTTGTAAAATCTACCAATTCTTATATGTGCTTGTTAAGCATTGATTATGGTTCACTATATTCGGCCTCTTTTCAAAAGGTGGAATCAATATATTTTTATGGCCTCATCATAAGTTTTTGGATTTTCTTCTTACATATAGAGATACAATTTCTTTCTTTATCATATTATGTTCATTTAAGAAAGACTTACCAAATTGGGTATGAAACTAGTCGATTTATAACTCTCTTACTTCTAATTTCCGGTGCATCTGCAGGATTGAAATATATGTAATCAGGAATGGAAGGCATGGAACAAAATGACAACCCAACGAGTTAAGAAAGAACTTAATTTCCTAGTAAATATTTGAAAAAATGATTAAGTATCTCTTGATTCCTTAATATTACCACAAGCATGTGATTTAGCGTGTTTGATAAAAAAAAAATGGTATGCAATACTATGATAGGCATATCAAGAAAAGATGGAATCAATTTTCTTCAGTCCTATTTTCTTCCAAAGTTAGGTAATCCTACCTTGACCAAACATCCCCCACACTTTCAGGCATCTTAAGTGTGCTGTATATGGGCTTTCCACACTAGGGTCATGTCCAAACATTTATAAGGTACTCTGTTTAGTACATGACAAGTAAATAAAATGGCATCCCCCCATATGATAACAATCCGAAACTAATGACCATTTGATTAAGGACTACAAGGGAAATTTTGTTCATATATTATCTCGCTTTCTTTGCAAAATTTCTTCATGGTTGTTGGGTCATATTCATCTCTCCATCAAACCTATTGCTCTGTATTTCCTTCCCAGTTGATTTTCTACCTCACCTTTGTATTATAAAATTTTTATATTGCTTCATCTTTAGACCTTGTGAGGTATACTATGGTATAGAGGAATTATCTAAAATGGTTGTGGAGTATTTCTTCCATTTTTATTCATACGGTTCTTGAAATGTCCTCAGCCACTATGAAATAGTTCAAAGAAATTAAGTTAATATCTCAACTAATATAAATCCTTTTTTAGCATGTTCAGCTTCTTTTGCACGCTGTACATTTAGTAGAACCAGTGATATTACAAAATTGGGATTCAGATTTATTTCGCTTAGCTATTTAATAGAGTCGACATTTACTTTCCTTAAGTAAGCATATGTCGTAGGTCAAGAGACTGAATGAAGTAGGTAGAAGAAGTACTAGGATCATTTATTTTCATTTGATCAGCATCTATGATAAATAGAACCTTATTATAATAATTTGTACCCACAAATTCCCCAGTTCTAGTCAACACATGTCTATCAAAGGAAGAAGCAAATATTAACACAGCTTTAATTGAAAGGATAGTGGAGAAAAAAATTTAAATGTGTTACAGGCACATGCCACACATTTGTTAAAGTAAGCATTTCAACAAAATGATTTTTATGAAAATATTCTCTTTTTGAGGATTAGTAGGGCTAATGTGTGACCCATAGACAATGTCGTCTTCATTCACCTTTTGTTAAGCCACAAACTTGATTCAATCACACATATGTGTATGGCAATGTTGATGTCCACTCTCCATTCGATCATGCCATTCATGAAGTTTATCTTTGAGACGATGGCTTCGATGTTTTTCTCCATGAGTTAGGCTCAGTTCTTGGTGTTTTGGGTTTTGTTCTTTTTGTACTTTAATCCTTTGTTTTGTGTCTTAGTTTTCAACAAAGATACCTTTCTTCATGAACTTTTTGTTTGACTTCCAAAATTTTTCCATCTAGCTTGAAGTTGGAAATATGCTTCTTACTCTTATTTTTGAACTTGTTAGAAAACGAATTTCCTTCCACAGCATTAACTTTAGAGAAATCATAGCATAAGACCTTCCTGTCCATGTGTTTACTATATTTGTTTGTAATGTAGTGTGATGTGGTCGCCATAAATACAAATAAAGAAACATGCAAAATACACTCACTGTGAATAGGGAGTGAGCCAAATTTTGGAATGTACCTCTTTGACCTTAACCACTCATCGTTTTCGAAGAAAAGACTGTGATATGTTTGTGTATCTAACTTCGGTTATATTGTGAGTTTTGCTTATGCTTCAATTGAGAAGACTTGTTTAAATATTTGTTTTTTTGTTTTTGTATATTTATTAATAGAAAATTAAAGAGATATGGGTCTAACTCAAGTGAAAGTTACAGCTACGGAGTAGGGCTCATAGACACCTTTCGACGTACGCTTAAAAGTCAAGAACTGCGGTGGAGACAACCCCAAGGGCTCAGCAATCCACTTATAAGCACGAGTCAATTAGGTTTTTAAACTTGGCACCCTCGACTTATAATAACACGAATGCATTTAGGCTTGACAAGATTAAGATGGAGCAAACCGTATCTAGGTCACTAGAATAGAACCAATGCAATTAAGGTCATGCCTTGATCATCAATTCCAAAACAATGGCGCGGACCTAAGTTCATATAATGTATTAAGCAGTGACAGTAGTGTTAATGCCAATACAATGAAGGTTAAACCTTGGCCATCAAAATCTTTGCTAAGGCCTCAATTCTTAACTTGTCAAATTTGGTAGAAGATTAAAACATAGAGCTCATACCCGAAGCTTGAAGCATTATAATACTAAAGAAGTAAGTGCATTAAGTTCTATGCTATGCTAGAATAAGCTGAGTCACGCTACTCGTAGGAAAAAGTACAACTATACTATAAAGAGAAAACTCGTAGAAGTTTTGTATAAGTATGTCTGCTCTTTGGATTATAATAGAGTCACTTATTTATAAAAAACCTAAATAACGGCTACCCCCTATTTTCGTGGCATTTTCTTCCCAAGTCAAGCCACCAAGCTTCATTAGAGCGTGAATGATCAATGAAGGTGTCCTTGACTTGGTGCTTGAGCGTATTCCTTGAAGGTCATGTACTCATTTTCAGGTGAAGTCTCTTCTAAATGCCCCACGTTGTCTTGGATAAATCTTGGTGCCCACGTATTAGAGATTATGCTCCCAGTAACTATTTCAAACTTCAAAATCACCTTTCTTGCATTCTTCTTGGCAGCCCGTTGAGCTTAGGCTCCCTTGACCCTTTAACCATCTCGAATCACGAGTGGCTGACTATCCTTGTAAAGGTGATAAGCTTCTCAAGATGTTGGACTTGAGACACCATCATTTCAATACTTAAAGGTCTAATTCTCCTTGAGGAAGACCTCATGTGATAAGCACGTGGAACTTTGCACAAAATGGCGCCGTCCCAGCTCCCTCGAAATTAGTGTACAAACACCGTATGGTTGTTTTCTTCCTAAATCATCAAATGACGCACATGTTCTAGTAGAGTTAAATCTTTTTTCTTATGTGTGAGTTGGTTATGCTAATCTCCCAAAGATGGAGAAAGATTTTTTATTAGAACATAGGTTTTAGTATTTTTTCCAAATATAGACCTTTCCACTTGCGGAGTGGTCAGAATGTTTCCAAATTCTTGCACTTGATCAGTTACCTGTTTATCATCCATGATCGTAAATTTTGTCTAGGGGTGGGTACAATATAGTAGCACTGAGGGCATGGGCCCCCAGTGCCTTACAGTCCATATATCTAAGTATAATTGAAGGAGCCCAATTAATAAATGCTAATAACCCCTCCAATATCCGCACAAAATGTTAGTGTCCCCTCCAAAGTCTTAATAAACACGGGCCCCCTATCCCATCCCACCCCAAAAAACATAGAACTCAACCCCCTCCCCTCACTTTTATGTGTTTCACAAATAAAAAAAAATCTAAATGCTCTCCCTCTCTCTCTTCCAGCCATGAATGTCCAAAGTAAGTCGGCATTGTCTCTCCCTCCTACACCGATTCTCCCTCCCTAACATTGAATGACTTCACTCGCTCTCTCTCTTGCATTTGGATTTCTCCTCAATTTATTGTATTTTTCGTTTCTTATAGTCTTAGGATTTCGTTTACACATTAAAAAGAAAGGGTATGAGTTTTGAGAAAAGTTATGCTTTAGGCCTGGGGTATTGAGTTGTTATATAAAGATTAGGGATTTTATCTTTTAGGTTCCAACAGGTTTAAACATGTCTTTATATACAATTGATACCCTAGGTTTTAAAAATTTTACATTCTAAAGTTTAAAATTTTATCATTTAGATTGTAAAAATTAATCAAATTCGATTGTAGGGCACTAAATAATAAAATATTTAAATTTAAGCTACTCTATTGTATTTATTTGTTTAGGGCCTATCTTGACATTTTCGGGGCTTCAAGCAAAAATCTGAAAAGGGGCTTTTCATATACAATAAAATATAATAATTTTGGTCATAAAATTTATTAATACTAAAAATTGATACTTTAAAAACCATAACCTCAAAATTTAGGGGCCCCTAAAATTTGGGCCTCCGGCGGTTGCTTGGGATGCTTCTGGTTATGTCCAATCCTATATTTGTCATAATATCTGCCTCCAGTGATTATTTTTTCTAGATTTGTCGCAGTTGTCAAAGTATGTTTATAGTCGGTTATGTGTTTGGACAACTTGTCTGATAAGAGTATTATAAGATACTTTGGATTGCTTGTCATGGTCCTATGGATAGGGATCTAAGTGCACTATGTTGCTGTTGTCAATAAGGCTGGAGCACTGATCAAGACCGCTTGAATTATTTGTTTCTTAACTATTATCAGAAATAATTAATTCGGGTTGACGATAACTCTAAATCCAGGAAATAGTCTGAACTCGTGCATGGATTATTTATTGCTTTGATAAGCTAAAAGGATTAGTCAAAGTGCATTAGCTAAAATCTTATGTATGTTGAGTAACAACATGAACTATAGTGCGGACATTTATTTTACATGGAATCTGTAGTCTCTAATGAGATAAAGATGTCTCCTTAGGTGATTCGCAAAATTATGAATATAATCTAAATCTTACGCCAAAGTATTCCATATGTTTGACATTTGAGATTAGTACAGAAATTGTTTCTGTGTAATTGAATTGGTTGAGAAGGGCGAGTCGAGAACTATGAACAGAGATGTAAGAAAAATAACTATAGTAGTTAAGTTAACTTTGGTCACGGATATCTCATATAGGGGTTAATTATTGTAATAAAGTTGTTTGGTAAATTTTAGAGTGAATATATTTAATTTTAGAGTGTAATAAAACATATTTAGTGCAATTAAGTTTTACTAAATGGTAATCAATTGTTATCATGAGATAATAATTAGATTTGACCGATTTAGAGATAGAGTTAGATTGTCTTTGAGATCGCTTCACAAGCCTCAACTTAAGTATTGTTGGAAAATATTTAAAAATGAATTGATGAGATTAAATATTTATTTATGAGATAAATAAATTTTTATGTTAAACAAATATTCGTAAGATGAATATATGATACTGTAAGTTATATAATGTTTTAGATAATAAAAAAAAAAAAAAACCCCCCACGTATGTAAACCCTACCATGGGGGGGGTTTTTTTTTTTATTAATTCACGAAAAAAACAAAAAAGAAAAAGTACTGGATGTTTTTGTACACATAACATGCACGTTATACGGTTGCGGTTTATTTGCTTATTTAAAAACGTATTTTGTCATATAGATTTATGTTCTGGAACTTCGTTTTCTCCCACTATAAAAATCCTAAAATCATTTTAGAATTTTTAAAATTATTATTTAGCATCACTTTTTTTAAAAATTATTTTTGGGATAAAAAAGTTCTGAATGTTTTTAAAAATTAAATATTTCTGGAGCCCACACTCCCGGTGCTAGAAGAGATCATTGGGAAGAAATTCTTGAGGTGTCAAGAAAACTTGTTCCAATTTCAGGTCTTTAGGTCAGAATTAGAATTCAGGCTTCATCTATATTTAATTAAATATTTGATATATAATTTATTTTTCTTTATTTCTTTTATTCTTTATACTATGTTTATATGTATTTTATTCAGTGTTTTCGTTTGTCAAATCATGAATGTATTAGAGTAAGATCGAGATCTAATAAAATAGTTTAATTAGGTCAGGGTTGTAGATTTCAAATTAAGAATTTTAAATTTGTTTCCTGATGTGCCTGATTTAGGGAAACGTTTTTTGAAATATGTTCCCAACAATTAGTATTGGAGCGAACTCTGAATATATTCATGATTCACATTAAAAAGATCAAGTTTGATGAAATAGGCGCATGTAGAATTACAAAAATATGAAATTGGGAATTTCAATAGAGCAAAGAGGTAGCTATAGAGTTTGTTGTTAAAGAGTTTAATAGCAAGATTGAAAGTTCATTAATGTTTTAAATTGTTCAAAATTTTTGAAGAGTCATGATTCAATCAAGGAGCGTAATTAATTCTAAATCAGATCTAATGCGATTAGACATTCAATGTGTTGAACGATTTAGATTATTAATCTAGCGTGATTAGATTTTGAACCAAGGTGAGAAATATTCAATTATTGAGTATTTTTATGATAATCCAAAACAAAGAATATTTAATAGGATTAGATGTTCAATTTTTACAACCTAATCAGATTAAGATCAGATTTCATTATTTATTTATTTATCTATTTAATAAATAAAATGAAAAAATGGGAAAGTTCCCAGTGCCACGCTCCATTTTAATTAAAATTTTTTAGTTTTTATTGTTTAAATAATTTGAATAAATAAATAAATAACTAGAGTAAGATTCTAATAAAGATCTTCTAATTATGTTTTATAAAATTTTTAATTAGTCCAACCTTTTGGCCCTAAATGTTGTCACTGAAATTGTTTGATAACATGACAATTATTAAATTTTAGTTCATATGTTCAATATTATTTAAATGAGTTAAATATTTTGTACGATATGAATAAAGTTATAAAGCCATATAACTTGGTGAAATATTTGATTTCAGCAAGTGGATGAAAATTTTCAAATAGATCGAATATGATTAGATAATTCAATAGTTGAATTATTTGAAAGGATAATTCTTATAATGTATCTAATAAAAATACATTACATATGTTGGATAATTAAAGGAGCTTAATTTGATTAAGGTTTTTTTTTAATTGTTAAATAAAATTTAGAATGAGATTCTAATATTCATTATGAAATAATCAAATTTTAAAAGAAAGTTTTGCCATTTAAAATTTCAAATGAGGCTGAGGTTTAGGTGTTGATTTTTCACGCCTCCATTGCTAGTCTAATAGTACAGTGGGTAGACGTTACTCCCCAAGGAGGGCGTTTATTTACGGAATACAGGGTTACACTTCTTAGGATAGATGGAAGTATGGGGAAATAGATGTGTCCACGTATCTGTGGAATATCTTGTTTACTTGTACTAATATTTAGGTTGTGGTATGCACTTAACTAGGACTGTATTTTAGTCTCCTAGGGAGTATTGTGATAATGTCTTAGAGACCAAGGTAGAAACAGTGAGTTGATTACGTTTAGCAAAACATATCAGTTGAGAGTAGTTCTCATTTTACCGATAATTCCGTATTCCCCGTTAGGAATAGTGTCCTAAAATCTACATTTATTACGTTAATATTATTTTATTAAAGAATTAAATTGAAGTTCTAGTCACTTCCTTGTTAAATTTGTGCAAGCGAGCATTTATACTGCATGTGATTTTCTTATTGGAAATATCCATGAGATGGGTGTAGTCCTCAAACTACAATTTATATATTTGTTCTAAGTGGTTTATGAGACTAACCCACAGATAGACTTGGAACAAATGGTATGGATTGTTGTTTGAAAAACTCGTAGTCGAAGACAAGTTTCGACCACTTGTATGCTAAGACTATAACGTGACACTTTAGATGACTTGTCTTGGTCATGTGGATGGTCATCCAAAAGTGTTACGTTAGTATGTTTTAATAAGATTGGCACATTGAGTTGGACCATGTGGGTTACTTATTTCCAAACTACTATCGGAGATGAGTGATTCACGTTGTACTGTTTGAACGACGACTATAAATCCTGAGGGTATTCTGGATTTGTGCACGGACTGTTAGTTACTTTGGATTACTATAAGTAAGGTCCAAATGCATGACTAAATTCCCACGTACACTAGGTAGCGACGTGAAGTGTGACAAGGATCAAGTATTTTATCGGGAATCTACAGTCTCTTATGAGATAAAGATGTTCGCTTAGTTGATTCGCAAATATTTGAATAGCTCGGAATCTGTGGCCAAAGTATTCCAAGTGTTTTACATTTGGAATTTATACTATGAATATGTTCAAGTATAAATGAATATGTTCAATCTCTCTCTCTCTCTCTACTGCTGACAGCTGCAGGACTTTCTAACGTTCACCGGCTAACCCATCGCCGGCAACCTCGCCGACAGGGAAGGAACACCATCGCTGGCGCGCGAAGTGGAAGGACCCACCCAAGCGCCGGAGAAAGCGACGCTAACCACTGGAACCTACCTCCTATCCCCTCCCTCGAAACCCAGTCCCACAACAACCACCACCACCTACGGTGCCCCACCGAGCCAAAACAGCGACCCGACCTAAGATGACGCCGCCAGCAGTAGACCTGACTCGGCTCCCTCAGCCACCCAACACCCCTACCTCCACTCGCCTCATCCCTCAACCACTCTGAACGCCACCAGCGAGTACCGACCTCTACGATTTTACCTCCTCTCCCTGACCCACTGGGACCCGACCCAAGCCCATCCCCTCGTGAGCGGGCCCATCACCACAACCGCACACCCTGACCACCACTACACCCACCCACCAACACTAAGAGGCCCTCCCCATATCCCCACCACCCCTTCACCCCAATCCCAGGTAACCACCAACCATCGCCACCTAACAACAAAATCGCATACGACCGACCAAGGTAAGCGAAAATCGGTCGGCCCCAGGTTTGATTTCTACTCCTTTCTCCTTCATTTGCTTTCGTTTTGCTGCAAGTCGGGTAGTATTTTGACTATTGTAGGTGTATATAAGTGGCGGGTAGTATTAAATTCTAGTGGGGGTATTACTAGTTGATTTTCCTACTTCGACTACTCACTACTTGAAGTGTGTGGACTCCAATTTGCGATTGTTAAGGTACATATCATAGTGACAGTTGTGTATGAACGGTAATGGAACTCAAAATGTGAGGCCATCTATACAGGAGGTGCGAAGGGGGAGAGAGAAGCCAAAGAGGGAGGGAAACCTGAGAATAGGGGCATTAAATATCGGGACATTGACACAGAAGAACAATGAGGTGGCCCAAATGATGATACAAAGAAGGATCAACATCCTTTGCTTGCAGGAGACTAAATGGACGGGCACGAAGGCAAGGGATGTGCAAGGATATAAACTGTGGTATTCGGGCAAAACCAGAGAGAGGAATGGAGTTGGCATTATCGTCGATAACAGTCTTAGGGATAAAGTAGTCGAAGTGTCAAGGACCGGGGATAGGATCATAGGCATCAAGATGATACTAGATGGGGAGGTATTGAACGTCATCAATGCCTATGCACCACAGACGGGACTACCAGAGAATGAGAAGGCTACATATTGGGAGAATTAGACAAAATGATGCAAACCATACCACAAGCCGAACAAGTGGTGATTGGCGAGGATTTCAATGGGCATGTTGGCGCCACAAAGGATGGATACGCCACACCATGGGGGATTTGGATTTGGAACTAGGAATGCAGAGGGGAAATCCCTACTAGACTTACCTACGAGCTAACAATTGCCAACACCTTCTTCAAAAAGCGTGACGAGCATCTCATCACGTGTCAAAGCGAAGGGGTGAGGACTCAGATTGATTACATACTACTGAGGAAAATGGTACAAAGAGAATGTAGGGATTGCAAGGTCATCAGAGGAGAGGACCTGTCTAAACAACATCGGGTGGTGTGCGTGGATGTAAAGGTCAAGAAGAGGGTTAGAAGAAGCAGGAAATTCGTGCAGAGACATGCCCGATGGAGGGATTCGAAGGGAGAAAAATATAGAGCTTATAAGGAAAGAGTGGATTTAGAGCTCGATTGGGATGGGGAGGGAGTTACAAACCGAATGTGGAACAAAATGGCCCAAAAGATTAGGGGACTGGCACGTGAAGTTCTGGGAGAGTCAAAAGGTGGGCAAGTGTCAACAGAGAGCCTTGGTGGTGGGGTGAGGAAGTCCAACAGAGGATTAAGACGAAACGAGACTTGTTTAAGGAGTGGGAGAGTAGTAGAGAAGATGAAAAGAGATGGCAATATCAGCAAGCTAAGAAGGAAGCAAAGAAAGCAGTCAGTGAGGCAAAATCAAGAGCATATGAGGAGTTTCACAGGAGGCTAGATACCAAGGAGGGAGCCATGGATATATACAGGGTCGCCAGAGCAAGAGAGAGGAGGATGAGGAACTTGGAGCAAGTGAAATGCATAAAAGGTGAAGATGGACAAGTGCTAGTGGAAGGGCGTCTAATTAGAGCTAGGTGGAAAGTCTACTTCCACGATCTATTCAACAACTAGGGAAACACAATGATAGCTCTAGGGGATCTTTAGACACCAGGGGAGGATCAGAACGAATGCTATTGTAAGCAAATTACTCCAGAGGAGATCAAGGAAGCCCTAAAACATATGGGCAAGGGAAGAGCAGTTGGTCCAGATGGGATACCTATTGAGGCATGGAAAGGCCTTGGACAGAGGGGCATTAGCTGGCTAACAAAATTCTTTAACCAAATCCTTATGGGAAACAAGATGCCGGACGAATGGCGGAAGAGCACACTGGTCCCAATCTACAAAAACAAGGGCGACATCCAAAGCTGTGCCAACTATCGGGGGATCAAACTAATGAGTCACACTCTCAAGCTGTGGGAGTGAGTCATAGAAAGGAGACTATGACAACAGATAGAAGTGACCGAAAACCAGTTTGGGTTCATATCGGGGAGATCAACAATGGAAGCCATCCACCTCTTAAGGAGAACGATAGAGCAGTATAGGGAGAGACAAAAGGATCTCCACATGGTCTTCATTGACTTGGAGAAGGTTTATCATAGAGTGCCAAGAGAGGTACTATGGAGGGCGTTGGGTAGGAGAGGCATCCTAATGCCTTATATTCGGGCCATTAGGGACATGTATGAAGAGGCACATACTAATGTACGCAAAGGGGAAGGGGAGACATATACTTTCCCAATTACAGTTGGGGTGCACCAGGGATCAGCCTTGAGTCCCTTTCTATTCATTCTAGTGATGGATGAGCTCACTAGACACATCCAAGGGGAGGTATCCTGGTGTATGCTTTTTACAGGTGACATAGTTCTGGTAGGGGAATCCCGAGCGGACATAAACGAGAAGTTGGAATTGTCGAGAGGTGCTTTAGAATCAAGGGGTTTAAGGATTAGTAGATCTAAGACCGAGTACTTGGAATTCAAATTCGATCATTCCACCACGTCTAGTACAGAGGAGGTCAAGATCGAATCGGAAACCATACCGAGTAAGGAGAGTTTCAAATACCTAGGATCCATGATACATCAGAATGTTAAAGTGGACGAGGATGTCAACAATAGGATTAAAGTAGGCTGGCAGAAGTGGAGGATGGGATCCGAGGTGCCGTGTGATAGAAAGTTCCCGCTAAAGCTAAAGGGAAAATACTATAGGACGGTAGTAAGATCGGCTATGCTATATGGGGCAGAGTGTCGGCCAATGAAACAAAATCAAACACAGAGGATGAAGGTGGCAGAGATGAGGATGCTGCGCTGGATGTTTGGCCACACAAGGAAGGATAGGATTAGGAATGATGTAATACGAGGTAAATTGGGGGTAGCCTTGATAGAAGATAAATTGAGGGAGCACCGCCTAAGATGGTTTGGACATGTTAGCAGGAGACTGACTACAGCCCCAGTCAGCAGGTGTGAACAGCTTCACACATCTATGGGTAGAAGAGGGAGGGGCAGACCAAAGAAGAGTTGGCTGAAGACAATTCGTCACGACCTAACCCACCTAAACCTAAGAGAGGAGATGGCCTCGGATAGGGCACGATGGAGGGCTAGCATAAGGGTAGCGGATGTGGTAGAATAGATTAGTGCGGAGGGCGACTTCTATTTCTAGATTCCTAGACAGTCATAACCCCAAGGGGTGCACTTATAGGTTATTCCCCCCCCCCCCCCCCCCCCCCCCCCCCCCCCCCCCTCAAAATTCATTAGTAATAAATTGATGGTTTTATTTGCAGGCGCTCAAATACTTCAGGTTGGGGGTCCCCGAAAACGGCCACCTTTCCACTCGGAAGGGGTAAGGCTGCGTACATCCACCCCTGCCAGACCCTGTTTTTGGCGGGAGCCGCGAGGCACTGGGACTGTTGTTGTTGTTGTTGTAGCGAATGGCGAGTCAGAAACTATGGAGAAGCTGTGAGAAGGATAATGATACTGAACATGTTTATCCCTTATCATGGACATCTAGGGGAGGGGTTGTTGCCATCAACATAGTCTATTAGGGAGATATCGAATAAATTGTTTAAGACTAGAGTGCATTGAGATTTATTTAGTGGAAATAAGTCTCGTCAAATGGCAATTAAATTATTTCATGAGATTATTAAATTAACCCATTTGGAGCTAGATTTAAATTGTCCCTGAGATCCCTGCGCAAGCCTCTATATTTATTGCTATTAGAAAAATATTAAAGAATTCATGAGATGAATTATTTATCCATGAGATTGGGTAAATTTAATTTTGCCAAACATTATTCATGAGATGAATAAAAAATGAAATTTATAAAATAAAATAATTTTGAAAGTTTAAAATTCATAAGATGAATTTTTACATGTGGGAAACAAAGCAAAACAAAAAAAGAAAAAAAAACAGCCCAGGACGTTATCCCCATGCTCGCGGATGGATCAACCAGCGCACATCTGCTTGACCGTGAACGGACCAATCCGCTGCTACGAATCAGTGTGAATCAGCGTATTTTAAATAAAAGTTATTTGAAATTATTTTTAAAATAAGATTCTAAAATAGATTATACGATAGTCTAAGCTTGTTTTATTTTTAGAATAAGATCCTAAAATAGACAATGAGATAGTCTAAAGCTTGATTAATTTTTAGAATGAGATTCTAAAAATAGACTATGAGATAATCTAAGCACAAAATCGCTACTAATTTTAAATAAAATTATTTTTAATTTAATTTTGGAATTAGATTTTGAAATGTAGATTATGTGATAATCTAAATTAGATGTTGGTATTATTTTAATTAAAATTAATAAGTTAATTTTATTGGTAGATTTTAGAATGAGATTCTATGGCAAGATTATGAGAAAATCGATGTGGTAAAACAATAATATTTTTGAATAAATTAATTAATTAATTAATTTTGGTTAGTTTTAGAATGAGATTCTAAAGGGGATAGATAATCCAGGTTGTAAATGCAAGTTAATTAAAAATCATAGGTTATAAAAGTCAAGTGGGAGCGAGGTTTCAATTGTTGTAACCTCATGGTCTCTATTACCCGTCTAGTAGTGTAGTAGATCGATAGGCCTTCCTGTTGAGGATGTTGGTTTACAGATTACAGGGTTAGACTTCTATTTTGATGAACCGAAGTGCAAAGAAACAATGTGACCACGTTACCGTGGAGTATTACGTGTAATTGTATGGAGGTTTAGGTAATGGTTTACACTTGACTAGCATGATGCTTTAGCCTCCCCGAGGAACTCTGTTGTGTCATGTTAGAGACTTAGGTAAAGTGGTGAGTTAATCATGTTTACTAAGAGTTACAAGAAAACAGGTTAATTGAGAATAATTCTCACCCGAACCAGCTTTGTGCGACCCCGCCGCTGGGGAGTTAGGAGTAGTGTGTTTGGGTCATCATTGTATGTATCATAGTACTGTTTGGTGGATATCTGACTTATTGTGTATGCTAAATTGAAAGAATATATATCACTGCATTATACATGACTCTTGTTAGACACAAATGTTTGCATTTACAATATTTTTGATATAGATATGGCTGGCGAACTTTGCTTGATTTTGAATACATAATGTACTCACTACACAAAATCACTTTGTCGTGAAAAATAAGTTAGACTTACTTATTACTCACAAGGGACCTATTAAAAAGAAAGAAAAGGGAAAGACTGCTATTGTAGCAACCAAATCCATAGGGAAGTCAGCAAAAGAAAAGTGTTTCTTTTATAAGAAAACTAGGCCATTGGAGGAGAAACTACACCAAGTACATAGCTACTCTTCCTGTAAAGACTGCTAAGCCATCTGGTGGAGATATGTTGATATCTAACTTAGTTGAGTCATGCGCAGTTGAGAGTCCACCAGGCTCCAGGTGGGTGGACTTAGGTTCAACTTATTATATCTGTAATATGTTACAAGGGCTCAGGCTTTGCTAAAAGGTACATGATGGGTGTTATACCCGATGGTCAGGGATAGTACAATAATAGTGGTCTTAAGTGTAAGAGATGTTAGCTCAAACTTTAGTGATAGAGTTTTATTTCAAAGGATTGATTATTTAAACCTTCCCTGTACAGGAATTTGATTTCTGTATTTCGGTTAATGGATAATTGCTATTCAGTTGATTTTGATAATGAAAATTTCAATATGACAAATAAATTGTTTATTTACAAGTGTAAATGAATAAATTGTTTATTTATGTTATTTCCTTATCAAAACTTTGGTATTTGTTTAAAAGAATCTAACGCAAGCCCACTTGTTTTATCTCCTAAAAGAAAATAGCACGAAAGTGATAATGCCTACACCTTGCACCAACGTTTAGGTCACACCAATTCAAACAGGAGCCAAAGACTGGTAAAAGGTGGACTGATAGAGGCTTTGAACTTAAGGTCATTACCAGTCCGTAAATCCTGCATAGAAAGAAAGATGACCAAGTCTGTCTTTAAGAGTAAAAGCAACAAGGTTAGTGACTTGCTTGAGCTGGTTCACATAGATGTATGTGGACAACTGCATGTTCATGTAAGAGGTGGGTATGGGTACTTAAACACATTTAGCGATGATTACTCAAGGCATGGATATGTTTACATGATGAGACATAAGTCGGATGTGTTTAGAGAAATTCAAAGAGTAGAAAGTTGAATTTCAAAAGCTATTAGGTAAACAAGTTAAGTCACTTCAATCAGATCGAGGTGGTGAATATTTTTCGAGTGAGTTTTTGATTTCCTAACTGTAAATGAGATAAGATCTTAGCTTTCTGCTCTTGATACACCGTAGCAGAATGGTGTTGTAAATAAATGGAATAAGGACGGTATTTTCTATAGGTTTTTTGATGTAAAAGGTCTTTTATAAATAAAATGCAAAATACTTAGAGAACCATTTTGCAAGTAAGCTACAAAAATAAAAAAAAAATAGTATTAAAGGAAATGACACTAATTCTGAACAGCTGAACACAACTAAAGGTATAGTGAATGCATTAGATGCACCTATTGAAAGAAACAAAAATGTTCCAAGCATACAAGTGCTTAGGTGTGGTGGGAGGTTTGTCAGGACACCTGACAAGTTCATAGCGAGAGCCTTAGTGGTAGACCGTGGCATTAAATCTGATCCTTTTAGCCCCAATGAAGCAATTAAGTCTTCTAGTTTTGTGCAACTGGTTGCTCGAACCATGCGTGTACAAATGACATTAAGAGAAAGTAGTGACTTTCTTAGTGTTATATGTCAATGATATATTACTCATTGAGAATGATGTAGGGGTATCATTAGCTATAAAGATTTGATTGTTAAGAAAGCTCAATATCAAGGACATGGGAGAAGCCAACTCTACTTTTAGGATTAAGCTTCTGCAAGGTCGTAAGAATAGGATGTTGGGTCTCTCTCCAGCCACTTATATTGACAAGATGCTGTCAAGGTATAGCATGGAGTCCCTCTTTTTTTTTTTAAGTAGTGCTCTAAGACACCTCAAGAGGAGCAATTGAGAAATATTTCTTATGCTTTGGCAGTGGGAGCCTCATGTATGCCATGCTGTGCACAAGACCAGATGTTTGCTATGCTGTGGGATAGCAAGCAGGTGTCAGTCTAACTCGTGTCTAATGCACTAGGTGGCAATGAAGCATTTTCTCTAGTACTTAAGAGGGACTAGAGATTATATGCTAATCTTTTAAAGTGACGAGCTGGTTCCAGTTGGCCATACTGATTCAAGACTTCCATTTAGATTAAAATGATAGACGTTTGACGTCTAAGCATGTCTTTACCCTTGGAGTGAGAGCCATTAGTGAGTAGATTGTCAAGCAGTGTTGTGTTGCTGACTTCTCAATAGAGTAATTGAGCTCACTAAGGGTTAGTCTCAGTAGACCTTTTGTTCAAACTTAAAAAGGGTGAGTATGGACTTTGTCATAAATTGGATTTAGGACAAGTGGGAGATTGTTAGGAACAGTGTCCTAAAATCTGTATTTATTATGTTAATATTATTTTATTAAAGAATAAAATTGAAGTTCCAGTCATTTCCTTGTTAAATTTGTGTAAGCAAGCATTTATACTGCGTGTGATTTTCTTTTTGGATACATCCATGAGATGGGTGTAGTCCTAAAACTACAATTTATTTGTTTGTTCTAAGAAGTTTATGAGATTAACCCACATATAAACTTGGAGCAAACTGCATGGATTACTGTTTGAAAGACTTGTAGTCGAAGACAAGTTTGGACCACTTGTACGCTAAGAATATAATATGACACTTTAGACGACTTGTCTTGGTCATATGGATGGTGATCCAAAAGTGTTATGTTAGTGTGTTCAATAAGATTGGCACACTGAGTTGGACCATGTGAGTTACCTATTTCTAGATTACTATCAGAGATGAGTGATTCACGTTGTACTGTTTGAACGACGATTCCAAATCCTATGGGTATTCTGGACTTGTGCATGGGGCATTAGTTACTTTGGTATACTATAAGGTTTAAACGCATGACTGAATTCCCACGTACATTGTGTAACAGCATAAAGTGTGACAATGATTAGATATTCAATAGGGAATCTACAGTCTCTTATGAGATATAGATGTTCCCTTAGTTGATTCACAAATATTTGGATAGTTCATAATCTTTGGCCAAAGTATTCCAAGTGTTTGACATTTGAAATTTATACTATGAATATGTTCAATTATAAATGAATTATTCAGTGAAGGGTGAGTCGGTAACTAATGGAGAAGCTGTGAGAAGGATAATGTAGTGGAGGGGTTGCTGTCAACAATACAGTCTATTAGGGATATATCGAATAAATGGTTTCAGTCTGGAGTGCAATGAGACTTATTTAGTATAATTAAGTCTCATTAAATGGTAATTAAATTATTTCATAAGATGATTAATTTAACCAATTTGGAGCTAAATATAAATTGTCCTTGAGGCCCCGCACAAACCTCTGTATTTATTGCAATTAGAAAAATATTAAAGAATTCGTGAGGTGAATTATTTATCCATGAGATGGGTAAATTTGATTTTATCAAATATTATTAATGAGCTGAATAAAAATTAAAAATTATAAAATAAAATAATTTTGAAAATTTAAAATTAATAAGATAAATTTTTACATGTGGGAATCAAAGCAAAATAAAAAAATAAGAAAAACATAGCCCAGGATGCTATCCGCGTGCTTGCAAATGGACCAACCAGCACGCAATGCCTGTCAGGCATTGGTCTTTCCTGCAGAGATATCCGCGTGACCGTGAGTGGACCAATCCGCGGCCGCCACATGTCACGCGGTATATACTAAAATAACGTGCTTTTTTCTGCTACTATGAAACGCATTGTTTTGATTTGTTTTATTATGAAACGCTGCGTTTTGAATTACAACAGCGAATCCCACCTAAAAAATCGGTTATTTTTTGCTCCAGTAGTCTACTATAAATAGAGGTACCCATTTCATAGGTTTGGCATTTAATTTTAGAATTAAAAAAAAAATGTTTGTGAGAGTATTGACTTTCGAAGACCTAGTAGGTGAAAGAAATTTCTTTTGAAAATTTTCTTTCCTCAAAGTTTAACATTTTGAGGGCCCACCCTCCAGGAAGTTCGAGATCATTGCGTAGAAGATCACTAGGTCTCGATTTTGGTATTCTTTTGAAGATTGTTATTATTATATTTTTTTTTTGGTATTCTTATATCGGAGCAATTCCAGGTATGTTCTTCTTTTCTTCTTCTTTTAGTTTCGCTTTTCTATTTATTTACTGTATTCATTAGTATGCCTGTTTAAGTTTATGTATTGTTATAAATATATTAGAGCAAAAGGCTAGTAGATCTAAATTAAGAATTTAGATCTATAGATTTAAATTATGAATTTAAATTTCTAAATTTAAAATTAGGAATTTTAAATCAATCCAGGTTTAGAATTATGAATTCTAAACCCCTTCCGCTGCATAAACTTTAGGGAGAATTTTTGAAATTCATTCCAACTACTAGTATTAGGGCAAAGGGGTTTATAGAGATAACCCTATTCCCAGGAGCTCTCGCACTTGAGGGTCACGAAATGTGACTCTCCAACCCGGGGCTTAGGTAAAGAGAAGATCTCCTCCTCTAAGTGCTCTAATAGGTGCCTTTTGTTGTGACCATGGTTCAAAACTATGAACCCAATGATCGGCATTAGAGTTTATTTTTCCAACGAAAGTTACTTTTTTCCAGCATACCCCTCCTCAATGGAGTAATGGGTAGATTAGTCAGCTCATCATTGCGCACACACAGAGAATGATTAGGTGGATTACATGCTTTGGTTGTTTGCCAAAATGGTTAAAAGGGTCACAAGGCTCAAAATATCAAGTGGGAGCGAGCTTCTAAGTGAATGCTCATGGCCTTTGTTACTGGTCTTGCAATATAGTAGATGGGCGCAACTCCCCAATGAGATCATTCTATTGCAGAATGCAAGGTTAGATCTCTTATGATAGACTAAAGTGCAGGAAAATCGGGTGCGGCCACGTCAACTTGGAGTACTTCCTGGACTTGTATGGATATTGAGGTAGTGGTGTACGCTTGACTAGAGTCTACATTAGCCTCTCCAAGGAACTCTGTTGTATGGCCTAAGAGGCTAAGGGAAAAGGGGTGTATTAAATGTGTATAGTAAATAATTTACAAGAAAACATATATATTGAGAAATATTCTCACCCTTTTGAAATCTCAATTCGGCCTTAGTGATAGGGAGTTTTGCGGAGTTCGGTTAGGTTACCACAGCATATAAGTAACTGTCGAATTGTGAATTCTGAACTTTGATTGTTTGCTTAAAGTAAAAAAAGTAATTTTGTATGTTATATGACTTGTTTATAGTTTTGATTTCAGGTTGGTTATTATCTTATGCATTGCAATCAATAATGGTGCGTTCTTACTTTTCTATTTTGTTACACTCATAAGATTTAATATATCTTTGTACATGTAGAGCACTAGTAGTTGCTCAGAGTTTTCCAGTTTGTTGCTAGTTTATCTACTAAGTTGACAAGAACGCTACAAACATTAGTCTAGCCTAATGCACTAGTCTGTTGCAACATTCAGACAATTGATTTCGAATGTGCTTTTGTATTAGATACTTAAAAATTCAACTGTAGTAGAAATGATAAGATATTTTAAAGAAGTGTTTGATTAGAGAACTAGTAGCATGGGAACAGCTAATGAGAATGATGATACGGATACGATTGTATTAAGAAAGTTCAATTCAAGAGCGCGTCACATGATGATGGCTTATTTTGTTGAACTTGAATTTTTGATGCAAATATTGATAGCCATCTCTTCGGGATATGATCCTGACTTGTATAGCAAGGTCTTTCAATCAGTTTAGACTGAATACATTGAGCAATTGAGATTACTAGTTGTATGAACAGATGAAAGCACATTTTGAAAAAGGTGTCATGACAACTAAGGGAAGAGTCCACTTAGTGTAAGCATCTATCTCGAGAATTAGGAACCTCAAGAGGGTAAAATAAAACATGAGTCAAAAGGGTTTTGTCTCTTTTATAAGAGCACTACACTTTGAAATGAATTACCTAAGCGCTTAGATACTATTGTTGCCAAGACTTAAAAGCTAACAAGACAAGATATTCAATATCATGTCTCCTAGTTGTGACTAGCAGGTACTTCACTGGTGTCTTGGTGAGTGAGCTTTTAGTAAGGGCATCTGGAGATTGTAATTTAAGTTAAATAATGTAGTTTTGGTTTTGAGTTACTATATTAATGTACCAGTAACTTTATAAATTTGATTTCTATCGACTATTTATTTAAAAATAGCTTTTTGGTTATTTTTCTAAAAAATAGCCTAATAGTTATGTATATAAAGTGTTTACTTAAGGATAAATTACGCATTAGTACCCTGAGTTTTGGTATATTAATTTTTTATTCCACAAATTTTGTAAAATAATTTTTTAGTCCAAAAGGTTACATATATTTAATAAAATAGCCCAAATAACAGTGTGTAACAGTGTAAAATAGGCTCTGCTTTTATTTTTTGACAACATTGTTTGGACAATTTTATTAAATACATGTGACTTTTTGGACTAAGAAATTATTTTATGAAGTTTGTGGACTAACACATTAAGACACCAAACTTCATGGTACTAATATGTAATTTACCCATTGTTTAAAAGGTATATTGGTTAAGTAATTTTAATCAAAACCATGTTCATGGCAGTTTATTTGTGAAATACAAACGAGGCTATGTAACCATATAAAAGAAGAATTTCCTAAAGATCATATAGCTTTTAAGTGGCACTTGATCTTAGGTAACATTAATTTAATATGATTCAAAACTCGTTTGATTTGTCTGATGGGATCGTTAAGTACTAAAATGATAACTGATATGCGAATAATGTTCGAATTAATGGTGAATGAAAAAGTCTTTGACAGTAAAGGCAATAGAGCTACTATGATGCTAAAACTTGTCCACAAGATGTTTATGGCACTACTACATAATTGGACATAAGCAGCGGTTTTTTTGGGCGGTTCTGAAACCATTGCGTCATGTTATTTTATGCAGCAGTTTTGCAATGTTTATAAAACTGTTGCATTACATAATATATATGTGACGGTTTATGCTGCGGTTTATAAACCGTTGCATTAGGCCCCCATTATGCAGCGGTTTTAAAACCGTTGCATAAGCTTAGTCATATGCAACCATTTTACAAAACCGTTGCATAAAGTCTGAAAAAAAAAAAATTTTTCACAAGGCAACCAATAATATTGCGTTTAATATTTTTAGCTAAATTAAATATTAGTATATTTAGATATGGTGTAATAATTTTTTTGTTCATAAACTTTGAGAAACAACTAAATAAAACGACATAATGTGCTTATTTCAGATGACTCGTCAAGATAGATAATAAAAACCATCATAAATGGTATAGCAATTATCATGGGAAATATCAGTTGTACCATATGTAATTTACGATAATACTTATTTTCCATTGTAAACTATGAGTTTCTACATATCATAATAAGTTACAATACAAGGGTTCAAAGCATGGTTGTTAAAATCGTGATTCAACTTGTAGAATTGTACGATTTTACGATTTTCTTACCGATCTAAATCGCTTAAAATATCGTACTCAAGTAGAATCTGCCCAGAATCGCATTAGAATCGGTAAAATGGCGAGTGCAAGGCACGTGACAAATTAAAAAATATTTTTAAAAAAATTAGACTTTTATTTCCCTCCTCCTCCCCGGCATATTGCGCGCCACCCGAACCCGAACTCCTCTCTCTCCCCTCGCTCCCCCTGCTTCTCCTCCTCCTCCTCCCGTGCTTCGACCACGACGTCAATGACGACAATGACAGTACTCTCCTCTCCACCCCCGCTTCGACGGCGACGACTCGTCTCTCCAACTTCGACGACAACCACCGCACTCCGCGACCATCCAACCACTGCAGGAGGCTCATCGGTCCATCTTTCAGTCTCTGGTGCTCTCTGCCTAAGTCCTTTCTCTCATTAAAATGTTAGTTTCAATGTCAAAACTCAAATAATTTAGATTTTAATGTGTTTTTCTAAATTTTTGTATAATATATTAAGCCCTAACTTTCAGGCACTAGGTTGTTGTTATTGTGGTTGTATATTAAGCCCTAATTTTTTATATTAAGCTCATCATTAGTCATTAACAGGTGTTGTTGATTTGCGTCAATGAATTTTTTAATACAGTACACCTATTAAATCTTTTATGTAGTTCCATCAGTGTATTATTGTGATGTCTTTATGGGTTAGTTAGTATATCTTGATGATTTTAACACATTCATGACTCCTAGATGGTGCCTATAAGGTATTTGTTGATTTGCCTCAATGAATTTTTTAGTATAGTACACCTATTAAATCTTTTATATAGTTCCATCAGTATATTATTCTACACTTACACCAAAAAAGCAATTTGCCAATTAATATAGATGGAAAAGACTAATAGGAAATCCCTATTTTTTTCACCCTTGTTTAAAGGGTTATTAATACTAAAGGTCCATATACTTTGCCTACTTTAATAACAATGCTTATTTCAAGTTACATTGTAAAGGTCCAAAGTTGTGGGACGATTAAAAAAGTTACAAAATTTAGGTAAAATCAGATTTTCAGTAATTCATGTTGGAAATTAGAGCTCTAGGTTAATGTTTATGGCCAAACCTGATTTTGAGTAAAATTATGTAGTAAATTGCCTTTTCACTAACTTTCATCATTATTTGAAGTGAAATGAACTGGTTACGGAATTTTCATGTGAACGTTATTATCAACATTTGTGAATGACTTTGGCATCAATCGTACATGTGCATATATCAATTGTCAAAGCAGATCTCGACATATTATGTTTCTTCTTGGTTGGTGACGCAATTGATTTTTATGTTTATATGGTTTAATTGGCATATCTTGATTTCTTAACCTATACAAGTTGATTTCACACCATTAAAACCAATCATACACAATATATGATCGATCATACACAACTAATTATATGAAACACTCCTATACAACTTGATTTCACACCATTAAAACCTATCATACATGATATATGATTGATCATACATAACTAATTACTTTAAATGCACCTATACAAGTTGATTTTACATCACTAAAACCTATCATACGTGGTGTATGATTGATCATATGCCACAAATTACTTAAAACACACCTATACAAGTCGATTTTACACCATTAAATCCTATTGTACACGGTGTATGATTGATCATACACCACTAGTTACTTGAAACACGCATAGACAAGTTGATTTCACACCATTAAACCCAATCATACATGGTGTATAACTAATCATACATCACTAATTACTTGAAACACTCCTATACAAGTTGATTTCACACCATTAAAACCTATAATACACGGTGTTTGAGCGATCATACATTACTAATTACTAGAAACACACCTATACAAGTTGATTTTACACCATTAAAACCTATCATAAATGCTACATGGAGCATGATTGGCCACACACCACCAATTACTTAAAACACACCTATACAAGTTGATTTTACACCATTAAAACCTATCACACATGGAGTATGATTGATCATATACCACTGACTACTTGAAACACACAGATAGAAGTTGATTTTACCCCATTAAAACGTATTATACATGGTGTATGATTAATCATACACCACTAATTACTTGAAATACACCTATACCAGTTGATTTCAAACCATTAAAACCAATCATACACTGTGTATGATTGATCATACACCACTCCTTTCATGAAACATACTTATTCAAGTTGATTTAACACCATTAAAACCTACCATACATGGTGTATGATTGATCATACACCACTAATTACGTCAAACACGCCTATACAAGTTCATTTTATGCCATGAAAACCTACCATACATGGTGTATGATTGATCATATACCACTAACTACTTGAAATACACGTATACAAGTTGATTTTACCCCATTAAAATATATTATACACGGTGTATGATTAATCGTACACCACTAATTACTATAAACACATATATACAAGTTGATTTTACACAACTAAAACCTATAATTAATGGTGCGTGATTGATCATACACCACTAATGACTTGAAACACACCTACACAAGCTGATTTTACGTCATTAAAACCTATCGTAAATAGTGCACGGTGTATGATTGATGGTACATGGTGTATGATTTATCATACACCACCAATTACTTGAAACACACCGATACAAGTTGATTTCACACCATCTAAACCTATCATACACGGTGTATAATTGATCATACGCCACTAATTACTTGAAACACACCTATACAAATTTATTTTACACAATTAAAACCCATCATACATGGCGTGTGATTGATCACATGCCACTAACTACTTGAAACACACCTATACAAGTTTATTTCACACCATTAAAACCTGTCATATGTGGTGTATGACTGATCACATACCACTAACTACTTGAAACACACCTATACAAGTTGATTTCACACAATTAAAACCAATCATACACGGTGTATAATTGATCATACCACACCAATTACTTGGAAAACACCTATAGAAGTTGATTTCACACCATTACAACTATCATACCCCGGTGTATGATTGATCATACACCGCTAGTTACTTGAAACACACCTATATAAGTTGATTTTACACCCTTAAAACCTATCATGCACGGTGTATGATTAATCATGTTCCACTAACTACTTTAAATACACTTATACAAGTAGATTTTACACCATTAAAACCTATTATGCATGGTGTAAGATTGATCATATGCCACTAATTACTTCAAACACACCAATAAAAGTTGATTTCACACACTTAAAACCAATCATACACGGAGTATGATTGATCATACACGGTGTATGATTGATCATACGCCATTGATTACATGAAACACACCTATACAAGTTGATTTAACAACATTAAAACCTGTTATACACGGTGTATGATTGATCATCTGCCACTGATTACTTGAAGCACATCAATACATGTTGATTTCACACTATTAAAACCGATCATGCACTGTGTATGATTGATCGTACACCAATAATTACTTGAAACACACCTATAAAAGTTGATTTCACACTATTAAAACCTATTATACACGGAGTATGACTAATCACAAACCACTAGTTATTTGAAACACACGTATACTAGTTGGTTTCACACCTTTAAAACCAATCATACACGGTATATGATTGATCATATACCACTAACCACATGAAACCCACCAATAAAACTTGATTTTATACCTTTGAAAACTATTATACACGGTTTATGATTGATCATAGACCACTAATTACTTCAAACACACCTATACAAGTTGATTTCACACCATTAAAACCAATCATACACTATGTATGATTGATCGTACACCACTAATTACACGAAACACACCTATAAAAGTCGATTTCACACCATTAAAAGCTATGACACATAGTGTATGATTGATCATACACCACTAACTACTTGAGACACACATATACAAGTTGATTTTATACCATTAAATCCTATCGTACATGGGGTATGATTGGTCATATACCACTAACTACTTGAAACACATTTATAAAAGTTAATTTTACACCATTAAAACCTATTATACACGGTGTATGATTGATCATACACCACTAATTACTTGAAACACAGCTATAAAAGTTAATTTCACACCATTAAAGAGAATCATACACTGTGTATGATTGATTATACACTACCAATTACTTGAAACACACCTATACGAGTTGATTCCACACCATTAACACCTATCATATAGGGTGTATGATTGATCATACACCACTAATTACTTGAAACACACCCATACAAGTTGATTTTACGCCATTAAAACCTTTCATACATGGTGTATGATTGATCATATACCACTAATTACTTGAAACACAAATATACAAGTTGATTTCACACCCTTAAAACCTATTGTACACGGTGTACGGTTGATTATACACCACAAATTACTTAAAACACACCTATACAAGTTGATTTCCAACCATTAAAACCTATTATATACGGTGTACGATTGATCATACACCACTAATTGCGTGAAACACACCCATGCAAGTTGGTTTCACGCCATTAAAACTTATAAAACGCGGTGTATGATTGACCATACACCACTAATTGCTTGAAACATTGCTATAAAAGTTGATTTCACACCATTAAAGACAATCATTCACTGTGTATGATTGATCATACACTACTAATTACTTGAAACACACCTATAAAAGTGTACTTTACTGCATTAAAACTTGAAATTCAAGGTGCATGATTGATCATACACCACAAATTACTTGAAACACACCTATACAAGTTGATTTTACACCATTAAAACCTTTCATACATGGTGTATGATTGATCGTATACCACTAATGACTTAAAACACACTTATACAAGTTGATTTCACACCATTAAAACCTATTGCACAGGGTGTATGGTTGATCATACACCACAAATTACTTAAAACACACCTATACGAGTTGATTTCACACCATTAAAACCTATTATACACAGTGTACGATTGATTATACACCACTAAGTGCGAGAAACACACCTATACGAGTTGGTTTCATACTATTAAAACTTACACCATGCACCATTAATTACTTGAAACAAACTAATATAAGTTGATTTTACACCACTAAAACCTAACACACATGGTGTATGAATGGTCATATACCAGTAGTTACTTGAATCACACGTATACAAGTTGATTTCACACCATTAAAACCTATTATACACGGTCTTGATTGATCGCACACATTTAATTACTTGGAACACACCTATACAAGTTGATTTCACACGATTAAAACCAATCATACACGGTGTATGATTGATCGCAGACTACAAATTACTTGAAACACACCTACACAAGTTGATTTTACTCCATTAAAGCCAATCATACATGGTGTATGATTGATCATACACTACTAATTACTTGAAACATACCTATACAAGTTGATTTTGCACCATTAAAACCTATTATACACTGTGTATGATTGATCATACACCATTAATTACATGAAAAACACCTATATAAGTTGATTACACACCCTTAAAACCAATCATACATGGTGTATGATTGATCATACACCACTAATTACTTGAAACACACCAGCAGAAGTTGATTTCACACCATTAAATCCAATCATACACGGTGTATGATGGATCATAAGCCACTAATTACATCTAACACGCTCATAAAAGTTGATTTCAAACTATTAAAACTGATCGTACACCGCGTATGATTGATCATACACTACTAATTACTTGAAACATACCTATTCTAGTTGATTTTACGCCATTAGAACCTATGATACACGGTGTATGATTGATCATACACCACTAATTACATGAAACACACCTATACAAGTTGATTTCACCCCCATCAAAACCTATCATGCACGGTGTATGATTGATCATACACCACTAATTACTTGAAACACACCTATACAAGTTGATTTCACACCATTAAATTATATCGTTTGTGAATGGTTGACCATATACCACTAACTACTTGAAACACACCTATACATGTTCATTTCACACCGTTAAAACCAATCATACACGGAGTATGATTCATCATACACCACTAACTACTTCTAACACACTCGTATAAGTTGATTTCATACCATTAAAACCAATCATACATGGTGTATGATTGATCATACGCTACTAATTACTTGAAACATACCTATACAAGTTGATTTTACGCTATTAAAACCCATTACAAATGGTGTATAATTGATCATACTCCACAAATTACTTGCAACACTGCTATACAAGTAGATTTTACACCATTAAATCCTATCACATACAGTGTATAATTGATCGTATACCACTAATTACTTGAAACACACTTATACAAGTTGATTTCACGCCACTAAAACCAATTATTCACGGTGTATGATTAATCATACACCACTAATTACTTGAAACACGCCCATACAAGTTGATTTCACACCATTAAAGCCAATTGTACTCGGTGCATGATTGATGATGCGATAATAATTGCTTCAAACAAACCTATACAAGTTGATTTCACACCATTAAAACCAATCATACACGGTGTATGATTGAACGTATACCACTAACTACTTGAAACACACCTATACAAGTTGATTTCACACCATTAAAACCTATTATATACGGTGTATGATTAATCATATACCACTAATTACTTGGAACACACCAATACAAGTTCACTTTACACCATGAAAACCTATCATACACGGTGTATGATTGATCATATACCACTAATTACTTGAAATACACATATACAACTTGATTTAACACCATTAAAACCGATTGTGCTCGGTGTATGATTGATCATATACCACTAACTACTTGAAACACACCTATACAAGTTGATTTTACACAATTAAAACGTATTATACACGGTGTATGATTGATTATACACTACTAACCATCGGAAACACACATATACAAGTAGATTTTACACAATTAAAACCTATTGTACACGGTGTATGATTGATCATACACAACTAATTACTTGAAATTCACACCATACAAGTTGATTTCACACCATTAAATCCAACCATACATTGTGTGTGATTGGTCATACACCACTAATTACATGAGAAACACCTATAGAACTTGATTTCACAGCATCAAAACTTATCATATACGGTGCATGATTGATCATACACCACTAATTACTTGAAGCACACCTATACGAGTCGATTTCACACAATTAAAACCAATTGTACACGGTATACGATTGATCATATGCCGCCAATTACATGAATTGAACCTACGCCAGTTGATTTTACGCCATTAAAACCTATCATACAAACACACCCAAACAAGTTCATTTTACACCATTAAAGCCTATCATGCACGGTGTATGATTGATCATATACCCCTAATTACTTGAAACACACCTATTCAAGTTCATTTCACGCCATAAAAACCTATTAAACACGGCGTATGATTGATCATACACCACTAATTACTTGAAACATACCTATACAAGTTAATTTTCCGCAATTAAAACCTATTATACACGATGTATGATTGATCATACACCACAAATTATTTGAAACACACCCATACAATTTGATTTCACACCATAAAAACTAGTCACACACTATGTTTGATCTATCACACACCACTAATTTCTGGAGATGCACCTATACAAGTTGATTTCACACATGTAAAACCTATCGTACACGGTGTATGATTGATCATATACACTAATTACTTGAAACATACTTATACAAGTTGATTTCACGCCATTAAAACCTATTATACACGGTGTACGATTGATCATACACCACTAATTGCGAGAACACACCTACACAAGTTGGTTTCATACCATTAAAACTTATAATACATGGTGTATGATTGACCATACACCACTAATCACTTGAAACACACCAATACAAGTTGATTTTACACCATTAAAACCAATCATACACAGTGTATGAATGGTCATATACCACTAGTTACTTGAATCACACCTATACAAGTTGATTTCACACCATTGAAACCTGTTATACACGGTGTGTGATTGATCACACACATTTAATTACTTGAAACACACCTACACAAGTTGATTTCACTCCATTAAAACCAATCATACATGGTTTAGGATTGATCATACACCACTTATTACTTGAAACATACTTATACAAGTTGATTTTACACCATCAAAACCTGTTATACACGGTGTATGATTGATTACACACCACCAATTACTTGAAACACACTATACAAGTTGATTTCACACCTTTAAAACAAATCATACATCGCGTATGATCTATAATACTCCGTTAATTTCTTGAAACACAGTTATACAAATTGATGTTACAGCATTAAAACTTAAAATTCACGGTACATGATTGATAATACCCCACTAATTACTTGAAACACACCTATACAAGTTGATTTCACACCAATAAAACCTATCATACACGGTGTATGATTCATCATGTACCACTAATTACTTAAGGCACACTTATACAAGTAGATTTCACACCATTGAAACCTTTTATACGCGGTGTATGATAGATCATACACCACTAATTACTTGAAACACACCTATACAAGTTGATTTTACAACATTAAAACTAATCATACACTGTGTATGATCTGCCATATACCACTAGTTTCTTGAAACACACCTATACAAGTTGATTTCAAACCATTAAAATTAATCATACACGGTGTATGATTGATCATAGACCACTAATTGCTTGAAACACATCTATACAAGTTGATTTCACACCATTTGAACCAATCATACACGGTGTATAATTTATTATACCCCACTAATTACTTGAAACACACGTATCCAAGTTGATTTCACACCATTAAAACCAATCGTACACGGTGTATGATGGATCAAACACCACTAATTACGTGAAACACACCTATACAAGTTGATTTTGCAGCATTAAAACAAATTATACATGGTGTGTGATTGATCATACACCACTATTTTCTTGAAACACACCGATACATGTTGGTTTGACACCATTAAAACCAAACATACACTGTGTATGATTGATCATACACGACTAATTACTTGAAACACACGTATCCAAGTTGATTTCACACCATCAAAACCTATCATACACGGTGTATGATTGATCATTCACCACTATTTATGTGAAACACACCTATACAAGTTGATTTCACACCATTAAAACCTATCGTACATGGTATACGATTCATCATATACAACTAACTAGTTGAAACACCCCTATACAAGTTGATTTAATACCATTAAAACCTATTATACATGGTGTACGATTGATCATACACCACTAGTTACTTGAAATGCACCTATACATGTTGATTTTACACCATTAAAGCCAATCATACAAACACACCTATACAAATTGATTCTACACTATTAAAACCTATCAGACAGGGTGTATAATTGATCATATAACAATAATTACTTGCTACACACCTATACAATCTGATTCCAGACCATTAAAACCAATCATACACAGTGTATGATTGATCATACACCACTAATTACTTGAAACACACCTATAGAAGTTGATTTCACACCATTAAAACCTATTATACATGGTGTACGATTAAACATATACCACTAATTACTTGGAACACACCAATACAAGTTGATTTTGCACCATTGAAACCTGTCATACACGGTTTATGAATGATCATATACCACTAACTACGTGAAACACACCTATACAACTTGATTTAACACCATTAAAACCAATCATGCTCGGTGTATGATTGATCATATACCACTAACTACTTGAAACACACCTATACAAGCAGATTTTACGCAATTGAAACCTATTATACACGGTGTGTGATTGATCATACGCAACTAATTACTTGAAACACACCTATACAAGTTGATTTTACGGCATTAAAACTTAAAATTCACGGTGAATGATTGATCATACACCACTAATTACTTGAAACACACCTATACAAGTTGATTTTACACCAATAAACCGATCATACATGGTGTATGATTCATCATGTACCACTAATTACTTGAGGCACACTTATACAAGTAGATTTCACGCCATTGAAACCTTTTATACACGGTGTATGATAGATCATACACCACAAATTACTTGAAACACACCTATACAAGTAGATTTCACAACATTAAAACCGATCATACACTGTGTATGATCTGTCATACACCACTAATTTCTTGCAACACACCTATACAAGTTGATTTCAAGCCATTAAAACCAATTATACACGGTGTATGATTGATCATAGACCACTAATTACTTAAAACACATCTATACAAGTTGATTTCACTCCATTTGAACCAATCATACACGGTGTATGATTGATCATACCCCACTAATTACTTGAAACACACGTATCGAGCTTGATTTCGCAACATTAAAACCAATCATACACGGTATATGATGGATAAAACGCCACTAATTACGTGAAACACACCTATAGAATTTGATTTTATAGCATTAAAACCAATTATACATAGTGTGTGGTTGATCATACACCACTAATTACTTGAAACACACCGATACATGTTGATTTCACACCATTAAAACCAATCATACACAACTAATTACTTGATTCACACGTACACAAGTTGATTTCACACCATCAAACCCTATCATACACGGTGTATGATTGATCATTCACCACTATTTACGTGAAACACACCTATACAAGTTGATTTTACGCCATTAAAAGCTATCGTACATGGTATATGATTGATCATATACCACTACCTCGTTGAAACACCCCTATGCAAGTTGATTTTACACCATTAAAACCTAATATACACGGTGTGTGATTGATCATATACCACTAATTACTTGAAATGCACCGATACAAGTTGATTTTACACCATTAAAGCCAATCATACAAACACACCTATACAAATTGATTTTACACTACTAAAACCTATCAGACATGGTGTATTATTGATCATATAACACTAATTACTTGTAACACACCTATAAAAGCAGATTTCACACCATTAAAACCAATCATACACGGTGCATGATTGATCATACACCACTAATTACTTGAAACACACCTATACAAGCTTATTTCACAACTTCAGAACCTAACATACATGGTGTATGATTGATCAAACACCACTAATTACT
This sequence comes from Simmondsia chinensis, assembly GCA_018398585.1. Classification (NCBI taxonomy): domain Eukaryota; kingdom Viridiplantae; phylum Streptophyta; class Magnoliopsida; order Caryophyllales; family Simmondsiaceae; genus Simmondsia; species Simmondsia chinensis. The sequence goes on along the minus strand of JAGTTD010000002.1, from coordinate 27,540,864 downwards.
TGAAACACACCTATACAAGTTGATTTCACACCTTCAAAACCTATCATACACGGTGTATGATTGATCATACACCACTAATTACTTGAAACACACCTGTACGAGCTGATTTCACACCATCAAAATCTATCATACACGGTGTATGATTGATCGTACACCACAAACTACTTCGAACACACCAATACAAGTTGATTTCACACCATTAAAACCAATCATACACGGTGCATGGTTGATCATACACCACTAATTACTTCTAACACGCTAATGCAAGTTGATTTCATACCATTAAAACCAATCATACAAGGTGTATAATTGATCATACGCCACTAACTGCTTGAAACACACCTATACAAGTTGATTTTACACTATTAAAACCAGTTATATGTGGTGTATGACTGATCACGTACCACAAACTACTTGAAACACACCCATACAGGTTGATTTCACACAATTAAAACCAATCATACACGGTGTATAATTGATCATACACCACCAATTACTTGGAAAACACCTATAGAAGTCGATTTCACACCATTAAAACTATCATACATGGTGTATGATTGATCATACACCGCTAGTTACTTGAAACACACCTATACAAGTTGATTTTACACCCTTAAAACATATCATACACGGTGTATGATTGATCATATACCACTAACTACTTGAAACACCCTTATACAAGTAGATTTTACACCATTGAAACGTATTATGTACGGTGTAAGATTGATCATATGCCACTAATTACTTGAAACACACCAATAAAAGTTGATTTCACACACTTAAAACCAATCATACACGGTGTATGATTGATCATACACGGTGTATGATTGATCATACACCAGTGATTACATGAAACACACCAATACAAGTTGATTTAACACCATTAAAACCTATTATACACGGTGTGTGATTGATCATACGCCACTGATTACTTGAAACACATCAGTACATGTTGATTTCACGCTATTAAAACCAATCATGCACTGTGTACGATTGATCGTACACCACTTATTACTTGAAACACGCCTATAAAAGTTGATTTCATGCCATTAAAACCTATTATACACGGTGTACGACTGATCATATATGATTGATCATATACCACTAACCACATGAAACACACCAATAAAACTTGATTTTATACCTTTGAAAACTATTATACACGGTTTATGATTGATCATACACCACTAATTACTTCAAACACACCTATACAAGTTGATTTCACACCATTAAAACCAATCATAGACTGTGTATGATTGATCGTACACCACTAATTACATGAAACACACCTATAAAAGTCGATTTCACACCATTAAAACCTATGACACATAGTGTATGATTGATCATACACCACTAACTACTTGAGACACACATATACAAGTTGATTTTTGACCATTAAATCCTATCGTACATGGGGTATGATTGGTCATATACCCTCTAACTGCTTGAAACACACCTATAAAAGTTAATTTTACACCATTAAAACCTACAATACACGGTGTATGATTGATCATACACCACTAATTACTTAAAACTCAGCTATACAAGTTAATTTCACACCAATAAAGAGAATCATACACTGTGTATGATTTATCATACACTACTAATTACTTGAAACACACCTATACGAGTTGATTCCACACCATTAACACCTATCATACCGGGTGTATGATTGATCATACACCACTAATTACTTAAAACACACCTATACAAGTTGATTTTACACCATTAAAACCTTTCATACATGGTGTATGATTGATCATATACCACTAATTACTTGAAACACAAATATACAAGTTGATTTCACACCCTTAGAACCTATTGTACACGGTGTACGGTTGATTATACACCACACATTACTTAAAACACACATATACACGGTGTACGATTGATCATACACCCCTAATTGCGAGAAACACACCTATACGAGTTGGTTTCACGCCATTAAAACTTATAAAACACGGTGTATGATTGACCATACACCACTAATTACTTGAAACACAGCTATACAAGTTGATTTCACACCATTAAAGACAATCATACACAGAAAGACAATCATACACTGTGTATGATTGATCATACACTACTAATTACTTGAAACACACCTACACAAGTTGACTTTACTGCATTAAAACTTAAAATTCACGGTGCATGATTGATCATACTCCACTAATTACTTGAAACACACCTATACAAGTTGATTTTACAACATTAAAACCTTTCATACATGGTGTACGATTGATCGTATACCACTAATTACTTAAAACACACATATACAAGTTGATTTCACACCATTAAAACCTATTGTACACGGTGTACGATTGATCATACACCACTGAGTGCGAGAAACACACGTATACGAGTTGGTTTCACACAATTAAAACTTATACCATACACCATTAATTCCTTGAAACACACTATTACAAGTCGATTTTACACCACTAAAACCTATCACACATGGTGTATGAATGGTCATATACCACAAGTTACTTGAATCACACGTATACAAGTTGGTTTAACACTATTAAAACCTATTATACACGGTCCATGATTGATCGCACACATTTAATTACTTGAAACACACATATACAAGTTGATTTCACACGATTAAAACCAATCATGCACGGTGTATGATTGATCACAGGCTACAAATTACTTGAAACACACCTATACGAGTTGATTTTACTCCATTAAAACCAATCATACATGGTGTATGATTGCTCATACACCACTAATTACTTGAAACATACCTATACGAGTTGATTTTACACCATTAAAACCTATTAAGCACAGTGTATGATGGATCATACACCATTAATTACATGAAACACACCTACACAAGTTGATTACACACCCTTAAAACCAATCATACACCACTAATTACTTGAAACACACCTGTAGAAGTTGATTTCACACCATTAAAACCAATCATACACGGTGTATGATGGATCATAAACCACTAATTACATCTAACACGCTCATACAAGTTGATTTCAAACCATTAAAACAGATCGTACACCGTGTATGATTGATCATACGCCACTAATTACTTGAAACAGACCTATTAAAGCTGATTTTACCCCATTAGAACCTATTATACACGGTGTATGATTGATCATACACAACTAATTACATGAAACACACCTATACAAGTTGATTTCACCCCCATCAAAACCTATCATACACGGTGTATGATTGATCATACACCACCAATTACTTGAAAGACACCTATACAAGTTGATTTCACTCCATTAAAACCCATCGTTTGTGAATGGTTGACCATATACCACTAACCACCTGAAACACACCGATACATTTTCATTTCACACCGTTAAGACCAATCATACAGGGAGTATGATTGATCATACACCACTAACTACTTCTAACACAATCATACAAGTTGATTTCATACCATTAAAACCAATCATACAAGGTGTATGATTGATCATATGCCTCTAATTACTTGAAACATACCTATACAAGTTGATTTTACACTATTAAAACCTATTACACATGGTGTATAATTGATCATACTCCAAAAATTACTTGCAACACCGCTATACAAGTAGATTTTAAGCCATTAAATCCTATCACCTACCGTGTATAATTGATCGTATATCACTAATTACTTGAAACACACTTATACAAGTTGATTTCACGCCACTAAAACCAATTATTAACGGTGTATGATTAATCATACACCTCTAATTACTTGAAACAAGCCCATACAAGTTGATTTCACACCATTAAAACCAATTGTACACGGTGCATGATTGATCATGCACTAATAATTACTTCAAACACACCTATACAAGTCGATTTCACACCATTAAAACCAATCATCCACGGTGTATGATTGAACATATACCACTAACTACTTGAAACACACCTATACAAGTTGATTTCACACCATTAAAACCTATTATACACGGTGTATGATTAATCATATACCACTAATTACTTGGAACACACCAATACAAGTTGATTTTACCCCATGAAAACCTATCATACACGGTGTATGATAGATCATATACTACTAATTACTTGAAATACACCTATACAACTTGATTTAACACCATTAAAACCTATCGTGCTCGGTGTATGATTGATCATATACCACTAACTACTTGAAACACACCTATACAAGTTGATTTTACACCATTAAAACGTTTTATACACGGTATATGATTGATTATATACTACTAACCACCGGAAACACACATTTACAAGTAGATTTTCAACAATTAAAACCTATTATGCACGGTGTATGATTGATCATACACAACTAATTACTTGAAATTCACCAATACAAGTTGATTTCACACCATTAAATCCAACCATACATTGTGAATGATTGGTCATACACCACTAATTACATGAGAAACACCTATAGAAGTTGATTTCACAGCATCAAAACCTATCATATGCGGTGCATGATTGATCATACACCACTAATTACTTGAAACACACCTATATGAGTGCATTTGACACCCTTGAAACCAATCTTACACGGTGTACGATTGATCATATGCCCCCAATTTCATGAATTTAACCTGCGCCAGTTGATTTTACACCCTCAAAACCTATCATACAAACACACCTATACAAGTTCATTTTACACCATTAAAACCTATCATGCACGGTGTATGATTGATCATATACCACTAATTACTTGAAACACACCTATTCAAGTTCATTTCGCACCATAAAAATCTATTATACACGGCATATGATTGATCATACACCACCAATTACTTGAAACATACCTATACAAGTTAATTTTACACAATTAAAACCTATTATACACGATGTATGATTGATCATACACCACTAATTATTTGAAACACACTCATACAAGTTGATTTGACACCATAAAAACTAGTCATACACTATGTATGATCTATCACACAGCACTAATTTCTTGAGATGCACCTATACAAGTTGATTTCACACATGTAAACCCTATTGTACATGGTGTATGATTGATCATGTACACTAATTACTTGAAACACACTTATACAAGTTGATTTCACACTATTAAAACCTATTATACACGGTGTACGATTGATCATACACCACTAATTGCTATAACACACCTACACGAGATGGTTTCATACCATTAATACTCATAATACATGGTGTATGATTGACCATACGCCACTAATTACTTGAAAAACACCAATACAAGTTGATTTCACACCATTAAAACCTATCATACACGGTGTATGAATGGTAATATACCACCAGTTACTTGAATCACACCTATACAAGTTGATTTCACACCATTAAAACCTATTATACACTGTGTGTGATTGATCACACACATTTAATTACTTGAAACACACCTACACAAGTTGATTTCACTCCATTAAAACCAATCATACATGGTTTATGATTGATCATACACCACTAATTACTTGAAACATACTTATACAAGTTGATTTTGCACCATCAAAACCTGTTATCCACGGTGTATGATTGATCATACACCACCAATTACTTGAAACACACACTACAAGTTGATTTCACACCTTTAAAACAAATCATCCATCGTGTATGATCTATAATACTCCGTTAATTTCTTGTAACACGGCTATACAAGTTGGTTTTACAGAATTAAAACTTGAAATTCACGGTGCATGATTGACCATACACCACTAATTACTTGAAATACACCTATACAAGTTGATTTCACACCAATAAAACCTATCATACACGGTGTATGACTCATCATGTACCACTAATTACTTGAGGCACACTTATACAAGTAGATTTCACACCATTGAAACCTTTTATACACGGTGTATGATACATCATACACCCCTAATTACTTGAAACACACATATACAAGTTGATTTCACAATATTAAAACTAATCGTACACTGTGTATGATCTGCCATACACCACTAGTTCCTTGAAACACGCCTATACAAGTTGATTTCAAACCATTAAAATTAATCATACACGGTGTATGATTGATCATAGACCACTAATTGCTTGAAACACATCTATACAAGTTGATTTCACACCATTTGAACCAATCATACACGGTGTATGATTGATTACACCCCACTAATTACTTGAAACACACGTATAGAAGTTGATTTCACACCATTAAAACCAGTCGTACACGGTGTATGATGGATCAAACACCACTAATTACGTGAAACACACCTATACAAGTTGATTTTACAGGATTAAAACCAATTATGCATGGTGTGTGATTGACCATACACCACTAATTTCTTGAAACACACCGATGCATGTTGACTTCACACCATTAAAACCAAACATACACTGTGTATGATTGATCATACACAGCTAATTACTTGAAACACACGTATTCAAGTTGATTTCACACCATCAAAACCTATCATACACGGTGTATGATTGATCATTCACCACTATTTATGTGAAACACACCTATACAAGTTGATTTTACACCATTAAAACCAATCGTACATGGTATACGATTGATCATATACCACTAACTAGTTGAAACACCCCTATAGAAGTTGATTTTACACCATTAAAACCTAATATACACAGTGTATGATTGATCGTATACCACTTATTACTTGAAAGGCACCTATACATGTTGATTTTATACCATTAAAGCCAATCATACAAACACACCTATACAAATTGATTTTACACAATTAAAACCTATCAGACAGGGTGTATAATTGATCATATAACACTAATTACTTGCAACACACCTATACAAGCTGATTCCACACCATTAAAACCAATAATACACAGTGTATGATTGATCATACACCACTAATTACTTGAAAAACACCAATACAAGTTGATTTCACACCATTAAAACCTATTATACATGGTGTACGATTAAACATATACCACTAATTACTTGGAACACACCAATAAAAGTTGATTTTGCACCATTGAAACCTGTCATACATGGTTTATGATTGATCATATACCACTAACCACGTGAAACACACCTATACAACTTGATTTAACACCATTAAAACCTATCATGCTCGGTGTATGATTGATCATATACCACTAACTACTTGAAACACACCTATACCAGTTGATTTTACACCATTAAGACTTATTATACACGGTATATGATTGATTATACACTACTAACCACCTGAAGCACACATATACAAGTAGATTTTACACAATTAAAACCTATTATACACGGCGTGTGATTGATCATACACAACTAATTACTTGAAACACACCTATGCAAGTTGATTGTACAGCATTAAAACATAAAATTCATGGTGAATGATTGATCATACACCAATAATTACTTGAAACTCGCCTATACAAGTTGATTTTACACCAATAAAACCGATCATACACGTTGTATGATTCGTCATGTACCACTAATTACTTGAGGCACACTTATACAAGAAGATTTCACACCATTGAAACCTTTTATACGCGGTGTATGATAGATCATACACCACTAATTACTTGAAACACACCTATACAAGTTGATTTCACAACATTAAAAGCAATCATACACTGTGTGTGATCTGACATACGCCACTAATTTCTTGAAACACACCTATACAAGTTGATTTCAAACCATTAAAACCAATCATACACGGAGTATGATTGATCATAGACCACTAATTGCTTGAAACACATCTTTACAAGTTGATTTCACTCCATTTGAACCAATCATACACGGTGTATGATTGATCATACCCCACTAATTACTTGAACCACACATATCGAGCTTGATTTCACACCATTAAAACCAATCATACACGGTATATGATGGATCAAACGCCACTAATTACGTGAAACACACCTATAGAATTTGATTTTGTAGCATTAAAGCCAATTATACATGGTGTGTGATTGATCGTACACCACTAATTACTTGAAACACACCGATACATGTTGATTTCACACCATTAAAATCAATCATACACTGTGTGTGACTGATCATACACGACTAATTACTTGATTCACATGTATACAAGTTGATTTCACACCATCAAAACCTATCATACACGGTGTATGATTGATCATTCACCACTATTTACGTGAAACACACCTATACAAGTTGATTTTACAATATTAAAACCTATCGTACATGGTATATGATTGATCATATACCACTAAGTAGTTGAAACACCCCTATACAAGTTGATTTTGCAACATTAAAACCTAATATGCACGGTGTGTGATTGATCATATACCACTAATTACTTGAAATGCACCGATACAAGTTGATTTTAAACCATTAAAGCCAATCATAAAAACACACCTATACAAATTGATTTTACACTATTAAAGCCTATCAGACATGGTGTATTATTGATCATATAACACTAATTACTTGTAACACACCTATAAAAGCAGATGTCATATAATTAAAACCAATCATACACGGTGCATGATCGATCATACACCACTAATTACTTGAAACACACCTATACAAGCTTATTTCACAACTTCAAAACCTAACATACACGGTGTATGATTGATCAAACACTACTAATTACTTGAAACACACCTATACCAGTTGATTTCACACCTTCAAAACCTATCATACACGGTGTATGATTGATCATACGCCACTAATTACTTGAAACACACCTGTACCAGCTGATTTCATATAATCAAAACCTATCATACACAGTGTATGATTGATCGTACACCACAAACTACTTCGAACACACCAATACAAGTTGATTTCACACCATTAAAACCAATCATACACGGTGCATGATTGATCATACACCACTAATTACTTCAAACACACTAATGCAAGTTGATTTCATACCATTAAAACAAATCATACACGGTGTATAATTGATCATACGCAACTAATTACTTGAAACACACCTATACAAATTTATTTTACACAATTAAAACCTATCATACATGGCGTGTGATTGATCACATACCACTAACTACTTGAAACACACCTATACAAGTTGATTTTACACCATTAAAACCAGTCATATGTGGTGTATGACTGATCACGTACCACTAACTGTTTGAAACACACCTATACAAGTTTATTTCTCACAATTAAAACTAATCATACACGGTGTATAATTGATCATACGCCACCAATTACTTGGAAAACCCCTACAGAAGTCGATTTCACACCATTAAGACTATCATACATGGTGTATGATTGATCATACACCGCCAGTAACTTGAAACACGCCTATACAAGTTGATTTTACACCCTTAAAACTTATCATACGCGGTGTATGATTGATCATATACCACTAACTACTTGAAACACACTTATACAAGTAGATTTTACACCATTGAAACGTATTATGTACGGTGTAAGATTGATCATATGCCACTAATTACTTGAAACACACCAATAAAAGTTGATTTCACACACTTAAAACCAGTCATGCTTCGTGTATGATTCATCATACGCCACTGATTACATGAAACACACCAATACAAGTTGATTTAACACCATTAAAACCTATTATACACGGTGTGTGATTAATCATACGCCACTGATTACTTGAAACACATCAATACATGTTGATATCACACTATTAAAACCAATCACACACGGTGTATGATTGATCGCACACCACTTATTACTTGAAACACACCTATAATAGTTGATTTCACACCATTAAAATCTATTATACATGGTGTACGACTGATCGCAAACCACTAGTCATTTGAAACACACCTATACTAGTTGGTTTGGCACCTTTAAAACCAATCATACACGGCATATGATTGATCATATACCACTAGCCACATGAAACACACCAATAAAACTTGATTTTATACCTTTGAAAACTATTATACACTGTTTATGATTGATCACACACCACTAATTACTTCAAACACACCTATACAAGTTGATTTCACACCATTAAAACCAATCATAGACTTTGTATGATTGATCGTACACCATTAATTACATGAAACACACCCATAAAAGTCGATTTCCACCCATTAAAACCTATGACACATAGTGTATGATTGATCATACACCACTAACTACTTAAGACACACATATACAAGTTGATTTTACACCACTGAATCCTATCGTACGTGGGGTATGATTGGTCATATACCCTCTAACTACTTGAAACACACCTATAAAAGTTAATTTTACACCATGAAAACCTATTATACACGGTGTATAATTGATCATACACCACCAATTACTTGAAACACAACTATACAAGTTAATTTCACACCATTAAAGAGAATCATACACTGTGTATGATTGATCGTACACTACTAATTACTTGAAACACACCTATATGAGTTGATTCCACACCATTAACACCTATCATACAGGGTGTATGATTGATCATACACCACTAATTACTTGAAACACACCTATACAAGTTGATTTTACACCATTAAAACCTTTCATACATGGTGGATGATTGATCATATGCCACTAATTACTTGAAACACAAATATACAAGTTGATTTCACACCCTTAAAACCTATTGTACACGGTGTACGGTTGATTATACACCACAAATTAATTAAAACACACCTACACAAGTTGATTTCACACCATTAAAACCGATTATACACGGTGTACTATTGATCATATACCACTAATTGCGAGAAACACACCTATACGAGTTGGTTTCACGCCATTAAAACTTATAAAACACGGTGTATGATTGACCATACACCACTAATTACTTGAAACACAGCTATACAAGTTGATTTCACACCATTAAAGACGATCATACACTACTAATTACTTGAAACACCCCTATACAAGTTCACTTTACCGCATTAAAACTTAAAATTCGCGGTGCATGATTGATCATACACCACTAATTACTTGAAACACACCTATACAAGTTGATTTTACACCATCAAAACCTTTCATACATGGTGTACGATTGATCGTATGCCACTAATTACTTAAAACACACATATACAAGTTGATTTCACACCATTAAAACCTATTGTACAGGTTGTATGGTTGATCATACACCACAAATTACTTAAAACACACCTATACAAGTTGATTTCACACCATTAAAACCCATTATACACCGTGTACGATTGATCATACACCACTAAGTGCGAGAAACACACCTATACGAGTTGGATTCACACTATTAAAACTTATACCATACACCATTAATTCCTTCAAACACACTAATACAAGTTGATTTTACACCACTAAAACCTATCACACATGGTGTATGAATGGTCATATACCACAAGTTACTTGAATCACACGTATACAAGTTGATTTCACACCATTAAAACCTATTGTACACGGTCTATGATTGATCACACACATTTAATTACTTGAAACACACCTATACAAGTTGATTTCACACGATTAAAACCAATCATGCACGGTGTATGATTGATCATAGACTACAAATTACTTGAAACACACCTATACAAGCTAATTTTACTCCATTAAAACCAGTCGTACATAGTGTATGATTGATCATACACCACTAATTACTTGAAACATACCTATACAAGTTGATTTTGCACCATTAAAACCTATTATACACTGTGTATGATTGATCATACACCATTAATTACATGAAACACACCTATACAAGTTGATTACACCCCTTAAAACCAATCATACACCACTAATTACTTGAAACACACCTGTAGAAGTTGATTTCACACTATTAAAGCCAATCATACAGGGTGTATGATGGATCAAAAACCACTAAATACATCTAACACGCTCATACAAGTTGATTTCAAACCATTAAAACCGATCGTACACCGTGTATGATTGATCATACGCCACTAATTACTTGAAACATACCTATTGAAGTTGATTTTACCCCATTAGAACCTATTATACGTGGAGTATGATTGATCATACACCACTATTTACATGAAACACACCTATACAAGTTGATTTCACCCCCATCAAAACCAATCATACACGGTGTATGATTGATCATACACAACTAATTACTTGAAACACACCTATACAAGTTGATTTCACACCATTAAAACCTATCGTTTGTGAATGGTTGACCATATACCACTAACTACTTGAAACACACCGATACATTTTCATTTCACACCGTTAAAACCAATCATACACGGAGTATGATTGATCATACACCACTAACTACTTCAAACACACTCATACAAGTTGATTTCATACCATTAAAACCAATCATACAAGGTGTATGATTGATCATATGCCACTAATTACTTGAAACATACCTATGCAAGTTGATTTTACACTATTAAAACCTATTACACATGGTGTATAATTGATCATACTCCACAAATTACTTGCAACACTGCTATACAAGTAGATTTTACACCATTAAATCCTATCACCTACGGTGTATAATTGATCGTATATCACTAATTACTTGAAACACACTTATACAAGTTGATTTCACGCCACTAAAACCAATTATTCACGGTGTATGATTAATCATACACTACTAATTACTTGAAACACGCCCATACAAGTTGATTTCGCACCATTAAAACCAATTGTACACGGTGCATGATTGATCATGCACTAATAATTACTTCAAACACACCTATACAAGTTGATTTCACACCATTAAAACAAATCATACACGGTGTATGATTGAACATATACCACTAACTACTTGAAGCACACCTATACAAGTTGATTTCACACCATTAAAACCTCTTGTACACGGTGTATGATTAATCATACACCACTAATTACTTGGAACACACCAATACAAGTTGATTTTACACCAAGAAAACCTATCATACACGGTGTATGATAGATCATATACCACTAATTACCTGAAATACACCTATACAACTTGATTTAACACCATTAAAACCTATCGTGCTCGGTGTATGATTGATCATATACCACTAACTACTTGAAACACACCTATACAAGTTGATTTTACACCATTAAAACGTATTATACACGGTGTATGATTAATTATATACCACTAACCACCGGAAACACACATTTACAAGTAGATTTTCCACAATTAAAATCTATTATAGACGGTGTATGATTGATCATACACAACTAATTACTTGAAATTCACCACTACAAGTTGATTTCACACCATTAAATCCAACCATACACTGTGTATGATTGGTCATACACCAATAATTATATGAGAAACTCCTATACGAGTGGATTTCACACCATTAAAACCAATCATACACGGTGTACGATTGATCATATGCCACCAATTTCATGAATTGAACCTACGCCAGTTGATTTTACACCATTAAAACCTATCATACAAACGCACCTATACAAGTTCATTTTACACCATTAAAACCTATCATGCACGGTGTATGATTGATCATATACCACTAATTACTTGAAACACACCTATTCAAGTTCATTTCACACCATAAAAACCTATTATACATGGCATATGATTGATCATACAGCACTAATTACTTGAAACATACCTATACAAGTTAATTTTACACAATTAAAACCTATTATACATGATGTATGATTGATCATACACCACTAATTATCTGAAATACACCCATACAAGTTGATTTCACAGCATAAAAACTAGTCATACACAATGTATGATCTATCACACACCACTACTTTCTGGAGATGCACCTGTACAAGTTGATTTCACACATGTAAAACCTATCGTACACGGTGTATGATTGATCATATACACCAATTACTTGAAACACACTTATACAAGTTGATTTTATACCATTAAAACCTATTATACACGGTGTACGATGGATCATACACCACTAATTGCGAGAACACACCTACACGAGTTGGTTTCATACCATTAAAACTCAGAATACATGGTGTATGATTGACCGTACACCACTAATTACTTGAAACACGCCAATACAAGTTGATTTTACACCATTTAAACCCATCATACACGGTGTATGAATGGTAATATATCATTAGTTACTTGAATCACACCTATACAAGTTGATTTCACACCATTAAAACCTGTTGTACACTGTGTGTGATTGATCACACACATTTAATAACTTGAAACACACCTACACAAGTTGATTTCACTCCATTAAAACCAATCATACATGGTTTATGATTGATTATACACCACTAATTACTTGAAACATACTTATACAAGTTGATTTTACACCATCAAAACCTGTTATACACGGTGTATGATTGATCATACACCACCAATTACTTGAAACACACTGTACAAGTTGATTTCACACCTTTAAAACAAATCATACATCGTGTGTGATCTATAAGACTCTGTTAATTTCTCGTAACACGGCTATACAAGTTGATTTTACAAAATTAAAACTTAAAATTCATGGTGCATGATTGATCATACACCACTAATTACTTGAAACACACCTATACAAGTTGATTTCACCCCAATAAAACCTATAATACACGGTGTATGATTCATCATGTACCACTAATTACTTGAGGCACACTTATACTAGTAGATTTCACACCATTGAAACCTTTTATACACGGTGTGTGATAGATCATACACCACTAATTACTTGAAACACATCTATACAAGTTGATTTCACAACATTAAAACTATTCATACATTGTGTATGATCTGTCATACACCACTAGTTTCTTGAAACGTACCTATACAAGTTGATTTCAAACCATTAAAATTAATCATACACGGTGTATGATTGATCATAGACCACTAATTACTTGAAACACATCTATACAAGTTGATTTCACACCATTTGAACTAATCACACACGATGTATGATTGATTATACCCCACCAATTACTTGAAACACACGAATACAAGTTGATTTCACACCATTAAAACTAATCGTACACGGTGTATGATGGATCAAACACCACTAATTACGTGAAACACACCTATTCAAGTTCATTTCACACCATTAAAACCTATTATACACGGCATATGATTGATCATATAGCACTAATTACTTGAAACATACCTATACAAGTCACTTTTACACAATTAAAACCCATTACACACGATGTGTGATCGATCATACACCACTAATTATTTGAAACACACCCATACAAGTTGATTTCACACCATAAAAACCAGTCATACACTATGTATGATCTATCACACACCACTAATTTCTTGACATGCGCCTATACAAGCTGATTTCACACATGTAAAACCTATCGTACCCGGTGTATGATTGATCATATACACTAATTAGTTAAAACACACTTATACAAGTTGATTTCGCACCACTTAAACCTATTATACATGGTGTACGTTTGATCATGCACCACTAATTGCGAGAACACACCTACACGAGTTGGTTTCATGGCATTAAAACTCATAATACATGGTGTATGATTAACCATACACCACTAATTACTTGAAACACACCAATACAAGTTGATTTTAGACCATTAAAACCCATCATACACGGTGTATGAATGGTAACGTACCACGAGTTACTTGAATCACACCTATACAAGTTGATTTCACACCATTAAAACCTATTATACACTGTGTGTGATTGATCACACACATTTAATTACTTGAAACACACCTACACAAGTTGATTTCACTCCATTAAAACCAATCATACATGGTTTATGATTGATCATACACCACTAATTACTTGAAACACACCTATTATACCACGAGTTACTTGAATCACACCTATACAAGTTGATTTCACACCATTAAAACCTATTATACACTGTGTGTGATTGATCACACTCATTTAATTACTTGAAACACACCTACACAAGTTGATTTCACTCCATTAAAACCAATCATACATGGTTTATGATTGATCATACACCACTAATTACTTGAAACATACTTATACAAGTTCATTTTGCACCATCAAAACCTGTTATACACGGTGTATGATTGATTATACACCACCAATTACTTGAAACACACTCTACAATTTGATTTCACACCCTTAAAACAAATCATACATCGCGTATGATCTATAATACTCCGTTAATTTCTTGTAACACGGCTATACAAGTTGGTTTTACAGAATTAAAACTTGAAATTCACGGTGCATGATTGACCATACACCACTAATTACTTGAAATACACCTATACAAGTTGATTTCACACCAATAAAACCTATCATACACGGTGTATGATTCATCATGTACCACTAATTACTTGAGGCTCACTTATACAAGTGGATTTCACACCATTGAAACCATTTATACACGGTGTATGATAGATCATACACCACTAATTTCTTGAAACACACCTATACAAGTTGATTTCACAACATTAAGACTAATCATACACTGTGTATGATCTGTCATACACCACTAGTTTCTTGAAACGCACCTTTACAAGTTGATTTCAAACCATTAAAATTAATCATACACGGTGTATGATTGATCATAGACCACTAATTACTTGAAACACATCTACACAAGTTGATTTCACACCATTGGAACCAACCATACACGGTGTATGATTGATTATACCCCACCAATTACTTGAAACACACGAATACAAGTTGATTTCACACCATTAAAACTAATCGTACACGGTTTATAATGGACCAAACACCACTAATTACGTGAAACACGGCTATACAAGTTGATTCTACAGCATCAAAACAAATTGTACATGGCGTGTGATTGATCATACACCCCTAGTTACTTGAAACACACCTATTCAAGTTCATTTCACACCATAAAAACCTATTATACACGGCGTATGATTGATCATCCAACACTAATTACTTGAAACATACCTATACAAGTTAATTTTGCAGAATTAAAACCTATTATACACGATGTATGATTGATCATATACGACTAATTATTTGAAACACACCCATACAAGTTGATTTCAAACCATAAGAACTAGTCATTCACTATGTATGATCTATCACACACCACTAATTTCTTGAGATGCACCTATACAAGTTCATTTCACACATGTAAAACCTATCGTACACGGTGTGTGGTTGATCATATACACTAATTACTAGAAACACACTTATACAAGTTGATTTCGCACCATTAAAACCTATTATACACGGTGTACGATTGATCATACACCACTAATTGCGAGAACACACCTACACGAGTTGGTTTCATGCCATTAAAACTCATAATACATGGTGTATGATTGACCGTACACCACTAATTACTTGAAACACACCAATACTAGTTGATTTTACACCATTAAAACCCATCATACACGATGTATGAATGGTAACGTACCACTAGTTACTTGAATCACACCTATACAAGTTGATTTCACACCATTAAAACCTATTATACACTGTGTGTGATTGATCACACACATATAATTACTTGAAACACACCTAAATAAGATGATTTCACTCCATTAAAACCAATCATACATGGTTTATGATTGATCATACCCCACTAATTACTTGAAACACACTTATACATGTTGATTTTACACCATCAAAACCTATTATACACGGTGCATGATTGATCATACACCACCAATTAATTGAAACACACTCTACAAGTTGATTTCACACCTTTAAAACAAATCATACATCGTGTATGATCTATAATACACTGTTAATTTCTTGTAACATGGCTACACAAGTTGATTCTACAGAATTAAAACTTAAAATTCATGGTGCATGATTGATCATAGACCACTAATTGCTTGAAACACACCTATACAAGTTGATTTCACCCTAATAAAACCTATCATACACGGTGTATGATTCATCATGTACCACTAATTACTTGAGGCACACTTATACCAGTAGATTTCACACCATTGAAACCTTTTATACACAGTGTATGATAGATCATACACCACTCATAACTTGAAACACGCCTATACGGGTTGATTTCACAACATTAAAACTAATCATACATTGTGTATGATCTGTCATACACCACTAGTTTCTTGAAACGCCCCCATAAAAGTTGATTTCAAACCAATAAAATTAATCATACACGGTGTATGATTGATCATAGACCACTAATTACTTGAAACACATCTATACAAGTTGATTTCACACCATTTGAACCAATCATACACGATGTGTGATTGATTATACCCCACCAATTACTTGAAACACATGAACACAAGTTGATTTCACACCATTAAAACTAATCGTACACGGTGTTTGATGGTTCAAACACCACTAATTACGTGAAACACACCTATTCAAGTTCATTTCATACCATAAAAACCTATTATACACGGCATATGATTGATCATACAGCACTAATTACTTGAAACATACCTATACAAGTTAATTTTACACAATTAAAACCCATTATACACGATGTATGATTGATCATACACCACTAATTATTTGAAACACACCCATACAAGTTGATTTCACACCATAAAAACTAGTCATACACTATGTATGAGCCATCACACACCACTAATTTCTTGGGATGCACCTATACAAGTTGATTTCACACATGTAAAACCTATCGTACACGGTGTATGATTGATCATATACACCAATTACTTAAAACACACTTTTACAAGTTGATTTTGCACCCTTAAAACCTATTATACACGGTGTACGTTTGATCACACCCCACTAATTGCGAGAACACACTTACACGAGTTGGTTTCATGCCATTAAAACTCATAATACATGGTGTATGATTGACCATACACCACTAATTACTTGAAACACACCAATACAAGTTGATTTTACACCATTAAGACCCATCATACACGGTGTATGAATGGTAACGTACCACTAGTTACTTGAATCACACCTACACAAGTTGATTTCACACCATTAAAACCTATTATACGCTGTGTGTGATTGATCACACACATTTAATTACTTGAAACACACCTACACAAGTTGATTTCACCCCATTAAAACCAATCATACATGGTTTATGATTGAGCATACACCACTAATTGCATGAAACATACTTATACAAGTTGATTTTACACCATCAAAACCTGTTATACATGGTGTATGATTTATCATACACCACCAATTACTTGAAACACACTCTACAAGTTGATTTCACACCTTTAAAACAAATCATACATCGTGTATGATCTACAATACTCCGTTAATTTCTTGTATCACGGCTACACAAGTTGATTTTACAGAATTAAAACTTAAAATTCACGGTGCATGGTTGATCATACACCACTAATTACTTGAAACACACCTATACAAGTTGATTTCACACCAATAAAACCTATCATACATGGTGTATGATTCATCATGTACCACTAATTACTTAAGGCGCACTTATACAAGTAGATTTCAAACCATTGAAACCTTTTATACACGGTGTATGATAGATCAAACACCACTAATTTCTTGAAACACACCTATACAAGTTGATTTCACAACATTAAAACTGATCATACACTGTGTATGATCTGTCATACACCACTAGTTTCTTGAAACGCACCTATACAAGTTGATATCAAACCATTAAAATTAATAATACACGATGTATGATTGATCATAGACCACTAATTACATGAAACATATCCAAACAAGTTGATTTCACACCATTAGAACCAATCATACACGGTGTATGGTTGATTATACCCCACTAATTACTTGAAACACACGAATAAAAGTTGATTTCACACCATTAAAACTGATCGTACACGGTGTATGGTGGATCAAACACCACTAATTACGTGAAACACGCCTATACAAGTTGATTCTACAGCATCAAAACCAATTATACATGGTGTGTGATTAATCATACATCACTAATTACTCGAAACACACCTTTTCAAGTTCATTTCACACCATAAAAACCCATTATACACGGCGTATGATTGATCATACAGCACTAATTACTTGAAACAAACATATACAAGTTAATTTTGCACAATTAAAACCTATTATACACGATGTATGATTGATCATATACCACTAATTATTTGAAGCACACCCATACAAGTTGATTTCAAACCATAAGAACTAGTCATTCACTATGTATGATCTATCACACACCACTAATTTCTTGAGATGCGCCTATACAAGTTGATTTCACACGTGTAAAACCTATCGTACACGGTGTGTGGTTGATCATATACACTAATTACTTGAAACACACTTATACAAGTTGATTTCGCACCATTAAAACCCATTATACACGGTGTACGATTGATCATACACCACAAATTGCGAGAACACACCTACACGAGTTGGTTTCATGGCATTAAAACTCATAATACATGGTGTATGATTGACCGTACACCACTAATTACTTGAAACACACCAATACTAGTTGATTTTACACCATTAAAACCCATCATACACGATGTATGAATGGTAACGTACCACTAGTTACTTGAATCACACCTATACAAGTTGATTTCACACCATTAAAACCTATTATACACTGTGTGTGATTGATCACACACATATAATTACTTGAAACACACCTACATAAGATGATTTCACTCCATTAAAACCAATCATACATGGTTTATGATTGATCATACCCCCCTAATTACTTGAAACACACTTATACATGTTGATTTTACACCATCAAAACCTGTTATACACGGTGCATGATTGATCATACACCACGAATTAATTGAAACACACTCTACAAGTTGATTTCACACCTTTAAAACAAATCATACATCGTGTATGATCTATAATACACTGTTAATTTCTTGTAACATGGCTACACAAGTTGATTCTACAGAATTAAAACTTAAAATTCATGGTGCATGATTGATCATAGACCACTAATTGCTTGAAACACACCTATACAAGTTGATTTCACCCTAATAAAACCTATCATACACGGTGTATGATTCATCATGTACCACTAATTACTTGAGGCACACTTGTACCAGTAGATTTCACACCATTGAAACCTTTTATACACAGTGTAGGATAGATCATACACCACTCATAACTTGAAACACACCTATACGGGTTGATTTCACAACATTAAAACTAATCATACATTGTGTATGATCTGTCATACACCACTAGTTTCTTGAAACGCCCCCATAAAAGTTGATTTCAAACCAATAAAATTAATCATACACGGTGTATGATTGATCATAGACCACTAATTACTTGAAACACATCTATACAAGTTGATTTCACACCATTTGAACCAATCATACACGATATGTGATTGATTATACCCCACCAATTACTTGAAACACATGAACACAAGTTGATTTCACACCATTAAAACTAATCGTACACGGTGTTTGATGGATCAAACACCACTAATTACGTGAAACACACCTATTCAAGTTCATTTCATACCATAAAAACCTATTAGACACGGCATATGATTGATCATATAGCACTAATTACTTGAAACATACATATACAAGTTAATTTTACACAGTTAAAACCCATTATACACGATGTATGATTGATCATACACCACTAATTATTTGAAACACACCCATACAAGTTGATTTCACACCATAAAAACTAGTCATACACTATGTATGAGCTATCACACACCACTAATTTCTTAGGATGCACCTATACAAGTTGATTTCACACATGTAAAACCTATCGTACACGGTGTATGATTGATCATATACACCAATTACTTAAAACACACTTTTACAAGTTGATTTCGCACCCTTAAAACCTATTATACACGGTGTACGTTTGATCACACCCCACTATTTGCGAGAACACACCTACACGAGTTGGTTTCATGCCATTAAAACTCATAATACATGGTGTATGATTGACCATACACCACTAATTACTTGAAACACACCAATACAAGTTGATTTTACACCATTAAGACCCATCATACACGGTGTATGAATGGTAACGTACCACTAGTTACTTGAATCACACCTACACAAGTTGATTTCACACCATTAAAACCTATTATACGCTGTGTGTGATTGATCACACACATTTAATTACTTGAAACACACCTACACAAGTTGATTTCACCCCATTAAAACCAATCATACATGGTTTATGATTGAGCATACACCACTAATTGCATGAAACATACTTATACAAGTTGATTTTACACCATCAAAACCTGTTATACATGGTGTATGATTTATCATACACCACCAATTACTTGAAACACACTCTACAAGTTGATTTCACACCTTTAAAACAAATCATACATCGTGTATGATCTATAATACTCCGTTAATTTCTTGTATCACGGCTATACAAGTTGATTTTACAGAATTAAAACTTAAAATTCACGGTGCATGGTTGATCATACACCACTAATTACTTGAAACACACCTATACAAGTTGATTTCACACCAATAAAACCTATCATACATGGTGTATGATTCATCATGTACCACTAATTACTTAAGGCGCACTTATACAAGTAGATTTCAAACCATTGAAACCTTTTATACACGGTGTATGATAGATCATACACCACTAATTTCTTGAAACACACCTATACAAGTTGATTTCACAACATTAAAACTAGTCATACACTGTGTATGATCTGTCACACACCACTAGTTTCTTGAAACGCACCTATACAAGTTGATTTCAAACCATTAAAATTAATAATACACGATGTATGATTGATCATAGACCACTAATTACATGAAACATATCCAAACAAGTTGATTTCACACCATTAGAACCAATCATACACGGTGTATGGTTGATTATACCCCACTAATTACTTGAAACACACGAATACAAGTTGATTTCACACCATTAAAACTGATCGTACACGGTGTATGGTGGATCAAACACCCCTAATTACGTGAAACACTCCTATACAAGTTGATTCTACAGCATCAAAACCAATTATACATGGTATGTGATTAATCATACATCACTAATTACTCGAAACACACCTTTTCAAGTTCATTTCACACCATAAAAACCCATTATACACGGCGTATGATTGATCATACAGCACTAATTACTTGAAACAAACATATACAAGTTAATTTTGCACAATTAAAACCTATTATACACGATGTATGGTTGATCATACACTACTAATTATTTGAAACACACCCATACAAGTTGATTTCACACCATAAAAACTAGTCATACACTATGTATGATCTATCACACACCACTAATTATTTTAGATGCACCTATGTAAGTTAATTTCACACATGTAAAACCTATCGTACACGGTGTATGATTGATCATATGCACTAATTACTTGAAACACACTTATACAAGTTGATTTCGTACCATTAAAACCCATTATACACGGAGTACGATTAATCATACACCACTAATTGCGTGAACACACCTACACGAGTTGGTTTCACGCCACTAAAACTCATAATACATGGTGTACGATTGATCGTACACCACTAATTACTTGAAACACACCAATACAAGTTCATTTTACACCATTAAAACCCATCATACACGGTGTATGAATGGTAACGTACCACTAGTCACTTGAATCACACCTATACGAGTTGATTTCACACCATTAAAACCTATTATACACTGTGTGTGATTGATCACACACATTTAATTACTTGAAACACACCTACACAAGTTGACTTCACTCCATTAAAACCAATCATAAATGGTTTATGATTGATCATAAACCATTAATTGCTTGAAACATACTTATACAAGTTGATTTTACACCATCAAAACATGTTATACATGGTGTATGATTGATCATACACCCCCAATTACTTGAAACACACTCTACAAGTTGATTTAACACCTTTAAAACAAATCATACATTGTGTATGATCTATAATACTCCGTTAATTTCTTGTGACATGGCTATTCAAGTTGATTTTACAAAATTAAAACTTAAAATTCACGGTGCATGATTGACCATACACCACTAATTACCTGAAACACACCTAGACAAGTTGATTTCGCACCAATAAAACCTATCATACACGGTGTATGATTCATCATGTACCACTAATTACTTGAGGCACACTTATACAAGTAGATTTCACACCATTGAAACCTTTTACACACGGTGTATGATAGATCATACACCACTAATTACTTGAAACACACCTATACAAGTTGATTTCACAACATTAAAGCTAATCATACACAGTGTATGATCTGTCATACACCACGAGTTTCTTGAAACGCACCTGTACAAGTTGATTTCAAACCATTAAAATTAATAATACACGGTGTATGATTGATCATAGACCACTAATTACATGAAACATATCCAAACAAGTTGATTTCACACCATTTGAACCAATCATACAAGGTGTATGATTGATTATACCCCACTAATTACTTGAAACGCACGAATACAAGTTGATTTCACACCATTAAAACTAATCGTACACGGTGTATGGTGGATCAAACACCACTAATTACGTGAAACACGCCTATACAAGTTGATTCTACAGCATCAAAACCAATTATACATGGTGTGTGATTGATCATACACCACTAATTACTCGAAACACACCTATTCAAGTTCATTTCACACCATAAAAACCCATTATACACGGCGTATGATTGATCATACAGCACTAATTACTTGAAACAAACATATACAAGTTAATTTTGCAGAATTAAAACCTATTATACACGATGTATGATTGATCATACACTACTAATTATTTGAAACACACCCATACTAGTTGATTTCACACCATAAAAACTAGTCATACACTACGTATGATCTATCACACACCACTAATTATTTGAGATGCACCTATATAAGTTAATTTCACACATGAAAAACCTATCGTACACGGTGTATGATTGATCATATGCACTAATTACTTGAAACACACTTATACAAGTTGATTTCGCACCATTAAAACCCATTATACACGGAGTACGATTAATCATACACTACTAATTGCGTGAACACACCTACACGAGTTGGTTTCACGCCACTAAAACTCATAATACATGGTGTACGATTGATCGTACACTAATTACTTGAAATACACCAATACAAGTTGATTTTACACCATTAAAACCCATCATACACGGTGTATGAATGGTAAAGTACCACTAGTTACTTGAATCACACCTATACAAGTTGATTTCACACCATTAAAACCTATTATACACTGTGTGTGATTGATCACACACATTTAATTACTTGAAACACACCTACACAAGTTGATTTCACTCCATTAAAACCAATCATAAATGGTTTATGATAAACCATTAATTGATTGAAACATACTTATACAAGTTGATTTTACACCATCAAAACATGTTATACATGGTGTATGATTGATCATACACCCCCAATTACTTGAAACACACTCTACAAGTTGATTTCACACCTTTAAAACAAATCATACATTGTGTATGATCTATAATACTCCGTTAATTTCTTGTGACATGGCTATTCAAGTTGATTTTACAAAATTAAAACTTAAAATTCACGGTGCATGATTGACCATACACCACTAATTACCTGAAACACACCTAGACAAGTTGATTTCGCACCAATAAAACCTATCATACACGGTGTATGATTCATCATGTACCACTAATTACTTGAGGCACACTTATACAAGTAGATTTCACACCATTGAAACCTTTTATACACGGTGTATGATAGATCACACACCACTAATTACTTGAAACACACCTATACAAGTTGATTTCACAACATTAAAAATAATCATACACTGTGTATGATCTGTCATACACCCCTAGTTTCTTGAAACGCACCTATACATGTTGATTTCAAACCATTAAAATTAATCATACACGGCGTATGATTGATCATAGACCACTAATTACTTGAAACACATCTATGCAAGTTGATTTCACACCATTTGAACCAATCATACACGGCGTATGATTGATTATCCCCCACTAATTACTTGAAACACATGTTGTATGATTGGTTATACCCCACTAATTACTTGAAACACACGTATACAAGTTGATTTCACACCATTAAAACTAATCGTACACGGTGTATGATAGATCGAACACCACTAATTACGTGAAACACACCTACACAAGTTGATTCTACAGCATTAAAACCAATTATACATGGTGTGTGATTGGTCGTACACCACTAATTACTTGAAACACACTGATACATGTTGATTTCACACCATTAAAACCAAACATACACTATGAATGATTGATCGTACATAACTAATTACTTGAAACACATGTATACAAGTTGATTTCACACCATCAAAACCTTTCATACACGGTGTATGATTGTTCATTCACCACTATTTAAGTGAAACACACCTATACAAGTTGATTTTACACCCTTAAAACCTATCGTACGTGGTATACAATCGATCATATACCACAAACTAGTTGAAACACCCCTATACAAGTTGATTTTATACCATTAAAACCTATTATATACGGTGTACGATTTATCATACACCACTAATTGCGAGAACACACCTACACGAGTTGGTTTCATGCCATTAAAACTCATAATACATGGTGTATGATTGACCATACACCACTAATTACTTGAAACACACCAATACAAGTTGATTTTACCCCATTAAAACCCATCATACACGGTGTATGAATGGTAATATACCACTAGTTACTTTAATCACACCTATGCAAGTCGATTTCACACCATTAAAACCTATTATACACTGTGTGTGATTGAGCACACACATTTAATTACTTGAAACACGCCTACACAAGTTGATTTCACTCCATTAAAGCCAATCATACATGGTTTATGATTGATCGTACACCACTAATTACTTGAAACATACTTATACAAGTTGATTTTACACCATTAAAATCTGTTATACATGGTGTATGATTGATAACACACCACTAATTACTTGAAACACACTCTACAAGTTGATTTCACACCTTTAAAACAAATCATACATCGTGTATGATCTATAGTACTCCGTTAATTTCTTGTAACACGGCTATACAAGATGATTTTACAGAATTAAAACTTAAAATTCACGGTGCATGATTGATCATACACCACTAATTACTTGAAACACACTACACAAGTTGATTTCACACCAATAAAACCTATCATACACGGTGTATGATTCATCATGTGCCACTAATTACTTGAGGCAAACTTATACAAGTAGATTTCACGCCATTGAAACCTTTTACACACGGTGTATGATAGATCATACACCACTAATTTCTTGAAACACACATATACAAGTTGATTTCACAACATTAAAACTAATCATACACTGTGTATGATCTATCATACACCACTAGTTTCTTGAAACGCACCCATACAAGTTGATTTCAAACCATTAAAATTAATCAAACACGGTGTATGATCGATCATAGACCACTAATTACTTGAAACACATCTATACAAGTTGATTTCACACCATTTGAACCAATCATACATGGTGTATGATTGATTATACCCCACTAATTACTTGAAAGACACGAATAAAAGTTGATTTCACACCATTAAATCTAATCGCACACGGTGTACGATAGATCAAAGACCACCAATTACATGAAACGCGCCTTTACAAGTTGATTCTGCAGCATCAAAACCAATTATACATGATGTGTGATTGATCATACACCACTAATTAATAGAAACACACCCATACAAGTCGATTTCACACCATAAAAACTTGTCATACACGATGTATGATCTATCACACACCACTAATTTCTTGAGATGCACCTATACAAGTTGATTTCACACCATTAAAACCAATCATACACGGTGTATGATTGATCATAGACCACTAATTACTTGAAACACATCTATACAAGTTGATTTCACTCCATTTGAACCAATCATACACGGTGTATGATTGATCATACCCCACTAATTACTTGAAACACACGTATTGAGCTTGATTTCACACCATTAAAACCAATCATACACGGTATATGATGGATCGAACACCACTAATCACGTGAAACACACCTATAGAATTTGATTTTATAGCATTAAAACCAATTATACATGGTGTGTGATTGATCACACACCACTAATTACTTGAAACACACCGATACATGTTGATTTCACACCATTAAAACCAATCGTACACAGTGTATGATTGATCATACACAACTAATTACTTGAATCACACGTATACAAGTTGATTTCACACCATCGAAACCTATCATACACGGTGTATGATTGATCATTCACCACTATTACGTGAAACACACCAACACAAGTTGATTTTACACCATTAAAACCTATCCTACACGGCATATAATTGATCATACAGCACTAATTACTTGAAACATACCTATACAAGTTAATTTTACACAATTAAAACCTATTATACACGATGTATGATTGATCATACACCAATAGTTGTTCGAAACACACCCATACAAGTCGATTTCACACCATAAAAACTAGTCATACACGATGTATGATCTATGACACACCACTAATTTCTTGAGATGCACCTATACAAGTTGATTTCACACATGTAAAACCTATCGTGCACGGTGTATGATTGATCATATACACTAATTACTTGAAACACACTTATACAAGTTGATTTCGCACCATTAAATCCTATTATGCACGGTGTACGATTGATCATACACCACTAATTGCGAGAACACACCAACATGAGCTGGTTTCATGCCATTAAAACTCATAATACATGGTGTATGATTGACCATACACCACTAATTACTTGAAACACACCAATACAAGTTGATTTTACACAATTAAAACCCATCATACACGGTGTATGAATGGTAACGTACCACTAGTTACTTGAATCACACCTATACAAGTTGATTTCACGCCATTAAAATCTATTATACACTGTGTGCGATTGATCACACACATTTAATTACATGAAACACACCTACACAAGTTGATTTCACTCCATCAAAACCAATCATACATGGTTTATGATTGATCATACACCACTAACTACTTGAAACATACTTATACAAGTTGATTTTACACCATTAAAACCTGTTATACATGGTGTATGCCTGATCATACACCACCAATTACTTGAAACACTCTCTACAAGTTGATTTCACACCTTTAAAACAAATCATACATCGTGTATGATCTATAATACTCCGTTAATTTCTGGTATCACGGCTATACAAGTTGATTTTACAGAATTAAAACTTAAAATTCACGGTGCATGGTTGATCATACACCACTAATTACTTGAAACACACCTATACAAGTTGATTTCACACCAATAAAACCTGTCATACACGGTGTATGATTCATCATGTACCACTAATTACTTGAGGCGCACTTATACAAGTAGAATTCACACCATTGAAACCTTTTACACACGGTGTATGACAGATCATACACCACTAATTACTTGAAACACACCTATACAAGTTGATTTCACCACATTAAAACTAATCATACACTGTGTATGATCTGTCATACACCACTAGTTTCTTGAAATGCACCTATACAAGTTGATTTCAAACCATTAAAATTAATCATATACGGTGTGTGATTGATCATAGGCCACTAATTACTTGAAACACATTTATACAAGTTGATTTCACGCCATTTGAACCAATCATACACGGTGTATGATTAATTATACCCCACTAAATACTTGAAACACACGTATACAAGTTGATTTCACACAATTAAAACTAATCGTACAGGGTGTACGATGGATCAAACATCACCAATTACGTGAAACACACCTATACAAGTTGACTCTACAGCATTAAAACCAATTATACATGGTGTGTGACTGATCATACACCACTAATTACTTGAAACACACCGATACATGTTGATTTCACACCATTAAAACCAAACATACACTGTGTATGATTGATCGTACACAACTAATTACTTGAAACACATGTATACAAGTTGATTTCACACCATCAAAACCTATCGTACATGGTATACGATTGATCATATGCCACTGACTAGTTGAAACACCCCAATACAAGTTGATTTTATACCATTAAAACCTAATATACACAGTGTGTGATTGATCATATACCACTAATTACTTGAAATGCACCTATACATGTTGATTTTAGACCATTAAAGCCAATCATACAAACACACCTATACGAATTGATTTTACACTATTAAAACCTATCAGACAGGGTGTATAATTGATCATATAACACTAATTACTTGCTACACACCTGTACAAGCTGATTCCACACCATTAAAACCAATCATACACGGTGTATGATTGATCATACACCACTAATTATTCGAAACACACCTATACAAGTTGATTTCACACCCTTAAAACCTATTATACATGGTGTACGATTAAACATACACCACTAATTGCCTGGAACACACCAATACAAGTTGATTTTGCACCATAGAAACCTGTCATACACGGTTTATGATTGATCATACACTACTAACTACGTGAAACACACCTATACAACTTGATTTAGCACCATTAAAACCTATCATGCTTGGTGTATGATTGATCATATACCACTTACTACTTGAAACACACCCATACAAGTTGATTTTACACCCTTAAAACGTATTATACACGGTGTATGATTGATTATACACTACTAACCACCTGAAACACACATATACAAGTAGATTTTACACAACTAAAACATATTATACACGGTGTATGATTGTTCATACACAACTAATTACTTGAAACAAACCTACACACGTTGATTTTACGGCATTAAAACTCAAAATTCGCGGTGCATGATTGATGATACACCACTAATTACTTGAAACACACCTACACAAGTTGATTTTACACCAATAAAACCTATCATACACGGTGTATGATTCATCATGTACCACTGATTACTTGAGGCACACTTATACAACTAGATTTCACACCAATGAAACCTTTTATACAGGGTGCATGATAGATCGTACACAACTAATTAGTTGAAACACACCTATACAAGTTGATTTCACCACATTAAAACCAATCATACACTGTGTATGATCTTACATACACCACTAATTTCTTGAAGCACACCTATAAACGTTGATTTCAAACCATTAAAACCAATCATACATGGTGTATGATTGATTATAGACCACTAATTACTTGAAACACATCTATACAAGTTGATTTCACTCCATTTGAACTAATCATACACTGTGTATGATTGATCATACCCCACTAATTACTTGAAACACACGTATCGAGCTTGATTTCACACCCTTAAAACCAATCATACACGGTATATGATGGATCAAACACCACTAATTAAGTGAAACACACCTATAGAATTTGATTTTATAGCATTAAAACAAATTATACATGGTGTGTGATTGATCACACACCACTAATTACTTGAAACACACCGATACATGTTGATTTCACACCATTAAAACCAATCATACACTGTGTATGATTGATCATATACGACTAATTACTTGAATCACAAGTATACAAGTTGATTTCACACCATCGAAACCTATCATACACGGTGCATGATTGATCATTCACCACTATTTACGTGAAACACACCAACACAAGTTGATTTTACACCATTAAAGAAAATCACAAATAATGTATGATCTATAATACTCCGTTAATTTCTTGTATCACGGCTATACAAGTTGATTTTGCAGAATTAAAGCTTA
This sequence comes from Simmondsia chinensis, assembly GCA_018398585.1. NCBI lineage: Eukaryota > Viridiplantae > Streptophyta > Magnoliopsida > Caryophyllales > Simmondsiaceae > Simmondsia > Simmondsia chinensis. The sequence goes on along the minus strand of JAGTTD010000002.1, from coordinate 27,509,519 downwards.
AAATTCACGGTGCGTGATTGATCATACAGCACAAATTACTTGAAACACACCTATACAAGTAGATTTCACTCCATTTGAACCAATCATACACTGTGTATGATTGATCATACCCCACTAATTACTTGAAACACACGTATCGAGCTTGATTTCACACCATTAAAACCAATCATACACGGTATATGATGGATCAAACACCACTAATTACGTGAAACACACCTATAGAATTTGATTTTATAGCATTTAAACAAATTATACATGGTGTGTGATTGATCACACACATTTAATTACTTGAAACACACCTACACAAGTTGATTTCACTCCATCAAAACCAATCATACATGGTTTATGATTGATCATACACTACTAACTACTTGAAACATACTTATACAAGTTGATTTTACACCATTAAAACCTATTATACATGGTGTATGACTGATCATACACCACCAATTACTTGAAACACGCTCTACAAGTTGATTCCACACCTTTAAAACAAATCATACATCGTGTATGATCTATAATACTCCGTTAATTTCTTGTATCACTGCTATACAAGTTGATTTTGCAGAATTAAAGCTTAAAATTCACGGTGCGTGATTGATCATACACCACAAATTACTTGAAACACACCTATACAAGTTGATTTCACACCAATAAAACCTATCATACACGGTGTATGATTCATCATGTACCACTAATTACTTGAGGCGCACTTATACAAGTAGATTTCACACCATTGAAACCTTTTATACACGGTGTATGATAGATCATACACCACTAATTACTTGAAACACACCCATACAAGTTGATTTCACCACATTAGAACTAATCATACACTGTGTATGATCTGTCATACACTGCTAGTTTCTTGAAACGCACCTATACAAGTTGATTTCAAACCATTAAAATTAATCATGTACGGTGTGTGATTGATCATAGGCCACTAATTACTTGAAACACATCTATACATGTTGATTTCACACCATTTGAACCAATCATACACGGTGTATGATTGATTATACCCCACTAATTACTTGAAACACACGTATACAAGTTGATTTCACACAATTAAAACTAATCGTACAGGGTGTATGATGGATCAAACATCACCAATTACGTGAAACACACCTATACAAGTTGACTCTACAGCATTAAAACCAATTATACATGGTGTGTGATTGATCATACACCACTAATTACTTGAAACACACCGATACATGTTGATTTCACACCATTAAAACCAAACATACGCTGTGTATGATTGATCGTACACAACTAATTACTTGAAACACATGTATACAAGTTGATTTCACACCATCAAAACCTGTCGTACATGGTATACGATTGATCATATGCCACTAACTAGTTGAAACACCCCAATGCAAGTTGATTTTATACCATTAAAACCTAATATACACTGTGTGTGATTGATCATATACCACTAATTGCTTGAAATGCACCTATACATGTTGATTTTACACCATTAAAACCAATCATACAAACACACCTATACAAATTGATTTTACACTATTAAAACCTATCAGACAGGGTGTATAATTGATCATATAACACTAATTACTTGCTACACACCTGTACAAGCTGATTCCACACCATTAAAACCAATCATACACGGTGTATGATTGATCATACACCACTAATTATTCGAAACACACCTATACAAGTTGATTTCACACCCTTAAAACCTATTATACATGGTGTACGATTAAACATACACCACTAATTGCTTGGAACACACCAATACAAGTTGATTTTGAACCATAGAAACCTGTCATACACGGTTTATGATTGATCATATACTACTAACTACGTGAAACACACCTTTACAACTTGATTTAGCACCATTAAAACCTATCATGCTTGGTGTATGATTGATCATATACCACTTACTACTTGAAACACACCCATACGAGTTGATTTTACACCATTAAAACGTATTATACACGGTGTATGATTGATTATACACTACTAACCACCTGAAACACACATATACAAGTAGATTTTACACAACTAAAACATATTATAAACGGTGTATGATTGTTCATACACAACTAATTACTTGAAACAAACCTATACACGTTGATTTTACTGCATTAAAACTCAAAATTCGCGGTGCATGACTGATGATACACCATTAATTACTTGAAACACACCTATACAAGTTGATTTTACACCAATAAAACCTATCATACACGGTGTATGATTCATCATGTACCACTGATTACTTGAGGCACACTTATACAACTAGATTTCACACCATTGAAACCTTTTATACACGGTGTATGATAGATCGTACACAACTAATTACTTGAAACACACCTATACAAGTTGATTTCACAACATTAAAACCAATCATACATTGCGTATGATCTTACATACACCACTAATTTCTTGAAGCACACCTATAAACGTTGATTTCAAACCATTAAAACCAATCATACACGGTGTATGATTGATCATAGACCACTAATTACTTGAAACACATCTACACAAGTTGATTTCACTCCATTTGAACCAATCATACACTGTGTATGATTGATCATACCCCACTAATTACTTGAAACACACGTATCGAGCTTGATTTCACACCATTAAAACCAATCATACACGGTATATGATGGATCAAACACCACTAATTACGTGAAACACACCTATAGAATTTGATTTTATAGCATTAAAACAAATTATACATGGTGTGTGATTGATCACACACCACTAATTACTTGAAACACACCGATACATGTTGATTTCACATCATTAAAACCAATTGTACACTGTGTATGATTGGTCATATACAACTAATTACTTGAATCACAAGTATACAAGTTGATTTCACACCATCGAAACCTATGATACACGGTGTATGATTGATCATTCACCACTATTTACGTGAAACACACCAACACAAGTTGATTTTACACCATTAAAACCTATCGTGCACGGCATATAATTGATCATACAGCACTAATTACTTGAAACATACCTATACAAGTTAATTTTAAACAATTAAAACCTATTATACACGATGTATGATTGATCATACACCAATAATTATTCGAAACGCTCCCATACAAGTCGATTTCACACCATAAAAACTAGTCATACATGATGTATGATCTATCACACACCACTAATTTCTTGAGATGCACCTATACAAGTTGATTTCACACATGTAAAACCTATCGTGCACGGTGTATGATTGATCATAAACACTAATTACTTGAAACATACTTATACAAGTTGATTTCGCACCTTTAAAACCTATTATACACAGTGTACGATTGATCATACACCACTAATTGCGAGAACACACCAACATGAGCTGGTTTCATGCCATTAAAAATCATAATACATGGTGTATGATTGACCATACACCACTAATTACTTGAAACACACCAATACACGTTGATTTTAGACCATTAAAACCCATAATACACGGTGTATGAATGGTAACGTACCACTAGTTACTTGAATCACACCTATACAAATTGATTTCGCGCCATTAAAATCTATTATACACTGTGTGTGATTGATCACACACATTTAATTACTTGAAACACACCTACACAAGTTGATTTCACTCCATCAAAACCAATCATACATGGTTTGTGATTGATCATACACCACTAACTACTTGAAACATACTTATACAAGTTGATTTTACACCATTAAAACCTGTTATACATGGTGTATGACTGATCATACACCACCAATTACTTGAAACACACTCTACAAGTTGATTTCACACCTTTAAAACAAATCATACATCGTGTATGATCTATAATACTCCGTTAATTTCTTGTATCACGGCTATACAAGTTCATTTTACAGAATTAAAGCTTAAAATTCACGGTGCGTGATTGATCATTCACCACTATTTACTTGAAACACACCAACACAAGTTTATTTTGCACTATTAAAACCTATCGTACATGGTATATGATTGATCATATACCACTAATTAGTTGAAACACCCCTATACAAGTCGATTTTACACCATTAAAACCCAATATACACGGTGTGTGATTGATCATATACCACTAATTACTTGAAATGCACCTATACAAGTTGATTTTACACCATTAAAGCCAATCATACAAACACACCTATACAAATTGATTTTACACTATTAAAACCTATCAGACATGGTGTATTATTGATCATATAACACTAGTTACTTGCAACACACCTATAAAAGCTGATTTCATACCATTAAAACCAATCATACACGGTGCATGATCGATCGTACATCACTAATTACTTGAAACACACCTATGCAAGCTTATTTCACACCTTCAGAACCTAACATACACGGTGCATGATTGGTCATACACCACAAATTACTTGAAACACACCTATACAAGTTGATTTGACACCTTCAAAGCCTATCATACACGGTTTATGATTGATCATACACTACCAATTACTTGAAACACACCTGTACCAGCTGATTTCACACCATCAAAACCTATCATACCCGGTGTATGATTGATCGTACACCACAAACTACTTCGAACACACATATACAAGTTGATTTCACACCATTAAAACAAATCATACACGGTCTATGATTGATCATACACCAGTAATTATTCTAACACACTAATGCAGGTTGATTTCATACCATTAAAACCAACCATACACGTTATATGATGGATCAGACACCACTAATTACTTGAAACTTACCTATTGAAGTTGATTTTATACCATTAAAACCTATTATACACAGTGTATGATTGATCATACACCACTAATTACTAGAAACACACCTATAGAAGTTGATTTCACACCATTAAAACCAATCATTCACTGTGTATGATCTGTCATACACCACTATTTTCTTGAAACACACCTATACAAGATGATTTTACAGTATTAAAACTTATAATACACGATGTACGATTGGTAATATACCTCTAATTACTTGAAACACACCTATACAAGTGGATTTTACACCAGTAAAACCTATCATACGCGTTGTATAATTGATCATATACCACTAATTACTAGAAACACACTCATACAAGTTCATTTCACATCATTAAATGTATAATACACCATGTACGATTGATCGTACACCTCTAATTACCTGAAACAGACCTATACAATTTGATTTGACAACATTAAAACCAATCATACACTGTGTATGATCTATCATACACCACTGATTTCTTGAAACACACCTATACAAGTTGATTTCACTCCCTTTAAACTTATAACACACAGTGTATGATTGATCACACACCACTAATTATTTGATACACACCTATATAAGTTGATTTTACACCAGTAAAACCTATCGTACGTGGTGTATCATACACCACTAATGACTTGAAACACACTTATACTAGTTGATTTCACACCATTAAAACCGCTTATACAAGGTGTATGATTTATCATACACCACTAATAACTTGAAACACACCTATACAAGTTGATTTCACACCATTAAAATCAATCATAAAAGGAGTATGATTGATCACGTACTACTAACTACTTGAAACACACCAATACAAGTTCATTTCACACCATTAAAACCTATTATACACGATGTGTGATTGATCACACGAATTTAATTACTTGAAAAACACCTACACAAGTTGATTTCACTCCATTAAAACCAATCATACACGGTGTGTGATTGATCGTACACCACTAATTACTTAAAACATACTTATACAAGTTGATTTTACACCATCAAAACCTGTTATACACGGTGCATGATTGATCATACACCTCCAATTACTTGAAACACACTATACAAGTTGATTTCACACCTTTAAAACAAATAATACGCTGTGTATGATCCATAATATACTGCTAATTTCTAGAAACACACCTATACAAGTTGATTTTGCAGCATTAAGACTTAAAATTCACTGTGCAAGATTGACCATACACAACTAATTACTTGAAACATACCTATACAAGTTAATTTTACATCAATAAAACCTATAACACATGGTGTATGGTTGATCATGTACCACTAATTACTTGAAAACACTTATACAAGTAAATTTCACACCATTAAAACCTATTATACACGGTGTATGATTGATCATACACCACTATTTACTTGAAACACACCTATGCAAGTTGATTTCACAACATTAAAACCGATCATACACTGTGTATGATCTGTCATACACTACTAATTTCTTGAAACACACCTATATAAGTTGATTTCAAACCATTAAAACCAATCATACACGGTGTATGATTGCTCATAGACCCCTAATTACTTGAAACATACCTATACAAGTTGATTTCACACCATTTGAACCAATCATACACGGTGTATGATTGATCATACACCACTAATTACCTGAAACACGCGTATACAAGTTGATTTCACACCATTATAACAAATCATACACGGTGTATGATGGATCATACACCACTAATTACGTGAAACACACCTATACAAGTTGACTTTCACCATTAAAACCAATTATACATGGTGTATGATTGATCATACACCACTAATTACTTGGAACACACCGATACATGTTGATTTCACACCATTAAAACCAATCGTACACTGTGTATGATTGATCATACACAACTAGTTACTTGAAACACACGTATACAAGTTGATTTCACACCATCAAAACCTATCATACACGGTGTATCATTGATCATTCACCACTATTTACGTGAAACACACCTACACAAGTTGATTTTATACTATTAAAACCTATCATACGTGGTATATGATTGATCATATACCACTAACTTGTCGAAAGACCCCTGTATAAGTCGATTTTACACCATTAAAACCTAATATACACGGTGTGTGATTGATCATATACCAGTAATTACTTGAAATGCACCTATACAAGTTGATTTTGCACCATTAAAGCCAATCATACAAACACACCTATACAAATTGATTTTATGCGGTTAAAACCTATCAGACAGGGTGTATAATTGATCATATAACGCTAATTACTAGCTACACACCAATACAAGTTGATTTCACACCATTAAAACCTATTATACATGGTGTATGATTAAACATATACCACTAATTACTTGTAACACACCAATACTAGTTGATTTGACACCATTAAAACCTATTATACACGGTGTGTGATTGATCATACACTACTAATTACTTGACACACACCTATGCAAGTTGATTTCACAACATTAAAACCGATCATACACTATGTATGATCTGTCATACACTACTAATTTCTTGAAAACACCTACACAAGTTGATTTCAAACCATTAAAACCAATCATACACGGTGTATGATTGCTCATAGACCACTAATTACTTGAAACGCACCTATACAAGTTGATTTCACACCATTTGACCCAATCATACACGGTGTATGATTGATCATGAACCACTAATTACCTGAAACACACGTATACCAGTTGATTTCACACCATTATAACCAATCATACACGGTGTATGATGGATCACACACCACTAATTACGTGAAACACACGTATACCAGTTGATTTTCACCATTCAAACCAATTATACATGGTGTATGATTGATCATACACCACTAATTACTTGAAACACGACCGATACATGTTGATTTCATACCATTAAAACCAATCATATACTGTGTATGATTAATCATACACAACTAATTACTTGAAACACACGTATGCAAGTTGATTTCACACCATCAAAACCTATCATACACGGTGTATGATTGATCATTCACCACTATTTACGTGAAATACACCTACACAAGTTGATTTTACACTATTAAAACCTATCATACGTGGTATATGATTGATCATATACCACTAACTTGTCGAAACACCCCTGTACAAATTGATTTTACACCATTAAAACCTAATATACACGGTGTGTGATTGATCATATACCAGTAATTACTTGAACTGCACCTATACAAGTTGATTTAACACCATTAAAGCCAATCATACAAACACACCTATACAAATTGATTTTACACGGATAAAACCTATCAGACAGGGTGTACAATTGATCATATAATGCTAATTATTGGCTACACACCTATACAAGTTGATTTCACAGCATTAAAACCTATTATACATGGTGTACGATTAAACATATACCACTAATTACTTGTAACACACCAATACAAGTTGATTTTACACCATTAAAACCTATCATACACGGTGTACGATTGATCATATACCACTAATTACTTGAAACACACCTATACAACTTGATTTAACACCATTAAAACCTATCATGCTCGGTGCATGATTGATCATATGCCACTAACTATTTGAAACACACCTATACAAGTTGATTTTACACCATTAAAACGTATTATACATGGTGAATGATTGATCATACACAACTAATTACTTGAAACACCCCAATAAAAGTTGATTTCACACCATTAAATCCAATCATACATTGTGTATGATTGGTCATACACCACTAATTACTTGAGAAAGACCCATAGAATTTGATTTCACAGCATCAAAACCTATCATACACGGTACATGATTGGTCGTACTCCATGAATTACTTGAAACACACCTATACGAGTAGATTTCACACCATTAAAACCAATCATACACGGTGTACGATTGATCATATACCACCAATTACTTGAAATGAACCTATGCTAGTTGATTTTACACCATTAAAACCTGTCATACAAACACACCTATACAAGTTCACATTACACCATTAAAACCTTTCATGCACGATGTAAGATTGATCATATACCATTAATTACTTGAAACACACCTGTTCAAGTTCATTTCACACCGTGAAAACCTATTACACACGGCATATGATTGATCATACATCACTAATTACTTGAAACAAACCTATACAAGTCAATTTTACACAATTAAAACCTATTATACACGATGTATAATTGATCATACACCACTGATTATTTGAAAAACACCTATACAAGTTGATTTCACTCCCTAAAAACTAGTCATATACTATGTGCGATCTATCATACACAACTAATTTCTTGAGACACACCTATACAAGTTGATTTCACACCTGTAAAACCTATCGTACACGGTGTATTATTGATCATATATCACTAATTACTTGAAACACACTTATACAAGTTGATTTCACGGCATTAAAACCTATTATACATGGTGTACGATTGATCATACACCACTAATTGCAAGAAACACACCTACACGAGTTGGTTTCACACCATTAAAACTTATAATACACGGTATATGATTGACCATACACCACTAACTAGTTGAAACACCCCTATACAAGTTGATTTTATACCATTAAAACCTATTATATACGGTGTACGATTGATCATACACCACTAATTGCGAGAACACGCCTACACGAGTTGGTTTCATGGCATTAAAACTCATAATACATGGTGTATGATTGACCATACACCACTAATAACTTGAAACACACCAATACAAGTTGATTTTACACCATTAAAACCTATCATACATAGTGTATGAATGGTAATATACCACTAGTTACTTGAATCACACCTATACAAGTCGATTTCACACCATTAAAACCCATTATACATGGTTTGTGATTGATCACATACATTTAATTACTTGAAACACACCTATAAAAGTTGATTTCAAACCATTAAAACCAATCGTACATGGAGTATGATTGATCATACACCACTAATTACTTGAAATATACATATCCAAGTTGATTTTACACCATTAAAACCTGTTATACATGGTGTATGATGTATCATACACCGCCAACTACTTGAAACACACTATACAAGTTGATTTCACACCTTCCAATCCAATCATACACTGTGTATGATCTATAATCCACCACTAATTACATGAAACACAGCTATACAAGTTGATTTTACACCGATAAAACCTATCATACACGGTGTATGATTGATCAGGTACCACTAATTACTTGAAACACACTTATACAAGTAGATTTCACACCATTAAAACCTATTATACATGGTTTGTGATTGATCACATACATTTAATTACTTGAAACACACCTATAAAAGTTGATTTCAAACCATTAAAACCAATCGTACACGGAGTATGATTGATCATACACCACTAATTACTTGAAATATACATATCCAAGTTGATTTTACACCATTAAAACCTGTTATACATGGTGTATGATGTATCATACACCGCCAATTACTTGAAACACACTATACAAGTTGATTTCACACCTTCCAATCCAATCATACACTATGTATGATCTATAATCCACCACTAATTACTTGAAACACAGCTATACAAGTTGATTTTACACCGATAAAACCTATCATACACGGTGTATGATTGCTCATAGACCACTAATTACTTGAAACGCACCTATACAAGTTGATTTCACACCATTTGACCCAATCATACACGGTGTATGATTGATCATGAACCACTAATTACCTGAAACACACGTATACCAGTTGATTTCACACCATTATAACCAATCATACATGGTGTATGATGGATCACACACCACTAATTACGTGAAACACACGTATACCAGTTGATTTTCACCATTCAAACCAATTATACATGGTGTATGATTGATCATACACCACTAATTACTTGAAACACGACCGATACATGTTGATTTCATACCATTAAAACCAATCATATACTGTGTATGATTAATCATACACAACTAATTACTTGAAACACACGTATGCAAGTTGATTTCACACCATCAAAACCTATCATACACGGTGTATGATTGATCATTCACCACTATTTACGTGAAATACACCTACACAAGTTGATTTTACACTATTAAAACCTATCATACGTGGTATATGATTGATCATATACCACTAACTTGTCGAAACACCCCTGTACAAATTGATTTTACACCATTAAAACCTAATATACACGGTGTGTGATTGATCATATACCAGTAATTACTTGAACTGTACCTATACAAGTTGATTTAACACCATTAAAGCCAATCATACAAACACACCTATACAAATTGATTTTACACGGATAAAACCTATCAGACAGGGTGTACAATTGATCATATAATGCTAATTATTGGCTACACACCTATACAAGTTGATTTCACAGCATTAAAACCTATTATACATGGTGTACGATTAAACATATACCACTAATTACTTGTAACACACCAATACAAGTTGATTTTACACCATTAAAACCTATCATACACGGTGTACGATTGATCATATACCACTAATTACTTGAAACACACCTATACAACTTGATTTAACACCATTAAAACCTATCATGCTCGGTGCATGATTGATCATATGCCACTAACTATTTGAAACACACCTATACAAGTTGATTTTACACCATTAAAACGTATTATACATGGTGAATGATTGATCATACACAACTAATTACTTGAAACACCCCAATAAAAGTTGCTTTCACACCATTAAATCCAATCATACATTGTGTATGATTGGTCATACACCACTAATTACTTGAGAAAGACCCATAGAATTTGATTTCACAGCATCAAAACCTATCATACACGGTACATGATTGGTCGTACTCCATGAATTACTTGAAACACACCTATACGAGTAGATTTCACACCATTAAAACCAATCATACACGGTGTACGATTGATCATATACCACCAATTACTTGAAATGAACCTATGCTAGTTGATTTTACACCATTAAAACCTATCATACAAACACACCTATACAAGTTCACATTACACCATTAAAACCTTTCATGCACGATGTAAGATTGATCATATACCATTAATTACTTGAAACACACCTGTTCAAGTTCATTTCACACCGTGAAAACCTATTACACACGGCATATGATTGATCATACATCACTAATTACTTGAAACAAACCTATACAAGTCAATTTTACACAATTAAAGCCTATTATACACGATGTATAATTGATCATACACCACTGATTATTTGAAAAACACCTATACAAGTTGATTTCACTCCCTAAAAACTAGTCATATACTATGTGCGATCTATCATACACAACTAATTTCTTGAGACACACCTATACAAGTTGATTTCACACCTGTAAAACCTATCGTACACGGTGTATTATTGATCATATATCACTAATTACTTGAAACACACTTATACAAGTTGATTTCACGGCATTAAAACCTATTATACATGGTGTACGATTGATCATACACCACTAATTGCAAGAAACACACTTACACGAGTTGGTTTCACACCATTAAAACTTATAATACACGGTATATGATTGACCATACACCACTAACTAGTTGAAACACCCCTATACAAGTTGATTTTATACCATTAAAACCTATTATATACGGTGTACGATTGATCATACACCACTAATTGCGAGAACACGCCTACACGAGTTGGTTTCATGGCATTAAAACTCATAATACATGGTGTATGATTGACCATACACCACTAATAACTTGAAACACACCAATACAAGTTGATTTTACACCATTAAAACCTATCATACATAGTGTATGAATGGTGATATACCACTAGTTACTTGAATCACACCTATACAAGTCGATTTCACACCATTAAAACCCATTATACATGGTTTGTGATTGATCACATACATTTAATTACTTGAAACACACCTATAAAAGTTGATTTCAAACCATTAAAACCAATCGTACATGGAGTATGATTGATCATACACCACTAATTACTTGAAATATACATATCCAAGTTGATTTTACACCATTAAAACCTGTTATACATGGTGTATGATGTATCATACACCGCCAACTACTTGAAACACACTATACAAGTTGATTTCACACCTTCCAATCCAATCATACACTGTGTATGATCTATAATCCACCACTAATTACATGAAACACAGCTATACAAGTTGATTTTACACCGATAAAACCTATCATACACGGTGTATGATTGATCAGGTACCACTAATTACTTGAAACACACTTATACAAGTAGATTTCACACCATTAAAACCTATTATACATGGTTTGTGATTGATCACATACATTTAATTACTTGAAACACACCTATAAAAGTTGATTTCAAACCATTAAAACCAATCGTACACGGAGTATGATTGATCATACACCACTAATTACTTGAAATATACATATCCAAGTTGATTTTACACCATTAAAACCTGTTATACATGGTGTATGATGTATCATACACCGCCAATTACTTGAAACACACTATACAAGTTGATTTCACACCTTCCAATCCAATCATACACTATGTATGATCTATAATCCACCACTAATTACTTGAAACACAGCTATACAAGTTGATTTTACACCGATAAAACCTATCATACACGGTGTATGATTGATCAGGTACCACTAATTACTTGAAACACACTTATACAAGTAGATTTCACATCATTAAAACCTATTATACACGTTGTATGATTGATCATACACCAGTAATTACCTGAAACATACATATACAAGTTGATTTCACAACATTAGACACAATCATACACTGTGTATGATCTGTCATACACCACTAATTTCTTGAAACACACCTATACAAGTTGATTTCAAACATTTAAAACCAATCATACACGGTGTAAGATTTATCATAGACCACTAATTACTTGAAACACATCTATACCAGTTGATTTCACATCATCTAAACCAATCATACATGGATTATGATTGATCATACATGGTTTATGATTGATCATACACCACTAATTACTTGAAACACACCTATACAAGTTGATTTCATACCATCAAAACCTATAATATACGGTGCATGATTGATCATTCACCACTATTTACGTGAAATACACCTATACAAGTTGATTTTACACCATTAAAACTTATCATACATGGTATATGATTGATCATATACCACTAACATGTTGAAAAACCTCTAGACAAGTTGATTTTACACCATTAAAACCTACCACACACGGTGTGTAATTGATCATATACCACTAATTACTTCAAATGCACCTGTACAAGTTGATTTTTCACCATTAAAGCCAATCATACAAACACACCTATACAAATTGATTTTACACTGTTAAAACCTATCAGAAGGTGTATAATTGGTCAGATGACACTAATTACTTGCAACACACCCATACAAGCTGATTTCACACCCTTAAAACCAATCATACACGGTGTATGATGGATCATACACCACTAATAGTTTGAAACACACCTCTACAAGTTGATTTCACACCATCAAAACCTATCATACACGGTTTATGATTGATCATACAGCACTTATTACTTGAAACACACGTATACAAGTTGATTTCACACCATCAAAACCTATGATACACGGTGTATGATTGATCATACACCACTAACTACTTGAAACACACCTATACAAGTTGATTTCACACCATTAGAACCAATCGTACACGGTGTACGATTCATCATACACCACTAATTACCTCTGACACACTAATACAAGTTGATTTCATATCTTTAAAACCAATCGTACACGTTGTATGATTGATCAGACACCATTAGTTACTTGAAACTTACCTATTGAAGTTGATTTTGCACCATTAAAACCTATTATACACGGTGTATGATTGATCATACACCACTAATTACTGGAAACACACCTATACAAGTTCATTTCACACCATTAAAACAAATCATACATTGTGTATGATCAGTCATACACCACTAATTTCTTGAAACACAGCGACACAAGTTGGTTTTACACGATTAAAACTTATAATACACGGTGTACGATTGATCATACACCTCTAATTACTTGAAACACACCTATACAAGTGGATTTTACACTAGTAAAACCTATCATAAATGGTGTATAATTGATCACATACCACTAATTACTGGAAACACACTAATACAAGTTGATTTCACACCATTAAACTTATATTACACCTTGTACGATTGATTTTACACCTCTAATTACTGGAAACACACCTATACAAGTTGATTTCACAACTTTAAAACCAATCATACACTGTGTATGATCTATCATACACCACTAATTTCTTGAAACACACCTATACAAGTTGATTTCACTCCATTAAAACTTAATACACACGGTGTATGATTGATCATGCACCACTAATTACCTGATACACACCTACACAACTTGATTTTACACCACGAGAACCTATCGTACACGGTGTATGATTGATCATATACCACTAATGACTTGAAACACACTTACACAAGTTGATTTCACACCATTAAAACATATTGTACATGGTGTATTATGGATCATACACCCCTAACAACTTGAAACACACCTATTCAAGTCGATTTCACACCATTAAAATCAATCATACACGGTGTACGATTAGTCATACACCACCCACTACTTGAAACACGTCTATACAAGTTGATTTCACACCATCAAAACCAATCATACACGGTGTATGATTGATCGTATACAACTAACTACTTGAAACACACCAATACATGTTGATTTTACACCATTAAAGCCTATTATACACGGTTTATGATTGACCATATACCACAAAGTACTTGAAACACAGCGATACATGTTTATTACAAACCCTTAAAACCAATCATACACGGTGTACGATTTATCATTCGCCTCTAATTATGTGAAACACACCTAAACAAGTTGATTTTACACCATTAAAACCTATCATACTTGGTGTATGATTGATCATATGCCACTAAGTAGTTGAAACACACCTACACAAGTTGATTTTACACCATTAAAACCTAATATACACGGTGTGTGATTGATCATATACCACTAATTACATGAAATGCACCTATACAAGTTGATTTTACACCATTAAAGCGAATCATACAAACACAGCTATGCAAATTGATTTTACACCATTAAAACCTCTTAGACAGGGTGTATGATTGACCACATAACACTAATTCTTGCAACGCACCAATACAAGCTGATTTCACACCATTAAAACCAATCATACACTGTGTATGATTGATCATACACGACTAATTACTTGAAACTCACCTATACAAGTATATTTCACACCATTAAAAACAATCATACAGTATGTATCATCTATCATACACCACCAATTTCATGAAACACACCTGTACAAGTTGATTTCACGCCTTCAAAACTTATAATACATGGCGTACGATTGATTGTGCACCACTTATTACATGAAACACACCTATACAAGTTTAGTTTACAGGAATAAAACCCACCATGCACGGTGTATGATTGATCACACACCACAAAGAACTTGAAACACACCTATACAAGTTGACTTCTCACCATCAAAACTAATCATACACAGTGTATGATTGATGATAAACCACTAATTACTTGAAACATACCTTTACAAGTCGATTTTACACAGTTAAAACTTGTTATACGCCGTGTATGATTGATCATACACCGCTAATTACTTGAAACACACCCATATAAGTTGATTTTACACCATCAAAACCTATCATGCAAACACACCTATACAAGTTGATTTTACACCATCAAAACCTATCATACACTATTTACGATTGATCATATACCGCAAATTACTTGAAAAACACCTATAAAAGTTGATTTCACACCATTAGAACCTATCATACACTTTGTATGATTGATCATACACACCTAATTACTTGAGACACACTTAAACAAGTTGATTTCACGCCATCAAAACCTATCATTCACGGTGTACGATTGATCATACACCACTAATTACTTGAAACACACCTATACAAGTTGATTTTACACCAATAAAACCTATCATACATGGTGTATGATTGATCATATACCACTACCTAGTTGAAAAACCCCTAGACAAGTTGATTTTACACCATTAAAACCGACTATACACACTGTGTGATTGATCATATACCACTAATTACTTGAAATACTCCTATACAAGTGGATTTTACACCGTTAAAGCCAATCCTACAAACACTCCTATACAAAATGATTTTACACTATTAAAACCTATCAGACAGGGTGTATAATTGATCATATAACACTAATTACTTGCAACAGACCCATACAAGCTGATTTCACACCATTAAAACCAATCATACATGGTGTATGATGGATCATACGCCACTAATTACTTGAAACACGCCTCTACAAGTTGATTTTCCACCTTTAGAACCTATCATACACAGTTTATGATTGATCACACACCACTTATTACTTGAAATACACGTATACTAGTTGATTTCACACCATCAAAACCTGTCATGCACGGTGTATGATTGATCATACACCTCTAACTACTTGAAACACACCTATACAAGTTGATTTCACACCTTTAGAACCAATCGTACATGGTGTATGATTCATCATACACAACTAATTACTTCTAACACACAAATACACGTTGATTTCATACCTTGAAAACCAATCATACATGTTGTATGATTGATCAGACACCACTAGTTGAAACTCACCAATTGAAGTAGATTTTACACCATTAAAACCTATTGTACACGGTGTATGATTGATCATACACCACCAATTACTAGAAACACACCTATACAAGTTCATTTCAAACCATTAAAACCAATTATACACTGTGTATGATCTGTCATACACCACTAATTTCTTGAAACACACTTATACAAGTTGATTTTACAAGATTAAAACTTATAATACATGGTGTACGATTGATCATATACCTCTAATTACTTGAAACACACCTATACATGTGGATTTTACACTAGTAAAACCTATCATACATGGTGTATAATTGATCACATATGACTAATTACTGGAAACACACTTATACAAGTTGTTTTCACACCATTAAACTTATAATACACCATGTACGATTGATTATACACCTCTAATTACTTGAAACACACCTATACAAGTTGATTTCAGAATATTAAAACCAATCATACACTGTGTACGATCTATCATACACCACTAATTTCTTGAAACAGTCGCATACAAGTGGATTTCACTCCATTAAAACTTATGATACAAGGTGTGTGATTGATCATATACCACTAACTAGTTGAAAACCCCTAGACAAGTCGATTTTACACCATTGAAACCTACGATACACGGTGTGTGATTGATCATATACCACTAATTACTTGAAATGCACCTATACAAGTTGACTTTACACCATTGAAGCCAATCATACAAACACACCTATACAAATTGATTTTACACTATTAAAACCTATCAGACAGGGTGTATAATTGATCATATAACAATAATTACTTGCAACACACCTATACAAGCTGATTTCAGACAGTTAAAACCAATCATACACGGAGTATGATGGATCGTACACCACTAATTACTTGAAACACACCTCTACAAGTTGATTTCACACCTTCAAAACCGATCATACACGGTTTATGATTGATCATACACCACTTATTACTTGAAACACACGTATACAAGTTGATTTCACACCATCAAAACCTATCATACACGGTGTATGAGTGATCATACACCACTAACTACTTGAAACACACCTATACTAGTTGATTTCACAGCATTAGAACCAATCGTACACGGTGTATGATTCATCATACACAACTAATTACTTCTAACACACAAATACAAGTTGATTTCATACCTTTAAAACAAATCATACATGTTGTATGATTGATCAGACACCACTAGTTGAAACTTACCAATTGAAGTGCATTTTACACCATTAAAACCTATTATACACGGTGTATGATTGATCATACACTACTAATTTTTAGAAACACACCCATACAAGTTCATTTCACACCATTTGAACCAATCATATACTGTGTATGATCTATCATACACCACTAGTTTCTTGAAACACACCTATACAAGATGATTTTACACCATTAAAACCTATCATACATGGTGTAAGATTGATCATATACCACTAACTAGTTGAAAAACCCCTAGACAAGTTGATTTTACACCATTAAAACCTACCATGCACGGTGTGTGATTGATCATATACCACTAATTACTTCAAATGCACCTGTACAAGTTGATTTTTCACCATTAAAGCCAATCATACAAACACACCTATACAAATTAATTTTACACTATTAAAACCTATCAGAAGGTGTATAATTGATCAGATGACACTAATTACTTGCAACACACCTATACAAGTTGATTTCACACCCTTAAAACCAATCATACACGGTGTATGATGGATCATACACCACTAATTGTTTGAAACACACCTCTACAAGTTGATTTCACACCTTCAAAACCTATCATACACGGTTTATGATTGATCATACAGCACTTATTACTTGAAACACACGTATACAAGTTGATTTCACACCATCAAAACCTATCATACACGGTGTATGATTGATCATACACCACTAACTACTTGAAACACACCTATACAAGTTGATTTCACACCATTAGAACCAATCGTACACGGTATATGATTCATCATACACCACTAATTACCTCTGACACACTAATACAAGTTGATTTCATATCTTTTAAACCAATCATACACGTTGTATGATTGATCAGACACCATTAGTTACTTGAAACTTACCTATTGAAGTTGTTTTTACAGCACCAAAACCTATTATACACGGTGTATGATTGATCATACACTACTAATTACTGGAAACACACCTATACAAGTTCATTTCACACAATTAAAACAAATCATACACTGTGTATCATCAGTCATACACCACTAATTTCTTGAAACACAGCCACACAAGTTGATTTTACACGATTAAAACTTATAATACACGGTGTACGATTGATCATACACCTCTAATTACTTGAAACACACCTATACAAGTGGATTTTACACTAGTAAAACCTATCATAAATGGTGTATAATTGATCACATACCACTAATTACTGGAAACACACTAATACAAGTTGATTTCACACCATTAAACTTATATTACAACTTGTACGATTGATTTTACACATCTAATTACTGGAAACACACCAATACAAGTTGATTTCACAACTTTAAAACCAATCATACACTGTGTATGATCTATCATACACCACTAATTTCTTGAAACACACCTATACAAGTTGATTTCACTCCATTAAAACTTAATACACACGGTGTATGATTGATCATACACCGCTAATTTCCTGATACACACCTACACAACTTGATTTTACACCACGAGAACCTATCGTACACGGTGTATGATTGATCATATACCACTAATGACTTGAAACACACTTACACAAATTGATTTCACACCATTAAAACATATTGTACATGGTGTATTATTGATCATACACCCCTAATAACTTGAAACACACCTATACAAGTCGATTTCACACCATTAAAATCAATCATACACGGTGTGTGATTAGTCATACACCACCCATTACTTGAAACACGTCTATACAAGTTGATTTCACACCATCAAAACCAATCATACACGGTTTATGATTGATCGTATACAACTAACTACTTGAAACACACCAATACAAGTTGATTTTACACTATTAAAACCTATTATACACGGTTTATGATTGACCATATACCACAAAGTACATGAAACACACCGATACATGTTTATTTCAAACCCTTAAAACCAATCATACACGGTGTACGATTTATCATTCGCCTCTAATTATGTGAAACACACCTAAACAAGTTGATTTTACACCATTAAAACCTATCATACTTGGTGTATGATTGATCATATACCACTAAGTAGTTGAAACACAACTACACAAGTTGATTTTACACCATTAAAACCTAATATACACGGTGTGTGATTGATCATATACCACTAATTACATGAAATGCACCTATACAAGTCGATTTTACACCATTAAAGCGAATCATACAAACACACCTATGCAAATTGATTTTACACCATTAAAACCTCTTAGACAGGGTGTATGATTGACCACATAACACTAATTCTTGCAACGCACCAATACAAGCTGATTTCACACCATTAAAACCAATCATACACGGTGTATGATTGATCATACACAACTAATTACTTGAAACACACCTATACAAGTATATTTCACACCATTAAAAACAATCATACACTATGTATCATCTATCATACACCACCAATTTCATGAAACACACCTGTACAAGTTGATTTCCCGCCTTCAAAACTTATAATACATGGTGTACGATTGATTGTGCACCACTTATTACATGAAACACACCTATACAAGTTTATTTTACAGGAATAAAACCCACCATACACGGTGTATGATTGATCACACACCACAAAGAACTTGAAACACACCTATACAAGTTGACTTCTCACCATCAAAACTAATCATACACACTGTATGATTGATGATACACCACTAATTACTTGAAACATACCTTTACAAGTCGATTTTACACAGTTAAAACTTGTTATACGCTGTGTATGATTGATCATACACCGCTAATTACTTGAAACACACCCATATAAGTTGATTTTACACCATCAAAACCTATCATGCAAACACACCTATACAAGTTGATTTTACACCATTAAAACCTATCATACACTGTGTATGATTGATCATATACCGCAAATTACTTGAAACACTCCTATAAAAGTTGATTTCACACCATTAGAACCTATCATACACTTTGTATGATTTATCATACACACCTAATTACTTGAGACACACTTAAACAAGTTGATTTCACGCCATCAAAACCTATCATTCACGGTGTACGATTGATCATACACCACTAATTACTTGAAACACACCTATACAAGTTGATTTTACACCAATAAAACCTATCATACACGGTGTATGATTGATCATATACCACTACCTAGTTGAAAAACCCCTAGACAAGTTGATTTTACACCATTAGAACCGACTATACACACTGTGTGATTGATCATAGACCACTAATTACTTGAAATGCTCCTATAGAAGTGGATTTTGCACCGTTAAAGCCAATCCTACAAACACACCTATACAAAATGATTTTACACTATTAAAACCTATCAGACAGTGTGTATAATTGATCATATAACAATAATTACTTGCAACACACCCATAAAAGCTGATTTCACACCATTAAAACCAATCATACATGGTGTATGATGGATCATACGCCACTAATTACTTGAAACACACCTCTACTAGTTGATTTTTCACCTTTAGAACCTATCATACACAGTTTATGATTGATCATACACCACTTATTACTTGAAATACACGTATACTAGTTGATTTCACACCATCAAAACCTGTCATGCACGGTGTACGATTGATCATACACCTCTAACTACTTGAAACACACGTATACAAGTTGATTTCACACCTTTAGAACCAATCGTACATGGTGTATGATTCATCATACACAACTAATTACTTCTAACATACAAATACACGTTGATTTCATACCTTTAAAACCAATCATACATGTTGTATGATTGATCAGACACCATTAGTTGAAACTTACCAATTGAAGTAGATTTTACACCATTAAAACCTATTATACACGGTGTATGATTGATCATACACCACCAATAACTAGAAACACACCTATACAAGTTCATTTCAAACCATTAAAACCAATCATACACTGTGTATGATCTGTCATACACCACTAATTTCTTGAAACACACTTATACAAGTTGATTTTACAAGATTAAAACTTATAATACATGGTGTACGATTGATCATAGACCTCTAATTACTAGAAACACACCTATACAAGTGGATTTTACACTAGTAAAACCTATCATACACGGTGTATAATTGATCACATATGACTAATTACTGGAAACACACTTATACAAGTTGTTTTCACACCATTAAACTTATAATACACCATGTACGATTGATTATACACCTCTAATTACTTGAAACACACCTATACAAGTTGATTTCAGAATATTAAAACCAATCATACACTGTGTACGATCTATCATACACCACTAATTTCTTGAAACACTCGCATACAAGTGGATTTCACTCCATTAAAACTTATGATACACGGTGTGTGATTGATCATATACCACTAACTAGTTGAAAACCCCTAGACAAGTCGATTTTACACCATTAAAACCTACTATACACGGTGTGTGATTGATCATATACTACTAACTACTTGAAATGCACCTATACAAGTTGACTTTACACCATTGAAGCCAATCATACAAACACACCTATACAAATTGATTTTACACTATTAAAACCTATCAGACAGGGTGTATAATTGATCATATAACAATAATTACTTGCAACACACCTATACAAGCTGATTTCAGACAGTTAAAACCAATCATACACGGAGTATGATGGATCGTACACCACTAATTACTTGAAACACACCTCTACAAGTTGATTTCACACCTTCAAAACCGATCATACACGGTTTATGATTGATCATACACCACTTATTACTTGAAACACACGTATACAAGTTGATTTCACACCACCAAAACCTATCATACACGGTGTATGAGCGATCATACACCATTAACTACTTGAAACACACCTATACTAGTTGATTTCACAGCATTAGAACCAATCGTACATAGTGTATGATTCATCATACACAACTAATTACTACTAACACACGAATACAAGTTGATTTCATACCTTTAAAACAAATCATACATGTTGTATGATTGATCAGACACCACTAGTTGAAACTTACCAATTGAAGTACATTTTACACCATTAAAACCTATTATACACGGTGTATGATTGATCATATACTACTAATTACTAGAAACACACCCATACAAGTTCATTTCACACCATTTAAACCAATCATACACTGTGTATGATCTATCACACCACTAGTTTCTTGAAACACACCTATACAAGTTGATTTTACACCATTAAAACCTATCATACATGGTGTAAGATTGATCATATACCACTAACTAGTTGAAAAACCCCTAGACAAGTTGATTTTACACCATTAAAACCTACCATGCACGGTGTGTGATTGATCATATACCACTAATTACTTCAAATGCACCTGTACAAGTTGATTTTTCACCATTAAAGCCAATCATACAAACACACCTACACAAATTGATTTTACACTATTAAAACCTATCAGAAGGTGTATAATTGATCAGATGACACTAATGACTTGCAACACACGTATACAAGTTGATTTCACACCCTTAAAACCAATCATACACGGTGTATGATGGATCATACACCACTAATTGTTTGAAACACACCTCTACAAGTTGATTTCACACCTTCAAAACCTATCATACACGGTTTATGATTGATCATAAAGCACTTATTACTTGAAACACACGTATACAAGTTGATTTCACACCATCAAAACCTATCATACACGGTGTATGATTGATCATACACCACAAACTACTTGAAATACACCTATACAAGTTGATTTCACACCATTAGAACCAATCGTACAGGGTGTATGATTCATCATACACCACTAATTACCTCTGACACACTAATACAAGTTGATTTCATATCTTTAAAACCAATCATACACGTTGTATGATTGATCAGACACCCTTAGTTACTTGAAACTTACCTATTGAAGTTGTTTTTATAGCACTAAAACCTATTATACACGGTGTATGATTGATCATACACTACTAATTACTGGAAACACACCTATACAAGTTCATTTCACACCATTAAAACAAATCATACACTGTGTATGATCAGTCATACATCACTAATTTCTTGAAACACAACCACACAAGTTGATTTTACACGATTAAAACTAATAATACACGGTGTACGATTGATCATACACCTCTAATTACTTGAAACACACCCATACAAGTGGATTTTACACTAGTAAAACCTATCATAAATGGTGTATAATTGATCACATACCACTAATTACTGGAAACACACTAATACAAGTTGATTTCACACCATTAAACTTATATTACAACTTGTACGATTGATTTTACACCTCTAATTACTAGAAACACACCTATACAAGTTGATTTCACAACTTTAAAACCAATCATACACTGTGTATGATCTATCATACACCACTGATTTCTTAAAACACACCTATACAAGTTGATTTCACTCCATTAAAACTTAATACACACGGTGTATGATTGATCATACACCACTAATTACCTGATACACACCTACACAACTTGATTTTACACCACGAGAACCTATCGTACACGGTGTATGATTGATCATATACCACTAATGACTTGAAACACACTTACACAAGTTGATTTCACACCATTAAAACATATTGTACATGGTGTATTATTGATCATACACCCCTAATAACTTGAAACACACCTATACAAGTCGATTTCACACCATTAAAATCAATCATATACGGTGTGCGATTAGTCATACACCACCAATTACTTGAAACACGTCTATACAAGTTGATTTCGCACCATCAAAACCAATCATACACGGTGTATGATTGATCGTATGCAACTAACTACTTGAAACACACCAATACAAGTTGATTTTACACCATTAAAACCTATTATACACGGTTTATGATTGACCATATACCACAAAGTACTTGAAACACACCGATACATGTTTATTTCAAACCCTTAAAACCAATCATACACGGTGTACGATTTATCATTCGCCTCTAATTATGTGAAACACACCTAAACAAGTTGATTTTACACCATTAAAACCTGTCATACTTGGTGTATGATTGATCATATACCACTAAGTAGTTGAAACACACCTACACAAGTTGATTTTACACCATTAAAACCTAATATACACGGTGTGTGATTGATCATATACAACTATTTACATGAAATGCACCTATACAAGTCGATTTTACACCATTAAAGCGAATCATACAAACACACCTATGCAAATTGATTTTACACCATTAAAACCTCTTAGACAGGGTGTATGATTGACCACATAACACTAATTCTTGCAACGCACCAATACAAGCTGATTTCACACCATTAAAACCAATCATACACGACTAATTACTTGAAACACACCTATACAAGAATATTTCACACCATTAAAAACAATCATACACTATGTATCATCTATCATACACCACCAATTTCATGAAACACACCTGTACAAGTTGATTTCCCGCCTTCAAAACTTATAATACATGGTGTACGATTGATTGTGCACCACTTATTACATGAAACACACCTATACAAGTTTAGTTTACAGGAATAAAACCCACCATACACGGTGTATGATTGATCACACACCACAAACAACTTGAAACACACCTATACAAGTTGACTTCTCACCACAAAACTAATCATACACAGTGTATGATTGATGATACACCACTAATTACTTGAAACATACCTTTACAAGTCGATTTTACACAGTTAAAACTTGTTATACGCTGTGTATGATTGATCATACACCGCTAATTACTTGAAACACACCCATATAAGTTGATTTTACACCATCAAAACCTATCATGCAAACACACCTATACAAGTTGATTTTACACCATTAAAACCTATCATACACTGTGTATGATTGATCATATACCGTAAATTACTTGAAACACTCCTATAAAAGTTGATTTCACACCATTAGAACCTATCATACACTTTGTATGATTGATCATATACACCTAATTACTTGAGACACACTTAAACAAGTTGATTTCACGCCATCAAAACCTATCATTCACGGTGTACGATTGATCATACACCACTAATTACTTGAAACACACCTATACAAGTTGATTTTACACCAATAAAACCTATCATACACGGTGTATGATTGATCATATACCACTACCTAGTTGAAAAACCCCTAGACAAGTTGATTTTACACCATTAAAACCGACTATACACACTGTGTGATTGATCATATACCACTAATTACTTGAATTGCACCTATACAAGTGGATTTTACACCGTTAAAGCCAATCCTACAAACACACCTATACAAAATGATTTTACACTATTAAAACCTATCAGACAGGGTGTATAATTGATCATATAACACTAATTACTTGCAACACACCCGTACAAGCTGATTTCACACCATTAAAACCAATCATACATGATGTATGATGGATCATACGCCACTAATAACTTGAAACACACCACTACAAGTTGATTTTCCACCTTCAAAACCTATCATACACGGTTTATGATTGATCATACAGCACTTATTACGAGAAACACACCTATACAAGTTCATTTCAAACCATTAAAACCAATCATACATTGTGTATGATCTGTCGTACACCACTAATTTCTTGAAACACACTTGTACAAGTTGATTTTACAAGATTAAAACTTATAATACATGGTGTACGATTGATCATATACCTCTAATTACTTGAAACACACCTATACAAGTGGATTTTACACTAGTAAAACCTATCATACACGGTGTATAATTGATCACATATGACTAATTACTGGAAACACACTTACAGAAGTTGTTTTCACACCATTAAACTTATAATACACCATGTACGATTGATTATACACCTCTAATTACTTGCAACACACCTATACAAGTTGATTTCAGAATATTAAAACCAATCATACACTGTGTAGGATCTATCATACACCACTAATTTCTTGAAACGCTCGCATACAAGTGGATTTCACTCCATTAAAACTTATGATACACGGTGTGTGATTGATCATATACCACTAACTAGTTGAAAACCCCTAGACAAGTTGATTTTACACCATTAAAACCTACTATACACGGTGTGTGATTGATCATATAGCACTAATTACTTGAAATGCACCTATACAAGTTGACTTTACACCATTGAAGCCAATCCTACAAACACACCTATACAAATTGATTTTACACTATTAAAACCTAACAGACAGGGTGTATAATTGATCATATAACAATAATTACTTGCGACACACCTATACAAGCTGATTTCAGACAGTTAAAACCAATCATACACGGAGTATGATGGATCGTACACCACTAATTACTTGAAACACACCTCTACAAGTTGATTTCACACCTTCAAAACCGATCATACACGGTTTATGATTGATCATACACCACTTATTACTTGAAACACACGTATACAAGTTGATTTCACACCATCAAAACCTATCATACACGGTGTATGAGTGATCATACACCACTAACTACTTGAAACACACCTATACTAGTTGATTTCACAGCATTAGAACCAATCGTACACGGTGTATGATTCATCATACACAACAAATTACTTCTAACACACAAATACAAGTCGATTTCATACCTTTAAAACCAATCATACATGTTGTATGATTGATCAGACGCCACTAGTTGAAAATTACCAATTGAAGTACATTTTACACCATTAAAACCTATTATACACGGTGTATGATTGATCATACACCACTAATTACAAGAAACACACCCATACAAGTTCATTTCACACCATTTAAACCAATCATACATTGTGTATGATCTATCATACACCACCAGTTTCTTGAAACACACCTATACAAGTTGATTTTACACCATTAAAACCTATCATACATGGTGTAAGATTGACCATATACCACTAACTAGTTGAAAAACCCCTAGACAAGTTGATTTTACACCATTAAAACCTACCATGCACGGTGTGTGATTGATCATATACCACTAATTACTTGAAATGCGCCTATACAAGTTGATTTTACACCATTAAAGCCAATCATACAAACACGCCTATACAAATTGATTTTACACTATTAAAACCTATCAGACAGGGTGTATAATTGATCATATAACACTAATTACTTGCAACACACCTATACAAGCTGATTTCACACCCTCAAAACCAATCATACACGTTGTATGATGGATCATACTCCACTAATTGCTTGAAACACACCTCTACAAGTAGATTTCACACCTTCAAAACCTATCATACACTGTTTATGACTGATCATACATCACTTATTACTTGAAATGCACGTATACAAGTTGATTTCAAACCATCGAAACCTATCACGCACGGTGCATGATTGATTATACACCACTAACTACTTGAAACACACCTATACAAGTTGATTTCACACCATTAGAACCAATCGTACACCGTGTATGATTCATCATACACCACTAATTACTTCTGACACACTAATACAAGCTGATTTCATACCTTTAAAACCAATCATACACGTTGTATGATTGATCAGACACCATTAGTTACTTGAAACTTACCTATTGAAGTTGATTTTACACCATTAAAACCTATTATACACGGTCTATGATTGATCAGACACCACTAATTACAAGAAACTCACCTATACAAGTTTATTTCACTCCATTAAAACCAATCATACACTGTGTATGATCAGTCATACACCACTAATTTCTTGAAACACCGCTATACAAGTTGATTTTACACAATTAAAACTTATAATACACGGTGTACGATTGGTCATACACATCTAATTACTTGAAACACACCTATACAAGTGGATTTTACACTAGTAACACCTATCATACGCGGTGTATAATTGATCACATACCGCTAATTACAGGAAACACACTTATACAAGTTGATTTCACACCATTAAACTTATAATACACCCTGTACGATTGATTATACGCCTCTAATTACTTGAAACACACCCATACAAGTTGATTTCACAACATTAAAACCAATTATACATTGTGTACGATCTATCATACACCACTAATTTCTTGAAACACACCTATACAAGTTGTTTTCACTCCATTAAAACTTAATATACATGGTGTATGATTGATCATACACCACTAATTACTTGATACACACCTGTACAACTTGATTTTACACCACTAGAACCTATCGTACACGGTGTATGATTGATCATATACCCCTAATGACTTGAAACACACTTATACAAGTTGTTTTTACACCATTAAAACCTATTGTACAAGGTGTATTATTGATCATACACCCCTAATAACTTGAAACACACCTATACAAGTTGATTTCACACCATTAAAATCAATCATACAAGGTGTATGATTAATCATACACCACTAATTACTTGAAACACGTCTATACAAGTTGATTTCCCACCATTAAAACCAATCATACACGGTGTATGATTGATCGTATACCACTAACTACTTGAAACACACCAATACAAGTTGATTTTACACCATTAAAACCTATTATACACGGTTTATGATTGACCGTATACCATTAAGTACTTGAAACACACAGATACATGTTTATTTCACACCCTTAAAACCAATCATGCACTGTGTTTGATTGATCATACACAACTAATTTACTTGAAACACACCACAACTTGATTTCACACTATCAAAACCTATCATACACGGTGTATAATTGATCACATATCACTAATTACTGGAAACACACTTATACAAGTTGCTTTCACACCATTAAACTTATAATATACAGTGTACGATTGATTATTCACCTCTAATTACTTGAAACACACCTATACAAGTTGATTTCACAACATTAAAACCAATCATACACTGTGTATGATCTATCATACACCACTAATTTCTTGAAACACACCTATACGAGTTGATTTCACTCCATTAAAACTCACCATACACTGTGTATGATTGATCATACACCACTAACTAGTTGAAAAGCCCCTAGACAAGTTGATTTTACACCATTAAAACCTACTATACACGGTGTGTGATTGATCATATACCACTAATTACTTGAAATGCACCTATACGAGTTGATTTTGCACCGTTAAAGGCAATCATACAAACACGCCAATACAAATTAATTTTACACTATTAAAGCTAATCATACAAACACACCTTTACAAATTGATTTTACACTATTAAAACCGATCAGACAGGGTGTATAATTGATCATATAACACTAATTACTTGCAACACACCAATACAAGCTGATTTCGCACCCTTAAAACCAATCATACGCGGTGCATGATGGATCATACATCACTAATGGCTGGAAACACACCTCCACAAGTTGATTTCACACCTTCAAAACCTATTATACACGGTTTATGATTGATCATACGCCACTTATTACTTGAAACACACGTATACAAGTTGATTTCACACCATCAAAACCTATCATACACGGTGTATGAGTGATCATACACCACTAACTACTTGAAGCACACCTATACAAGTTGATTTCACACCATTAGAACCAATCGTACACAGTGTATGATTCATCATACACAACTAATTACTTCCAACACACAAATACAAGTTGATTTCATACCATTAGAACCAATCACACATGTTGTATGATTAATCAGACACCACTAGTTACTTGAAACTTACCTATTGAAGTGGATTTTACACCATTAAAACCTATTATACACGGTGTATGATTGATCATACACCACTAATTACTAGAAACACACCTATATAAGTACATTTCACACCATTAAAACCAATCATACACTGTGTATGATTTGACATACGCAACTAATTTCTTGAAACACACCTATACAAGTTAATTTCAAACAACTAAAACTTATTATACACGGTGTACGATTAATCATACACCTCTAATTACTTGAAATACACCCATACTAGTGGATTTTACACTAGTAAAACCTATCGTACACAGTGTATAATTGATCACATACCACTAATTGCTGGAAACACACTTATACAAGTAGATTTCACCACATTAAACTTATAATGCACCGTGTACGATTGATTATACACCTCTAATTACATGAAACACACCTACACAAGTTGATTTCACAGCATTAAAACCAATCATACACTGTGTATGATCTATCATGTACCTCTAATTTCTTGAAACACACCTATACAACCTGATTTCACTCCATTAAAACTTATAATACACGGTGTATGATTGATCATACACCACTAATTACTTGATACACACCTATACAACTTGATTTTACCCCACTAAAACCTATCGCACAGGGTGTATGATTGATCATATACCAATAATGACTTGAAACACACTTATACAAGTTGATTTCACACCATTAAAATAAATCATACACGGTGTATGATTAATCATACACCACTAATTACTTGAAACACGTCCATACAAGTTGATTTCACACCATTGAAACCAATCATACATGGTGTATGATTGATCGTATACCACTAACTACTTGAAACACACCAATACAAGTTGATTTCACACCATTAAAACATATTATACACGGTTTATGATTGACCATATGCCACTAATTACTTGAAATACACCAATACATGTTTACATCAAACCCTTAAAACCAATCATACACGGTGTTTGATTGATCATACACAACTAATTTACTTGAAACACACCTGCACAAGTTGATTTCACACTATCAAAACCTATCATGCACGGTCTACGATTGATCATTCACCATTATTTGCGTGAAACACACCTAAACAAGTTGATTTTACACCATTAAAACCTATCATACTTGGTGTATGATTGATCATATACCACTAACTAGTTGAAACACACCTACACAAGTTGATTTTACACCATTAAAACCTACTGTACGCGGTGTATGACTGATCATATACCACTAATTACTTGAAATGCACCTATACAAGTTGATTTTACACCATTAAAGCGAATCATACAAACACACCTATTCAAATTGATTTTACAGTAATAAAACCTATCAGACAGGGTGTATAATTCATCATATAACACTAATTACTTGCAACACACCTATACAAGCTGATTTCACACCTTTAAAACCAATCATACACGGTGTATGATGGATCATACACCACTAATTACTTGAAACACACCTCTACAAGTTGATTTCGCACCTTCAAAACCTATCATACACAGTTTATGATTGATCATACACCACTTATTACTTGAAACACACGTATACTAGTTGATTTCACACCATCAAAACCTATCATACACGGTGTATGATTGATCATACACCACTAACTACTTGAAACACACCGCTACAAGTTGATTTCACACCATTAGAACCAATCGTACACAGTGTATGATTCATCATACACAATTTATTACTTGTAACACACTAATACAAGTTGACTTCATACCTTCAAAACCAATTATACACGTTGTATGATTGATCAGACACCACTAGTTACTTGAAACTTACCTATTGAAGTTGATTTTGCACCACTAAAACCTGTTATACACGGTGTATGATTGATCATACACCACTAATTACTGGAAACACATCTACACAAGTTCATTTCAAACCATTAAAACCAATCATACACTGTGTATGATCTGTCATACACAACTAATTTCTTGAAACACACCCACACAAGTTGATTTTACACGATTAAAACCTATAATACATGGTGTACGATTGATCATACACCTCTAATTACTTGAAACACACCTATACAAGTGGATTTTACACTAGTAAAACCTATCATACACGGTGTCTAATTGATCGCATATCACTAATTACTGGAAACACACTTACACAAGTTGATTTCACACCATTAAACTTGTAATACACCGTGTACGATTTGTTATACACCTCTAATTACTTGAAACACACCTATACAAGTTGATTTCAGAACATTAAAACCAATCATACACTGTGTATGATCTATCATGCACCACTAATTTCTTGAAACACACCCATACAAGTTGATTTCACTCCATTAAAACTTATAATATATGGTGTATGATTGATCATATACCACTAACTAGTTGAAAACTCCTAGACAAGTTGATTTTACACCATTAAAACCTACTATACACGGTGTGTGATTGATCATATACCACAAATTACTTGAAATGCACCTATAAAAGTTGACTTTACACCATTAAAGCAAATCATACAAACACACCTATACAAATTGATTTTATACTATTAAAACCTATCAGACAGGGTGCATAATTGATCATATAACTCTAATTAATTGAAACACACCTATACAAGCCAATTTCAGACCCTTAAAACCAATCATATACGGTGTATGATGGATCATACACCACTAATTGCCGGAAACACACCTCTACAAGTTGATTTCACACCTTCAAAACCTATCATACACGGTTTATGATTGATCATACACCACTTATTACTTGAAACACATGTATATAAGTTGATTTCACACCATCAAAACCTATCATACACGGTGTATGATTGATCATACACCACTAACTACTTGAAACACACCTATATAAGTTGATTTCACACCATTAGAACCAATCATACACGGTGTATGATTTATCATACACTACTAATTACTTCTAACACACTAATACAAGTTGATTTCATGCCTTTAAAACCAATCATACACATTGTATGATCGATCAGACACCATTAGTCACCTGAAACTTACCTATTGAAGTTGATTTTACACCATTAAAACATATTATACACGATGTATGATTGATTATACACCACCAATTACTAGAAACACACCTATACAAGTTGATTTCACACCATTAAACCCAATCATACACTGTGTATGATCAGTCATACGCCACTAATTTCTTGAAACACCGCTACACAAGTTGATTTTACACGATTAAAACTTATAATACACGGTGTACGATTGATCACACACCACTAATTACTTGATACACTCCTATACAACATGATTTTACACCACTAGAACCTATCGTACACGGTGTATCATTGATCATATACCACTAATGACTTGAAACACACTTATACAAGTTGTTTTCACCCCATTAAAACCTATTATACGAGGTGTATTATTGATCATACACCCCTAATAACTTGAAACACACCTATACAAGTTGATTTCACACCATTAAAATCAATCATACACGGTGTATGATTAATCATACACCATTAATTACTTGAAACACGTCCATACAAGTTGATTTCACACCATTAAAACCAATCATACACGGCGTATGATTGATCGTATACTGCTAAATACTTGAAACACACCAATACAAGTTGATTTTACACCATTAAAACCTATTATACACGGTTTATGATTGACCATATACCACTAAGTACTTGAAACACACCGATACAAGTTTATTTCAAATCCTTAAAACCAATCATACACTGTGTTTGATTGATCATACACAAGTAATTGACTTGAAACACACTTGATTTCACACTATCAAAACCTATCATACATGGTGTACGATTTATCATTCACCACTATTTATGTGAAACACACCTAAACAAGTTGATTTTACACTATTAAAACCTATCATACTTGGTGTATGATTGATCATATACCACTAACTAGTTGAAACACACCTACACAAGTTGATTTTACACCATTAAAACCCACTATGCACGGTGTGTGATTGATCATATACCACTAATTACAAGAAATGCACCTATACAAGTTGATTTTATACCATTAAAGCGAATCATACAAACACACCTATACAAATTGATTTCACACTATTAAAACCTCTTAGACAGGGTGTATGATTGACCATAGAACACTAATTGCTTGCAACGCACCTATGCAAGCTAATTTCACACTATTAAAACCAATCATACACGGTGTATGATTGATCATACACCACTAATTACATGAAACACACCTGTACAATTATATTTTGACACCATTAAAAACAATCATACACTATGTATCATCTATCATACACCACCAATTTCATCAAACACACCTATACAAGTTGATTTCACACCTTTAAAACTTATAATACATGGTGTATGATTGACTGTGCACCACTTATTACATGAAACACACCTATACAAATTAAGTTTGCAGGAATAAAACCTACCATACACGGTGTATGATTGATCACACACCACAAACAACTTGAAACACACCTATACAAGTTGATTTTACACCATTAAAACCTATTATACATGGTGTATGATTGATCATATACCACTAACAAGTTGAAAAACCCTAGACAAGTTGATTTACACCATTAAAACCGACTATACACAGTGTGTGATTGATCATATACCACTAATTACTTGAAATGCAACTATACAAGTGGATTTTACACCATTAAAGCCAATCATACAAACACACCTCTACAAATTGATTTTACACTATTAAAACCTATTAGATAGGGTGTATAATTGATCATATAACACTAATTACTTTCAACACACCTATACAAGCTGATTTCACACCATTAAAACCAATCATACACGGTGTATGATGGATCATACACCACTAATTACTTGAAACACACCTCTACAAGTTGATTTCACACCTTCAAAACCTATCATACACAGTTTATGATTGATCATACACCACTTATTACTTGAAACACACGTGTACTAGTTGATTTCACACCCTCAAAACTTATCATACACGGTGTATGATTGATCATACACCACTAACTACTTGAAACACACCTATACAAGTTGATTTCACAGCATTAGAACCAATCGTACACGGTGTATGATTCATCATAAGCAACTAATTACTTCAACACACTAATACAAGTTGATTTCATACCTTCAAAACCAATTATACATGTTGTATGATTGATCAGACACCACTAGTTACTTGAAACTTACCTATTGAAGTTGATTTTACACCACTAAAACCTATTATACACGGTGTATGATTGATCATACACCACTAATTACTAGAAACACACCTATACAAGTTCATTTCAAACCATTAAAACCAATCATACACTGTGTATGATCTGTCATACACCACTAATTTCTAGAAACACACCTATACAAGTTGATTTTACACAACTAAAACTTATAATACATGGTGTACGATTGATCATACACCTCTAATTACTTGAAACACACCTATATAAGTGGATTTTGCACTAGTAAAACCTATCATACACGGTGTATAATTGATCACATATCACTAACTACTGCAAACACACTTATAAAAGTTGATTTCACACCATTAAACGTATAATACACCGTGTACGATTGATTATACACCTCTAATGACTTGAAACACACCTATACAAGTTGATTTCACAACATTAAAACCAATCATACACTGTGTATGATCTATCATACCCCACTAATTTCTTGAAACACACCTATAGAAGTTGATTTCACTCCATTAAAACTTATAACACACTGTGTATGATTGATCATATACCACTAACTAGTTGAAAAACCCCTCGACGAGTTGATTTTAAACCATTAAAACCTACTATACACGGCGTGTGATTGATCATATACCACTAATTACTTGAAACACACCGATACATGTTTATTTCAAACCCTTAAAACCAATCATACACGGTGTTTGATTGATCATACACAACTAATTTACTTGAAACACACCTGCACAAGTTGTTTTCACACTACCAAAACCTATCATACACGGTGTACGATTGATCATTCACCAGTATTTGCGTGAAACACACCTAAACAAGTTGATTTTACACCATTAAAACCTATCATACTTGGTGTATGATTGATCATATACCACTAACTAGTTGAAACACACCTACACAAGTTGATTTTACACCATTAAAACCTAATATACACGGTGTGTGATTGATCATATACTACTAATTCCTTTAAACGCCCCTATACAAGTTGATTTTACACTATTAAAGCGAATCATACAAACGCACCTATACAAATTGATTTTACAGCAATAAAACCTCTCAGACAGGGTGTATGGTTGACCATATAACACTAATTGCTTGCAACACACCTATACAAGCTGATTTCACACCATTAAAACCAATCATACAAGGTGTATGATTGATGATACACCACTAATTACTTGAAACACACCTATACAATTATATTTCACACCATTAAAACCAATCATGCACCAAGTATCATCTATCATACACCACTAATTTCATGAAACACACCTATGCAAGTTGATTTCACACCTTTAAAACTTATAATACATGGTGTATGATTGACTGTGCACCACTTATTACTTGAAACACACCTATACAAGTTGAGTTTACAAGAATAAAACCTACCATACACGGTGCATGATTGATCACATACCACAAACAACTTGTAACACACCTAAACAAGTTGACTTCTCACCATCAAAACTAATCATTCACAGTGTATGATTGATGATGCACCACTAATTACTTGAAACATACCTATACAAGTCAATTTTACACAGTTAAAACCTGTTATACATGGTGTATGATTGATCATACACCGCTAATTACTTGAAACACACCGATAGAAGTTGATTTTGCACCATCAAAACCTATCATACAAACACACCCATACAAGTTGATTTTACACCATTAAAACCTATCATACACGGTGTTTGATTGAACATATACCGCAAATTACTTGAAACACACCTATACAAGTTGATTTCACACCATTAGAACCGATCATATACTGTGTATAATTGATCATACACACCTAATTACTTGAAACACACCTATACAAGTTGATTTCAAGCCATCAGAACCTATCAAACATGGTGTACGATTGATCATACACTACTAATTACTTGAAACACACTTATACAAGTTGATTTTACACCATTAAAACCTATCACACATGGTGTATGATTGATCACATACCACTAACTACTCGAAACACACCTATATAATTTGATTTTACAAAATTAAAACCTACAACACTTGGTGTATGATTGATCATTTACCACTAATTACTCGAAACAGACCTACACAAGTTGATTTCACCCCGTTAAAACCTATTACACACGTTGTGCGATTGATCATACACCACCAATTGCTTGAGGCACACCTGTATGAGTTGATTTTACACCATTAAATCCCACAATACACGGTGTATGATTGCTTATGCGCCACTAATAGCTTGAAACACACCTATACAAGTTGATTTCGAACCATTAAAACCAATCGTACACGGTGTATGATTGATCATATACCACTAATTCCTTGAAACAAACCTATACCAGTTGATTTCACAGAATTAAATCTTATAATACACGGTGTATGATTGATCATATACCACTAATTACGTTAAACACACCTATACAAGTTGATTTAACACCCCTAAAACCAATCATACACGGTGTATGATTGATCATACACGGTGTTTGAGTGATCATACACCACTAATTACTCGAAACGTACCTATATGAGTTGATTTTAAACCATTAAAACCTGTTATACATGGTGTATAATTGATCATACACCACTAATTTCTTGAAACATGCCTATACAAGTTGATTTGAGTCATTAAAACCAATCATACACAATATATGATTTATCATACACCACTAATTTCTAGAAACACACCTATACAAGTTGATTTCACACCCTTAAAACTTGTAATACATGGTGTATGATTGCTCATACACCACTAATTACTTGAAACACACCAATACGAGTTGATTTTACAGCAGTGAAACCTATCATACACGGTGTATGATTGATCATATACCACTAATTACTTGAAACACCCTTATGCAAGTTGATTTCACACCATTAAAGCCTATCATACACGGTGTATGATTGACAATACACTGCTCATAACTTAAAACACACCTACACAAGTTGATTTCACACCATTAAAACCAATCATACGTGGTGTACGATTGGTAATACAGCACTAATTACTTGAAACACACCTATACAAGTTGATTTTACACCAGCAAAACCTAACAGACACGGTGTATGATTGATCATATACCACTAATTACATAAAACACACTCATACAAGTTGATTTCACACCATTAAAACCTATTATACATTGTGTATGATTGATAATACACCACTTATTACTTCTAACACACTCATACAAGTTGATTTCATACCATTGAATCCAATCATACACGGCATTTGATTGATCATACACCACAAATTACTCGAAAATACATATACAAGTTGATTTTAGACCAGTAAAACCAATCAGACATGGTGTATAATTAATCATACACCACAAATTACTTGAAACACACCTATATAAGTTGATTTCACACCATTAAAACCAATCATACACTGTGTATGATCTATGATACACCACTAATTTCTTGAAACGCACCTATGCAAGTTGATTTTGCACCATTAAAACTTATATTACACGGTGTACGATTGATAATACACCACTAATTACCCTAAACACACTTGTACAAGTAGATTTCATACCATTAAAACCTATTATCCACGGTGTATGATTGATCATACACCACTAATTACTTGAAACATATCAATACAAGTTGATTTTACACAGTTAAAAGTAGGTACACACTGTCTATGTTTGATCATACCCCACTAATTACTTGAAACACACCTATACAAGTTGATTTCACACCACTAAAATCAATCATACACTGTGTATGATCTATCATACACCACTAATTTCCTGAAACAGACCTATACAAGTTGATTTCACACCATTAAAACCAATCATACACTGTGCATGATTGATCATACGCCACTATCTACTTGAAACACACCAAAACAAGTTGATTTCACACCATTAAAACCAATCATGTGCATCGTATGATTAAACATATACCACTGATTACTTGAAACACACATATACAAGTTTATTTCGCACCATTAAATCCAATCATACACGGTGTATCATCTATCATACACCACTAATTTCTTGAAACACACCCATAAAAGTTGATTTCACACCTTTAAAACTTATGGTACACGGAGTATGATATTGTACACCACTAATTACTTGAAACACACCTATACAAGTTGAGTTTACACCAATAAAACCTATCATACACGATTTATGATTGATCATACACCACAAACAACTTGAAACACACCTATGCAAGTTGATTTCACACCATTAAACCAATCATAAGTGGTGTATGATTGATAACAAAGCACTAATTACTTAAAACACACCTATACAAGTTGATTTTACACTAGTAAAACCAATCAGACATGGTGTATGATTAATCATACACCACTAATTACTTGAAACACACCTATATAAGTTGATTTCACACTATTAAAACCAATCATACACGGTGTATGATCTATGATAAACCACTAATTTCTTGAAACGCACCTTTCCAAGTTGATTTTGCACCATTAAAACGTATATTACATGGTGTATGATTGATAATACACCACTAATTACCCTAAACACACTTATACAAGTCGATTTCGCACCATTAAAACCTATTATCCATAGTGTATGATTGATCATACACCACTAATTACTTGAAACATATCAATACAAGTTGATTTTACACAGTTAAATGTAGTTATACACTGTGTATGATTGATCATACCCCACTAATTACTTGAAACACACCTATACAAGTTGATTTCACACCACTAAAACCCATCATATACTGTGTATGATCTATCATACACCACTGATTTCTTGAAATAGACCTATACAAGTTGATTTCAATCCATTAAAACCAATCATACACGGTATATGATCTATCATACACCACTAACTTCTTGAAACACACCAAAACAAGTTGATTTCACACCATTAAAACCAATCATGTGCGTTGTACGATTAATCATATACCACTGAGTACTTGAAACACACATATAAGAGTTTATTTCGCACCATTAAATCCAATGATACACGGTGTATCATCTATCATACACCACCAATTTCTTGAACACACCTATAAAAGTTGATTTCACCCCTTTAAAACTTATAATACACGGAGTATGATATTGTACACCACTAATGACTTGAAACACACCCATACAAGCTGAGTTTACACGAATGAAACCTATCATACACGGTGTATGATTAATCGTACACCACAAACAACTTGAAACACACCTATGCAAGATGATTTCACGCCATTAAACCAATCATACGTGGTGTATGAGTGATAACAAAGCACTAATTACTCGAAACATACATATACAAGTTGATTTTGGACCAGTAAAACCAATCAGACATGGTGTATGATTAATCATACACCACTAATTACTTGAAACACACCTATATAAGTTGATTTCACACCATTAAAACCAATCATACACTGTGTATGATCTATGATACACCACTAATTTCTTGTAACGCACCTGTGCAAGTTGATTTTGCACCATTAACACTTATATTACACGGTGTACGATTGATAATACACCACTAATTACCCTAAACACACTTGTACAAGTGCATTTCATACCATTAAAACCTATTATCCATGGTGTATGATTGATCATACACCACTAATTCCTTGAAACATATCAATACAAGTTGATTTTACACAGTTAAAAGTAGGTACACACTGTCTATGTTTGATCATACCCCACTAATTGCTTGAAACACACATATACAAGTTGATTTCACACCACTAAAACCAATCATACACGGTGCATGATTGATCATACGCCACTATCTACTTGAAACACACCAAAACAAGTTGATTTCACACCATTAAAACCAATCATGTGCATCGTATGATTAAACATATACCACTGATTACTTGAAACACACATATACAAGTTTATTTCGCACCCTTAAATCCAATCATACACGGTGTATCATCTATCATACACCACTAATTTCTTGAAACACACCTATAAAAGTTGATTGCACACCTTTAAAACTTATAATACACGGAGTATGATATTAGACACCACTAATTACTTGAAACACACCTATACAAGTTGAGTTTACACCAATAAAACCTATCATACACGATTTATGATTGATCATACACCACAAACAACTTGAAACACACCTATGCAAGTTGATTTCACACCATTAAACCAATCATACGTGGTGTACGATTGATAACAAAGCACTAATTACTTGAAACACACCTATACAAGTTGAATTTACACTAGTAAAACTAATCAGACATGGTATATGATTAATCATACACCACTAATTACTTGAAACGCACTTATATAAGTTGATTTCACACTATTAAAACCAATCATACACGGTGTATGATCTATGATACACCACTAATTTCTTGAAACGCGCCTTTGCAAGTTGATTTTGCACCATTAAAACGTATATTACACGGTGTGTGATTGATAATACACCCCTAATTACCCTAAACACACTTATACAAGTCGAATTCACACCATTAAAACCCATTATCCGTAGTGTATGATTGATCATACACCACTAATCACTTGAAACAAATCAATACAAGTTGATGTTACACAGTTAAAAGCAGTTATACACTGTGTATGATTGATCATACCCCACTAATTACTTGAAACACACCTACACGAGTTGATTTCACACCACTAAAACCAATCATACACTGTGTATGATCTATCATACCCCACTAATTTCTTGAAACAGACCTATACAAGTTGATTTCACACCATTAAAACCAATTAT
Organism: Simmondsia chinensis; assembly: GCA_018398585.1. Taxonomy (NCBI): domain Eukaryota; kingdom Viridiplantae; phylum Streptophyta; class Magnoliopsida; order Caryophyllales; family Simmondsiaceae; genus Simmondsia; species Simmondsia chinensis. The sequence continues at coordinate 27,466,629 of JAGTTD010000002.1, read as the reverse complement.
ACGCGGTGCATGATTGATCATATACCACTAACTACTTGAAACACACCAAAACAAGTTGATTTCACACCATTAAAACCAATCATGTGCGTTGTATGATTAAACATATACCACTAATTACTTGAAACACACATATAGAAGTTTATTTCGCACCATTAAATCTAATCATACACGGTGTATCGTCTATCATACACCACGAATTTCTTCAAACACACCTATAAAAGTTGATTTCACACCATTAAAACTTATAATACACGGAGTATGATATTGTACACCACTAATTACTTGAAACACACCTATACAAGTGGAGTTTACACCAATAAAACCTATCATACACGGTTTATGATTGATCGTGCACCACAAACAACTTGAAACACACCTATACAAGTTGACCAATCATACACGGTGTATGATTGATGATACACCTCTAATTGTATGAAACATACTTATACAAGTTGATTTCACAGAATTAAATCTTATAATACACGGTGTATGATTAATCATACACCACTAATTACTTCAAACACACCTATACAAGTTTATTTAACACCATTAAAACCAATCATACACGGTGTATGATTGATCATACACAACTAATTACTCAAAACATACCTATACAAGTTGATTTTTAAACCATTAAAACCTATAATGCCTGGTGTATAATTGATCATACACCACTAATTGCTTGAAACACGCCTATACAATTTGATTTGACACCATGAAAACCAATCTTACACCATGCATGATCTATCATACACCACTAATTACTTGAAACACACCTATACAAGTTGATTTTACACTAGTAAAACTAATCAGACATGGTATATGATTAATCATACACCACTAATTACTTGAAACGCACTTATATAAGTTGATTTCACACTATTAAAACCAATCATACACGGTGTATGATCTATGATACACCACTAATTTCTTGAAACGCGCCTTTGCAAGTTGATTTTGCACCATTAAAACGTATATTACACGGTGTGTGATTGATAATACACCCCTAATTACCCTAAACACACTTATACAAGTCGAATTCACACCATTAAAACCCATTATCCGTAGTGTATGATTGATCATGCACCACTAATCACTTGAAACAAATCAATACAAGTTGATGTTACACAGTTAAAAGCAGTTATACACTGTGTATGATTGATCATACCCCACTAATTACTTGAAACACACCTACACGAGTTGATTTCACACCACTAAAACCAATCATACACTGTGTATGATCTATCATACCCCACTAATTTCTTGAAACAGACCTATACAAGTTGATTTCACACCATTAAAACCAATTATACGCGGTGCATGATTGATCATATACCACTAACTACTTGAAACACACCAAAACAAGTTGATTTCACACCATTAAAACCAATCATGTGCGTTGTATGATTAAACATATACCACTAATTACTTGAAACACACATATAGAAGTTTATTTCGCACCATTAAATCTAATCATACACGGTGTATCGTCTATCATACACCACGAATTTCTTCAAACACACCTGTAAAAGTTGATTTCACACCATTAAAACTTATAATACACGGAGTATGATATTGTACACCACTAATTACTTGAAACACACCTATACAAGTGGAGTTTACACCAATAAAACCTATCATACACGGTTTATGATTGATCGTGCACCACAAACAACTTGAAACACACCTATACAAGTTGACCAATCATACACGGTGTATGATTGATGATACACCTCTAATTGTATGAAACATACTTATACAAGTTGATTTCACAGAATTAAATCTTATAATACACGGTGTATGATTAATCATACACCACTAATTACTTCAAACACACCTATACAAGTTTATTTAACACCATTAAAACCAATCATACACGGTGTATGATTGATCATACACAACTAATTACTCAAAACATACCTATACAAGTTGATTTTTAAACCATTAAAACCTATAATGCCTGGTGTATAATTGATCATACACCACTAATTGCTTGAAACACGCCTATAGAATTTGATTTGACACCATGAAAACCAATCTTACACCATGCATGATCTATCATACACCACTAATTTCTTGAAACACACCACACAAGTTGATTTCACACCCTTAAAACATATAAAACATGGTGTATGATAGCTCACACACCACTATTTACTTGAAACGCACCTACACAAGTTGATTTTACAAAAGTAAAACCCATCATACACGGTGTATGATTGATCATATACCACTAATTACTTGAAACAAACTTATGCAAGTTGATTTCACTCCATTAAAACCTATTACACACGGTGTATGATTGACAATACACCACACATAACTTGAAACACACCGATACAAGTTGATTTCACACCATTAAAACCAATCATATGTGGTGTATGATTGATAATACATCACTAATTACTTGAAACACACCTATACAAGTTGATTTTGCACGAGTATAACCTATCACACACTGTGTATGATTGATCATAAACCACTAATTACATGAAACACACATATACAAGTTGATTTCACACCATTAAAATCTTTTATACATGGTGTATGATTGATCATACACCACTTATTACTTCAAACACACTCATACAAGTTTATTTCGTACCATTAAAACCAATCATACACGGTGTATGAATGATCATACACCATTAATTACTCAAAAAATACCGATACAAGTTGATTTTACACCATTAAAACCTATTATACGTGGTGTATGATTGATCATACACCACTAATTGCTTGAAACATACCAATACAATTTGATTTTACACCGTTAAAACCTGTTATGCACGGTTTATTATTGATCATACACTACTAATAACTTGAAACACAATTATACAAGTTGATATTACACCATCAAAACCTGTCATACAAACAGACTTTTACAAGTTGGTTTTACACCATTAAAACCTATCATGCACGGTGTATGATTGATCATATACCACTAATTACTTGAAACACAGCTATACAAGTTGATTTCACACCAATAAAACCTATCATACACGGTGTATGATTGATCGTACACCAGCAACCACTTGAAACACTCCTATACAAGTTGACTTCACACCATTAAAACCAATCATACGCGGTGTGTGATTGATCATACACCACTAATTATTTGAAACATGCCGATACAATTTGATTTTACACCGTTAAAACCTGTTATGCACGGTTTATTATTAATCATACACTACTAATAACTTAAAACACAATTATACAAGTTGATATTACACCATCAAAACCTATCATACAAACACACTTATACAAGTTGGTTTTACACCATTAAAACCTATCATGCACGGTGTATGATTGATCATATACCACTAGTTACTTGAAACACAGCTATACAAGTTGGTTTCACACCCTTAAAACCTATCATACACTGTGTATGGTTGATCATACACAACTACTTACTTGAAACAAACCTATACAAGCTGATGTTACGAATTACTTAATTTTTACTTGTAATGCAATTTTATTTTTAGTATTACTTTTTATTAGAGTTTATATGATGTAACAACAATTAAAATTGCACTAGTAAAATCAACTTAAGGATACCCGCAGCACGTGCTGCTCACGTGACAGCAGCTGGACAAAAATATGCAGAATTCAGTTGCAGGTTGTTACATTTCAGATGTTCATTGCGGCTGTGCCACTCAGCTAGGGTTTTTAGATGATTCCTTGTATAAATGGAAAGCTATTAGTGTAATTTTGATCTATCCAATTAAATGAATACCTATTCCTAGGGGAATTCTCTATTTCTCATCTCTTTTCTCTACTTTCTCATCCCTTTCCATTCTATTCTCATCTCATACTCTCTTCTACAAGGTTAGCTTACCAAATTAATTTTGGAAAGCTAACAATTGGTATCAGAGCTGGTTTTATCAATCATCAACATTGATTGAGCTGTTAAAAAAAAAAAATCGAGCGAAAATGGAGGATGGAGTTAGGACATGATCAGGAGCTGGAGGAACAAACGTAACCGGGTCCAATCTTGATTTCGTTGCTGCTATTGCCGGGAACCCCACGGTGGGACCTCAAAATGTTACTAAGGAAGATCTTCAAGAGATGCAACAAGGGTTTAATCAAAGAATGGATCAGATTTTGGCATTATTGATGGATAAGATTGCTAAAGATGCGAAGGTGCAAGACCGATTGCAACACATTGAGGAAAAACTTGAACACTTGCAAGAACAAGTTAACAAACATGGTGAATCAAGTGTTGAGGCCATCCTCAAACCCGCAAGTCAGATTCACCAGGCAGTAGAAGTCGATCTGCAGCAGCCGGGAAGCGTTCAGCAGCAGGTCAGCTCGGACAGACCTCAAGAAGGAATGCACACCCAAGGTAAATCTCCTATATTACAACCTGGTGTAGGACCATCAATTAACATTAGGTCAGCTGCGAATCAACCCATTCGACCTGAAATTAATATCGAAAATAATGATCGAGTATTCGGACCTGCTAACTACCGGACCAATGCTGAAAACTCAGTACCGAACAGCAGGCGCTATGATTTGGTTATGCACCAAAATGTATCGGACGATGTGTTCAATCACATTGATAGAACACCTGATCAACCTAATCAACATAGGACCGTGACCAATGACAACACTACTGGGGGTAGGAGTGGTTCTTACAAGCAACCAAGGTTAGAAATCGACCCTTTTGATGGAAAGCAACCGGAATCTTGGCTTAGGAGATGTGATCGATACTTTTTATATTATAATGTACCTGAGGTGGAGAAGCTCCAGTTAGCCACAGTCCATCTTCATGGTGATCATGAGGTTTGGTACTATAGTTTGTTGAAAAGCAAACCACATCTGTCTTGGGGCCTTTTCGTCGAAGAGATGTGTGAACGGTATGGTGAAGGAGAATCAACGGATGTTGTGGATAACTTTAACAAGTTGGTCCAAACATCAAGTGTGAGAGATTACATGCTTAGATTTGAGAATTTAAGAGCAAATTTGATGTCAGTTCTGGCCATTGCTCCCGAGGATGCCGAATCATACTACGTTTCTTGCTTTGTGAGTGGCCTTAAGCCTAGGATCAAAAACATGGTGAAAGCCATTGGTCCTAAGACTTTGTCAAGCGCTTACAATAAGGCAAAATTGATTGAAGCAACTTAAGTACCTTCATATGACAAAGGGTAGTCGCATACCAGCAGCAAACCGAGACCTGTGTAGCAGAACATGAATTTCGACAGTAAAAACAGTGAGAGATTTTCAGCCAGACTTTGTTTTCGATGCAACCAACCGTATCAACCCGGGCATAGGTGCAAAACACAAGCACTTATGTATGCAAAAGAAAGCCAAGTACCTGCTGGAAGTGAGGCTGACAGTACCGATTCGGGTGCTGATTTAGAAGAGACCGAAAGCAATTTACAAGGAAACTCAAGTGAGGACGAGATCGAAATCTCCATGAAGGCTCTAACCGGAAGTGGGGCTCATAACACAATCAAAATCAAGGGACGGGCTCGAAAAGGCTCCATTATTATCCTCATTGATAGTGGAAGCACTTGCAGTTTCGTTGACCCGAAGTTGATTAAGAAGGTCAAGCACGAAGTGACGAAAACTCATCCGTTGGCAGTCATGGTAGATGATGGGAACTCTCTGACAACACAAAACAAGTGCATAGCCTTTCCTTGGTCTATGTAAGGCCATCAGTTCACCTTCGATTTCCGAGAGATTCCCTTGGGTGGTTGTGACATGGTGCTCGGAGTAGATTGGATGAGGACCTTTAACCCGGTTGTCTTTGATTTCGATAAAATGATCGTGGCTTTTGAAGTTCATGGCACCAAGGTGTCCTTGCAAGGCATATCCGAGGAAGCTCAGCTCCAATTAATCGAGGCAAAGGATGTGCAAGATGGAATTAAAAAGAAGGCGATACAATGGATCGGACATTTATTCATGGTGAGCTCGGTTATACAGCAACCGATTCACCCACCTGCTATTCAGACCTTAATTGACGATTTCGGGGACATCTTTGAAGAGCTTAAGAGTCTTCCTCCTCAAAGGAGTGTGGACCATGCCATACCTTTACGAGGGAATGCCGAACCATTCAAAATTCGGCCATATCGGTATCCCCATGGCCAAAAAGCCGAAATAGAGAGGCAAGTGGAGGAGTTACTTCGGTTGAGCTTTATTAGACCAAGCCGAAGTCCTTTTGCTTCACTCGTGCTCCTGGTAAAGAAGAAAGATGGGACAGCCCGTATGTGCATCGATTACCGCCGATTGAATACACTAACCGTGAAGGACAAATTTTCGATACCGGTCATAGATGACTTACTTGATGAGCATCATGGGGTGTGCTTCTTTTCCAAGCTGGACTTAAGGAAAGGATATCATCAGATCCGAGTTCTCGAATCAGACATTTACAGGACCGCTTTTCAAACTCATCATGGCCATTTCTAGTTCGTTGTTATGCCTTTTGGCCTAACAAATGCTCCGGCCACTTTCCAAGTGGCTATGAATGACGTCTTCAGGCCTTATTTGAGGAAGTCAGTACTGGTATTCTTCGACGACATACTGATCTACAGTTCCACATATGAAGCTCACCTCACACACCTTCGACAAGTATTCATCTTGATGCGACAACACCGGTCTTTTGCAAAATTGTGCAATTGCTCGTTTGCTCAAAAAAGGCTCGACTATCTGGGTCATATCATCTCATCAGAGGGTGTAGCTACTGATCCTAACAAGATCCGAGCAATGCAAGAATGGCCAACCCCGATCACCTGGAAGCAATTGCGAAGATTCTTAGGATTGACCGGATATTATCGAATATTCATTAAAGGTTATGGTTCCATTGCCAAATCTTTAACGGATCTCTTGAAGAAGGATGCTTTTGGGTGGAACAAGAAGTCTCAGGCCGCTTTTGAAGCTCTCAATGCTTCTATGTGTACAACACCGGTTTTGACAATGTCGAATTTCACCGAAGGCTTCGTTTTAGAGACCGATGCAAGTGGTACGGGTATTGGGGCTGTTCTCTCTCAAAGAGGAAGGCCCATCGCATATCTAAGTCAAGCTTTAAGCCCCAAATATCAGGCGATGTCGACTTATGAAAAGGAGCACCTCGCAATTCTCTTAGCCGTGGAGAAATGGAGGCATTATTTGGAGGGTCATAAATTCATCATTTGAACGGATCACCAAAGCCTCAAGTATCTCCTCGCGCAGAAGATCGTGTCAAGAATTCAAAAGAAAGGCTTGATGAAAATGTTAGGCCTTGATTACGACATCGAGTATAGAAGTGGCAAAGAAAACGCAGCTGCAGATGCACTGTCAAGGCGTTTTGAGGACACTGTTTCGGGCTCGTGCTCAGCGGTTTCAGTGGTAATTCCTTCCTGGGTTGAAGAGCTACACAAGTCCTACGAGGGAGACCCATTTGCTCTTGAAAACCTCACTGCTGCAGCTCTCCAGACAGGCGCAAATCCGGTTGCAGATAACAGCAACCTGACAGTGAACTAGGGGCTGTTACAGGTTCAAGGCAAGTTATATGTGGGAGCTGCTACCGACTTGAGAAAACAGGTCATCCACGCCTCACACGACGCTGCTTGGGGAGGTCACGAGGGTGTGGAAGGCACCTATCAACGAATTAAAGCTTATTTCACGTGGCCGAGCATGAAGAAGGATGTAAGCGATTATGTGAAATCTTGTGATGTTTGCCAACAAACAAAATTGGGAGATCCGAGATACAAAGGAATTCTTCAACCTCTTCCCATTCCGGACGGTGCTTGGGTTCACATTAGTATGGAGTTCATTGAGGGGCTACCGAAATCCGAAGGCAAGGAAGTCATATGGGTCGTTGTGGATCGCTTCACCAAATATAGTCATTTTCTTGCTCTTAACCGACCTGGTACTGCGGAGAAGTTGGCTAAGCTCTTCCTTGAGAACATCTACAAGCTACATGGATTGGCCCAATCCATCGTGTCGGACCGGGACAAAATCTTCACAAGCAACTTTTGAAGGGAATTGTTTAAGCTGATGGGAACCACGTTGGCTCTTAGTTCTTCCTACCATACTCAAAAGGATGGGCAAACTAAAAGAGTCAACCAATGTGTGGAGCAATATCTCCGGAGCATGGTCTTCTCGAAGCCTAAGGAGTGGAACCATTGGCTTTCCTGAGCCGAATTTTGGTTCAACACACACTTTCACACAACCATTGGCACTACGCCCTTCCGAGCATTGTATGGATACTCTCCACCTTCTCCTATGCTGATCCAACAGCCCAATATCACCAATTCAGCAGCCACGCAGCTTGTGCAACGGAGGAGACAGATCTTGCATTCGCTGAAGGACAATCTCCAACAAGCTCGGTCCCGTATGAAGCATTATGCGGATAAGAAGAGGGTAGACAAGAACTATGATGTCCGGGACATGGTCTACCTCAAACTACAACCCTATAGACAACCAACCGTGGCTGTTTGATGCAACGTCAAGTTATGTGCTCGTTACTTCGGTCCTTACAAAATTCTGGAAAAAATCGGCAATGTGGTGTACAAACTCGACTTACCCTCACATTCTTACATTCACATCGTGTTTCATGTGTCCCTTCTTAAAAAACAGGTTAAGAAAAATGCCGATACAGGCCAAAACCCGCCCATAGCTGAAGCAAATGGCGTTTTACTCCAGCAACCACGATCTATCAAATCTGAACGAGTGATGCAGCTGCACAAAGGGAAGATTCACCAAGTCCAAGTCACTTGGAGCAACTTAAATGAGCACTTTACAACATGGGAGGACTACAATTTCTTGAAGAGTTTATTTCCAAGCTTCACTTCTTGAGGACAAGAAGCTTTTCAAGACGGAGGGATTGTTACGAATTACTTAATTTTTACTTGTAATGCAATTTATTTTTAGTATTACTTTTTATAAGAGTTTATATGACGTAACAACAATTAAAATTGCACTAGTAAAATCGGCTTAAGGCTACCCGCAGCACGTGCTGCTCACGTGACAGCAGCTGGACCAAAATATGCAGAATTCAGTTACAGGTTGTTATATTTCAGATGCTCATTACGGCTGTGCAGCTCAGTCAGGGTTTTTAGATGATTCCTTGTATAAATGGAAAGCTATTAGTGTAATTTTGATCTGCCCAATTAAATCAATACCTATTCCTAAGGCAATTCTCTATTTCTCATCTCTTTTCTCTACTTTCTCATCCTTTCCATTCTATTCTCATCTCATACTCTCTTCTACAAGGTTAGCTTACCAAATTAATTTTGGAAAGCTAACAGTTGATTTCACACCATTAAAACCAATGTGTATGATCTATCACACACCACAAATTACTTGAAACACACCTACAAAAGTTGATTTTACACCATTAAAACCTATCATACAAACACCCCTATTCATGCTAATTTTGCACCATTAAGACCAATTAGACCGGGTATATGATTGACCATATACCACTAATTACTGGCAACACTCCAATACAAGTTGATTTTACACCATTGAAACCTATCATACACGGAGTATGATTGATCGTAAACCACGAATTATTTGAAACACACCTATACAAGTGGATTTCACATCATTAAAACCTTTCATATATGGTGTATGATTGATCATACATCAATAATTACTTTAATCAAACCTATACAAGTTGATTTCACACAATTAAATCTTATAATACATGGTATATGATTGATCATACACCACGAATTACTTCAAACACACCTATACAAGTTGATTTAACCCCATTAAAACCAATCGTACACGGTGTATGATTGATCGTACACCACTAATTACTCGAAACGCGCCTATACAAGTTGATTTCACACCATTAAAACCAATCATACACTATGTATGATCTATCATACACCACTAATTTCTTGAAACACACCTGTACGAGTTGATTTCACACTAGTAAAACTTATAATACACGGTGTATGACTGCTCATACACCACTAATTAATTCAAACACACCAATACATGTTGATTTCACACTATTAAAACAAATCATATCTGGTGTATGATTAACCATGCATCACTAATTACTTGAAACACACATGTACGAGTTGATTTCGCACCATTAAAACCAATGTGTATGATCTATCACACACCACAAATTACTTGAAACACACCTACAAAAGTTGATTTTACACCATTAAAACCTATCATACAAACACCCCTATTCATGCTAATTTTGCACCATTAAGACCAATTAGACCGGGTATATGATTGACCATATACCACTAATTACTGGCAACACTCCAATACAAGTTGATTTTACACCATTGAAACCTATCATACACGGAGTATGATTGATCGTAAACCACGAATTATTTGAAACACACCTATACAAGTGGATTTCACATCATTAAAACCTTTCATATATGGTGTATGATTGATCATACATCAATAATTACTTTAATCAAACCTATACAAGTTGATTTCACACAATTAAATCTTATAATACATGGTATATGATTGATCATACACCACGAATTACTTCAAACACACCTATACAAGTTGATTTAACCCCATTAAAACCAATCGTACACGGTGTATGATTGATCGTACACCACTAATTACTCGAAACGCGCCTATACAAGTTGATTTCACACCATTAAAACCAATCATACACTATGTATGATCTATCATACACCACTAATTTCTTGAAACACACCTGTACGAGTTGATTTCACACTAGTAAAACTTATAATACACGGTGTATGACTGCTCATACACCACTAATTAATTCAAACACACCAATACATGTTGATTTCACACTATTAAAACAAATCATATCTGGTGTATGATTAACCATGCATCACTAATTACTTGAAACACACATGTACGAGTTGATTTCGCACCATTAAAACCAATCATACCTTCTGTATGATTGATCATACACCACTAATTATTTGAAACATCTATACAAGTTGACGTCGCACCATTAAAAACAACCATACATGGTGTATGATTGATCATATACCACTAACTACTTGGAACACAACTATTCAAGCAGACTTGACACCATTAAAACCTATCATATACGGTGTATGATTAATCATACACCACTAATTACTTGAAACACACCGATACAAGTTGATTTCACACCCTTAAAACCAATCATACACCATATATGATTGATCATACACCACTAATTACTTACAACACACCTATACAAGTTGATTTCACACCATCAAGACCTATCATACACGGTGTACGATTGATTATTCGCCACTAATTACGTGAAACACACCTACACAAGTTGATTTCACACCATGAAAACCTATCGTACATGCTGTATGATTGATCGTATACCACTAATTACTTGAAACACACCTATACAAGTTGATTTTTCACCATTAAAACCTATCATACACGGTGTATGATTAAATAGATACCACTGCTTACTTGGACCACACCAATACAAGTTGATTTTACACCATTAAAACCTATCATACACGGTATATGATTGATCATATAACACTAATTACTTGAAACACACCTATACAAGTTGATTTCACACCATTAAAACCTATCATATATGATGTATGATTGATCATACACCACTAATTACTTGAAACATACCTATACAAGTTGATTTCAAGCCATTAAATCTTATAATATACGGTGTATGATTGATCATACACCACTAATTACTTCAAACACACCTGTACATGTTGAATTCACGCCATTAAAACCAATCATACACAGTGTACGATTGATCATACAACACTAATTACTTGAAGCACACCTATGCATGTTGATTTTACACCAGTCAAACCAATCACACATGGTGTATGATTGATCATATACCACTAATTACGTGAAACACGCTTATACAAGTAGATTTCACACCATTAAAACCCATTTATACACGGTGTGTGATAGATCATACACCACTAATTACTTCAAACACACCTATACATGTTGATTTCACACAATTAAAACTAATCATACACGGTGTATGATTGATCATACAACACTAATTACTTGAAACACACCTGTACAAATTGATTTTACACCGCTCAACCCCATCACACACGGTATATGATTGATCATCCACCACTAATTACTTGACACACGTTTATACAAGTTGATTTCACACCGTTAAAACCTATTACACACTGTGTACGATTGAATAGATACCACTAATTACTTGAAACATACCTGTACAAGTTGATTTCACACCATTAAAAGCTATTACACACGGTGTACGATTTATCATACACCGCTAATTGCTTGAGACACACCCATGCGACTTGATCTCACACCATTAAAACCAATCATACACAGTGTATGATTGATCATATACCACTAACTACTCGAAACACACCAATAGCAGTTGATTTCACACCTTCAAAACCTATCATACACGGTGTATGATTGATTATATATCACTAATTTCTTGAAACACACCTATGCAAGTTGATTTCACACCCTTAAAACCAATCATATATGGTGTATGATTGATCATACACCCCTAATTACTTGAAACATACCTATACAAGTTGATTTCACACCATTAAATCTCATAATACACAGTGTATGATTGATCATACACAATTAATTACTTCAAACACACCTATACATGTTGATTTCACCAAATTAAAACCAATCATGCACGGGGTATGATTGATCAGACAACACTAATTATATGAAACACACCTATACAAGTTGATTTTACACCAGTAAACCCGATCACACACAGCGTACGATTGATCATCTACCGTAAATTACTTGAAACCCAATTATTCAAGTTGATTTCACACCATTTAAACCTATTATACATGGTGTATGATTGATCATACACCACTTATTGCTTCCAACACACTCATACAAGTTGATTTCAGACCATTAAAACAATTCATACACAGTGTATGATTGTTCATACACCACTAATTGCTTGAAACATACCTATACAAGTTGATTTTAGACTATTAAAACCTATTATACACTGTGCATGATTGAACATACACCGCTGATTACTTGAAAAACACCAATACAAGTTCAATTCACACCATAAAAATCAATCATACACTGTATGATCTATCATACGCCACTAATTTCTGGAAACACACATAGGGAAGTTGATTTCGCACCATTAAAACTTATAAAACACGGTGTATGATTGATCATACATCCCTAATTACTTGAAACACACCTATACAAGTTGATTTAAAACCAGAAAAACCTATCATACACAGTGTATGATTAAACATATGCCACAAGTCACTAGGAACACACCAATACAAGTTGATTTTACACCATTAAAACCTGTCATACACGGTGTACGATTGATCATATACCACTAATTACTTGAAACACACCTACACAAGTTGATTTCACACCATTAAAACCTATCATATATGGTGTACGATTGATCGTACACAACTAATTACTTGAAACATACCCATACAAGATGATATCACACGATTAATTCTTATAATACACGGTGTATGATTGATTATACGCCACTAATACTTCAAAACACCTATATAAGTCAATTTCACACCATTAAAAGCAATCATACACGATGTATGATTGATCATAAACCACTAATTACATGAAACACACCTATACAAGTTGATTTCACACCACTAAAACCTATCATACATGGTGTATGATTGATCATACACCACTAATTATTTGAAACACACCTATACGAGTTGATTTCACACCATTAAAACCAATCGTACACAGTGTTAGGTTGATCATACACACCAAATTACTTGAAACACACTTATACAAGTTGATTTCACGCCAATAAAACCAATCTTGTAGGGTGTATGATTGATCATATACCACTAAGCACCTGAAACACACCCATACAAGTTGATTTAACACCATTTAAACCTATAATACACGGTGTGTGATTGATCATACACCACTAATTACTCGAAACACACCTATACAAGTTGATTTCACAACATTAAAACCAATCATACACGGTGTAGGATTGGTCATACAAACCTAATTACTTGAAACACACCGTTACAAGTTGATTTCACGCCATTAAAACCAACCATACCCGGTGTATGATTGATCATACACCACAAATTACTTGAAACACACCTATACGAGTAGATCTCACACCATTAAAGCCAATCGTACACAGTGTAAGGTTGATCATAAACCACTAGTTACTTGAGACGCACTTATAGAGGTTGATTTCGCACCTTTAAAACCAATCATACACGGGGTATGATTGATCATATACCACTAAGTACCTGAAACACACCTATACAAGTTGATTTTACACCATTAAAACCTATTATACACGGTGTATGATAAATCATACACCACTAATTGCTTGAAACATACCTATACAAGTTGATTTCACACCATTAAAACGAATTATAAATGGTGCATGATTGATCATATACGACTAACTACTCGAAACGCACCAATACCAATTCATTTCACTCTTTAAAACCGATCATATACTGTGTATGATTAAACATATACTGCTAATTACTTGAAACACACCTATACAAGTTGATTTCATACCATCAAAACCTATCATACACGGTGTACGATTGATCATGCACCACTAATTACTTGAAACACACCTATACAAGTTGAGTTTACACGATTAAAACCTATCGGACATGGTGTATGATAGATCATATACCTCTAACTACTTGAAACATACCTATACAAGTTTATTTTCTGCCATTAAAACCTATAATACATAGTGTATGATTGATGATATACGACTAATTACTTGAAATAAATCTATACAAGTTGATTTTCCAGCATTAAAGCCTATCATAAAAACACACCTACACAAGTTGATTTTACAGCATTAAAACCTATCATATACGGTATATGATCGATCATACACCACTAATTACTTGAGAGACACCTATACAAGTTGAGTTTACACCATTAAAACCAATCATACGTGGTGTATGATTGATCCTATACCTCTAACTACTTGAAACACATATATACAAGTTTATTTTACACTATTAAAACCTATTATACACAGTGTATGATTGATTATATACCATTAATTACATGAAATAAACCTACACAAGTTGATTTTACACCATTAAAACCTATCATATATGGTGTATGATTGATCATACGCCCCTAATTACTTGAACACACCTATACAAGTTGATTTCAGACCATTGAAACCTATCATATATGGTGTATGATTGATTATATACCACTAACTACTTGAAACACAACTATACAAGTGGATTTTACACCATTAAAACCTATTATACACGGTGTATGATTGATCATACACCACTAATTACTTGAAACACACCGATACAAGTTTATTTCATACCCTTAAAACCTATTACACACGGTGTACGATTGATCATACACCACTAATTAATTGAAACACACCGATACAAGTTGATTTCATACCCTTAAAACCAATCATACACCGTGTATGATTGATCAT
Source organism: Simmondsia chinensis (assembly GCA_018398585.1). Classification (NCBI taxonomy): domain Eukaryota; kingdom Viridiplantae; phylum Streptophyta; class Magnoliopsida; order Caryophyllales; family Simmondsiaceae; genus Simmondsia; species Simmondsia chinensis. The sequence goes on along the minus strand of JAGTTD010000002.1, from coordinate 27,451,253 downwards.
ACACCACTAATTACTTGAAACACACCTATACAAGCTGATTTCACACCATTAAAATCAATCATACACGGAGTGTGATTGATCATACACCCCTAATTGCTTGAAACACACCGATACAAGTTGATTTCACACCCTTAAAACCTATTATACATGGTGTATGATTAATCAATCACCACTAATTACGTGAGACGCACCTTCACGAGTTGGTTTTACACCATGAAAACCTATCGTACATGGTGTATGATTCATCATATACCACTACCTTTTTGAAACACACCTATACTAGTTGATTTTACACTATTAAAACCTATCATGCAAACACCCCTGTGCATGTTGATTTTACACCATTAATGCCTATCGGACCGGGTGTATGATTGATCATATGCCACTAATTACTTGCAATACACCTATACACGGCGTATGATTGATCATATACCACTAATTATTTCAAACACACCTCTACAAGTAGATTTCACACCATTACAACCAATCATGCACGGCGTATGATTGATCGTATACCACTAACTACTTAAAACCCACCTATACTAGTTGATTTTACACCACTAAAACCTATCACGCACGGTGTATGATTGAACATATACCACTATTTACTTGAAAGACACCAATACAAGTTGATTTCACACCATTAAAACCTATTACACACGATGTACGATTGATTATACTCCACTAATTGCTTGAGACACACCTATACGAGTTGATTTCACACCATTAAAACCAATCATACACAGTGCATGATTGATCATATACCACAAACTACTTTAAACACACCTATACTAGTTCATTTCACACCTTTAGAACCTATCATACACAGTGTATGATTGAACATATACCACTAATTAATTGAAACACACCTATACAAGTCAATTTCACACCACTAAACCTATTATACACGGTGTACGATTGATCATATACCACAAGTTACTTGAGACACACCTATATGTGTTGATTTTGCACCCTTAAATCCTATCATACACGGTGTATGATTGAATATGTATCACTACTTACTTGAAACACACCTGTACAAGTTGATTTCACACCATTAAAACCAATCATACACGTTCTATGATTGATCATATTATACTAACTACTTGAAACACACCTATACTAGTCGATTTGGCACCTTTAAAACCTCGCATGCGCGGTGTATTATAAAACATATACCGCTAATTACTTGGAACACACCAATACAAGTTGATTTTAGACCATTAAAACGTATCATACAAGGTGTATGATTGATCATACACCACTAATTACTTGAAACTCGCCTATACGAGTTGATTTTACACCATTAAAACTAGTCGTACACAGTGTAAGGTTGATCATGGACCACTAGTTACTTGAGACACACTTGTACGAGTTGATTTCACACCATTAAAACCAATCATATGCGGTGTAAGGTTGATCACAAACAACTAGTTACTTGAGACACACTTATACTAGTTGATTTCGCACCATAAAAACCTATGATACACGGTGTAAGTTTGATCACAAACCACTGGTTACTTGAAACACACCTATACAAGTTGATTTCACACCATTAAAACCAATCATACACAATGCGCGATTGATCATACACACCTAATTACTTGAAACGCACCTATACAAGTTGATTTCAGACCATCAAAACCAATGATACACGGTGTATGATCGATCATACACCCCTAATTACTTGAAACACACCAACACAAGTTGATTTTACACCATTAAAATCTATCATACATGGTGTATGATTGATCATATAACACTAACTACTTGAAACACACCTATACAAGTTTATTTCATACCATTAAAACCGATTGTACACAGTGTATGATTGATTATAGAGAACTAATTGCATGAAAGGAACCTATACAAGTCGATTGTACACCATTAAAACCAATCATATACGGTGTATGATTAATCATACACCACTAATTACTTGAAACACACCTATATAAGTTGATTTGACACCATTAATACCAATCATACACCATGTATAATTGATCATAAACCGCTGATTACTTCTTAGACACTCATACTAGTTGATTTCATGCCATTAAAAATAATCGCACATGGTGAATGATTGATCATGCACCACTAATTACTTGAAACACACCTATACAAGCTTATTTCACACCATCAAAACCAATCATACAATGTGTACGATCTATCGTACACCACTAATTTCTTGAAACACACCTATAAAAGTTGATTTGACACATTTAAAACCAATCATATACGGTGTTTGATTGATCATACACCACTAATTATTTGAAACACACCTACCCAAGTTGATATCACACCATTAAAACCAACCACACACGGTGTACGATTGATCATACACCACAAAATACTTGAAACACAACTATACGAGTGGATTTTATACAATTAAAACCTATTATACATAGTGTATGATTGATCATACGCCACAAATTACTTGAAACACACCGATAAGTTGATTTCACACCCTTAAAACCAATCATACACCGTGTATGATTGATCATACACCACTAATTACCTGAAACTCACCTATACAAGTTGATTTGAAACCATCAAAACCTATCATACACAGTGTACGATTAATCATTAACCAATAATAACGTGAAACACACCTACACAAAATTAAAACCTACGATACTTGGTGTATGATTGATCGTATACCACTAATTACATGAAATGCACCAGTACAAGTTGATTTTACGCCATTAAATCTTGTCATACACGGTGCATGAATGATCACATACCACTAATTACTTGAAACACATCAGTACAAGTTAATTTCACACCATTAAATCCAATCATACATGATGTATGATTGATCATATACCACTATCTACCTCAAACACACCTATACTAGTTGATTTCACACCACTAAAACCCATTACACACGGTGTATGATTAAACATATACCACTAATTAGTTGAAACACACCTATACAAGTTGATTTCACACCATTAAAAGCTAATACACATGGTGCACGATTGATCATACACCGCCAATTGCTTGAGACACTCCCATACGACTGGATTACACACCATTAAAACCAATCATACATGGTGTGTGATTGATCATATACCACTAACTACTAGAAACACACCTATACCAGTGGATTTCACACCTTTAAAACCTATCATATACTGTGTATGATTGAACATATACCACTAATTACTTGAAACACACCGATACAAGTTGATTTCACACCATTAAAACCTATTATACATGGTGTACGATTGATCATACACCACTAATAACTTAAGACACGCCTATACAAGTTGATTTTACACCATTAAATCCGATCATACACGGTGTATGATTGATTATATACCACTAATTACTTGAAACACACCTATACAAGTTGATTTCACACCATTAAAGCCAGTCGTACACGGTGTATGATTGATCATATATCACTGACTACTTGAAACCCACCTATACAAGTTGATTTCACACCATTAAAACCTATCATACACGATGTATGATTAAACATATACCACTAATTACTTGGAACACACCAATACAGGTTGATTTTACATCATTAAAACCTATCATACACGGAGTAGGATTGATTATACACCACTTATTACTTGAAACACACCTATACAAGTTGATTTTACACCGTTAAATCTTATAATATACGGTGTATGATTGATCAGACCCCCCTAATTACTTCAAACACAACAATACATGTCTATTTAAAACCATTAAAACCAATCATACACGGTGTTTAATAGATCATACAGCACTAATTACTTGAAACACGCCTACACAAGTTGATTTTACACCATTAAACCCTATCACACATTGTGTATGATTGATCATATACCACTAATTACTTGAAACACAATTATACAAGTTGAGGTCACTCCATTTAAACCTATTTCACACGGTGTAAGAGTGATCATACGCCACTAACTACTTCTAACACACTCATACAAGTTGACTTCATACCAATAAAACCAATCACCCTCGGTGTATGATTGATCATACACCACTAATTACTTGAAACGTACCTATACAAGTTCATTTCACACCATTAAAACCAATCATATATTGTGGATGATCTATGATACACCCCTAACTTCAGGGGACACACATATGCAAGTTGATTTCGCACCATTAAAACTCATAAAACATGGTGTATGATTGATCATACACCACTAATCACTTGAAACACACCTACACAAGTTGATTTAACACCAGTAAAATCAATAATACACGGTGTATGATTATATATATACCGCTAATTCCTTGGAACACACCAATACAAGTTGATTTCACACCATTAAATCTTATAATATACGGTGTATGATAGATCACACGCCACTAATTACTTCAAACACACCTACATAAGTTGATTTCACACCATTCGAACCAATCATACACGGTGTATGATTGAACATACACCACTAATTACTTGAAATACACCTATACAAGTTGATTACGCACCGTTAAAACCAATCATACGTGGTGTATGATTGATAATACAACACTAATTACTTGAAACACACCTATACAAGTTGATTTTACACCCGCAAAATCTATCACACACGGCGCATGATTGATCATACACCACTAATTAGTTGAAACACACTTATACAAGTTAATTTCACACCCTTAAAACCTATTATACATAGTGTAAGATTGATCATATAGCACTAATTACTTCTAACGCACTCATAGTAGTTGATTTCATACCAATAAAACCAATCATACATGGTGTATGATTGATCATACACCACTAATCACTTGAAACACACCTATAAAAGTTCATTTGACACCATTAAAACCAATCATACACTGTGTATGATCTATCATACACCACTAATTTCTCGAAACACACAAACGCAAGTTGATTTCGCACCATTAAAACTTATAAAATGCGGTGTATGATTGATGGCACACCACTAATTAATTAAAACACACCTACACAGGTTGATTTTACACCATTAAATCTTATCATACACGGTGTATGGTTGATTATGTACCGCTAATTACTTGAAACACACCTATATAAGTTTGGTTCACACCATTAAAACCAATCGTACACAGTGTATTATTGATCATACACCACTAATTACTTCGAACACACCTATACAAGGTTATTTCACACCATTAAAACCAATCATACACGTTGTATGATTGATGATATAGTACTAACTACTTGAAACACACCTATAGTAGTTGATTTCACACCTTTAAAACCTAAGATGCGCGGTCTATTATTAATCATATACAAGTAATTACTTGGAACAAACAAATGCAAGTTGATTTTACACCATTGAAACCTATCATACACGGTGTATGATTGATCATACGCCACTAATTATTTGAAACACACCTATACGAGTTGATTTCACACCATTAAAACCAATCGTACACAGTGTAAGGTTGATCATAAACCACTAGTTACTTGAGACACAATTATACAAGTTTATCTCACACCATTAAAACCAATCAGACACGGTGTATGATTGATCATATACCACTAAGTACCTGAAAGACACCTATACAAGTTGATTTTACACCATTAAAACCTATTATACACGATGCATGATTGATCATACACCACTAATTACTTGCAACACACCTATACAAGTTAAATTCACACCATTAAAACCAATCATACACTGTGTATGATTGATCATACACCCCTAATTACTTGAAACACACCTATACAAGCTGATTTCACACCATCAAAATCTATCATACACAGTGTATGATGGAGCATACACCTCTAATTACTTGAAACACACCTACACAAGTTGAGTTTACCCCATTGAATCTATCACACATGGCGTATGATGATCATATACCACAAACTACTTGAAACACACCTATACTAGTTGATTTCTCACCTTTAGAACCTATCATACACGGTGTATGATTGAATGTTTACCACTAATTAAATGAAACGCGCCTATACAAGTTGATTTCACACCAATAAAACCCATTATACACGGTGTACGATTGATCATACACCCCTAATTGCATGAGACACACCTATACGTGTTGATTTTACACCATTAAATCGTATCATACACGGTGTATGATTGAATATGTACCAGTAAATACTTGAAACACACCTATACAAGTTGATTTCCCACCATTAAAACCAATCGTACACAATGTATAATTGATCGTGCACCACGAATTACTTCAAACACACCTTTATGAGGTTATTTCGCACCATTAAAACCAATCATACACGTTGTATGATTGATCATATAATACTAACTACTTGAAACACACCTATACTAGTTGATTTCACACCTTCAAAACCTAACATGCGCGGTGTATTATTAAACATATACCACTAATTGCATGGAACACACCAATACAAATTGATTTTACACCATTAAAACCTATTATACACGGTGTATGATTGATTATACACCACTAATTACTTGAAACACACCTATACAAGTTGATTTCACACCATTAATCCAATCATACACTGTGTATGATTGATCATACTATCATGGTCATGACACTATCGGTTTTCCTTTACTGTGTCCAGAAACGAGCAGGTGTCCGTGGCCGTGTTGAGTTGCTGCCCAGGTCGCTGCCAGTTCATGCCCATACCTGGTCAAGGTGCCGTGTCAGTTCGCGTCCCAGGCTTGTCAAGGTGCCGTGCCGGTTCGGGCCCAAGCCTTGTCAAGGCCTTGTCCAGTTCGCGCCCCAGCCGATGTCTGTGCTGCGTCCCCAGCTTCCCTTCCCAAGGCCGTGCCTCACCTGAGCCTGTTCCAGAAGCTCCTCTTGCCCGTTAGATCCAGCTGGTACTAGCCCTTAGAAGGACGCTCCTCATGACCGTTGGGCCTACTCCTAAACTAGCTGTTAGGGAATATTTTGCAAGATATTACTCTAGATTTAATTGATGTATTTTACATTTTTGATATTATTTTGACTAATTCTTGTAATTCAATAAACGGGATTGTTGTAATTCATTCTGTAATCAATTATGCAATTAATGAAATATCTCGTTCATTTTCTCATCTAGCTCTCTCAATTCTCATCTTACTCTTCTTCTTCTCATCATACTCTAACTCTTTCTTTCATCTAAACTCTATTTCTTTTCTCTTACTTAACCTCTGTCACCAAAACGGGCTTAAGTTATACACTTGGGCCGTCACAATCCCCAAGGTTGTGACACATACACACCAAATTACTTGAAACACACCAATACAAGTTGATTTCTCACCATCAAAACCTATCATACACGGTGTATGGTTTATCATACACCACTAATTACTTGAAACACACCTGCACAAGTTGATCTTACACCATTAAAATCTATCATACATGGTGTATGATTGATCATATACCACAAACTACTTGAAACACACCGATACAAGTTTATTTTATACCATTAAAACCAAATCTACATAGTGTATGAATGATTATATACTACCAATTACTTGAAAATGAACCTATACAAGTCGATTTTACACCATTAAAACCTATCATACAAACACATCTGTACAAGTTGATTTTACACTATTAAAACCTATCATATACGGTGTATGATTGATCATACACCAATAATTACTTGAAACACACCTATTCAAGTTGATTTCACACCATTAAAACCAATCATACACGGTGTATAATTGATCATACACCACTAATTACTTCTAGCACACTCATACAAGTTGATTTCATGCCATTATAAACAATCACACACAGTGTATGATTGATCATGCACCACTAATTACTAGAAACACGCCTGTACAGGTTTATTTCACACCATTAAAACCAATCATACACTATGTATGATCTATCATACACCACTAATTTCTTGAAACACACCTATACAAGTTGATTTCACACCATTAAAACCAATCATATACGGTGAATGATTGATCATACACCACTAATTATTTGAAAAACACATAAACAAGTTGATTTCACAAGATTAAAACCAACCACAGACGGTGTATGATTGATCATATACCACTAACTACTTGAAAAACAACTATACAAGTGCATTCCACACCATTAAATCCTATTATACACGGTGTATGATTGATCATACACCACTAATTACTTGAAAAACACCGATTCAAGTTGATTTCACACCCTTAACACCAAACACACACAGTGTAGGACTGATCATACACCACGAATTACTTGAAACACACCAATACAAGTTGATTTCAAACCATCAAAACCTATCATACACGATGTACGATTAATCCTTAACCACTAATAATGTGAAAAACACCTACACAATTTGATTTTACACCATGAAAACCTATCGTACATGGTGTATGTTTGATCATATACCACTAACTACTTGAAACACACCTATTCAAGTTGATTTTACAAAATTAAAACCTACTATACTTGGTGTACGATTAATCATATACCACTAATTACCTGAAATGCACCTGTGCAAGTTCATTTTACACCATTAAAACCTATCATACAAACACCCCCACACATGTTGAATTTACACCAATAAAACCTATCAGACAGGGTGTATGATTGATCATATACCACTAATTACTTGCAACACACCTATACAAGTTGATTTTACACCATTAAATCCAATCATACACGGTGTATGATTGATCATATGCCACTAATTACTTGAAACACACCTATACAAGTTGATTTCACACCATTTAAACCAATCGTACACGGTGTATGATTAATCATACACCACTAATTACATAAAACAAACCTATACAAGGTTATTTCACAACACTAAAACCAATCATACAAGGTGTATGATTGACCATACACCGCTAATTACTTGAGACACACCTATACAAGTTGATTTCTTACAATTAATACCTATTATACACGATGTACGATTGATCATACACTACTAATTACTTGAGACACACCTATACGAGTTGATTTCACACCATTGACCCCAAGCATACACGGTGTACGATTGATCATAAACCACTTGTTACTTGAGACACTTGTACAAGTTGATTTCACACCATTAAAACCAATTATACGCGGTGTATGATTGATCATACACCACTAATTACTTCAAACACACCTATACAAGGTTATATCACACCCTTAAAACCAATCATACATGATGTATGATTGATCCGAGACCACTAACTACATGAAACACACCTATACAAGTTGATTTCACACCATTAAAACCTATCATACACGATGCACGATTAAACATATACAACTAATTACTTGGAACACACTAATATAAGTTGATTTTACACAATTAAAACCTATCATACATGGTGTATGATTGATCATATACCACAAACTACCTGAAACACACCTATGCAAGTTGATTTCACACCCTTAAAACCTGTCATATATGGTGTAGGATTGATCATACACCACTAATTACTTGAAACATACCTATACAAGTTGATTTTACAGCATTAAAATCGATTACACACGATGTATGATTGATCATACACCACTAATTACTTGAAACCCACCTATACAAGTTGACTTTACACCACAACAAACCTATCGTACATGGTGTATGATTGATCATATACCACTGACTACTTGAAACACACCTATACAAGTTCATTTTACACCATTAAAACCTATTATACACTGTGTATAATTGATTATATACCCCTAATTACTTGAAATGAACCTATACAAGTTGGTTTTACGCCATTAAAACCTATCATACAAACAAACCTATGCAATTTGATTTTACACCATTAAAACCTATCATATAGAGTGTATAATTGATCATACATCACTAATTACTTCTAACACACTCATACAAGTTGATTTCATACCACTAAAACCAATCATGCACGGTGTATGATTGAACATACACCACAAATTACTCGAAACATACCTATGCAAGATGATTTTAAACCATTAAAACTCTTTATACATGGTGTATGATTGTTCATACACCACTATTTACTTGAAACAAACTGATACAAATTGATTTCCCACCATTAAATCCAATCATACATTGTGTATAATCTATCATTCACCAATAATTTCTTGAAACACACCTATACAAGTTGATTTCACACCATTAAAGCCAATCATACACGGTGTGTGATTGATCATACACCGCTAATTACTTGAAACACACAGATACAAGTTGATTTCACACTCTTAAAACCAATCATACACTGTGTATGATTGATCGTACACCACTAATTACTTGAAACACACCTATACAAGTTGATTTCACACATTTAAAACCTATCACACGCAGCGTATTATTAAACATTTACCTCTAATTGGTGGAACACACCAATACAAGTTGATTTTACGGCATCAAAACCTGTCATACACGGTGTATGATTGATCATACACCACAAATTACTTGAGACACACCTATACAAGTTGGTTTCACACAATTAAAACCTATTGTACACGGTGTACGAGTGATCATATACCGCTAATTACTTGAGCCACACCAATACGAGTTGATGTCACGCCATAAAACCAATTCGTAGATGGTGTACGATTGATCATAAACCACTAGTTACTTGAGACACTTATACAAGTTGATTTCACATCATTAAAACCAATTATACTCGGTGTATGATTGATCATACACCACTTATTACTTCAAACACACCTATACAAGGCAATTTCACATCATTGAAACCAATCATACACGGTGTATGATTGAACGTAAACCACTAGTTACTGCAGACGCACTTATACAAGTTGATTTTACACCATTAAAACCAATCATACATGGCGTATGATTGATCATGCACCACTAATTACTTGGAACGCACCAATACAAGTTGATTTCTCACCATCAAAACCTATCATACACGGTGTATGATTTATCATACACCACTAATTACCTGAAACACACCTACACAAATTGATCTTACACCATTAAAATCTATCATACATGGTGTATGGTTGATCATATACCACAAACTACTAGAAACACACCTATACAAGTTTATTTTATACCATTAAAACCAAATGTACGTAGTGTATGATTGATTATATACTACTAATTACTTGAAATGAACCCATACAAGTTGATATTACACCATTAAAACCTATAATACAAACACATCTGTACAAGTTGATTTTACACTATTAAAACCTGTCATATACGGTGTGTGATTAATCATACACCAATAATTACTTGAAACACACCTATTCAAGTTGATTTCACACCATTAAAACCAATCATACACCACTAATTACTTCTAGCACACGCATACAAGTTGATTTCATGCCATTAAAAACAATAACACACGGTGTATGATTGATCATACACCACTAATTACTGAAAACACACCTGTACAGGTTTATTTCACACAATTAAAACCAATCATACACTGTGTATGATCTATCATACACCACTAATTTCTTGAAACACACCTGTGCAAGTTGATTTCACACAATTAAAACCAATCATATACAGTGAATGATTGATCATAAACCACTAATTATTTGAAACACACCTAAACAAGTTGATTTCACACCATTAAAACCTACCACAGACGGTGTATGATTGATCATATACCACTAACTACTTGAAACACAACTATACAAGTGCATTTTACACCATTAAATCCTATTATACACAGTGTATGATTGATCATACACCACTAATTACTTGAAAAACATCGATGCAAGTTGATTTCACACCCTTAAAACCAAACACACACAGTGTATGATTGACCATACACCACGAATTACTTGAAACACACCAATACAAGGGATTTCACACGATCAAAACCCATCACACACGATGTATGATTAATCCTTAACCACTAATAATGTGAAACACACCTACACAATTTGATTTTACACCATGAAAACCTATCGTACATGGTGTATGTTTGATCATATACCACTAACTACTTGAAACACACCTATTCAAGTTGATTTCACAAAATTAAAACCTACTATACTTGGTGTATGATTAATCATGTAACACTAATTACCTGAAACGCACCTGTGCAAGTTCATTTTACACCATTAAAACCTATCATACAAACACCCCTATACATGTTGATTTTACACCAATAAAACCTATCAGACAGGGTGTATGATTGATCATATACCACTAATTACTTGCAACACACCTATACAAGTTGATTTTACACCATTAAATCCAATCATACACGGTGTATGATTGATTATATGCCACTAATTACTTGAAACACACCTATACAAGTTGATTTCGCACCATTTAAACCAATCGTGCACGGTGTATGATTGATCATACACCACTAATTACATAATTACATAAAACAAACCTATACAAGGTTATTTCACAACAATAAAACCAATCATACACGGTGTATGACTGACCATGCACCACCAATTACTTGAGACACACCTATACAAGTTGATTTCTTACAATTAATACCTATTATACACGGTGTACGATTGATCATACACTACTAATTACATGAGACACACCTATACAAGTTGATTTCACACCATTAAATCCAATCCTACACCGTGTACGATTGATCATAAACCACTAGTTACTTGAGACACTTGTACAAGTTGATTTCACACCATTAAAACCAATTATCCACGGTGTATGATTGATCATACACCACTAATTACTTCAAACACACCTATACAAGGTTATATCACACCATTAAAGCCAATCATACATGATGTATGATTGATCATATACCACTAACTACATGAAACACACCTATACAAGTTGATTTCACATCATTAAAACCTATCATACACGATGCATGATTAAACATATACAACTAATTACTTGGAACACACCAATATAAGTTGATTTTACACAATAAAAACCTATCATACACGGTGTATGATTGATCATATACCACAAACTACCTGAAACACACCTATACAAGTTAATTTCACACCCTAAAAACCAGTCATATATGGTGTGGGATTGATCATACACCACTGACTACTAGAAACCAATCATACATTGTGTATAATCTATCATACACCTATAATTTCTTGAAACACACCTATACAAGTTGATTTCACACCATTAAAGCCAATCATACATGGTATGTGATTGATCATACACCACAAATTACTTGAAGCACACAGATACAAGTTGATTTCACACTCTTAAAACCAATCATACACTGTGTATGATTGATCGTACTCTACTAATTACTTGAAACACACCTATACAAGTTGATTTCACACCTTTAAAACCTATCATACGCAGCGTATTATTAAACATATACCTCTAATTAGTGGAACACACCAATACAAGTTGATTTTACGCCATCAAAACCGGGCATACACGGTGTATGATTGATCATACACCACTAATTACTTGAGACACACCTATACAAGTTGATTTCACACAATTATAACCTATTGTACACGGTATACGAGTGATCATACACCACTAATTACTTGAGACACACCCGTACGAGTTGATTTCACACCATAAAACCTATTCGTAGACTGTGTACGATTGATCATAAACCACTAGTTACTTGAGACACTTATACAAGTTGATTTCACATCATTAAAACCAATTATACTCTGTGTATGATTGATCATACACTACTAATTACTTCAAACACACCTATACAAGGCAATTTCACACCATTGAAACCAATCATACACGGTGTATGATTGAATGTAAACCACTAGTTATTTGTGACACACTTATACAAGTTGATTTCACACCATTAAAACCAATCATACATGGCGTATGATTGATCATGCACCACTAATACTTGAAACACACATATACAAGTAGATTTCACACCCTCAAAACCAATCATACACGGTGTATGATTGATCGTACGCCACTTATTACTTGAAACACACCTATACAAATTGATTTTGAACCATTATGGCCCATCATAAATGGTGTATGATTGATCATATGCCACTAACTACTTGAAACACGCCCATACAAGTTTATTTTACACCATTAAAACCGATTGAACACAGTGTATGATAGATTATATGCCTTTAATTACTTGAAATGAACCAATACAAGTTGATTTTACGCCATTCAAACCTATCATACAAACACACCTATACAAGTTGATTTTACACCATTAAAACCTATCATATACGGTGTGTAATTGATCGTACGCCAATAATTACTTCTAACACGCTCATACAAGTTGGTTTCATACCATTAAAACCAATCATATTGGGCGTATGAATGATCATACACCACAAATTACTCGAAACATACCACTGCAAGATGATTTTAAACCATTAAAACCTATTGTACATGGTGTATAATTGATCATACATGACCAATTACTTGAAACAAACCTGTACAAGTTGATTTCACACCATTAAAATCAATCACACATTGTGTATGAACTATCATACACCATTAATTTCTTGAATCACACCTATACAAGTTGATTTCGCACCATTTAAACCAATCGTACAGGGTGTATGATTGATCATACACCACTAATTACATAATTACATAAAACAAACCTATACAAGGTTATTTCACAACACTAAAACCAATCATACACGGGGTATGACTGACCATACACCACCAATTACTTGAGACACACCTATACAAGTTGATTTCTTACAATTAATACCTATTATACACGGTGTACGATTGATCACACACTACTAATTACATGAGACACACCTATACGAGTTGATTTCACACCATTAAATCCAATCATACACGGTGTACGATTGATTATAAACTACTAGTTACTTGAGACACTTGTACAAGTTGATTTCACACCACTAAAACCAATTATCCACGTTGTATGATTGATCATACACCACTAATTACTTCAAACACACCTATACAAGGTTATATCACACCATTAAAGCCAATCATACATGATGTATGATTGATCATATACCACTAACTACATGAAACACACCTATGCAAGTTGATTTCACACCATTAAAACCTATCATACAGGATGCAAGATTAAACATATACAACTAATTACTTGGAACACACCAATATAAGTTGATTTTAAACAATTAAAACCTATCATACACGGTGTATGATTGATCATATACCACAAACTACCTGAAACAAACCTATACAAGTTAATTTCACACCCTTAAAACCTGTCATATATGGTGTAGGATTGATCATACACCACTAATTACTTGAAACATACCTATACAAGTTGATTTTACACCATTAAAATCGATTACACACAATGTATGATTGATCATAAACCGCTAATTACTTGTAACACACCTATACAAGTTGATTTTACACCATAAAAAACCTATCATACATGGTGTATGATTGATCATATACCACTGACTACTTGAAACACACCCATACAAGTTTATTTTACACCATTAAAACCTATTATACGCCGTGTACGATTGATTATATACCCCTAATTACTTGAAATGAACATATAAAAGTTGATTTTACGCCATTAAAACCTATCATACAAACAAACCCATACAATTTGAATTTACACCATTAAAACCTATCATATGCGGTGTATAATTGATCATACATCACTAATTACTTCTAACACACTCATACAAGTTTATTTCATACCACTAAAACCAATCATACACGGTATATGATTGAACATACACCACAAATTACTCGAAACATACTTATGCAAGTTGATTTTAAACCATTAAAACTTATTATACATGGTGTATGATTGATCATACACCACTATTTACTTGAAACAAGCTGATACAAGTTGATTTTCCACCATTAAAACTAATCATACATTGTGTATAATCTGTCATACACCAATAATTTCTTGAAACACACCTATACAAGTTGATTTCACACCATTAAAGCCAATCATACATGGTATGTGATTGATCATACACCACAAATTACTTGAAGCACATAGATACAAGTTGATTTCACACTCTTAAAACCAATCATACACTGTGTATGATTGATCGTACTCCACTAATTACTTGAAACACACCTATACAAGTTGATTTCACACCTTTAAAACCTATCATACACGGCGTATTATTAAACATATACCTCTAATTAGTGTAACACACCAATACAAGTTGATTTTACGCCATCAAAACCTGCCCCACACAGTGTATGATTGATCATACACCACTAATTACTTGATACACACCTATACAAGTTGATTTCACACAATTATAACCTATTGTACACGGTATACGAGTGATCATACACCACAAATTACTTGAGACACACCAGTACGAGTTGATTTCACACCATAAAACCTATTCGTAGACGGTGTACGATTGATCATAAACCACTAGTTACTTGAGACACTTATACAAGTTGATTTCACATCATTAAAACCAATTATACTCGGTGTATGATTGATCATACACTACTAATTGCTTCAAACACACCTATACAAGGCAATTTCACACCATTGAAACCAATCATACACGGTGTATGATTGAACGTAAACCACTTGTCACTTGAGACACTTATACAAGTTGATTTCACACTATTAAAACCATTCATACATGGCGTATGATTGATCATGCACCACTAATACTTGAAACACACATATACAAGTAGATTTCACACCCTCAAAACCTATCATACACGGTGTATGATTGATCGTACACCACTTATTACTTGAAACACGCCTATACAAGTTGATTTTAAACCATTATGGCCTATCATAAATGGTGTATGATTGATCATATGCCACTAACTACTTGAAACAAGCCCATACAAGTTTATTTTACACCATTAAAACCTATTGAACACAGTGTATGATGGATTATATGCCTTTAATTACTTGAAATGAACCAATACAAGTTTATTTTACGCCATTCAAACCTATCATAAAAACACACCTATACAAGTTGATTTTACACCATTAAAACCTATCATATACGGTGTGTAATTGATCGTACGCCAATAATTACTTCTAACACACTCATACAAGTTGGTTTCATACCATTAAAACCAATCATATTGGGCGTATGAATGATCATACACCACAAATTACTCGAAACATACCACTGCAAGATGATTTTAAACCATTAAAACCTATTGTACATGGTGTATAATTGATCATACACGACTAATTACTTGAAACAAACCTGTACAAGTTGATTTCACACCATTAAAATCAATCATACACTGTGTATGAACTATCATACACCAATAATTTCTTGAAACACACCTATACAAGTTGATTTCACACCATTAAAGCCAATCATACATGGTATGTGATTGATCATACACCACAAATTACTTGAAGCACACAGATACAAGTTGATTTCACACTCTTAAAACCAATCATACACTGTGTATGATTGATCGTACTCCACTAATTACTTGAAACACACCTATACAAGTTGATTTCACACCTTTAAAACCTATCATACGCGGCGTATTATTAAACATATACCTCTAATTAGTGGAACACACCTATACAAGGCAATTTCACACCATTGAAACCAATCATACATGGTGTATGATTGAATGTAAACCCCTTGTCACTTGAGACACTTATACAAGTTGATTTCACACTATTAAAACCATTCATACATGGCGTATGATTGATCATGCACCACTAATACTTGAAACACACATATACAAGTAGATTTCACACCCTCAAAACTTATCATACACGGTGTATGATTGATCGTACACCACTTATTACTTGAAACACGCCTATACAAGTTGATTTTAAACCATTATGGCCTATCATAAATGGTGTATGATTGATCATATGCCACTAACTACTTGAAACACGCCCATACAAGTTTATTTCACACCATTAAAACCTATTGAACACAGTGTATGATGGATTATATGCCTTTAATTACTTGAAATGAACCAATACAAGTTGATTTTACGCCATTCAAACCTATCATAAAAACACACCTATACAAGTTGATTTTACACCATTAGAACCTATCATATACGGTGTGTAATTGATCGTACGCCAATAATTACTTCTAACACACTCCTACAAGTTGGTTTCATACCATTAAAACCAATCATATTGGGCGTATGAGTGATCATACACCACAAATTACTCGAAACATATCACTGCAAGATGATTTTAAACCATTAAAACCTATTGTACATGGTGTATAATTGATCATACACAACTAATTACTTGAAAAAAACCTGTACAAGTTGATTTCACACCATTAAAATCAATCATACACTGTATATGAACTATCATACACCATTAATTTCTTGAATCACACCTATACAAGTTGATTTCACACCATTAAAACCAATCATACCCGGTGTGTGACCGATCATACACCACTAATTACTTGAAACACACCGATACCAGTTGATTTCACACCTTTAAAACCAATCATATACTGTGAATGATTGATCATACACCACTAATTATTTGAAACACACCTATACAAGTTGATTTCACTCCATGAAAACCTATCATACATGGTGTATGATTAATCATTCGCCACTAATTACGTGAAACACACCTGCACAAGTTGGTTTTACACCATGAAAACCTATCATACGTGGTGTATGATTTATCATATACCACTAACTACTTGAAACACACCGATACTAGTTTATTTTACACCTTTAAAACCTATCATACACAGTGTATGACTAAACATATACCACTAATTACTTGAAACACACGTATACAAGTTGATTCACACCATTAAAACATATTCTACAAGGTGTACGATTGATCATACACCACCAATTACTTGAGACACACCTATACAAGTTAATTTTACACCATTAAATACTATCATGCACGGTGCATGATTGATTATGTACCACTAACCACTTGAAACACACCTATACAAGTTGATTTCACACCATTAAAACCAAGCATACACGGTGCATGATTGATCATACGCCACTAGTTACTTAAAACACACCTATACAAGGCTATTTCACAGCATTAAAACCAATCATACACGGTGTATGATTAATCATATACCACTAACTATTTGAAACACACCTATACTAGTTGATTTCACACCATTAAAAAATCTATCATACATGGTGTATGATTGATCATATACCACTGACTACTTGAAACACACCTATATAAGTTTATTTTACACCATTTAAACCTATTATCCATTGTGTATGATTGATTATATACCCCTAATTACTTGCAATGAGCCTATACAATTGATTTTACGCCATTAAAACCTATCATACAAACAAACCTACACAATTTGATTTTACAACATTAAAACCTATCATATACGGTGTATAATTGATCATACATCACTAATTACTTCTAACACACTCATACAAGTTGATTTCATACCACTAAAACCAATCGTACACGGTGTATGATTGAACATACACCACAAATTACCCGAAACATACCTACGCAAGATGATTTTAAACCATTAAAACTTATTATGCATGGTGTTTGATTGATCATACACCGCTATTTACTTGAAACAAACTGATACAAGTGGATTTCCCACCATTAAAACCAATCATACATTGTGCATAATCTATCACACACCAATAATTTCTTAAAACACACCTGTACAAGTTGATTTCACACCATTAAAGCCAATCATACACGGTGTGTGATTGATCATACACCACTAATTACTTGAAACACACAGATACAAGTTGATTTCACACTCTTAAAACCAATCATACACTGTGTATGATTGATCGTACACTACTAATTACTTGAAACACACCTATACAAGTTGATTTCACACCTTTAAAACCTATCATACGCGGCGTATTATTAAACATATACCTCTAATTAGTGGAACACACGAATACAAGTTGATTTTACGCCATCAAAACCTGTCACACACGGTGTATGATTGATCATACACCACTAATTACTTGAGACGCACCTATACAAGTTGATTTTACACAATTAAAACCTATTGTACACGGTGTACGAGTGATCATACACCACTAATTACTTGAGACACACCAATACGAGTTGATTTCACACCATAAAACCAATTCGTAGATGGTGTACGATTGATCATAAATCACTAGTTACTTGAGACACTTATACCAGTTGATTTCACATCATCAGAACCAATTATACTCGGTGCATGATTGATCATACACCACTAATTGCTTCAAACACACCTATAGAAGGCAATTTCACACCATTGAAACCAATCATACACGGTGCATAATTGAACATAAACCACTAGTTACTTGAGACACACTTATACAAGTTGATTTCACACCATTAAAACCAATCATACATGGCGTATGATTGATCATGCACCACTAATTACTTGAAACACACATATACAAGTTGATTTCACACCCTCAAAACCTATCATACACGGTATATGATTGATCGTACACCACTTATTACTTGACTAAACATATACCACTAATTACTTGAAACACACGTATACAAGTTGATTCACACCATTAAAACATGTTCTACAAGGTGTACGATCGATCATACACCACCAATTACTTGAGACACACCTATACAAGTCGGTTTTGCACCATTAAATACTATCATACACGGTGTATGATTGATTATGTACCACTAACTACTTGAAACACACCTATACAAGTTGATTTCACAAATTAAAACCAATCATACACGGTGCATGATTGATCATACACCACTAGTAACTTAAAACACACCTATACAAGGTTATTTCACGCCATTAAAACCAATTATACACGGTGTATGATTGATCATATACCACTAACTATTTGAAACGCACCTATACTAGTTGATTGCACACCATTAAAACCTATCATATGCGATGTATTGTTAAACATATACCACTAATTTTTGGAACACACCAATACAAGTTGATTTCACGCAATTAAAACCTATTATACATGGTGTACGATTGCCACAAATTACTTGAAACTCACCAATACAAGTTGATTAACCACAATTAAAACCTATCATACACGATGTACAATTGATCATACACCACTAATTACTTGAGACACACCTATATTAGTTGATTTCACACCATTAAAACCCATTACACACGATGTACGATTGATCATACACAACTAATTGCATGAGACACACCTATACAAGTTGATTTCACCGCATTAAAACCAATTCTACACAGTGTATGATTGATCATCCACCAGCAATTACTTTAAACACACCTATACAAGTTGGTTTTACACCATTAAAACCTATCATACATGGTGTATGATTGATCATATACCACAAACTACTTGAAACACACCTATACAAGTTTATTTTACACAATTAAAACCTATTATACACAGTGTACGATTGATTATATACCCCTAATTAATGGAAATGAACCTATACAAGTTGATTTTACGCCATTAAAACCTATCATACGAACACACCCATATAAGTTGATTTCACACCATTAAAACCTATCATATATGGTGTATAATTGATCATACACCACTAGTTATTTCGAACACACTCATACAAGTTGATTTCCTACCATTAAAACCAATCATACACGTTGTATGATTGATCGAACACCACAGATTACTTGAAACATACCTATGCAAGATGATTTTAAACCATTAAAACCTATTGTACATGGTGTATAATGGATCGTACACCACTAATTACTTGAAACAAACCTATACAAGTTGATTTCACGCCATTAAAATCAAATATACACTATGTATCATCTATCATACACCACTAATTTCTTGAAGCACACCTATGCAAGTAGATTTCACACCATTAAAACCGGTCATGCACGGTGTGTGATTGATCATACACCACTAATTAGTTGAAACACACCAATACAAGTTGATTTCGTGCCCTCAAAACCAATCATACACTGT
Source organism: Simmondsia chinensis (assembly GCA_018398585.1). NCBI lineage: Eukaryota > Viridiplantae > Streptophyta > Magnoliopsida > Caryophyllales > Simmondsiaceae > Simmondsia > Simmondsia chinensis. The sequence goes on along the minus strand of JAGTTD010000002.1, from coordinate 27,429,622 downwards.
GTATGATTGATCATACATCACTAATTACTTGAAACACACCAATGCAAGCTGATTTCACACCTTAAAAACCTATCATACGCGATGTGTTATTAAACATATACCCCTAATTATGGGAGCACACCAATACAAGTTGATTTTGCACCATTAAAACCTATCATACACGGTGTATGCTTGATCATACACCACTAATTACTTGAAATACACTTATACAAGTTGATTTCACACAATTAAAACCTATTGTACAAGGTGTACGATTGATCATACACCACTAATTAATTGAGACACAGCTATACGAGTTGATTTCGTACCATTAAACCCAATCATACACGGTGTACGATTGATCATACACCACTAATTACATCAAACACACCTATACAAGGTTATTTCACACCATTAAAACCAATCATACACGGCGTGCGATTGATCATAGACTACTAGTTACTTGAGACACTTATACAAGTTGATTTCACACTATTAAAATCAATCATACATGGTGTATGATTGATCATGTACCAATGGCTACTTGAGACACACCTATACAAGTTGATTTTACACCACTAATACCTATTATACGTGGTGTATGATTGATCATATACCACTAACAACCGGAAATACACCTATACAAGTTGATTTCAGACCATCAAAACCTTTCATACATGGTGTATGACTGATCATGCACCATTAATTACTTGAAAAGCACCTATAGAAGTTGGTTTTTCATCATTAAAACCTATCATATATGGTGTATGACTGATCATATGCCACTAACTACTTGAAACACGCCTATACAAGTTTATTTTACACCATTAAATCCTATTATACACAGTGTAAGATTGATTATATGCCCCTAATTAGTTGAAATGAACCTATACAAGTTGATTTTACGACATTTAAACCTATCACACAAACACACCTATAAAAGTTGATTTTATAGCATTAAAACCAATCATATACGGTGAATAATTGTTTGTACACCACTAATTACTTCTAACATACTCATACAAGTAGATTTCATACCATTAAAACCAATCATACACGGTGTATGATTGATCATACACCACAAATTACTCGAAACATACCAATGCAAGAAGAGTTTAAACAATTAAAACCTATTATACATGGTGTATAATTGATCATACACCACTAATTGCTTGAAACTAACCCATACAACTCGATTTCACACCACTAGAACCAATCATATGCTGTGTATTATCTATCATACACCACTAATTTCTTGAAACACATATATACAATTTGATTTCACACCACTAAAACCAATCATACTCGGTGTGTGATTGATCATACACCACTAATTACTTGAAACAAGTTGAATTCACACCCTTAAAACCAATCATACACTATGTATGATTGATCGTACACCACTAATTACTTGAAACACGCCTATACAAGTTGGTTTCACTGCATCAAAACCTATCATGCATGGTGTATGATTAATCATTCACCACTAATTACGAGAAGCACACCTACACAAGTTGGGTTTACACCATGAAAACCGACCGTACACGGTGTATGATTGATCATATACCACTAACTACTTGAAACACAACTATTCAATTCGATTTCACATCTTTAAAACATATTCTACAAGGTGTACGATTGATCATACACCACTAATTACTTGAGACACACCTATACGAGTTCATTTTACACCATTAAATCCTATCATACACGGTGTATGATTGATTATATACCACTAATTACTTGAAACACACCTATAGAAGTTGATTTTTCACCATTAAAACCAATCGTACACGGTGTATGATTGATCATATACCACTAACTACTTGAAACACACCCATACTAGTTGATTTCACACATTTAAAACCTATCATACACGGTGTATTATTAAACATATACGACTAATTATACGAACACACCAATACAAGTTGATTTGACACCATCAAAACGTATCATAAATGGTGTATGATTGATCATACACCACTAATTATTGGAACACACCAATACAAGTTGATTTCACAGAATTAAAACGTATTATACATGGTGTACGATTGATCATACATCACTAATTACTTGAAACACACCTATACAAGTTGATTTCACACAATTAAAACCTAATATACATGGTGTACGATTGAACATCCACCACAAATTACTTGACACACACCTATACAAGTTGATTTCACATTATTAAAACCTATTACACACAATGTACGATTGATCATACACCACTAATTGCAAGAGACGCACCCATACGAGTTGACTTCACACCATTAATACCAATCATACACGGTGTGTGATTGATCATATACCACTATCTACCTGAAACACACCTATACTAGCTGATTTCACATCTTCAAAACCTATCATACATGGTGTATGATTAAACGTATACCACTAATTACGTGAAACACACGTATACAAGTTGATTTCACACCATTAAAACCAAACGTACACGGTGTATGATTGATCATACACCACTAATTGCTTGAGACACACCTATACGAGTCGATTTTACACCATTATATCCTATCAAACATGGTGTATGGTTGATTATATACCACAAATTAATTGAAACACACCTATGCAAGTTGATTTCACAACATTAAAACCAAACGTACACGGTGTATGATTGATCATACACCACTTATTACTTAAAACAAACCTACACAAGGATATTTCACACCATTAAAACCAATCATGCATGGTGTATGATTGATCATATACCACTGATTACTTGAAACACGCCCACACAAGTTGATTTCACACAATTAAAACCTGTTATAGACGGTGTACGATTGATCATACACACCTAATTACTTGAGACGCGCGTATATGAGCGGATTTCACACCCTTAAACCCAATCTTACATGGGGTACGATTGATCATAGACCACTAGTTTCTTGTGACACTTGTACAAGTAGATTTCACACCATTAAAACCAATTATACACGGTGTATGATTGATCATACCCCACAAATTACTCGAAACATACCAATGCAAGAAGATTTTAAACAATTAAAACCTATTATACATGGTGTATAATTGATCATACACCACTAATTGCTTGAAACTAACCCATACAACTTGATTTCACACCATTAGAACCAATCATATGCTGTGTATGATCTATCATACACCACTAATTTCTTGAAACACACATATACAAGTTGATTTCACACCACTAAAACCAATCATACTCGGTGTGTGATTGATCATACACCACTAATTACTTGAAACAAGTTGAATTCACACCCTTAAAACCAATCATACACTATGTATGATTGATCGTACACCAATAATTACTTGAAACACACCTATACAAGTTGGTTTCACCGCATCAAAACCTATCATGCCTGGTGTATGATTAATCATTCACCACTAATTACGAGAAGGACAACTGCACAAGTTGGGTTTACACCATGAAAACCGATCGTACACGGTGTATGATTGATCATATACCACTAACTACTTGAAGCACACCTATACAATTCGATTTCACATCATTAAAACATATTCTACAAGATGTACGATTGATCCTACACCACTAATTACTTGAGACACACATATACGAGTTGATTTTGCACCATTAAATCCTATCATACACGGTGTATGATTGATTATATGCCACTAATTACTTGAAACACACCTATACAAGTTGATTTCTCACCATTAAAACCAATCGTACATGGTGTATGATTGATCATACACCACTAATTACTTAAAACACACCTATACAAGGTCATTTCACAACATTAAAACCAATCGCACACGGTGTATGATTGATCATATACCACTAACTGCTTGAAACACACCCATACTAGTTGATTTCACACATTTAAAACCTATCAGTCACGGTGTATTATTAAACATATACCACTAATTATACGAACACACCAACACAAGTTGATTTGACACCATTAAAACGTATCATAAATTGTGTATGATTGATCATACACCACTAATTACTGGAACACACTAATACAAGTTGATTTCACAGAATTAAAACGTATTATACATGGCGTACGATTGATCATACACCACTAATTACTTGAAACACACCTATACAAGTTGATTTCACACAATTAAAACCTAATATACATGGTGTACGATTGAACATCCACCACAAATTACTTGACACCCACCTATACAAGTTGATTTCACATTATTAAAACCTATTACACACAATGTACGATTGATCATACACCACTAATTGCAAGAGACGCACCCATACGAGTTGACTTCACACCATTAATACCAATCATACACGGTGTATGATTGATCATATACCACTATCTACCTGAAACACACCTATACTAGTTGATTTCACATCTTTAAAACCTATCATACATGGTGTATGATTAAACATATACCACTAATTACGTAAAACACACGTATACAAGTTGATTTCACACCATTAAAACCAAACGTACACGGTGTATGATTGATCATACACCACTAATTACTTAAGACACACCTATACGAGTCGATTTTACACCATTATATCCTATCATACATGGTGTATGATTGATTATATACCACAAATTAATTGAAACACACATATACAAGTTGATTTCACACAATTAAAACCTAGTATACATGGTGTACGATTGAACATCCACCACAAATTACTTGACACGCACCTATACAAGTTGATTTCACATTATTAAAACCTATTACACACAATGTACGATTGATCATACACCACTAATTGCAAGAGACGCACCCATACGAGTTGACTTCACACCATTAATACCAATCATACACGGTGTATGATTGATCATATACCATATTTACCTGAAACACACCCATACTAGTTGATTTCACATCTTTAAAACCTATCATACATGGTGTATGATTAAACATATACCACTAATTACGTGAAACACACGTATACAAGTTGATTTCACATCATTAAAACCAAACGTACACGGTGTATGATTGATCATACACCACTAATTACTTGGGACACACCTATACGAGTCGATTTTACACCATTATATCCTATCATACATGGTGTATGATTGATTATATACCACAAATTAATTGAAACACACCTATAAAGTTGATTTCACACAATTAAAACCTAATATACATGGTGTACGATTGAACATTCACCACAAATTACTTGACACGCACCTATACAAGTTGATTTCACATTATTAAAACCTATTACACACAATGCACGATTGATCATACACCACTAATTGCAAGAGACGCACCCATACGAGTTGACTTCACACCATTAATACCAATCATACACCGTGTATGATTGATCATATACCATATCTACCTGAAACACACCCATACTAGTTGATTTCACATCTTTAAAACCTATCACACATGGTGTATGATTAAACATATACCACTAATTACGTGAAACACACGTATACGAGTTGATTTCACACCATTAAAACCAAACGTACACGGTGTATGATTGATCATACACCACTAATTACTTAAGACACACCTATACGAGTCGATTTTACACCATTATATCCTATCATACATGGTGTATGATTGATTGTACACCACAAATTAATTGAAACACACCTATACAAGTTGATTTCACACCATTAAAACCAAACGTACACGGTGTATGATTAATCATACACCACTTATTACTTAAAACAAACCTACACAAGGATATTTCACACCATTAAAACCAATCATGCATGGTGTATGATTGATCATACACCACTAATTATTTGAAACACGCCCATACAAGTTGATTTCACACAATTAAAACCTGTTATAGACGGTGTATGATTGATCATACACCCCTAATTACTTGAGACGCGCCTATACGAGCTGATTTCACACCCTTAAACCCAATCTTACATGGGGTGCGATTGATCATAAACCACTAGTTTCTTGAGACACTTGTACAAGTTGATTTCACACCATTAAAACCAATTATACACGGTGTATTATTGATCATACCCCACTAATTACTTCAAACACACCTATACAAGGTTATTTCACACCATTAAAACCAATCATACGGGGCGTATGATTGATCATACACCATAACTATTTGAAACACACCTATACAAGTGGATTTCACTCCAATAAAACCTATCACACACGGTGTACGATTAAACATGTACCACTAATTACTTGGAACACACCAATACAAGTTGATTTTACACTATTAAAATTCATCATGCATGGTGTTTGATTGATCATGTACCACTAATTGCTTGAAACACACCTATACAAGTTGATTTCACACCATTAAAACCTATCATATATGATGTATGATTGATGATACACCCCTAAATGCTTGAAACACGCCTATACAAGTTGATTTCACACAATTAAAACCTGTTATACACGGTGTACGATTGATCATACACCCCTAATTACGTGAGACGCGCCTATACGAGCTGATTTCACACCCTCAAACCCAATCATACACGGGGTACGATTGATCTTAAACCACTAGTTTCTTGAGACACTTGTACAAGTTGATTTCACACCATTAAAACCCATTATACACGGTATATGATTGATCATACCCCACTAATTACTTCAAACACACGTATACAAGGTTATTTCACATCATTAAAACCAATCATACAGGGTGTATGATTGATCATATGCCATAACTATTTGAAACACACCTATACAAGTTGATTTCACTCCAATAAAACCTATCACACACGGTGTACGATTAAACATGTACCACTAATTAATTGGAACACACCAATACAAGTTGATTTTACACTATTAAAATTTATCATACACGGTGTTTGATTGATCATATACCACTAATTACTTGAAACACACCTATACAAGTTGATTTCATTCCAATAAAACCTATCATATATGATGTATGATTGATCATACACCACTAATTGCTTGAAACATACCTATACAAGTTGATTTTACACCGTTAAAACCGATTAAACCCAGTGTACGATTGATCATAGACCTCTAATTACTTGAAACACACCTACACAAGTTGATTTTACACCATTAAATCCTTTCACACATGGTGTATGATTGATCATATAACACTAACTACTTGAATCACACCTATACAAGTTTATTTTACACCATTAAAACCTATTATACACAGTGTATTACTAATTATGTACCCCTAATTAATTGAAATGAACCTATACAAGTTGATTTCATGCCATTAAAACCTATCATACAAACACACCCATACCAGTTGATTTTACACCATTAAAACCTATCATATACGGTGTATAATTTATCATACACCACTAATTACTTCTAACACACTCATACAAGATGATTTCATACCATTAAAACTAATCATAAACGGTGTATGATTGATCATACACTACAAATTACTCGAAACATACGGATACAAAATGGTTTTAAACCACTAAAAGCTATTACACATGGTGTATAAATAATCATACACCACTAATTACTTCAAACAAACCTATACATGTTGATTTCACACCATTAAAACCAATCATACACCACTAATTTCTTGAAACACACCTATACAAGTTGATTTCACACCATTAAAACCAATCATACACGGTGTGCGATTGATCATACACCACTAATTACTTGAAACACACCGATACAAGGTGATTTCACACCATTGAAACCAATCATACACTATGTATGATTGATCATACACCACTAATTACTTGAATACACTTATACAAGTTGATTTCACACCTTTAAAACCTATCATACATGGTGTATTATTAAACATATACAACTAATTATTGGAACACACCAATACAAGTTGATTTTACACCATTAAAACCTATCATACACGGGGCATGATTGATCATACACCACTAATTGCTTGAAACACACCTGTACAAGTTGATTTCACACAATTAAAACCTATTATACACGGTGTACGATAGATTATACACCACTAATTACTTGAGACACCCATACGAGTTGATTTCACACCATTAAACCCAATCATACACGGTGTACGATTGATCAGAAACCACTAGTTACTTGAGACACTTATACAAGTTGATTTCACACTATTAAAACCAATTATACTCGGTGTATGATTGATCATACGCCACTAATTACTTCAAACACACCTACACAAGGTTAAGTCACACCATTCAAACCAATCATACACGGTGTACGATTGATCATAAACTACTAGCTACTTCAAACACACCTTTACAAGTTGATTTTACACCAATAATGCCTATTATTCATGGTGCATGATTGATCATACACCACAAACCACTTGAAACACACCTATACAAGTTGATTTTACACCGTTAAAACCTATTATGCACTGTGTATGATTGATCATACACACTAATTACTTGAAACACGCCTATACAAGTTGATTTCCCACAATCAAAACCTATCATACACGGTGCATGATTGATCATACACCACAAATTACCGGAAACACACCTAAACTAGTTGATTTTACACCATTAAAACCTATCATACACGGTGAATTACTCAAAACATACCAATGGAAGATGATTTGGAACCATTAAAACCTATTATACATAGTGTATAATTGATCATACACCACTAATTACTTGAAATAAGCCCATGCAAGTTGATTTCACACCATTTAAACCAATCATACACGATGTATGATCTATCATACACCACTAATTACTTGAAACAGACCTATACAAGTTGATTTCACTCCATCAAAACCTATCATACATGGTCTATGATAAATCATTCACCACTAATTACGTGAAACACAACTGCACAAGTTTGTTTTACAACATGAACACCTATCGTACATTATGCATGATTGATCATATACCACTAACTACATGAAACACACCTATACTAGTTGATTTCACACCTTTAAAACCTATAATGCACGGTGTATGATTGATCATATGCCGCTAATTACTTGAAATACACCTATACAAATTGATTTCATACCATTAAAACCTTTCATATATGGTGTATGATTGATCATACACCACCAATTACTTGAAACAAACCCATACAAGTTGATTTTTGCACCGTTAAAATCGTTTACACACGGTGTATGATTGATCATACATCACTAATTACTTGAAACACACCTATACAAGTCGATTTTACACCATTAAAACCTATCATACATGGTGTATGATTGATCACATACCACTAACTACTTAAAACACACCTATATAGGTTTATTTTACACTATTAAAACCTATTACACATAGTGTATGATTGATTTTATACCCCTAATTAATTGAAATGAACCCATACAAGTTGATTTTATGCCATTAAAACCTTTCATCCAAACACACCTATACAAGTTGATCTTAAACCATTAAAACCTATAATATACGGTGCATAATTAATCATACACCCCTAATTACTCGAAACATACCTATGCAAGATGATTTTAAACCATTAAAACCTATTACACATGGTGTATAATTGATCATGCGCCACTAATAACTTGAAACAAACTTGTACAAGTTGATTTCACACCATTAAAACCAATCATACATTGTGTATGATCATTCATACACCACTAATTTCTTAAAACACACCTACACAAGTTGATTTCACACCATTAAAACCAATCATACGCGGTGTGTGATTGATTATACTCCCCTAATTACTTGAAACAAACTGATACAAGTTGATTTCACACCATTAAATCAAATCATACACTGTGTATGAGTGATCATACACCCCTAATTACTTTAAACACACCTAAACAAGTTGATTTCACACCTTTAAAACCTATCATACGCAGTGTATTATTAAACATATACCACTAATTATTGGAACACAGCAATACAAGTTGATTTTACATGATTAAAACCTATCATACACGGTGTATGATTGATCATACACCACTAATTACGCGAAACAAACTAATACAAGTTGATTTCACACCATTAAATCAAATCATACACTGTGTATGAGTGATCATACACCCCTAACTACTTTAAACACACCCAAACAAGTTGATTTCACACCTTTAAAACCTATCATACGCAGTGTATTATTAAACATATACCACTAATTATTGGAACACAGCAATACAAGTTGATTTTACGTGATTAAAACCTATCATACACAGTGTATGATTGATCATACACCACTAATTACACGAAACACACCAATACAAGTTCATTTCACGTAATTAAAACCTGTTATACACGGTGTACGATTGATCACACACCACTAATTACTTGAAACAAACATGTACGGGCTTATTTCACACCATTAAACCCAATCATACACGGTGTACGATTGATCATAAACTACTAGTTAGTTGAGACACTTATACAAGTTGATTTCACACCATTAAAACCAATTATGCTCGGTGTACGATTCATCATACCCTGCTAATTACGTCGAACGCACCTATACAAGGTTAATTCAGGCAATTAAAACCAATCATACACGTTGTACGATTGATCATGAACCACTAGTCAGTTAAGACACACCTACACAAGTTGATTTTACACCAATAATACCTACTCTACATGTTATATGATTGATCATACACCACTAACAACCTGAAACACCTATACATGTTGATTTTACACCATTAAAACCTATTATACACGGTGTATGATTGATCATACACCACTAATTACTTGAAACACACCTATACAAGTTGATTTCACACCATCAAAACCTATCATACACAGCGTACGATTAGTCATACACCACTAATTACTTGAAGCACACCCTTACAAATTGATTTTACACCATTAAAACCAATCATACATGGTGTATGATCAATCATACAGCACTAATTTCAAGAAACACAACTGTACAAGTTGATTGCACACCATTAAAACCAATCATACAGTGTGTGTGATTGATCATACACCACGAATTGCTTGAAACACGCCGTTACAAGTTGATTTCACACCCTTAAAACCAATCACACACTCTGTATGATTGATCATACACCACTAATTACTTGAAACACACCTATACAAGTTGATTTCACTCAATCAAAGCCCATCATACATGGTGTATGATTAATCATTCACCACTAATTACGTGAAACACACGTACATAAGTTGGTTTTACACCATGAAAACCGATCATACATGGTGTATGATTGATCATTTGCCACTAACTACATCAAACACACCTATGCTAGTTGATTTCACACCTTTAAAACCTGTCATACACGGTGTATGATTAAACATATACCTCTTATCACTTGAAACACATGAATACAAGTTGATTTCACACCATTAAAACATATTCCACAAGCTGTGTGATTGATCATACACCACAAATTCCTCGAAACACGTCCATACAAGTTGATTTCACACCATTAAAACCAATCGTAGACGGTGTATGTTTGATCATACATCACTAATTACTTAAAACACACCTATACAAGGTTATCTCACAACTTTAAAACCTATCATACATGGTGTATGATTGATCATACACCACTAACTACATGAAACACACCTATACTAGTTGATTTCACACCTTTAAAACCTATCATACGCCGAGTATTATTAAACATATACCACTAATTATTGGCACACACCAATACAAGTTGATTTTAGACGATTAAAACCTATCATACACGGTTTATGATTGATCATACACCACTAATTGCTTGAAACACAACTATACAAGTCGATTTGACACAATTAAATCCTAGTATACACGGTATACGATTGATCATGCACCTCTAATTACTTGAGACACACTTATACGAGTTAATTTCACACCATTAAACCCAATCATACATAGTGTACGATTGATCGTAAAGCACTGGTTACTTAAGACACTTATACAAGTTGATTTCACACCACTAAAACCAATTATACATGGTGTATGATCTACCATACAAGACTAATTTCTAGAAACACACCTGTACAAGTTGATTTCACACCATTAAAACCGATCACACACGGTGTACATTTGATCGTACACCACCAATTACATAAAACACACCCATAAAAGGTTATTTCGCATCCCTAAAACCAATCATACACGATGTATGATTGATCATACACCACTAACTACTTGAAACACACCCACACTAGTTGATTTCACACCTTTACAACCTATCATACACAGTGTATTATAAAACATATACCACTAATTATTGGAACACACCGATACAAGTTGATTTGACACCATTGCAACCTATCATACACCACTAATTACTTGAAACACACCGATACAAGTTGATTTCACACAATTAAAACCTATTATACACAGTGTACGATTGATTATACACCACTAATTACTTGAGACACACCCATACGAGTTGATTTCACACCATTAAAACCAATCGTACATGGTGTACGATTGATCATACACCACTAATTAGTTAAAACACACCAATGCAAGGTTATTTCACACCACTAAAACCAATTGTACACGGTGTATGATAGTTCATATGCCACTAACTACTCGAAACACACCTATACTAGTTGATTTCACACCTTAAAAACCTATCATAAGCAGTGTATTATAAAACATATACCACTAGTTATTGGAACACACCAATACAAGTTGATTTTAAACCGTTAAAACCTATCGTATACGGTGTATGATTGATCATACACCACTAATTACTTGAAACACACCCATACAAGTTGATTTCACACAATTAAAACCTATTATACACGGTGTATGATTGATTATAGACAACTAATTACTTGAGACACACCTGTACAAGTAGATTTCACACCCTTAAACCCAATCATACACGGTGTACAATTGATCATAAACCACTAGTTACTTGAGACACTTATACAAGTTGATTTCACACTATTAAAACCAATTATACACGGTGTATGATAGATAATGCACCACTAATTTCTTCAAACACACCAATACAAGGTTATTTCACACTATTAGAACCAATCATACAGGGTGTTTAATTGATCATATACAACAAACTACTTGAAACACACCTATGCAAGTTTATTTCAACCCATTAAAACCTATCATACGGGATGTATGATTAAACATATACCACTAATTACTTGGAACACACCAATACAAGTTGATTTTGCACCATCAAAAACTATAACACACTATGTATGATTGATCATATACCACTAATTACTTGAAAAACACCTATACAAGTTGATTTCACACCATTAAAACCTATCATATAGGGTGTATGATTGATCATACACCACCAAGCACTTGAAACATACCCATACATGTTGATTTTACACCATTAAAACCGATTACACACGGTGTATGATTTATCATACACCACTAATTACTTGAAACACACCTTTACAAGTTGATTTTACACCATTAAAACCTATCATAAATGGTGTATGTTTGATCATATGCCACTAACTACTTGAAACACACCTATACAAGTTTATTTTACATCATTAAAACCTATTATACACAGAGTATGATTGATTATATACCCCTAATGAATTGAAATGAACCTGTACAAGTTGATTTTACACCATTAAAACCTATCATACAAACACACCTATACAAGTTGATTTGACGCCATTAAAACCAATCGTACACAGGGTATGATTGATCATACACCACAAATTACTCGAAACATACCTATGTAAGATGATTTTAAACCATTAAAACCAATCAAACACTTTGTATTATCAATCACACACCACTAATTTCTCGAAACACACCTATACAAATTGATTTCACACCATTAAAACGAATCATACATTGTGTGTGATTGATCATACACCACTAATTACTTGAACGACACCGATACAAGGTGATTTCACGCCATTAAAACCAAACATGCACTTGGAACATACCCATACATGTTGATTTTACACCGTTAAAACCGATTACACACGGTGTATGATTTATCATACACCACTAATAACTTGAAACACACCTATACAAGTTGATTTCACACCTTTAAAACCTATCATATGCGGTGTATTATTAAACATATACAACTAATTATTGGAACACACCAATACAAGTTGATTTTACGTGATTAAAACCTATAATACATGGTGTATGATTGATCATTCACCACCACTTACTTGAAACACACCAATACAAGTTGATTTCACACAATTAGAACCAATTATACACGGTGTACGATTGATCATACCCCACTAATTACTTGAAACTCACCTATACGAGTTGATTTCACACCATTAAACCCAATCGTACAAGGTGTACGATTGATCATAAACCACCAGTTACTTGAAACACACCTATTCAAGTTGATTTCACACCTTTAAAACCTATCATACACGGTGTATGATTGGTCATACACCACTAATTACTTGAAACACACCAATAAAAGTTGATTTCACACAATTAAAGCCTGTTATACACGGTGTATGATTGATCATACACCTCTAATTACTTGAGAGACACCTATACAAGTTGATTTCACACCATTAAACCCAATCATACATGGTGTACGATTGATCATAAATCACTAGTTACTTGAGACGCTTATACAAGTTGATTTCACACCATTAAAACCAATCATACACGATGTACGATTGGTCATAAACCACTAGCTACTTGAGGCACACATATACAAGTTGATTTCACACCATTTAAACCAATCATACACCGTGTATGATTGGTCATTTTCCACTAGCTACTTGAAACACACCTATACAAGTTGATTATGCACCAATAATACCTATTACACAAGGTGTATGATTGATCATGCACCACTAACAACCTGAAACCCACCTATACAATTTGATTTTACACCATTCAAACCTATTATACAATGTGTATGATTGATCATACACCACTAATTACTTGAAACACACCTATATAAGTTGATTTCACACCATTAAAACCTATTATACACGGTGTGTGATTGATCATACACCACTAATTACTTGAAACAAACCTATACAAGTTGATTTCACACCATTAAAACCAATCATACACGGTGTGTGATTGATCATACACCCCTAATTGCTCGAAACGCGCCGATACAATTTGATTACACACCCTCGAAACCAATCATACCCTGTGTATGATTGATCATACACCCCTAATTACTTGAAATACACCTATACAAGTTGATTTCACTGCTTCAAAACCTACCATACATGGTGTGTGATTAATCATTCACCACTAATTACGTGCAACACACCTACACAAGTTGGTTTTACAGCATGAATACTTATCGGACACCGTGTATGATTGATCATATTCCACTGACTACATGAAACACACCTACACTTGTTGATTTCACACCTTTAAAACCTATCATACACGGTGTGTGGTTAATCATATACCTCTTATTACTTGAAACACACTTATACAAGTTGATGTCACACCATTAAAACATATTTTACAAGGTGTACGATTGATCATACACCAGTAATTACTTAAGGCACACCTATACGAGCTGATTTTACACTATTAAATCCTATCATACACGGTGTATGATTGAATATATATAACTAATTACTGGAACCACACCTATACAAGTTGATTTCACAATATTAAAACCAATTGTACACGGTGTACGTTTGATCATACACCACTAATTACTTAAAACACACCCAAACAAGGTTATTTCGCACCATTAAAACAAATCATACAAGGTGCATGATGGATCATATACCACCAACTACTTGAAACACACCCGAACTGGTTGATTTCACACCTTTAAAACCTATCATACGCGGTGTATTATTATACATATACAACTAATTATTGGAACACCCCAATACAAGTTGATTTTGCACCATTAAAACCTATCATACACAGTGTATGATTGATTATACACCATTAATTACTTGAAATACACCTGTACAAGTTGATTTCAAACAATTAAAACATATTATACACAGTGAACGATTGATTATACACCACTAATTACTTGAGACACACCTATACGAGTTGATTTCACTCCATTAAACCCAATCACACACGGTGTACGATTGATCATAAACCACTAGTAACTTAAGGCACTTATATAAGTTAATTTCACACCATTAAAACCAATTATACGCAGTGTATGATTGCTCATACACCACTAATTACTTGAAACACACCTATACAAGGTTAATTCACACCATTAAAACCAATCATACACGATGTACGATTGATGATGAACCAGTGGTTACTTGAGACACACTTATACAAGTTGTTTTCACACCATTTAAACCAATTATACACGGTGTATGATTGATTATATACCACTTGTGACTTGAAACACACCTATACAAGCTGATTTTACACCAATAATGCCTATTATACATGGTGTATGATTAATCATACAGCACTAACAACCTAAAACACACCTATACTAGTTGATTTTACACCATTAAAACCTATAATACATGGTGTATGATTGATCATACACTACTAATTACTTGAAACACACCCATACATGTTGACTTCACACCATTGAATCCTATTATACACGGTGTATGATTAATCACACCCCAGTAATTACTTGAAACTCACCTATACGAATTGATTTCACACCATTAAACCCAATCATACACGGTGTATGATTGATCATAAACCACCAGTTACTTGAAACACACCTATTCAAGTTGATTTCACACCTTTAAAACCTATCATACACGGTGTGTGGTTAAACATATACCTCTAATTACTTGAAACACACTTATACAAGTTGATGTCACACCATTAAAACATATTTTACAAGGTGTACGATTGATCATACACCAGTAATTACTTAAGGCACACCTATACGAGCTGATTTTACAGGATTAAATCCTATCATACACGGTGTATGATTGATTATATATAA
This sequence comes from Simmondsia chinensis, assembly GCA_018398585.1. Taxonomy (NCBI): domain Eukaryota; kingdom Viridiplantae; phylum Streptophyta; class Magnoliopsida; order Caryophyllales; family Simmondsiaceae; genus Simmondsia; species Simmondsia chinensis. The sequence continues at coordinate 27,412,971 of JAGTTD010000002.1, read as the reverse complement.
CTAATTACTGGAAACACACCTATACAAGTTGATTTCACAATATTAAAACCAATTGTACACGGTGTACGTTTGATCATACACCACTAATTACTTAAAACACACCCAAACAAGGTTATTTCGCACCATTAAAACAAATCATACACGGTGCATGATGGATCATATACCACTAACTACTTGAAACACACCCGTACTGGTTGATTTCACACCTTTAAAACCTATCATACGCGGTGTATTATTAAACATATACTACTAATTATTGGAACACCCCAATACAAGTTGATTTTGCACCATTAAAACCTATCATACACAGTGTATGATTGATTATACACCATTAATTAATTGAAACACACCTGTACAAGTTGATTTCAAACAATTAAAACTTACTATACACAGTGAACGATTGATTATACACCACTAATTACTTGAGACACACCTATAAGAGTTGATTTCACGCCATTAAACCCAACCACACACGGTGTACCATTGATCATAAACCACTAGTAACTTGAGGCACTTATATAAGTTGATTTCACACCATTAAAACTAATTATACGCAGTGTATGATTGCTCATGCACCACTAATTACTTGAAACACACCTATACAAGGTTAATTCACACCATTAAAACCAATCATACACGATGTACGATTGATGATGAACGAATAGTTACTTGAGATGCACTTATACAAGTTGATTTCACACCATTTAAACCAATCATACACGGTGTATGATTGATCATACACCACTTGTGACTTGAAACACACCTATACAAGTTGATTTTATACCAATAATGCCTATTATACATGGTGTATGATTAATCATACACCACTAACAACCTAAAACACACCTATACAAGTCGATTTTACACCATTAAAACCTATTATACACGGTGTATGATTGATCATACACCACTAATTACTTGAAACACACCCATACATGTTGACTTCACACAATTAAAACCTATTATACACGGTGTATGATTAATCATACCCCACTAATTACTTGAAACTCACCTATACGAGTTGATTTCACACCATTAAAACCAATCATACACGATGTACGATTGATGATGAACCACTAGTTACTTGAGACACACTTATACAAGTTGATTTCACACCATTTAAACCAATCATACACGGTGTATGATTGATCATACACCACTTGTGACTTGAAACACAACTATACAAGCTGATTTTATACCAATAATGCCTATTATACATGGTGTATGATTAATCATACACCACTAACAACCTAAAACACACCTATACAAGTCGATTTTACACCATTAAAACCTATTATACACGGTGTATGATTGATCATACACCACTAATTACTTGAAACACACCCATACATGTTGCCTTCACACAATTAAATCCTATTATACACGGTGTATGATTAATCATACCCCACTAACTACTTGAAACTCACCTATACGAGTTTATTTCACACCATTAAAACCAATCATACACGATGTACGATTGATGATGAACCACTAGTTACTTGAGACACACTTATACAAGTTGATTTCACACCATTTAAACCAATCATACACGGTGTATGATTGATCATACACCACTTGTGACTTGAAACACACCTATACAAGCTGATTTTACACCATTAAAACCTATTATACACGGTGTATGATTGATCATACACCACTAATTACTTGAAACACACCCATACATGTTGACTTCACACCATTAAATCCTATTATACACGGTGTATGATTAATCATACCCCACTAATTACTTGAAACTCACCTATACGAGTTGATTTCACACCATTAAAACCAATCATACACGATGTACGATTGATGATGAACCACTAGTTACTTGAGACACACTTATACAAGTTGATTTCACACCTTTAAAACCTATCATATGCGGTGTATTATTAAACATATAGAACTAATTATTGGAACACACCAATACAAGTTGATTTTACGTGATTAAAACCTATAATACATGGTGTATGATTGATCATTCACCACCACTTACTTGAAACACACCAATACAAGTTGATTTCACACAATTAGAACCTATTATACACGGTGTACGATTGATCATACCCCACTAATTACTTGAAACTCACCTATACGAGTTGATTTCACACCATTAAACCCAATCGTACACGGTGTACGATTGATCATAAACCACCAGTTACTTGAAACACACCTATTCAAGTTGATTTCACACCTTTAAAACCTATCATACACGGTGTACGATTGATCATACACCACTAATTACTTGAAACACACCAATAAAAGTTGATTTCACACAATTAAAACCTGTTATACACGGTGTACGATTGATCATACACCTCTAATTACTTGAGAGACACCTATACAAGTTGATTTCACACCATTAAACCCAATCATACACGGTGTACGATTGATCATAAATCACTAGTTACTTGAGACACACTTATACAAGTTGATTTCACACCATTTAAACCAATCATACACGGTGTATGATTGATCATACACCACTTGTGACTTGAAACACACCTATACAAGCTGATTTTACACAAATAATGCCTATTATACATGCCGTATGATTAATCATACACCGCTAACAACCTAAAACACACCTATACAAGTTGATTTTACACCATTAAAACCTATTATACACGGTGTATGATTGATCATACACCACTAATTACTTGAAACACACCCATACATGTTGACTTCACACCATTAAATCCTATTATACACGGTGTATGATTAATCATACCCCACTAATTACTTGAAACTCACCTATACGAGTTGATTTCACACCATTAAAACCAATCATACACGATGTACGATTGATGATGAACCACTAGTTACTTGAGACACACTTATACAAGTTGATTTCACACCTCTAAAACCTATCATATGCGGTGTATTATTAAGCATATACAACTAATTATTGGAGCACACCAATACAAGTTGATTCTACGTGATTAAAACCTATAATACATGGTGTATGATTGATCATTCACCACCACTTACTTGAAAGACACCAATACAAGTTGATTTCACACAATTAGAACCTATTATACACGGTGTACGATTGATCATACCCCACTAATTACTTGAAACTCACCTATACGAGTTGATTTCACACCATTAAACCCAATCGTACACGGTGTACGATTGATCATAAACCATCAGTTACTTGAAACACACCTATTCAAGTTGATTTCACACCTTTAAAACCTATCATACACGGTGTATGATTGATCATACACCACTAATTACTTGAAACACACCAATAAAAGTTGATTTCACACAATTAAAACCTGTTATACACGGTGTACGATTGATCATACACCTCTAATTACTTGAGAGACACCTATACAAGTTGATTTCACACCATTAAACCCAATCATACATGGTGTACGATTGATCATAAATCACTAGTTACTTGAGACGCTTATACAAGTTGATTTCACACCATTAAAACCAATCATACACGATGAACGATTGGTCATAAACCACTAGCTACTTGAGGCACACTTATACAAGTTGATTTCGCACCATTTAAACCAATCATACCCCGTGTATGATTGATCATTTTCCACTAGCTACTTGAAACACACCAATACAAGTTGATTATGCACCAATAATACCTATTACACATGGTGTATGATTGATCATACACCACTAACAACCTGAAACCCACCTATACAATTTGATTTTACACAATTAAAACCTGTTATACACTGTGTATGATTTATCATACACGACTAATTACTTGAAACACACCTATATAAGTTGATTTCACACCATTAAAACCTATTATACATGGTGTGTGATTGATCATACACCACTCATTACATGAAACAAACCTATACAAGTTGATTTCACACCATTAAAACCAATCATACACGGTGTGTGATTGATCATACACCCCTAATTACTTGAAACGCGCCAATACAATTTGATTACACACCCTCGAAACCAATCATACCCTGTGTATGATTGATCATACACCCCTAATTACTTGAAATGCACCTATACAAGTTGATTTCACTGCTTCAAAACCTACCATGCATGGTGTGTGATTAATCATTCACCACTAATTACGTGCAACACACCTACACAAGTTGGTTTTACAGCATGAATACGATAACACTCATACAAGTTGATTTAACACCATTTAAACCAATCATACACGGTGTATGATTGATCATACACCACTTGTGACTTGAAACACACCTATACAAGCTGATTTTACACAAATAATGCCTATTATACATGGTGTATGATTAATCATACAAAGCTAACAACCTAAAACACACCTATACAAGTTGATTTTACACCATTAAAACCTATTATACACGGTGTATGATTGATCATACACCACTAATTACTTGAAACACACCCATACATGTTGACTTCACACCATTAAATCCTATTATACACGGTGTATGATTAATCATACCCCACTAATTACTTGAAACTCATCTATACGAGTTGATTTCACACCATTAAAACCAATCATACACGATGTACGATTGATGATGAACCACTAGTTACTTGAGACACACTTATACAAGTTGATTTCACACCATTTAAACCAATCATACACGGTGTATGATTGATCATACACCACTTGTGACTTGAAACACACCTATACAAGCTGATTTTACACCATTAAAACCTATTATACACGGTGTATGATTGATCATACACCACTAATTACTTGAAACACACCCATACATGTTGACTTCACACCATTAAATCCTATTATACACGGTGTATGATTAATCATACCCCACTAATTACTTGAAACTCACCTATACGAGTTGATTTCACACCATTAAAACCAATCATACACGATGTACGATTGATGATGAACCACTAGTTACTTGAGACACACTTATACAAGTTGATTTCACACCTCTAAAACCTATCATATGCGGTGTATTATTAAACATATACAACTAATTATTGGAACACACCAATACAAGTTGATTTTACATGATTAAAACCTATAATTCATGGTGTATGATTGATCATTCACCACCACTTACTTGAAACACACCAATACAAGTTGATTTCACACAATTAGAACCTATTATACACGGTGTACGATTGATCATACCCCACTAATTACTTGAAACTCACTTATACGAGTTGATTTCACACCATTAAACCCAATCGTACACGGTGTACGATTGATCATAAATCACCAGTTACTTGAAACACACCTATTCAAGTTGATTTCACACCTTTAAAACCTATCATACACGGTGTATGATTGATCATACACCACTAATTACTTGAAACACACCAATAAAAGTTGATTTCACATAATTAAAACCTATTATACACGGTGTACGATTGATCATACACCTCTAATTACTTGAGAGACGCCTATACAAGTTGATTTCACACCATTAAACCTAATCATACATGGTGTACGATTGATCATAAATCACTAGTTACTTGAGACGCTTATACAAGTTGATTTCACACCATTAAAACCAATCATACATGATGTACGATTGGTCATAAACCACTACCTACTTGAGGCACACGTATACAAGTTGATTTCACACCATTTAAACCAATCATACACCGTGTATGATTGATCATTTTCCACTAGCTACTTGAAACACACCTATACAAGTTGATTATGCACCAATAATACCTATTACACATGGTGTATGATTGATCATAAACCACTAACAACCTGAAACCCACCTATACAATTTGATTTTACACCATTAAAACCTGTTATACACTGTGTATGATTGATCATACACCACTAATTACTTGAAACACACCTATACAAGTTCATTTCACACCATTAAAACCTATTATACACGGTGTGTGATTGATCATACACCACTAATTACTTAAAACAAACCTATACAAGTTGATTTCACACCATTAAAACCAATCATACACGGTGTGTGATTGATCATACACCCCTAATTACTAGAAACGCGCCGATACAATTTGATTACACACCCTCGAAACCAATCATACCCTGTGTATGATTGATCATACACCCCTAATTACTTGAAATGCACCTATACAAGTTGATTTCACTGCTTCAAAACCTACCATACATGGTGTGTGATTAATCATTCACCACTAATTACGTGCAACACACCTACACAAGTTGGTTTTACCGCATAAATACGATAACACTTATACAAGTTGATTTCACACCATTTAAACCAATCATACACGGTGTATGATTGATCATACACCACTTGTGACTTGAAACACACCTATACAAGCTGATTTTACACAAATAATGCCTATTATACATGGTGTATGATTAATCATACAAAGCTAACAACCTAAAACACACCTATACAAGTTGATTTTACACCATTAAAACCTATTATACACGGTGTATGATTGATCATACACCACTAATTACTTGAAACACACATGTTGACTTCACACCATTAAATCCTATTATACACGGTGTATGATTAATCGTACCCCACTAATTACTTGAAACTCACCTATACGAGTTGATTTCACACCATTAAAACCAATCATACACGATGTACGATTGATGATGAACCACTAGTTACTCGAGACACACTTATACAAGTTGATTTCACACCATTTAAACCAATCATACACAGTGTATGATTGATCATACACCACTTGTGACTTGAAACACACCTATACAAGCTGATTTTACACCATTAAAACCTATTATACACGGTGTATGATTGATCATACACCACTAATTACTTGAAACACACCCATACATGTTGACTTCACACCATTAAATCCTATTATACACGGTGTATGATTAATCATACCCCACTAATTACTTGAAACTCACCTATATGAGTTGATTTCACACCATTAAAACCAATCATACACGATGTACGATTGATGATGAACCACTAGTTACTTGAGACACACTTATACAAGTTGATTTCACACCTCTAAAACCTATCATATGCGGTGTATTTTTAAACATATACAACTAATTATTGGAACACACCAATACAATTTGATTTTACGTGATTAAAACCTATAATTCATGGTGTATGATTGATCATTCACCACCACTTACTTGAAACACACCAATACAAGTTGATTTCACACAATTAGAACCTATTATACACGGTGTACGATTGATCATACCCCACTAATTACTTGAAACTCACCTATACGAGTTGATTTCACACCATTAAACCCAATCGTACACGGTGTACGATTGATCATAAACCACCAGTTACTTGAAACACACCTATTCAAGTTGATTTCACACCTTTAAAACCTATCATACACCACTAATTACTTGAAACACACCAATAAAAGTTGATTTCACACAATTAAAACCTATTATACACGGTGTACGATTGATCATACACCTCTAATTACTTGAGAGACACCTATACAAGTTGATTTCACACCATTAAACCCAATCATACATGGTGTACGATTGATCATAAATCACTAGTTACTTGAGATGCTTATACAAGTTGATTTCGCACCATTAAAACCAATCATACACGATGTACGATTGGTCATAAACCACTACCTACTTGAGGCACACGTATACAAGTTGATTTCACACCATTTAAACCAATCATACACCGAGTATGATTGATCATTTTCCACTAGCTACTTGAAACACACCTATACAAGTTGATTATGCACCAATAATACCTATTACACATGGTGTATGATTGATCATACACCACTAACAACCTAAAACCCACCTATACAATTTGATTTTACACCATTAAAACCTGTTATACACTGTGTATGATTGATCATACACCACTAATTACTTGAAACACACCTATACAAGTTCATTTCACACCATTAAAACCTATTATACACGGTGTGTGATTGATCATACACCACTAATTACTTGAAACAAACCTATACAAGTTGATTTCACACCATTAAAACCAATCATACACGGTGTGTGATTGATCATACACCCCTAATTACTAGAAACGCGCCGATACAATTTGATTACACACCCTCGAAACCAATCATACCCTGTGTATGATTGATCATACACCCCTAATTACTTGAAATGCACCTAATCAAGTTGATTTCACTGCTTCAAAACCTACCATACATGGTGTGTGATTAATCATTCACCACTAATTACGTGCAACACACCTACACAAGTTGGTTTTACCGCATGAATACGATAACACTTATACAAGTTGATTTCACACCATTTAAACCAATCATACACGGTGTATGATTGATCATACACCACTTGTGACTTGAAACACACCTATACAAGCTGATTTTACACCAATAATGCCTATTATACATGGTCTATGATTAATCATACACCACTAACAACCTAAAACACGCCTATACAAGTTGATTTTACACCATTAAAACCCATTATACACGGTGTATGATTGATCATACACCCCTAATTACTTGAAACACACCCATACATGTTGACTTCACACCATTAAATCCTATTATACACGGTGTATGATTAATCATACCCCACTAATTACTTGAAACTCACCTATACGAGTTGATTTCACACCATTAAAACCAATCATACACGATGTACGATTGATGATGAACCACTAGTTACTTGAGACACACTTATACAAGTTGATTTCACACCATTTAAACCAATCATACACGGTGTATGATTGATCATACTCCACTTGTGACTTGAAACACACCTATACAAGCTGATTTTACACCATTAAAACCTATTATGCACGGTGTATGATTGATCATACACCACTAATTACTTGAAACACACCCATACATGTTGACTTCACACCATTAAATCCTATTATACACGGTGTATGATTAATCATACCCCACTAATTACTTGAAACTCACCTATACGAGTTGATTTCATGCCATTAAACCCAATCACACTCGGTGTACGATTGATCATAAACCACTAGTAACTTGAGGCACTTATATAAGTTGATTTCACACCATTAAATCCAATTATATGCAGTTTATGATTGCTCATACACCACTAATTACTTGAAACACACCTACACAAGGTTAATTCACACCATTAAAACCAATCATCCACGATGTACGATTGATGATGAACCACTAGTTACGTGAGACACACTTATACAAGTTGATTTCACACCATTTAAACCAATCATACACGGTGTATGATCGATCATATACCACTTATAAATTGAAACACGCCTATGCAAGCTGATTTTACACCTATAATGCCTATTATACATGGTGTATGATTAATCATACACCACTAACAACCTAAAACACACCTATACAAGTTGATTTTACACCATTAAAACCTATTATACACGGTGTATGATTGATCATACACCACTAATTACTTGAAACACACCCATACATCTTGACGTCACGCCATTAAATCTTGTTATACACGGTGTATGATTAATCATACCCCACTAATTACTTGAAACTCACCTATACGAGTTGATTTCAGACCGTTAAACCCAATCATACACGGTGTACGATTGATCATAAACCACCAGTTACTTGAAACACACCTATTCAAGTTGATTTCACACCTTTAAAACCTATCATACACGGTGTATGATTGATCATACACCACTAATTACTTGAAACACACCAATAAAAGTTGATTTCACACAATTAAAACCTGTTATACACGGTTTACGATTGATCATACAGCACTAATTACTTGAGAGACACCTATACAAGTTGACTTCACACCATTAAACCCAATCATACATGGTGTACGATTGATCATAAATCACTAGTTACTTGAGACGCTTATACAAGTTGATTTCACACCATTAAAACCAATCATACACGATGTACGATTGGTCATAAACCACTAGCTACTTGAGGCACACATATAAAAGTTGATTTCACACCATTAAAACCAATCATACACGTTGTATGATTGATCATTTTCCACTAGCTACTTGAAACACACCTATACAAGTTGATTTTGCACCAATAATACCTATTACACATGGTGTATGATTGATCATACACCACTAACAACCTGGAACCTACCTATACAATTTGATTTTACACCATTAAAACCTGTTATACACTGTGTATGATTGATCATACACCACTAATTACTTAAAACACACCTATACAAGTTGATTTCACACCATTAAAACCTATTATACACGGTGTGTGATTGATCGTACACCATTAATTACTTGAAACAAACCTATACAAGTTGATTTCACACCATTAAATCCAATCATACACGGTGTGGGATTGATCATACACCCCTAATTACTTGAAACGCGCCGATTCAATTTGATTACACACCCTCGAAACCAATCATACCCTGTGTATGATTGATCATACACCCCTAATTACTTGAAATACACCTATACAAGTTGATTTCCCTGCTTCAAAACCTACCATACATGGTGTGTGATTAATCATTCACCCCAAATCATGGACGGTGTATGATTGATCATAAACCACTGGTTACATGGGACACTTATACCAGTTGATTTCACCCCATCAAAACGAATTATACTCGGTGTACGATTGATCAAACATCACTAATTACTTCAAACACACCTATACAAGGTTAATTCACACCATTAAAACCAAACATACACTGTGAATGATTGATCATACATCCCTGACTACATGAAACACACTTATACAAGTTGATTTCACACCGTTTAAACCTATCATACGTGGTGTATTATTAAACATATACCACTAATTATTGGAACACACCAATGCAAGTTGATTTTACACCATTAAAACCTATCAGACACAGTGTATGATTGATCATATACCACTAATTGCTTGAAACACCCCCATACAAGTTGATTTCAAATAATTAAAACCGATTATATACGGTGTACGATTGATCATATACCACAAATTACTTGAAACACACCGATACAAATTGATTTCACACCATTACAACCCAACATACACTGTGTATGATTGATTATACACCCCTAATTACTTAAAACACACCTATACAAGTTGATTTCACACCTTTAAAACCTATCAAACGCGGTGTATTATTAAACATATACCACTAATTGTAGGAACACACCAATACAAGTTGATTTTACATGATTAAAACGTATCATACACGGTGTGTGATTGATCATACACCACTAATTACTTGAAAAACACCAATACTAGTAGATTTCACACAATTAAAACCTATTATACACTGTGTACGATTGATCATACACCACTAATTACTTGAAACACACCTATACGAGTTGATTTCACACCATTAAACCCAATCATACATGGTGTACGATTGATCATGAGCCACTAGTTACTTGAGACACGCTTATGCCAGTTGATTTCACACCGTTAAAACCAATCATACACGGTGTATGATTGATCATATACCACTAGATACTTGAAACACACGTATACAAGTTGATTTTACACCAATAATACCTATTATACATGGTGTGTGATTGATCATACACCACTAATTACTTGAAACAAACCTATACAAGTTGATTTCACACCATTAAATCCAATCATACACGGCATGTGATTGATCATACACCCCTAATTACTTGAAACGCGGCGATACAATTTGATTACACACCCTCGAAACCAATCATACCCTGTGTATGATTGATCATACACCCCTAATTACTTGAAATACACATATACAAGTTGATTTCCCTGCTTCAAAACCTACCATACATGGTGTGTGATTAATCATTCACCACTAATTACGTGCAACACACCTACACAAGTTGGTTTTACAGCATGACTACTTATCGTACACGGTGTATGATTGATCATATTCCACTGACTACATGAAACACACCTACACTTGTTGATTTCACACCTTTAAAACCTATCATACACGGTGTGTGGTTAAACATATACCTCTAATTACTTGAAACACACATATACAAGTTGATGTCACACCATTAAAACATATTTTACAAGGTGTACGATTGATCATACACCAGTAATTACTTAAGGCACACCTATACGAGCTGATTATACACCATTAAATCCTATCATACACGGTGTATGATTGATTATATACAACTAATTACTAGAAACACACCTATACAAGTTGATTTCACAATATTAAAACCAATTGTACACGGTGTACGTTTGATTATACACCACTAATTACTTAAAACACACCCAAACAAGGTTATTTCGCACCATTAAAACAAATCATACACGGTGCATGATGGATCATATGCCACTAACTACTTGAAACACACCCGTACTGGTTGATTTCACACCTTTAAAACCTATCATACGCGGTGTATTATTAAACATATACTACTAATTATTGGAACTCCCCAATACAAGTTGATTATGCACCATTAAAACCTATCATACACAGTGTATGATTGATTATACACCATTAATTACTTGAAACACACCTGTACAAGTTGATTTCAAACAATTAAACCATATTATACACAGTGAACGATTGATTATACACCACTAATTACTTGAGACACACCTATACGAGTTGATTTCACGCCATTAAACCCAATCACACACGGTGTACGATTGATCATAAACCACTAGTAACTTGAGGCACTTATATAAGTTGATTTCACACCATTAAAACCAATTATACGCAGTGTATGATTGCTCATACACCACTAATTACTTGAAACACACCTATACAAGGTTAATTCACATCATTAAAACCAATCATACACGATGTACGATTGATGATGAACCACTAGTTACTTAAGACACACTTATACAAGTTGATTTCACACCATTTAAACCAATCATACACAGTGTATGATTGATCATATACCACTTGTGACTTGAAACACACCTATACAAGCTGATTTTACACCAATAATGCCTATTATACATGGTGTATGATTAATCATACACCACTAACGACCTAAAACACAACTATAAAGGTTGATTTTACACCATTAAAACCTATTATACACGGTGTATGATTGATCATGCACCACTAATTACTTGAAACACACCCATACATGTTGACTTCACACCATTAAATCCTATTATACACGGTGTATGATTAATCATACCCCACTAATTACTTGAAACTCACCTATACGAGTTGATTTCACACCATTAAACCCAATCATACACGGTGTACGATTGATCATAAACCGCTAGTTACTTGAAACACACCTATTCAAGTTGATTTCACACCTTTAAAACCTATCATACACGGTGTATGATTGATCATACACCACTAATTACTTGAAACACACCAATAAAAGTTGATTTCACACAATTAAAACCTGTTATACACGGTGTACGATTTATCATACACAACTAATTACTTGAGAGACACCTATACAAGTTGATTTCACACCATTAAACCCAATCATACATGGTGTACGATTGATCATAAATCACTAGTTACTTGAGACGCTTGTACAAGTTGATTTCGCACCATTAAAACCAATCATACACGATGTACGATTGGTCATAAACCACTAGCTACTTGAGGCACACTTCTACAAGTTGATTTCACACCATTAAAACCAATCATACACGGTGTATGATTGATCATTTTCCACTAGCTACTTGAAACACACCTATACAAGTTGATTTTGCACCAATAATACCTATTACACATGGTGTATGATTGATCATACACTACTAACAACCTGAAACCCACCTATACAATTTGATTTTACACCATTAAATCCTGTTATACACTGTGTATGATTGATCATACACCACTAATTACTTGAAACACACCTATACAAGTTGATTTCACACCATTAAAACCTATTATACGCGGTGTGTGATTGATCATACACCACTAATTACTTGAAACAAACCTATTCAAGTTGATTTCACACCATTAAATCCAATCATACACGGTGTGTGATTGATCATACACCCCTAATTACTTGAGACGCGCCGATACAATTTGATTACACACCCTCGAAACCAATCATACCCTGTGTATGATTGATCATACACCCCTAATTACTTGAAATACACCTATACAAGTTGATTTCCCTACTTCAACACCTACCATACATGGTGTGTGATTAATCATTCACCACTAATTACGTGAAACACACCAACACAAGTTGGTTTTATAGCATGAATACTTATCGTACACGGTGTATGATTGATCATATTCCACTGACTACATGAAACACACCTACACTTGTTGATTTCACACCTTTAAAACCTATCATACACGGTGTGTGGTTAAACATATACCTCTAATTACTTGAAACACACTTATACAAGTTGATGTCACACCATTAAAACATATTTTACAAGGTGTACGATTGATCATACACCAGTAATTACTTAAGGCACACCGATACGAGCTGATTTTACACCATTAAATCCTATCATACACGGTGTATGATTGATTATATACAACTAATTACTTGAAACACACCTATACAAGTTGATTTCACAATATTAAAACCAATTGTACACGGTGTACGTTTGATCAGACACCACTAATTACTTAAAACACACCCAAACAAGGTTATTTCGCACCATTAAAACAAATCGTACATAGTGTATGATGGATCATATACCACTAACTACTTGAAACACACCCGTACTGGTTGATTTCACACCTTTAAAACCTATCATACGCGGTGTATTATTAAACATATGCTACTAATTATTGGAACACCCCAATACAAGTTGATTTTCCACCATTAAAACCTATCATACACAGTGTATGAATGATTATACACCATTAATTACTTGAAACAGACCTGTACAGTTGATTTCAAACAATTAAAACTTATTATACACAGTGAACGATTGATTATACACCACTAATTACTTGAGACACACCTATACGAGTTGATTTCACGCCATTAAACCCAATCACACACGGTGTACGATTGATCATAAACCACTAGTAACTTGAGGCACTTATATAAGTTGATTTCACACCATTAAAACCAATTATACGCAGTGTATGATTGCTCATACACCACTAATTACTTGAAACACACCTATACAAGGTTAATTCACACCATTAAAACCAATCATACACGATGTACGATTGATGATGAACCACTAGTTACTTGAGACACACTTATACAAGTTGATTTCACACTATTTAAACCAATCATACACGGTGTATGATTGATCATACACCACTTGTGACTTGGAACACACCTATACAAGCTAATTTTACACCAATAATGCCTATTATACATGGTGTATGATTAATCATACACCACTAACAACCTAAAACACACCTCAACAAGTTGATTTTACACCATTAAAACCTATTATACACGGTGTATGATGGATCATACACCACTAATTACTTGAAACACACCTATACATGTTGACTTCACACCATTAAATCCTATTATACACGGTGTATGATTAATCATACCCCACTAATTACTTGAAACTCAGCTATACGAGTTGATTTCACACCATTAAACCCCATCATACACGGTGTACGATTGATCATAAACCACCAGTTACTTGAAACACACCTATTCAAGTTGATTTCACACCTTCAAAACCTATCATACACGGTGTATGATTGATCATACACCACTAATTACTTGAAACACACCAATAAAAGTGGATTTCACATAATTAAAACCTGTTATACACGGTGTACGATTGATCATACACCACAAATTACTTGAGAGACACCTATACAAGTTGATTTCACACCATTAAACCCAATCATACATGGTGTACGATTGATAATAAATCACTTGTTATTTGAGACGCTTATACAAGTTGATTTAACACCATTAAAACGAATAATACACGATGTACGATTGGTCATAAACCACTAGCTACTTGAGGCACACTTATGCAAGTCGATTTCACACCATTAAAACCAATAATACACGGTGTATGATTGATCGTTTTCCACTGGCTACTTGAAACACACCTATACAAGTTGATTTTGCACCAATAATACCTATTACACATGGTGTATGATTGATCATACACCACTAACAACCTGAAACCCACCTATACAATCTGATTTCACACCATTAAAACCTGTTATACACTGTGTATGATTGATCATACACCACTAATTACTTGAAACACACCTATACAAGTTGATTTCACACCATTAAAACCTATTATACACGGTGTGTGATTGATCATACACCATTAATTACTTGAAACAAACCTATACAAGTTGATTTCACACCATTAAATCCAATCATACACGGTGTGTGATTGATCATACACCCCTAATTACTTGAAACGCGCCGATTCAATTTGATTACACACCCTCGAAACCAATCATACCCTGTGTATGATTGATCATACACCCCTAATTACTTGAAATACACCTATACAAGTTGATTTCCCTACTTCAAAACCTACCATACATGGTGTGTGATTAATCATTCACCCCAAATCATGCACGGTGTATGATTGATCATAAACCACTGGTTACATGGGACACTTATACCAGTTGATTTCACCCCATTAAAACAAATTATACTCGGTGTACGATTGATCAAACATCACTAATTACTTCAAACACACCTATACAAGGTTAATTCACACCATTAAAACCAAACATACACTGTGAATGATTGATCATACATCCCTGATTACATGAAACACACTTATACAAGTTGATTTCACACCGTTTAAAACCTATCATACGTGGTGTATTATTAAACATATACCACTAATTATTGGAACACACCAATGCAAGTTGATTTTACACCATTAAAACCTATCAGACACAGTGTATGATTGATCATATACCACTAATTGCTTGAAACACCCCCATACAAGTTGATTTCAAATAATTAAAACCGATTATATACGGTGTACGATTGATCATATACCACTAATTACTTGAAACACACCGATACAAATTGATTTCACACCATTACAACCCAACATACACTGT